>CM068344.1:31385310-32086143 GCA_034769755.1 Odontamblyopus lacepedii | reverse complement strand
CACAACCGTACTGAGACGTCCACACTTCCTCTGTCATGCATTCAGCACCACACTCTCCTCTTTTAGGCTCTTATCAGAAGGAAACAGGAAGAGAAAGGCTATCTCCATCCTCAGGCTGAATAATCTGGTCCAGAATGAAATATGTACAGGCCAAATTGCCTCCAAGCTTTTGAAAGTTCAGTGTGCAGATAGCAAATAATGTATTGTACAGTATATGGAAGTTTGACATTTAAATGGAAGCAAAACACCTCAAGATATCATTAACGAATACTCCTAAATGTATAGGCTACTGTATAGAAGGCAGCAATAGTAATAAATACACGTGTATATCACAGCAAAATAAAGTTAATGTATAAGAAATACTGGTCAAGCTCTGTATCAAAGAATAATTTGA
The DNA here is from genome assembly GCA_034769755.1 of Odontamblyopus lacepedii. Taxonomy (NCBI): domain Eukaryota; kingdom Metazoa; phylum Chordata; class Actinopteri; order Gobiiformes; family Gobiidae; genus Odontamblyopus; species Odontamblyopus lacepedii. The sequence continues at coordinate 32,085,749 of CM068344.1, read as the reverse complement.
TGTTTGTTCAAAGCATTGATTCAGAACTCAACTTTAATTGACAATGGTGGTAGCTAAGGGTTCCTCCTCATTGTAAACAGTGAGAACCCCTGCCAAATTAGGCTGAATATCATAGGATGACATTAGACACAAAGGCAGGTCTAGCTCTCCTCCTATCAGTAGCAAGTACTAAAATTGTCTTCTGTGAAATGTGTCACCTGATCTTCTCTAAACTCTTTCAATCACTCCCCTAGTGTTTTTATGAGGTGAGTAGTCTAATCCTGTTTTCCACACACTATATCTCTATAGTAGACTCTGTTCTGGCACCAAACCCTTAAGTGTTTTATACTACAAATACAATACGTGTGTGTTACAAGAGTTAGCTCAAGTATGAAGAGGAGAAAAAGTGGGTGGCGGTTGGATGGAGCTTTGCTGCCAGTGCTGCAGAGCTAATGTATTTTTATTGGTTTAGTAGAGCACTTGGCACTTACAGTGATGAAAGTAGCACTACACAACCAATTTTAAGTCCACAGTAATTTCAGAATTATTTATTTTTGTTTGATTAAAAAAAAAGAAAAGAACATTTATTTGTCTCAATGACTGCCTTTGTCATGACCAGTCATCAACATTTTGGTTAATTAATCCACTGTTTTCGTAGAATTCAATCAATTCACCGAGAGAAACTTAAACACGATAAGCACATTTTAGAAACAAAAACTCCAACATGCTCTATATACTCTGAAATATTTAGTTCAAAGCTTCTCAATCAAAAATCGTTACCATGACACATGACACGACACATGTTGTTCCCAGATTGGATAAACCAGCACCGTGAGAGTAAAGCCCTTTCCATCAACTAAACCATCTACTCCATTATCTGCTGACAGGCTCCACATGACAGGGGAAAAGCTGTCAGCGCTTCAGAAAACACCACACTTCTCCTGGTACAGAGGAAGTGAGCGGTCAAACTCAACAGGATTGTTTTTCAAAGTCACAACAGTGTGCTGCCTATAGTGAAATCCAACCACTTCACACTCATTTAATTTTCTGTTCTGACAGCTGTTCTGACAGAAAATCCACACACGCTGAAAGTTGAGATTCAAAAGCTATTGATTACAAAAGGTACAAGAGGGTGACTGCCTATGATTGGTGTGATCCCCAGATCGGTTTTGGTTTTATATTTCGCTAACAACTGCTCTAAGCCATACATAAAGTGCACCTTGGTTTAAAGAAGGGAAGTCAAAGGCAGCTTCTAAGTGTAATATAATGCCACAAAAGACTTATTTGCTTACATGTTTGACGCTGGTAAGTCCCCACCGCTGAGGTTGCGAAGCGTCTCAAGCACTAAAGTGCATAAGGAACACACATATGGCTGGACAGATATAACCTGTCAAATTATTTCAACACTTTATATGCAATACGGAGTTTAGTGTTACTGAAAGTGAAACCTCAGGTTACATGGAAGAATATTATCAATTGAACATTCTATTATCATACGACCTGTCCATACAACGCTAATAGAAGCAAGTGAGTGGGTGCTTGATAAGACAGCAAAAGTTTATTTTGAAGATTTTGTAACTGCATGGTACAAGAGTCAGAAAATTAGAAAAATATGAAGAAAATTTTGGCTTTGATCATTTTAGTATTTTATTTTCTGGGATGGCGACACTAAGATTACCACGACTGTATTTCAATAATTAAACATAACCTACTAAATTCAGCAAATGAGAAATTGTGATCATATATTGCACTGAACTATTCTCCAGTAATGGAATTAGGACAGCTCTCCATCTTTGCTCATGACAAAGAATGTCACGAGAAGTAAAAGCCAAACCTCACCAAAGTCAAACACTTCAACCCCAGATTGCAGCCCGCTCTGAGACAAAGAGGGAGATGTTTTCATAGTAATTCCCGCCGGGACCATTATTCATTTGTGGTTCTTGTGGAAGAGAGTGTGACGTGATGGGGGCCACAGATGTTAGGATACATGAGTCAGACTGCTGAAAGCCACAGGATGCATTCTGTTTTAGCATGCCGCTGTGCAACCTGTAGTGCTCTCCTGCACAAAGCCATTTATTACTGGGTCAATATGGCAAACAAAAGTGAGAAAAAGAAATGAAACCATCCATTGAAAAACAAACTAAAAAGAGGTATTCATCAGAAGGGCATATATTTTTTCATATTTTGTTCAATAAATATAATATGATACCAAAGTATAGTGTGAGCAGAAGAACGCAGAAGAATGCATCATGTTGTATATGAGATAAATCCAAATGTATTAACTATAATAATACTAATAATAATACTAATACTAATAATACTAATACTAATACTAATACTAATAATAATAATAATAATAATAATAATAATAATAATAATAATAATAATAATAATAATAATAATAAATCCATCTATCCCTTCTTTCTATATAAATAATGGCACTGGACACCAAAAAATTTGGGAAAGAGAACCTAGTCCAGAAGATGTTTTTGAAATCTTTGTAACCAGTGACCCTGAAAAATCACCTAAAGCAACCTACTTAACAGAGCCTAGAGCCAGAACATCCCATTGACAAATTATCTACTTTTGCCATCTCGTCTACTCAGTAAAAGCACAGCATGTGACATGTAACAGGATTACAAGGTCAAATGTCAGATAAGAAGCTTCTTGTGTTTAACAATTTTGGTGGACAAAACTGAAAAATGATAACTGACTAAAAGGAACACATTTTGAAGGATGTCAGTGCTTTAACTTCAGGATCGTAACTCGTTTGTAATTCTCTAGAGGCAGAGCGCATGTGATTCTTGACCCTAAAAGAGGACAGCATTTGATGAACAACCAGCAAGGCCAAACCTGTGATTGGTATTCAGCCTCTTCTATCTGGGTGCACTGAACCAAAACATGGTGTTTGTCCCTGGAGTGTAAATTATCGTTGTGACCATGATAGATATGGCACACAGTTGGTGGATGCTGAACTTTGGCTAGTGTGAGTGTAGGACGGGCCACACTCTGTAATCTGTCACTAAAGGGGATTCAAGCAGCACACATCCTGACAGCCTCACAAGTGTCATGGTCAGACCTACAAACAAAGGTGATGGATGCATTTGTGGAGGTTTACTAGTGTGGTGTAATGCAATGGGGGGAGCAATCTCCATTTATACAGGGTTATTTCCTTTTGGCTTCTCAAACCAAGTCAAACCTTGTGTGGAAAGAAAAGATAAATCAAATTGGAAATAAAATGACAAAACCAAAAATTTAAATGTGTGTAAAATTAGTACCGTAATTGTCATTGGGATCTATGACTTTTATTCCAAAATTGTTGTTTTTATGCTAGGTAAAACAAACCAGGATTGAGGTCTAATTCAGAAATATTTTACCTGTGCAACATACCCTGTCCCTGTAGTTTTGTATTCATCTGCTGTAATCTATTGTGGACACCATTCATAGACACAAAGAAAGTCAACTGGTAAGTGCATGTTTTCACATGTCTCTTTGTTTCACTGGCAAAGCATGTTGGCCAGACATATAAAATGTAAAAAACAAAACAAACAAACAAAAAACACTGTTAAAACAATAAAACAAATACAACAGGTTATGCACAATACAGTCTTCAATTAATGGCCATTTACCAAAAGTTGCCTGCTTTAAAATGACAAGAGATGTATTCAGTCCATCCTCAGGACAAAAGCGCGCAAACAGGCGGCCAGACGCAGCCACCCATCCCACACGGTGCTGTGCGGATGACAAGTGTACTTTGAGATCGGGATGTTGTCAGCAGAACAGCCTACCTGTCATCGTAGCAGAAATCGGCATCCAGCGTGTTTACGTAGAGACCCACAGCCACGGCGGTGCATACCAGCTCCGTTAACATCTCTTCAGAGTCCGATCAACGTGTCACAAACCGGGATTTATCAGCAGAAAAGGTGTCGGTAAAGTCTCTGTTTACCCGCTTGGCAGCACGGCTTTTCGCGGGAGCGCAGACATTTCCCGACACAGGCAAAGTGTGGCAAAGTTTGCCATCTTTCCTCTAACCCATGGTCGTTTCCGGAGTATCCCAGACGCAGAGGGGCTAAGCTATCAGCGTGTGAGAGTCAAAACAGCGGGCATCTTGGCTGTCTCCACCACACGAGCATCTCCGCGCTTTGGCACCGCTCAGAGCGGAGCGGAGAGACGCATGTGGGTTTCAGGACGACGACGCATGCGCAATACCGATGTTCTGCACTGGAGGAGGAAAGGTGGTGACTGAAGTAAACATTTAACTCGTGTAGTCGCTTTCTGTGCTACATCTCATTGCTCTATAATGGTCTACATATTTAAGGCAGTCCTAGCTGTCCCAATAGTAGCCTTATTAGGTTGGCCTATACTATATTTTGTGAAATTGCATATGGTTGATAATTTGGGTCAATAATTTGTAACCTAGACATATTAGGCTAATGTCTTGTCAGTTTGACAAAGTAATATGCAGTATATGTGAAATAGTAGCCTAACATATAAATAAAACTAATATCTTGACATCAAGGCCTATATTATAATTGATTATGTGAAAAATAATGTGTGTGGACCTGAGAATGACCTTTACAAACATACACAAAATCTGCCTGTACATGCACATTATAAATCATTATAATGGAGACTCTATGCTGTGAAAAAATGATATTTGCACAACTCCACTGTATGCTGGCAATAATCTTTTGTCATGTTAATCTTTGAACTACTGAGTTGTTCCAAACCACACATTGCTCAGGTGACCGGTACAGACCACAAGAAACGTGAGACGCACAAACAACTGATGGGCAGTTGGCAGCTTATATTTAATCTACTGTGTAGCAGCTGGTGCACTGCTGCTGCATTCACTTTTGCCAGTGATTTAACATTAAGTATTTTTGTAGGCTATTTGATTTCTTAAGCTGTAAAAATAGGTGTTTTCTAGCAATAGAAGAAATACTAACAGTGGTTGAAGAACAACTGTAGACACAACAGCTATATAGGTTTAAGTACAAATATTTTATTGGGTAGTTACTTGCACTGATGGGCACTTTGCTTGGACAGAGATTGAGGTAGACAGCATTTTTTTTACCTTTTGATTGATGAAGATACACCTCTAAACCATGTGTCATCCAGTAATATTATTGTGAATCCTGGCCGGCCTCTCTGGACACCAGCTGGACTGAAGTCTGCCTCACAGCCAGACCTCAGGGCAGACATGACAAGCAGATGGCAGGGGGATGTAGACTATAGGGCATGAGCTAACCATGACCGGGACAGTGACAGAGCACTATGGCTTTAGGTTACACAATCACACTGTCTGGTCCTAATTCACTTAACAAAGCTTGACCTGGACCCTGAAATCTGTTGGAGTATGTGGGATGTTTTTATAAGTAACACAATGTGGCCCACTTGTTCCTCTTTCAAATTGTAACAAATGACACTGAGAAAAGTCCATACATTATAGAGCACTTGCTATGGACCTGTTGGTACGCAAGTGTCTACAGGTGATGTGAGACTATGGTGGCATAGTAGTAGTAATTTCACTATTTCTTGCACGTGTTTCACTAATTATCAAATGAAATTCCATGAAATTCCACTAAGGTTACAGAGGCAGCGTATACTTATATATATATATATATATATACACACACACGCACACACACACACATTTGAATACTTTGTCTGCCTAAAAAGTGGTATTTTCCTCTGCAGTCTTTAAGTAAAACTAACTCCGGAACCAATGGTCATCAGTGCAGCAGATAACTATCACAGGAAGGGGAGGGGACGGTCACAGTGGGGGATACAGCCCTAAAATAGCACATCCACATTTGAATTGAGCAAAACTGGACTATGTGGACTGTGACAAACAACTACTAGTCAATGTAAATGAGATGAAAAGCACAACATGCAAAGGATGGAACCATATCATAAAACAAAATCTTAATGTTAGAAAGTACAGCACATTCCCAAGCATTTACCATGTATCAGTTTTGCAATAGTTCATTCATTCAAAACCTTAAGAATAAGGAAGAAAATCGTGCGGAGGGTTGCCAATCCAAACAGCAAACACATTTGCTCGGACTTGTTCCTTTTTCCTGTACCAAGGCTGTTCATGAGAAGCAACTGATCCTTAAAGGAAATACATCCGTTCACTTGTGTCCTGCTCTAAATGTGACAACAGCTTGGAAGGCCATACTTAATTACAGCAATTTCTGTTCTCGTGTCTTGGTCATACACCTATTTTCTGCTCTCCTGTTTAGTGCAAGATCAGGAAATGAATGCTCAAGCATCATTGTTTTACTCATTGTTGGAGACTATAATTACAACATCGTTGACAATATTTATCATTAATTTGCATTTCATGTGTGGTCATTGAAGTAGATAACTGTGCTAATATACGAAACATGACCTTACAAAACCTGCAAGCAAATAAAAACCAATAACAAATCCCAGAGCAATTATAAACAGATTTTAAATTGTTTTTGTATGCTTGGATTGGGAACCAGAAGCCTGTCAAAGTGAAATCTGCTCCTGTATCATGCCTGAGATAGAGATGACCAAAAGTACTATAAATGGGTACAGATGTGCAGGTGGCAACGTGACAAATAACATGTGAATAGAGGAAGTAGAAAGCTGTATGCAACACAATGCAATACTGTCAGGGTTTGTCTATTTACATTCAATGCTTTGCATACTGACTTCTGAGTAAACATACACTGTAATCGTCACTGTGGTCAATGTGACTTTTAATTAAAATAATTTTTCTATTAAAGAAAATAAAAACAAATCAGAATTGTTTACATGAAGTATTAATGTAAACAATGAATTGAGCCATGCAAAGTAAAAGTACAAGCCTTAAAAGTACAAGGAAAAGTACAAATGGTCTTTCCAGATTTTTATCCAACTGCCCAAACCCCTGGTGATATTCCTCCCACTGCAACCCTAAAGCAACTCAGGCTCTCTGTGGTCAAAGACAAAGGGCTGAGACTTGCTTCCATCAAGTGGACTGGCACACAGGTTTTCCAGGTGTTTTCAGCACATGTATTTTAAATTCTCAATGAAGAACAAAGGATTGAAGAATTCAGTTGCATTAAAAAAAGATTTCATTCTTCCTCAATGTAAGATTAACTTAAATATTTGGTTTAAAATGTGCTTTACAATTTCCAGTTTCCATAAAATAAACCTTTTACGAGGAAAATACAAAAAATATATATATAATCATGAAGTCAGTTACTGATTGCTGACAGCCGCTTCATCTGTTCTTCTTGAGTCCAATGACAGCGTAGCATCTCGGTGAAAGCAGAGGATCAAAGAGCTGAACCAGAGCTGAGAATGATACATTTTCCTATGGGTAGACAAAATCCACACACAATTAAAATAAAAAGGCTTTTTCTTCCCTCTAGGGTCTGTGGCTCTTTTGAAAGTCTTACAAAGCTTTTGATATGTTCTCCAGAGACTGAACATCTGTAAAAATATTGTGCCAGGTGTACTGCTGTCAGCGTAAACTATAAAAACTACTCTCTCACAGTTGGTTGATACATTTACATGCAAACCTGAACCATTCCTGTAAGTTTTAACGTGTATTTAAACTAAATCAAAGTCAAATTCAAGTATTTGCTACCTGCTTGCATCATCCTGCACATCGTCAGCTAGTATGTGCTTATAATTTGAATCACTCTTGCAATGTTTACCTGTTCTTTGAGGTAACACAGACGATCCAGAAGAATTAAGCCTTCAATGCATGGAGCCAGAGCCACTTTTAACTACACAAGAAAGAAAACCTCATTGAAAAGAACATACAACAATTTATAACTGGTTGAACTATTAGTGATGGTCCGTTCAGCTAGGACCTAGCTGTAAGAACTGATTCTGTAGTCAATCAGAAGAGCTGATTCCTATTAGATGAGAGTTACAGCTTTAGCTGGACATGCTCAGATCTGCTAAACCCTGTACTATCAAAGCAGAAATATAGTTTAGAGTCCGTCAATCACAGAGAATAATATATTAATTATTCTAAATAAATAATATAGTACAGTGTAAAAGAGGCCAGAGGAACAAATGAGAAAATGTAGCAAAATATATATTAACAACACAAAAGATCATATTTTACTTGTTTGTATAAAAAAAATGCTCAAAAAGATTAAATAGAGAGCTGTTTAGGGCCACAAAAGCTGGCAACACAGGGATCCATTTCAAAAGAAACATATTTAAAAAGAGCCAGACTGCCCATCACAAATTCTCTTGCCAAAATGTGACATGACACTAACCATAGTAAAGGCCTGTAGCTCATTCATCCGCAGGCTGTATTTGTCGTGGTAACCCTGGATTTCATTATCGGGAAGCTTTGTCTCATCAAGCTCCAGTCTTTGCAAAGCTCTCCGCACGTACTCCACAAATGATTTAGTCTTGGAGTAAACATTGCCCACTCGTTTTTCACTGTGGAAGAAACAAACACATAATTCAACTGTCTATGTACTGTCCCCGTTATCAGCTCACACAAAGCAACAACAGCAAACAATCAAGGTTCAAAAATACGTAACTTAATCTTAATGTGACTGTAGTGTTTTCATTTAGTTCAAATAAGCGTCACTTTCAGTGCAGGGTTATTCAACATCTTGTGTTCTTAATTATTAAACATCACCACAGGACGACACTATATTCCCTAATTAAAGGTAATGAGTTCTAGTGTGATTTATTTTTAGATCAACTATAGGAATACACAGATATCGATACCAGTATCGGGTATCGGTTCCATACCAGGCGCCAGTACTCATACTCATCAAAGGCCTGCTGATACCAAGAACCGATACCACTTTAACTGCACTGCATCTTATTTGACTCTCACAACTCGTCCAGTGTTGCCAGATTGGGCGGGTGCAATAACGGGAGGAACCGTATGGGACTTTCACTCCTGCCCAGTGAATGGACGTCTGCTACGTTCAGACCTCCCCGGCAGCTGTTGCAGAGATTCAGTTCTTCGACGTATGAGTAGGCAGACTCTGTGTCTGCCAGCTGTTCTTGCAGTAGCTTAGGCCCTACCATTGATGATATTCATTTTTATGAGTGATGAAAACGCTGTTCTACGTTTTTTAAAGGGGTTACATAACATGTTTTCTCAATCCTGGCAATGTTTTTAAAAAGCCAATAGATTACGTTACATGTTTATTCAAATATTAGGCTAAATGACATTTTTTTCTGTAATAAATGAAAGTACTGTTTTACATTTAACATGTTTTCTCAATACTGGCAATGTTTTTAAAAAGTCTACAGATTACATAGCCTACAACATCTTTATTTAAATATTAAATGTCCTTTTTTGTGCTAAATGAAAATGCTGTTTTACATTTAACATGTTTTCTCATACTAGCAATGTTTTTAAATAGCCCAACAATGGATTACATACGTTTATTCAGAGATTAAATGATTTCTGTGACAAAACGTTGTTTTGGGCGTAAATCATTAAACCTAATCTGGCAACACTGAACTCGTCCCTGAGCTCCGAGCAGTGAGGTGACTATAAAGAAGTACATTAACTGTTCTGTTCTGCACAGTAAGCTAAACTATGAACTAGGACTTTTAAAGGTTTTTATTGTTCACACAGATATCAGCGTAGTGCTTTTGTTTACAATAACAGTATGGTAATGTCGCTAAGTGGCAAAGAATTGATAAACATTTTGAATCTGAAGAGAGCAAGTCTAGAGCTTTTAAAAGAGGTACAGCACATATCACATATTGGTCAAAGTATGGCTGTGGCAAAAGTAAGACAACTCTCACTGCTATGAAAAATGTGTGTCCTTAGCAGTTAGCGAAATTTATAAGAGCCTCTCATATAATTATTCTTAGATGAAAAGGTAGGCTATACTATAAAAATCCTATGAAATGACTTACCACTGTAATCAAACTCCTGTGAAAAATCATGTCTGATATCGGTACTCGGTATCAGCGAGTACTCAAAATTAAGTACTTGTGAAAAGTGATATTGGTGCATTTCTAATCAAATTGAACATTTGTTGTAGTGGCGTGCAATTTCTCAAATATTAATTGAAAATAAGATTCAGTCATTTCTAATGGTCAATGAAATGCCTGGGTCTTTTTAATTAGGAAGTCTACAGCCAATGCAATTTGGAGTAGATTTTAGACTAGAAAATTGACAGTTTTTGTGTTCCCAACTTATTAAGTCTGTATCGTTTATCTTAATAATAAAATACATTGTATTTATCAAAATTGTGATTGATAAATACAAGGAAAAAACATTTAGTTAGAGTAATTTTTTGTCAAATTGCCCAGCTCCTTTTTGTTTCCAAAATCCAATGTCCATTAAACTGATAAACAAGACACCTTAATGAACCACATAAAACCAAATATGGCCTTGACAAGAGGTTCTAATGGTTTTATAAAGACTCTTTCACCTCAGGGAATATAAAAAATAGTAAATAGCTATATAAAGACAAAGTAATAGATTAGAGTGTGCTTAATGTGTTACAGTTTAACCTTCAAAAATGAATTCAAATCTGAAAACACACTCTCCAGATGTTGTTCGCTTGTTTGTAGCACTGTACCTTTTGAATGATCCATAGTGGTCCCTGAGTATAACATGCAGTACAGCCCGATAAAACAAAGACTCCAATGGAATCTGAACAAAAACAAACGGATGTTAAGGATTTAATTGGATGAATATTTTTCTCAGTCACAAACAATTAGAGGTGTTTCTAGATTTAAACTACAGTTCTAGGCTTGACGCACAACTAGTGAGACATAATCAATTTCTGTTTGATTGCATGAATATTTATAAACATTCCATATTAATAGCTGCAAGTATCATGTACTGTATCAGTTTTGGGGGGGTGACTGCAGTGGACTTAAAATAGAGTTAAAAGCATCTACAACCCTATGTAACTGAAAATGATATTGTCATGTCAATCATTCTCATCTTTGCACTGTATTTCCTTATCCCACAAATTGGATATATAACTTTACATATGTATATTTACACACTTTTTGATGCATGGTTTCAAAATTGTTCATTAGAGATCTATTATCATTGTATTTGCGCTTTGTTATTAAAAATTATTATTAATTTGTGAACTACTTTGTCGAAGTAATTTCCATTGTAGGTTAAGTGTATTGAAGTCTAATACTGACCTTATTTCCTGTTTTTTTTTCCGGCCTTTTATTCAAAAAAATGCTGGTTTATATTCAACTGACATATTAACGATAGAAAGGACTAACTCACCCCTTGGCCATGGGAAAACCTCTCCAATGCCTGTGGGTAAACAAAACAAGTTCAATTACATGTAATCTGGACACCTAGTAAAAGACTAATAAATGCATTATTAAGTTAAATGTTTCCTATTTACAGCAAAGAACTTTGGTAAGACTGTAACAATAAAAATGCTAATAAACAACCACAACAATGTGAGTTTTATAGGTTGAGGTTCCTTTTGGTAGACATTAGACCGTTAGAGTGTCCTTAAACCTCACCAAGCACGCAGACATCCTGGCATTTCTTCCACAAAACCAGGACTGGTCACGAAGGTACTGGCTCAAAGGAAAACCATTTACAACATGTGATCCCTCTAGAAGGAAAAGGGACAGATTTTAAAGTTAAAACAAGCAAATGACACCACCTGGTCAAGTTACAGGTCAGTTTACTATAAGAATGCATTTTTATCAAGATATTATTGAGCAATGCAAACAACTGTAGATGAAGAAATGAAAGTTAGATACATTTAATGCCATACTGTAGAACATATTCTCCAGTGAGATGTGCAGGTCTTCCTTCCTGCTTTCCGCTGGAAAACTGACATTATGCAGCTAAACATATTATAATGTATTTGACATAAATATTTTCATATCATTTACATACAGCCTTGAACATGGCATACACATTTCAGTGGGTATGTTGAGTCCTTGACAGCTCAGCATCCTTTCATGTCATCTGAAAGGGTCAGTGAGAGAGGGCAGGAGCAGTGAACCCAAAGGGATACAGTTGGAGGAAACACTAACAACACGTGTGCAGCTATGGCCTGATGAGTCTAACAAACTGCTATGGACTTAACAAAAGAGTGTTGCAGCATCAGCTTCATGTGGAACTTCTTCCTTATCTTTCATTCTCAGTTTGCTCCTTTCAAGGGGCACTATGTAACATTTCTGATGTTATTGCTTTGCCTAGAATATTCCTCAGAATGCCACTGAACATAGTCAGCTCACATTTATGCAACTCAGTTTTTTCATTGCTAAAAATACCTTGAAAACTATTCAATCTTACTCAAGTTCGCACTTTTAAATTTATCTTTCTCGGATACATAAATCAGCCATAATTGTGCAAAGATGTGTATTTGGTATAATTTTACAGGACTCAGTGAAAAGCCTCATAGACTAAAAGCATAGTGTCAGGCACAGACATCATCCAATGTGTATCTGTGCAAATGTTTGGCCCCTGGATTATGTCTCACATACTTATCTGAGTAAGGATGGCGTCTCTGTGAGTAAACAGTGTCAGGTTGAGCGATTCCAAAAAGCTTTAAATATTAATCATTTTATTCTATTAATCGGTTACTTACAATATGTTATTTTTAGCAGTGGTTTAAAGCTGAGTAGGCCACTAGTGAAATTGGCTTGATTCCCAGTTGGTATAAACAGTAATTATTTTGAAGCACTTACTTTAGTATTTAGTTTGTGTCTGAAGATATTTATAGACTATGGACCAGGGGTCTCCAACCTGTAGCTCAGGAACAACAAGTAACTCTCCACCCCCTTCCAAGTAGCTTGCCAAGGATTTTGGAATTATATGTATTGTGCGAATTTTGAATTTTGTTAATTAGATTATGTTAAATAGCTGCATAATTTCTTGTACCCTCTAAAAGTGGTAGCTCTCTTGCATTTTTGTTTTTGTAAAGGTAGGTCACCAGAGGAAAAAGGTTGGAGACCCCTGCTATGGACTATCAAACACTTGACACAAACAAAAAAAATAAATATAAGCAACATTGTGTTTATACAATTTATATGTGAATATAAATGTTTTTCACAACTAGGCGGTGAAAATTTGTTTCAATAAATAAATACAAAAAAAAACAAACATATATGACTTGAATGTCTATGTATGTGCATAGACTTACCCTCAGCTGTGGGGTCAAACTCTTCAGACAGTAGGTGATAACAGCAGCCCACACTACAGACTGCACTTAACTCTGCTTTAGCCACAAACATCCTCAGAGAACTGGGAGCCAAGTCCCCACAAGTGTGCAAGCCCACAAGGACCGCAGCCTAAAGTGATGGAAAAAAGATGCAGCTATAAACATATATTCATAATGCACAATAAAGATTATCTTATCGTACTTAACTAAACTTAACTACTGACATGAATAGGTTTGTGTAAACAGTTTTGCTCTGCTCACCTGTAGTTCACTGATTAACTCTCGTAGTTCTGTTTCTGCAGTAACATAAGATGTAATGGGTGAAAACAGGGGACCTTCATTTCTACTTGTGTTTTGGGCTTTTCTTTCCAAATTCTTCTTCTTTCTCTTCTCTCGTTCCTCTTTGGTCAGTTGGCTGGAAGGTACCTTTGATGATGCTGTTTCAATCACATCTAAAGATAATGCATTTAAAAACAAGTCATCTGAAGCTTCTTGGTTTGTCTCGTCTGGTTCCATATGGTCCTTTATAACATTAGGCAAATCCTCCCCTGATGACAATGGTAGTTCTGTCTTTTCAACTTCTTTTCTTTGGTCAGTTTGTGTTATGATGTTAGACTTTATTTCTCCTTCGGGTGTGTTCCTTTTCTTTGTTTTGTTGTGTTGCTGGAAGGCCTTAGAGAACTTTTTGAGCTTGCGATCTCTCTCCCGGGCTCCGTGGGTGTTTGTACTAGATGAGTCAATACCATAGACTTGAAGGCCATACTGCATTGACAAGAAGGAGCTCAAATAGCCCTTTCCTGAGCCAACATCTATAATCTGAGGGGAAATACAGACTTGGTTATCATTGATTAAATAGTTAGTTTCCAATGAGTGGTGGGTTACCTGTGCGACTTGACATTCCTGAGCTAATTGGGCTACAACCTCAGACATACACTGGACTTCATGGGACTTCTTAGAGTTCATAAATTCATCAGTTTCAAAAGTAGCACCTACTGCAGCGCAAAAGCAGAGGATTTGAACCAGTATCAATATTACTAATAATACTTCCTTATCCATCTAAGATTCATACCTGCATTTTTTGTTGAAGAACCTGAATTTGAGAAGATTTGCTGCACAGACAGTAGCAGCTCCTCTCTGTTGAGACAGATGCCCAGACCAGGAAGAGAATGCATCCTTGCTGCTTCCAGCATTTCAGAGATATTTACTAGATGGTGGGATTCAGGGCAAAAGCCAAATGTGGACTGACGTTCCTCTAAAAGAATAAGATATTTTTTAAAGAACTATATAAAAAAATAGAGTAATTGTAAGGTCAATCCACTATACTCGATATTATATAATAATATTAGTTTATTTATTTCATACATGTAATCCTTGCCTGAATAAAATATAGAAAAGAAAATATACAAAATTAAGAATACTAGAAATTTGATATTTACCATTTCCCTTGTATCTGTGCTCCCTCTGGTGGTCTTCATGCGCACTGACAGCTGACAGCACCTCCTCTGGTGCCACAGCCATGAAGCGACTCCACACATCGTGGGTGTAAAACTCTACAGTGTGCGCGTTAGCGATCCTCATTGCTATAGCCAGAAAGCGCTTGACTTCATCTATCTTTTGTTGAACGTGATTGAGGCTCGGTGTAGCTAGCATCATGTATAAAATCTATTTTTAAGTAAGACTGGCGTGAAACATATAAGCAGTCTTCCCCTCCTCAAGCGTTCTAGGCATAAGCAGTAGAAAATGCATAGATAATTGTTTGCACGTTTCTACTTTTCACCATACGACTAAGTTCCAATAACGTTCACTTGTGAGATTAATAATACAGAAAGTAATCTTCAAAATCAAAATAAATTAATATTGTTTGTGGGAAAATTCATATTTGAGTCGAAATCTGCTTTTAATGTCTGTATTGCGTCATCAGCATGCGTCCTGGTTTTTCACTCTCAAGCTTCATTCCGCGTGCGGATTGTAAATATTTAACTTTTATTTTATACAGTTTCACAATCAGGCCAAAGTTAGAAAATGAAACATAAAACTATCGACGCAAAAGGAGGCAAGCAAAGAATATCCAAAAAGAGTGTAACAAGTGTCAAAACTAAGAAGAAATGGGTCCCGCAGCACAAACAATTTGAAGGAAGTGTTGGGGAAGGTAAATACAATATTTCCCCAGTTTTAACCTCACATTTTCAGGTATTAATTGATTTGACATAAAACAGTTATTTCGTTATGGTCCGTGTTCTATATCTTTTCTAGGTCAAGGATTTGCTTTTAAGAGGAAGCAGAAAGCCAAGAATGAGTACTTCAAATTGCTACGGAGGGAGAAAAAGAAAACTCCAACCCCTAAGGACGTGTATAAAGACGTGTATCCAGAGCATCTCAAGCATCTTTATTTAGCCGAGAAAGAGCAGCTGAAAAAAGAGGCTTTGGCCAACAGAGTGAACAGGAGCAAACTAAGAATGAAAAGCAAGGAAGAAGATCCAACTGCGGGTGATGCTGCTCCACAAATGGACCAAAATGAAGTGAATCCAAGTATATCTGAGAAAGGAGAACCTAACCCTGACACTAAACAAACAGAACCCAGTGAAAAGGAGGCACAGATGAGGTAAAAGTCTTGTACTAGGTGCCATACTGGGGGCAGCAGTGGCTTCAGTGGAAACTGTAGTTGGGTCTTTAGGCAAGACATTTGACCCACATTGCCTAGTATGAATATGTTACATTTGTGACTGTTGGTGGTGGTCGGTGGGCTGATGCAGTGTACATTCAGGCCTGGGATCCAGACTATACACTTCTCCAATACATATTACAGACAGATATCATTGTGAACTTGCCAGGATAGTTGTGGCTGCAGTTTTAGCGTACCATCACCAAGTGCGGAGTGAATGGAAAATGCAATATAATTATCTTATATTGCAGGATAGTTGTGGTTGCAGTTTTAGCGTACCATCACCAAGTGCGGAGTGAATGGAAAATGCAATATAATTATCTTTGTTCATGCTGGATTAAGACTTAAAATAGTGTAGCTAATATAAAGTGTTACCAGCATGTCATGAACTATTTGTTTATTTTTATAGTATTCCCATGAGCAACAGAATGCGAAAGAAGCTGCTAAAGAAAACATCATATCAGAAAACACAAGAGGAGTTTGAAAGAATCAAAGAAAATCGAAGAAAGAAACAAGAGGTGAGGAAACAATTTCTTTGTGATCTTCAGTTTTGCATGTTATTTATTTCTGACATGGCTGACTTATTTGTTTACTTACAGGAGTACCTAAAGAACAAACAACAGCGTGAGGAAGCCCTGCAGAAGTACAAGCAAAAAAAGATGGAGACCTATCAGATGCTCTGTAAAAAGACAAAGAAAGGACAGCCCAATCTGAACCTCCAGATGGAATATTTACTGCAGAAAATTCAAAGAACTGATAAATGATCGCTGAAATTTGCATAATTTGAATCCTTGTAAATATAGATTGAAATCTTTTATTTATGATTTCTAATCAGATCACCTATCTATCTTGGCTACTGTTGTGGATAAATCCTTTTAGACTAAAGATGACTGTAAAGGAGGCATTAAAAATAGTGAGGTGAAAGTCATGATGGCTGTGTTTTCCTGTGTAAAAAAATAATCTAATAGATCCACTGGATTTAAACTACACATGACTTTGTACAAAGGATAACATAAAACAAGCACAGGCAGATTGTCAGAAAGGGTTAATGTAAACCACATTTCCAATATAACTTTGAATACAGTACCATTCATCTGTTATTTTCACTTGTAAATCCTGACACTGTTCTACCTCAAGAGTAAGTCTTAAAATCACATGGTTAGAGTAGTCCACAAGAGGGCAAAGTGAAGTCCTCAAAATCCATTTCACCCTTTTTTTTTTACAGACTTGTTAAACCCATTTGTTAATTCTAAGTGTTGCTTATTCTTTGGTAGTGGACACCCTTAGTACCACATTAGGTTTTGCTTGTTTTACAAATTGGTTTGAAATTAGATGTTAAGTCTGAGTTTTATGCAGGTTTTTCTGATAAACATCCTATGGCCTTGAGTGTTGTGTCGCCATAGTTACAATGCACACGTGTTGCTTTGTTAAAGGGCTGGTTGTGCAGCCCCCTCACATCAAGAGCACCGTCTGGACAGAGGCTGGAACGCCTTGAGCTGCTTCCTCCTGACATCACATGGTTTCAGAGTGACTTTCCAACATTCGTCTATGAAGCAGAACTCCACAAACCAAGAACTTGACCAATGTACTTATGTGGCTGTACAGAAAGGCTTAATATTTACTAATTACCAAGGTATGGATATTTTTTTGTTTCATCATAACATTTTATATGCCAGCTCTCTGTATACTACTACATTTGCTTGTATAATCTAGCCAAGATATGTTTTCGGTTTTGTTACTGAGTGGTTTTAAATTACTCCTAAATCCATTAAAGAATGTATTATTATAACAGTGTAGCAAATACAGTTTCTTGTGTTAATTATTCTGTTTTAGAACATGAACTACGCTACTATTAAATTAATCATCAAAACATAATTCATCCCAAGTGAAAATTTGCCTAGGTCATCACTTAAAATGTAATATCAACAAACTACAGCATAAGCCTTAGCAATAAATGTATTCATTTTTATACTTTTGGATTGGCTCCCACGGTCCTGCAGGCATTACACTGTCATGTGTTCAGTATGGATTGGTATTAGGGTAATCCTCAACCTGGTGTTTACATACCTCTGTGAGTTGCTTGTTCTAGCTTTACTACAGTATAGCAATGTTGAGATTTGTAATGCAACAGTATCACATCTTTAATATTTTAATAAGAATGAAACAAAGTCATACCACTGTAAAATGCTGTTACTTTTGTGTTTCTTAGGAACTGGAGGCACATTTCTTCATTCAACTCAACAAAATTTTATAATTATATTTTTATATGTTAAGATTATAGTGCCATTAATGACCTAGCTCGCTGGTATAGCAAGAAGAATGTTTTACCTGCACTCCTTGTAGATTGTCTTAAAAATACTTTGAGGAATGGAGGAGGAAATTAGTGTCAATGGCTTTGGGCCACGTCCTGTGAGAAGAGGCTCAGACTGGGGACCCATCGCTCTTCTGGACAAGACCAAGGAGTTCTTCCAAATCTGTGACGTGGAGGGCAAAGGCTTCATCACTCGAACAGATATGAGGGTTAGAAAATGTTCCCTATATTAAACACTATTTATTTACACATTATGCTTCACCACCTACTTGGCACATTGAACACAAACGTAAGATGTTCAAGTAGAGGTCAACTAAACACATGTTAATTCAGTGGCTGAAAGAGAACAAAGCACAGACCTCTTCAAGGTCTAATGTTGTTGTATAATGAGGACAGGATTCTTGTGGCCATCAATGCTTTTGTTTCTGTTTGTGTCAAGAGTTCCCAATAAAGGGCCTATAATGTGAGTGACGTATGCAAGCACAATACACTATACACAAAACACACACACACACACATACACATACAAAAGTGAGTTCTTTTAATTGGTGCTACTGTTTATAGACTACTGTCTTCTTCTTAAGGCACATATTTACATTACAGTAGCCTTCCCACACCAAAATTCTAATCAGTATCCAATTTCAGATTGTTTAAATGTGACTAATCTCGTTTCTTTCTGACCATTTACACCTTTGTAGGTTTTGACAACGGAATTTATACAAAAATGGAAAACTAATGGTAAACACAAAAATGAAATAGAAAAGACTAAAGAAGTTTTTTTTTAAATCAAAAATGTACAAATTAATTGTACCTTGTCTTCCAAAAATAATAGTTACAGAAAATCAGTAGTTAACTGGCATACGTTATGTTATGCGACATCTTTTGTTCATGTAAACAAACCTAATTTTTGGTAATGTGATTATTTTAGTTATCTTTTTATTACTGGCCATGAAAATAATTCAATACTGTGATGTTATGTTTCCCGGCAGAGGCTGCACAATGAGCTGCCTCTAACAGCTCAGGAGCTGGAGGATGTATTCGACTCTCTGGATATAGACCATACTGGGTTCCTCACGCTGGAGGCTTTCTCTTCAGGATTCTGTTAGTTCCCCCTGTTTTTTACCCTATTCTAAAAAGTTCCTTATTATTTCAGATATATTTTCTGAAATCTGAAATATTAAAATTAATAGCAATTTTTAATCAACATATTAGCTAAAGAGAGACTTTATTAGACTTTATTACACCAGAAATTTAATAACTGAAATTCTTGATGCCACATCTCAGCCCTTTTCCTGCATGGTCGGCGGATACCTTCGACTGATGACCAAAGTGCACTTCGTTGCTCGATCCTGAGAGCTACAGAAGCCCTGTATCAGAGCCAGTGGGAGGCCAAGTTGGCTGGAGTAGAAGACGAAGAGGAGAGGCACTTCTGCATGCTGATGGAGAGCCTGGGGGCCAGTAATTTGTTTGAGGAGTGAGTGTCATATTTGTAGACATGAACGGGATGACTTTTGGAGATGAAATACATTTTGATGGACAATTTAAAAGTGGTCATGACCAGAGGAGTCACCGTGTCACTTCTCTCCTGCAGCCCAGATGAGGTGCGCAGTCTTTGGGCCCAACTACGGCGAGACGAACCTCATCTCCTGTCAAACTTTGAGGAGTTTTTGGCTCGTGTTACTCACCAGATCAAAGAGGCCCACCAAGAGAAGAAGGAAATGGAAAGTGCCCTTCAAAGGTAAGAAAAAGTATGTGAAAACTAAGAACATTTTAGCTTGATTCATGTGCAACTCAAATAATGTGTTGATTGCAACCTAGGATTAAAAAATGGTATTAAGTGTGAGCTCTATGATCTTGATTTATCTTAGTTTTTTTGGTTGTCTTTTTAAATTAGGAATTTGCAGAATATCGGCATTCTTCATGTTCGCTAGCTAAAGCATTAGTGACATAATATGATGTCTAACCAGTGTTTATATCTGTGTATATGGCATGGCTAGATTGCAGACTAGAAATTGTTGCTTGGATTTACCTGTAATTCTCTAACAAGCACAACCCTCTTTAGCTCTGTCAAATGACCATTAATCTTGAGGCACACTATGAGGTTTGACAGCTGCTTGAATGGGAATAAATTGCCAGTGCTTAGAAGAATTTATTATTGAAAGATAACATGGTCAGTATATTTTATAATTTCACTTGGTTTTGTTTTGAATGAAGAGTGTCATGATATAAATATGTATTTGCATAATGACTGTATTGGTATGTATGTACTGATTTGATCCAAACACTCATTTTACCTTTAGGAAGGCTGCAACACATGACAGTGAGATTCGGCATTTATATGAAGAAATGGAAGCGCAAATCAAAAATGAAAAAGAGAAGTTGTTATTGAAGGTGTGGACAACTTGCTTTTGCACTGCACATCATATATGCCATTATTATATTTAAAAAATCACTGCTATTGAAATATTGTGTGACTTTGTCTTAATCTGCCATAATCCCCTAGTTATGTACAGTCAGTGTTACTCTAAACGTTATATAAATGCCTATGCAGGACTCAGAACGCCTACAGGTCCGCAGCCAAGACCTTGAGCATCAACTCTCCTCCAAAGAAAAAGAACTGGAGCAGCTTTTTCAGAAACAGAAAAGGGTGAGTCAAAAAAATTAAACAATATAAAACTAAACAAAGATAAAAGATATAAAAGACTTAATTATAACACACTCATTTGTGATAGTAACAAATGCCTATTTTTTATGCAGTTAGAATCCCAGTGTCGTGAGCTGAGCAGTGAGAAACAGGAAAGTCATAGTGAAAATATCAAGCTGAAAATGACAAATGAGGAGCTCTCCAGAGCGCTGGACACCACGAGCCAGGAGCTGGTGCTGGCCCAGGAACAACTGGCCATTCTGCAGGAGCAGGCTGCCCGTCTGCAGCAGGAGAAGGAAATGTGGGTGCTAAGACTTGGTACAAATGCATTGCATCACTTCTTACTTTAAATTTTATGTTGTTTTTGTCTTTAGGGAGATGTACAGAGTGACTGAAGGTCTTCAAAGAGAAAAGCAAAGTCTCATGAAGCAGCTGGATCTTCTCAGGTATTTATAGTCAATCTCTATGGGACTATGTTTTTTTCTTGAAATATTTATTTTAATTTTAATTATATATCTTTTTTTGTCCTTATGTTTGCAGAGAAATGAATAAACATTTAAAGGATGAGCGTGATATAAGCCGTGGTGTTGTATGTTTAATTAAGTGGTAATAGCAAATCCTATGCATTATTATGATGATAAATATTTTTATTTCCTCTTTAATAAGCCCCGGTCATCACTAAGAAAGAAGCAGAAGCAGAGAGCTGGACTTTCTGAACTGTTTGATGATGTGACCCAGACAAGACGGTGATTATTTTACTACCCAATACTTAACATAAATCATTTAGTATACAGGAAAAACAGAGGATATATGATGTTCATTTAATAAGAATCAGTTAAATCAAAATTTTCTTGTAGTCTAAATTTAGATGATGGCTCAGTATTTGAGTTCTTTAAGATTTAATTAACCCCATTCATCATATAATGGAGAATATCCTCTGTTTCTCCTGTTTCCAAAGAGTACCACTGATGGTGAATGGCTCCTACGAGTCTCTTGAGGCCTTGCCTATAGAGCACCTTCAAATCGTGTTTGTCGCTTCCTCCTCCTGTAGTGATGATGATGCACCCAGTGTTGTGTCTTCCACTGCATCAGGCCTACAGCGGTCAGCTTCAAAGAAGAGCCCTGCCACACCCACCAGTCCTGCCAAAGCGGCACCACCTGCAACACAGGACTCAAAAACAAAGGTCAGAAAACCGGCCAGCAAAATCCCCACCTCCATGAGACTGACACCTAAAGACAGAGAAAGAGCAAAGAAAAGTGAAAAGGGAAGAAGCCCTCATGTGGACGAGGTGGGTCTGGACTCTCCCCCAGATGGGTGGCCCCTCCGTCGGGTCATTTCAATAGAGGAGGACCACCTGCCACACCTGCTTCATGGAGGACCACAACCACTGCTGCACCAGCTGAGTGAGGAGGAGGAGGATGAAGAGGAGGCAGAGGAAGCACAGAGTGATATCGAGGCCAGTGTTGTGACAGATCTGTCATCCACAGCACTCAGAAGCAGCTCAGAACCAATAGACATCACACAGCCAAGAAAATCCCTCTTCACCTGGGCCAGAAAAACACCCATGTCTCCAAGAGGGCAGCCAGTGGGAAAGGAGACACAGCAAGTAGGCACAATGCATGTTTTAGATATACTTTATTTTGAATAACAACACAATTTCTTACTATTATTCTCCTCAGAAAACCAGTGAAGCAACACTGCTGCCCCCTGACCGTCTGTTTAAGGTGGTGCTTGTTGGAAACTCCAGTGTTGGTAAAACCTCTCTACTACGCTCCTTCTGTGAGGGAAGATTTCATCCTACTACAACTGCTACTATAGGTGAGAACATCACACTGCAAAGCTGTAGAACTGTGTTTTTGAAACTTACATTAAATAATGTTTTGTATGTTCAAAGTTGAATGACAAGTGTAGTTTTGTTGATGCTTTATGCATAAGATGTGTAGTTGACTTAACATCACATGAAAGAGCTTTTATAGTCACACTAACGCTCTAAAAGCCCTGGCACACATTGTACCTAAGATTATGTCAATTTGACTTTCATCTTTTTCAAACCTCTTCCAATCCCTATTATCTCTGCTTTGTTCTCCTCTCCTTAAGAAGATCAACTTTGTAGCACATGTCTCACACCCTCTAGTGGTCATATGTACAAGGACTATATTGCAAAGTGTAATGTGTTATTAATGAGTGTTGAATCCTTATTGTGTCTCACATAGGTATCGACTACAGTGTAAAGACATTAACCCTGAATAATATGCAAATTGCCATGCAGCTCTGGGATACAGCGGGACAGGAAAGGTTTTATTTTATCTATATTTTATGTACTTACAATGTTTAAACACAGTTGCTCAGAAATGGTTGTCCAAATGTGTTGTATTCAGTCATTTACAGAGTTTACATGTGAACAGGTACCGCAGCATTACAAAGCAGTTTTTCCGAAAGGCAGACGGAGTGGTGGTGATGTATGATGTCACAGTACAGGAGAGCTTTAAGGCAGTTCGACCTTGGCTCATCAATGTACAGGTCTGACATTGGACTATTTACACTCATAATTTCTAATGTGTTGATATTGTGCATTACATTATTTGTACTTTTATATTTTAGGAAGCAGCAGGAGAAGGTATCCCTATTCTTCTGCTGGGCAACAAAATGGATATCGAGGGTGAAAGAGAGGTGTCCTTCAAAGAGGCTGAACACTTAGCCTTTGTAAATATATATCTTTGAAGTAACAGAATAGAACAAGTAAGTTCAGTGACTTTGTTTGACTGAAATGATTCTCTCTAGGAAAACAAGGTGATGTTTTTTGAGGTCAGTGCCTATACAGGAAAGAATGTGGAAGAATCTTTGACACATCTTGCCAGGTAACTATAAATATGAAAACTAAATTAAGACATATGGCAATAACTTATAATTGATAGACTTTGCTGAGTTTGATTATCCTGACAAACCTGTTGTAAGAAAGCATCATCATTTCCTCTGTCTTTCCCCTGTGACATACCAGAGTGCTAATGGAACAGGAGGACAGAGTGAGAGACACCACTATAATCCTAACTGCTCAGCCCATTAAGAAGAAACCCTGCTGTAAATAAATTATTCTTGAGTGAATCATAGACATCAAACATGGACCGAGTGAGGCGGCTGTAATCCCTGTTGTGGGTGTTGAGATGTTCGTTTTTACAGAATTATCTTGGTGGATCAGTTAAGACAGCGCCACACAACACCAACTAAATAAATCAGAGGTGGGTAGAGTAGCTGGAAATTGTACTTAAGTAAGTGTGAAGTTACTTCAAAATAATATTACTCATATAATGGTTCAGGAGTAAAAGTTTTTGGAGAAACTGCTACTCAACTAAGAGTAACTGCCTAAATTAGTTATTATCTGATTTATAATTTGAAGTTAATTTAATTTAAAGGACAAATAACATTAAATAATTATAAAAACTGGTATATTGTACCACAAATATGAGAACAACTAAATCACATTTTAAGGAAGAGTGTAAGAATTACAAATGTAATTTAATATTGTCTACTGCATAAAGTTTTTTGTCACTTGGGAGTGGGGGTAATAATCAAAACTTTTCCCTTTTAAAATATATTACTTCAGTAGGAGTAAAAGTATGTATCTGAATTACAAAAGTGCTCAAGTAATATAAATGACTAAATGTGAACTGCCCATGAGTACTACCCACCTCTGAAATAAATATTTTGGTTACAATTAGTGCTCTGATTTAAATTATAGAATTGAATCATGTTAATTTTAACAGAAGACAAGAGATGACCATGTTTTATATTTTAATGCCAGCATCAATTTTGTGTGATTATTACATTTATTTAAAATCAAAAATAAAATTCATAAATCATTATGTTGTAAAATTCAACAGGTCTCTCTAACTGTTTTATTTATTTATTTGTATTATTATAGCCTTATGTGTCATCTATCAGCATTGGCATACTTCATCTTGGCACTAGTTCAACTTTCAGTAAAACACTTGCATCTATCCTAACAAATACAATCAAAACATCATCACCATGCAAATCAGTTATACTTATTCCATTTGCATTATTGCACTGAATGTATAAACTAAAATGCATAAAAGGGGACATTAAAATTTTACATTCAGATGAGCTTCGATCACTCAGAGATGGGATTATTGCTCATAATTCTTTACCAATATATTCGATTTTGCAGGGTAGTCGTGCTGGAAATATTCTGTCCATTTCTACTCTATTTCAAAGCTTGCAGCAACAGTTACTAGCGCATTTTGTAGTCATGGGATATTGCTGCTTCACAAAGTTGTCCTTTAAAATCCAGCTCCAGGGTAAATTCCAAGTCTCTCTGTAATTAAAGATGTCCAAATGGTTTAGCAAAGATCTAAAATGTACAAATATATATTTTAGTTTAAATAATTGATGCGTCTTACCACATTTTTTTCATTAGGCCTAACTGTGATACTGCCAAAGATCTCCTCTCCCTTTTTCACTGTCAGATAGTCCTCCAAGTAAAATACTGTCTGCTTCCAATGAGTACTGGGGGCATCTGGAGCTAAAACAAGATAATCTAATTAATTCACAAGATACTAAAACCTACTGCTAAATGTGGACCTGGCCTAGGGTTTTCACCAGAACTAGAATGGATTCTTTATTCCATCAAAGACATAGCTACTGTCATATTTAGTCACTATAGTTGAAGATATAATAGTCATATATTCTCTGATAAATGTATGCCTTGAGTGTTAGCAGGAAGCTGCAGTGCCTATGAGAAACTATGGTTACATGTAAATGGGGTATATGTATGTGGTAGTAAATGACTGTTATACCAGTAGAGAAGCCTGTCTTCTTGTGACACTTGGTGAACTCAATGTTGAAATAAGTGACTAGGGCATGAACATAGTCATTACGCTGAATCTGGAGACAGAAGGCTGATGTGAAAGACAGGTCTTCCAGCTTCACAGTGTAAATGTCCACCTCCTGAAAAAAAAAAAATGTTTGTATTAGTTTTCAATGGTAAAATAGAAACTATATTTATCATTATTATATATTCTGCATGATCAGCCCACAGGTCATGGTGGGAGTGCAAAGCCTGCTCACTCTACACAGGCTGTGTGGGTGTCCTCTGTGAACAGAAGAGAGTGAGAGTCTCCATGTATGAGAGTGTGCATGTGACTAAAAGCTGTGAACACATCTCTTTTTATTTAAATGTCAAGTTGATGTTTTCTCACTATTATTGGAAAGTGGTTTCAAATATAAAAAGAGGATTAGGTTTTGTTTTTGTTGTTTTTTCTGTGTTCCACATGGATGGCAATTCAGTAAAAATGGACCAGATATATTTTACACTTTAACCTGTTCACCGCCTTCTGAGGCAGGTCCAGGCACGTTCTGTCAGCATGACTGATTGAGATTTAACACCTCTGTCCTTCCCAATGCATTGACACCAGACTATATAATATATATACAGTATATTGGAAAAAGTGAAAAAGCTGTAAGACACAAACATCCATACTGCAGAAATGTGTTAAGGTCTTGTAATCTATAGTACACTTATATAAACTCTTTAACAAATGTAAAAGTAGAAAGTTTATTGAACTATATATACAGTGTGTGTGTGTGTGTGTGTGTGTGTGTGTGTGTGTATATATATAGATAGATAGATAGATAGATAGATATAGATAGATAGATATAGATATGATCATCTTCCTACAGCACAAATTATGGAGTTCAGTGTAGTTTTTATAATACCACTTTTCACTACGCCACAGAGATCTTCATCCCTGTTCACTCACTTTCAATCAAGTAGCGCAATTTGATGTCATTCTCCTTATGGGCAAAATATGAAGGCTGAGATGAAGTGAGCGAGTAGTTTGACGGTACACTGAAGCCCTGATATGAGGCAGACAGTGGACAGAGTGAAAGAGAATGGCCTATAGATAGAATGAGGTAAAGGGGCCAACAGAAAAGCTATCACCCCTTTAAAAGCTCTTATCTACTGAGATGAAAGGCGAGCTATTGTTGTGTGGAAACTGAGCTGCAGACTATTACAAGTCTCAAAACAGCTCTGTTATCTAGCAGGAAATAGACTGCACCAACAGGGAGTATACAGAGACACTGGGAAAAACCTGCTTTAAAGAATTGTAGACTTCAGTGAAATTAAGACACACGTGAAAAGTTAAATTTGAAAACAATGATGGTATATTGAAATTTCTTACTTACCTTGAGTAGGCAGGAGGTAGTAACAATTTGTTTGGGATCAACCACATCCACCAATGGCTCTTTGATGGCCACATTGCGAATACAGCTCATGTCAAATCCATATACATTTTCCCACCCTGTATAAATGCCAACAGAATATTGTGTAAATTATATTTTTTGCTTAACTTAAATCTTGCTAATACATTCTTACTGTCTATTCCTTTAACAGAAAAGAAAACAACAAATCTTTCTGAAAATAGACTCTAGCCACCTCCACCTCCTCTTCAGATGTGGCTGGCATCAGTTTTGTTAATTTAGGATGAAAACGCAGAGGGCATGCTTTTCCTCCTACCATCCTTCTGTCCCTTCACTACACTTTGCACTCTCAAAAAACCAAGACTATACCAAATAAGAAAAACAGCGACAGTTTGAGTAGTCTGATTTAAGGCTCTGTCTAAATGAAACCAAACAGAAAAAGCCACCTATGCACTAAACTCAGTAGGAGTTACTGACCTAGATTCTTGCATTTTACAAGTGGAAATGGCACGTCTAATATTGGCTCCTTGATCTGGATCACAAGGTTAAGTTTGCCACTCCAGCTGTGATGGCTATTTGAACACACCAAGTCACCAGAGTATAGAATAAATAAAGGACAAGGTACATCTTTCTGTCAAGTGATTCATCAACATCAATATATTTTTGGTTGGAAAAGAGGAATTTTAATATCATGAAAGCAACATTTTAGCTATACCGGTCCTAGATAACTTACATCTTAGAGTTAACAGTAGCAATACGCTGGCAAAATGTGAATGTGGAACCATGCCATAATTTACTTACAATGAATTTTGTAGTCTTTGTACTGTCTGTCCTCAATGGCAACCACGTATAGTGCTGCTCTATCTGGGAACATTAGACCTCCAGGTTTCTGAATGATGGAGAGTTGAATGTTGAATTTAAGTTAACCACTTTGATGATTGTTTATAACTGTTAGTCAATAGCACACGATATGTCAAAATTGCTATTTAGCTCTGAGGAGCTTGCACATACCAGCCACTTGTCCCTGGCAAAGATGACAGTATTAAGCATAGACTCATAGAAGAGGCAGTAGCCCATCCATTCTGAGATGATAATGTCCACTTTATCTACAGGCAGCTCCACCTCTTCCACCTTCCCCTTGAAGATAGTGATGACTGCAACACACCAATCACAGATCACATTGTTAAGTTTAGTTAACTTATCAATAACAAAATTCAGTACGGTTTTCCAACAAACGTGCCTCTACTCTTTCACATGTGATGTTCAAGGAGACTTTACAAAAGCACCCGTAGAGGGTATTCAGATTGATGGCACAGATTACGATTATTTGACATCAAAGGTGAGCTGCCAGTTAACAGGAGGTGTAACTAATGTGGTTGAGTGTGACAGTAATGATGTGAATATGCAGATTTCTCTCACTATTTCTGATGCCATTGGAATCTACCTTTACTTACCGTTGTGCAAGTGATTTGACTTTATAATCTTCTCTGAATATTCTGATATACTTGAACATTCAATCTGCAAAGAAGACTGTGTTATTTTTAGTACATTCAAATGAGGTTAAATCTGAAACAACTACTAAAATAGATTTTGTTGGTGTTCCTGTATATTCATATCCTGTTCTTGGTCCTTCATTTTGGAGAGGAGTGCTGCATGATCCATACTAAGTGTGATACAGACAGTGAATCACACACACTGCTCATGTTGAGCTCATGAGTAAGACATGTCGCCCTTTCCCAAAGGGACCCAGATGTCCCCTGTATGTGGGCAACGTTAACCTTTGTAACACAGAATGAAGGAATCTAAAAGGATTTATGTGCATGTGGAGGAGTTAGTTCATTGATTTATGTTTATGTACCAGTATATCTTACCCCATAGACGTGTTTAGCACCAGCATTAGCGGCAAACATAGACAGGATCCCAGTGCCACTGCCCACATCCAGGACAATCTTATCCTTAAACACGTGCTTGTTGTGGTACATAGCATTTCTGTATGTGAGTGTCCGCACTTCATCCTTCAGCATTTCCTGGGTACATGGAAAACATGATAATTCTGTTATGTTATGTTATAGTTATATTGTTCTATAGGCATTTGGAATCCATCTAATTGTCATCCTTTGGGACATTCCACGGATCACTCCCTCCTTGTTTCCTTCCAATCTTTTAATGAGGACACACCTCAAGTAGACAAAACCTGACCCAAATACTAATTATGGACACTAGTTTAAAAAGATGTGGCACCAACTATTTAGTAGATCAAGGTTATTGTATCATCACAACAGTCATGCATCAATTATACCTAAAGCTACCATGTTTCTATTTGTTTGGTTATTAAATATCTAAAGAATTTACAGTTGACACGGAGTACACAGCATATTAAGTATATCTGAAAGTATTTCACTGGCTATTTTGTTGAAATAAAAAAACAGGTTAGGCACACACAGGCATACTGTGTATAATGCCATTCTGTGGTATGATGGAAATCGCACCTCATGGATGCCAAAGTGGGCATAAGAGTCAAAGTAGTAGTCCCGTGATGTCATATCCTCTGGACTGATGAACTTGGTGACTTTGCTTCTCCCGGCACAAGTGGTCAGAGCTGCCAGATGAGGAGTATGGGGCACACATGGTACATGGTGGGCACTAGGCACTGGTTTAGGAAGAGAAGAGGGTTGGGCAGACTGGGAGAGCTGTGAGATAGGCTGTTGGCGCTAAAAAAAAAGAAAATATTTTAAATATGATTAATACATGTATTATATAGTTTATCGAATAAAACCCATTGACAATTATTGTGATTATTGTGAGTTAACAATATTGATTATTTAACCATGCATTGTGGGAACGTGCACAATTCTGCATGAGTGCAGAGGAAAATATCAAGAAACTAACACCTAGAGCTAGCAGTTTATACACATATCAAAATAAACACCTTCGACATATTATTCACGTAGCCAAGCAAGGTTTTAACAGCAAGGCTTAGGGGAATACAGAGAATACAGATGACCCACGTTGCGTTTTCAGCACCAAGGACAGCGAAGGTATCATAAATACACGCACCGAAGATTATCTCACCTCAGCTCTGTGTCACAGACACGAGCATCCCTGGTAATAAGCTTTATTAGCATATGTCCCCTATGCAACGTGCAGGACGACGAGAGGTATTTTCTATACCCTGCACAGAATAGTCTGCACAGAACTACTGCTCAGTACAAACGACAAGAAACCGAGCAAAACCCACATGTGCACATTATGTTTAAATCCAGCTGATCATTTTATCCTCGGCTTTATTTCTTAAACTACGTTTTCCGGGACCACTTACGGTCAGGACACCACAAGGTTCCTACCTCTGAGCTGTCCGCCTCCGCCATCTTCCGCCGTAGCAGCAAACAACGTGACGAATGCCGGAGTCCCATGAGAGCCGGCGAGATTTCGAAATAAACTAAATAAAGTGTATGTTTCGCTCCCAAATATAGGATATAAAAACACGCACAGGTCACAGTAGAGTTCTGTATCCATAGACAGATATGTCAACCTTGATAAAAGATAACTTAGTGTACAATAAAATGCGAGAAAAAGTTGTTAGAAAAAATCCAATCGTCCATAATTGCAAAAGTGATGTCATTTATCCCAGTAGATCTTCAAAGCAGTCTTTGAGCGCCAGTACGGAGAGGTTTTCTGTTGTGATCCTAGAAGGGACCTACATCCATTAACAACCGAGCGCACACTGTGAATGTAGGTGTCCGCTCAGAGACCACACTGCGCGCCTACCTGCTGCTCATCTCACACATAACATTATTCTGTCCAATACGCGCCCACGGCCAAATAAAGCGTCCAGCTGTGCGCTACAAACCATGTACAACAAATTAGACTCTTACAGAAGAAAAGGCAACGTTAAGAGACAATTCAAGTGTTTATAGGTATACTGTCGAAGACGTATGCACTCTTACGCTGCGCATAAATGTGGAAAAGAGTTAGTTAATAGACTATAAAATCAGTGTTCAAGCTTCTGTTCTAGGGAAAAATGTGATATAGCTTTTATTTACTACCACTTTATGCATTTTTGTAGTATAAGTATATTCTGTGATTCAAATTAAATAGTTGTTTATCTGCATATTCTGTCCTGTTCTTGTAGGCTACTTGGCATTGCAATGCTGGATTTTTTTCACTGTAGGACAAAAAAAAGTTCTCCTATTGTATAAAGATGAAAATAGTTCACAACATAATCAACATAACTTGGACTACAAGCTAAATCTTGAGTACCAAAATGTTTGATCTAGAACCAAATAAAAATCATCAGGTTTCAGTCGCTCTTATTATAGATGAATTTGAGAGTTGCTTAAGAGCATGAGCCCACGCAGCACCCCTCCGTATACATGCTTCCACTCACACACCTCACACATGGGCTGCACAAAAGCAGTGTGGGTGTAATAGCAGCAAATAGATCATCATTATTATGCAATGATTATTATTGACTGAACCCGTAAAAGCGACGAAATGGTTAGATAAATATATAATCAAATATATTCATTTATTTTTTTCAAATTGTTATTTATTGATAATGTGTTATTAGCAAGGTTTATGAGGTTAAAAAACAACCCTTAACATAAGAATACCTCTTGCTCTTTTATCTCCTTGGAAACTCCATAGTTAAGCTTAGTAACAATACTGTCTTTACAGTTTCCAATTCTTGACTTCAATTTCACATTGGCATAAATCTCCCATGGAGATGAAGTTTATACATTTTTCCTCTTGTTTCATTTAAAGGGAAAGGAAGCATGGTCAAGTAAGAAAATTATTCAATTGGTGGTGACTCTGAATCTACCCCTCTTCAATAATATTATACTATGCTCAAGAACAGAAACAAATGTTAACAATTCTCTCTTAATGCAATGTTTATTTCCAGTGTCTTCAATCAGTTTAATCTGGTGGTGGATCAACTTGTTGAAGCCATTGCACACTTGTGTACCTCTGCCCTTTTCTCTCTGAGGTAAAGTGTCTTGGAATTGTCTTCAGTGTAATCTGTGCTCACCTTTACACCATTTATATCTACCATCACCGTTTATTTCTTCCTACACTGTCTGGTATTGTTCATGGTGTGAAAAACAGTGGTAAAACAGATGATAGTATCTTACAGCAGGCTAAAACTCTTGTCTCTTTGTGGTGTGTTTTGTTCATGATGTGGAGTGGTCTCTCGGTGAGTGCATTATTATGAGTCTATGCTTTGCCCTAGAGTCTCAGACAGAAAAGCTATTGTTGAACATGGGACACCTGTTGCTGTAGGGAGAAGTCCAGTATTGATGCAGCCCAGGCAAAAGTACATGTTGTATTTACCTGTAGTGGTCCTTCTTGTTCCCATGCCCAGTGGCACAGTTCTGCCTTTTATTTACATGCTTATCCCCAGCTCCGCTCCATTTCCCAGCCTGTTCCGGTCCTTCTTTTGCTCACACGCATACACATACACACGCACACAGACACGCACATACACTTTCATTCATTCAACACAAATAGGAGGGGTGGAATACAAAGGCACCCCTATGAACTAACATCAAGGACCATGTTGTCCACCCTCCTGTGGGCTCACCACCTGCAGAGGGGTTCATAGGGGGGGTCAGGTGCTATGAGTATTGGGCAGCAAGCTGCCCCCGCGACCCAGCCGGATTAAGCGGGAGAAGATGGATGGATGGATGGAATACAAAGGCTTTTCGGGGCATAATGCTGCACAGCCTAGCTAGACATCATTTTAGTTCTGTTATAGGCCAATTTGTAACTTTAGTCCTGTTTTAATAGTGTCCGGGGTTGTCGACCTATTTAGCCCAGAACAAATATTTTAGGGGGTTGCATGAAAAGGTTGAGAAGCCAAATTAAAACATCAACAAATAAGAGTAAGTGATTGGTTGTGTTATCCTCCCCTTCATACATCGCCGTTTAAGTTAAAGTGTTAAAATCCCAGGGTCGGGTCAAGTAAATTGCATGTAACTTTTCTGAACGCCACTCGTACGTAACGACACGCCCCTCTGCCGCGCAGCTCAGTAACTTCCTGGTAAATTAACAATTAGTGCTGCTTTTATTTTCACTTCCGCTTTCTGCAAATGTCACAGTGCAATGAGAAGCAATGTGTAATTCAAAAATGGCTTTTGTTTTGGTCACTGGAATAAATGTTCAGTAATCTAGGTTAGAAACTGTTGCCATCATGAAGCCCAGTCAATGCCCATCAGATTACTTATGTTTTGCTATAGGCATCTATAGGGCCATTTACTTCAATACCTCAAAGCCAACAAGCTGAATTCGGTAAATTCTGTGCTAATTCTGCAATGTACTGAAATGCATTGCCAAAGTAATGTCTTTGGGTGATTTTGTGGGCGCTATGCGGTTACACAGTAACCAAGACTGTGATAAGCGTGGCGCTGTGGTGTTCACTGATTGCAACCGCATGACCTCTTGTAAGGCACGGACGGAAAAGTTTACGTTTAATGTTTAAATCAAGGCATAAAGTGAGAAACAAAATATGAAATATAGTCACAAAAGTAATTAAATAGGCCTGGTCTATGATACAAATCAAACATCAAATCAAGCAGGTAATTCTGTGTAATAAGTTTAGATTTTTAGATTTCCGAGTTTTCCTGAAAGCATCGTGCGCACCAACCTGCAGCTGGACCACAGCTAATCGGGATAGCTTGACTGGACACATCGACTTTGGTATGTTGTCTATTTGACGAATATAATCAATAACACATTTTTCTTCTGTTTAAAAAGTCAGATATTGTGAACAAGGTACAATTACGGAAACTTCAGAGGCAGCTGTCGTGCAGATGGGGGCATGTTTCATCTGGATAGTTCGTTCAGTAGCCTATCAACACCTGTTCAAAACAACTTGAGTTTTGCAGGCTATAGACGGCATATCGCAATGCCATCGAATCGAATCACGTAGCTTAATCAAGCAAGTAGCCTAATGCGATGGACGACCTTGGCTAAATTTCAGCGATAATGTAGCCCTTATTTACAACACTGCTACTCCTGTAGTCTGCTACACTCCACTAACTAATACGCTTGCTGATATGTTGCCGATATGCCATAATATGCATAATGTGGATTTAGCTTTGTGGCAGATTGCATTTTTGATCAGTATAGATTTTAATTCATGCAGCTGGTCAACTAAATGACACAGGATCCCCCTGTAGCCTACAAATGTCTATGTTAAGGTTGTGTAAGATAATAATAACGTGCCTCGGCACATTTGCTATTTCAGAACTATATCGAATAAATCACCATGTCTGTGGTTTACAAAGATGAGCAGGAGGACTGGGTCACTGTGTGTCTCAAGTACTTGCTTTTTGTCTTCAACTTTCTCTTCTGGGTAAGTAATGAATACAGAATATTCTCTTGCTTTGTAATATTATACTTTATATTTTTCTTCAAAAGACACAAAATAGCAAGGGTTATTGAGAATCACTAAAAGGTAGAGCAAATTGATGAAAAGCCTGAGCTGTTAAGAGCTGGCACACTGTGAGTCATGGATTATTTAAGACTTGTTCATGTGGAAAACTGTATCTTTCCAATTTTCTGCCATTGCTCTTCATGATGCAGCAGTTTTTGATTCTTACAAAATTGTGTCCATAACAGCCACACTTTTCAGGTTATGAATTTGACTTAATGCAAAAGTTTTTATCTGATTCTCCCTATATACAAACACATTCCTTCCTGTTCTTGTTTTTAAGCATGGAAGATGAACTTTTAAGGCATTTCTTAACTGCCCATCTGTGAAAGTGACAAAGGAAAAGATTTGGACAACACCCAAGGATGTTGTCCAGTTTTGTTTGAACAAAGTGCTCTGACTTGACCTCTGCTTTTACTGCTTTTCCTCCTCCTTTGCCTGCCCCCTGAATGTGCTTCTTATTGGTGTAATAGCACTTTTCTACCCTCGCTGTAATAAAACTGTAACTAAATGTTTCCTTCAGTTGGGGGGAGCTGCAGTTCTCGGTGTGGGAGTTTGGACTCTGATCGAAAAGAGTGACTACTTGAGTCTGCTGGCATCCAGTACTTTTGCGGCGTCAGCTTATATCCTGGTCCTGGCAGGCAGTCTGGTGGTGCTCACTGGCTTCTTGGGCTGTTGTGCTGTGATCCGCGAACAGAAGAGCTGCCTCTCTACAGTAAGAAAAAAGCTGAGGTTTTCTAATTAAATGTGTGAATAAATTATTTATTAGTGCAAATCCATGGGAGACAGGCCATTAAATGTCCTTCTTTTATTCAAATTTTGCCATAAATGTTTGACCCTGACTCTGATGTTTGAAGAGACACTAGCAACTAGACACTAGTTGCACTAGCAAAAGCCAACACCATTACAGCAGAAACTGTAAGCTATTGATTGTGTTGAAATAGAAGGCAGATGTTTTCCAAAGGTTTCACTCTCCCATCTCTCTTTCTTTCTCTCTCTCTCCCTCTCTCTGACTCTCTCTTTTTTTCACTTTCTCTCAACAACAAAACATGGATCTCATCAATATTTCTCTACTCTATGGTTCATCGCTGGATCCTGATAAATGGCCCTGACAGTTCCCTCACTGTCCTCATTATTTTACTGAGACAGAGGCCTGTGGGAGAGAAGGCAGCTTGTGCTGCTGCAGGTCTATTTCTAGCTCTATCCACCCCCTGTTGATGGATAGAGTCATAGGAAGCATAGGTGCTGCCATAGTGAGAAGGTGGCTCAACACAGTTTTTGTTTGAATATCAAACATTACTGTGTTGTATTTATAGTTCAGTGAATAGAGAAATAATGAGATGTCAACTGTGGGTTTAACATGCAGAAGCAGTAAAGTTAGAATTCTGTGTAGGCAGCCTTTTCTCTACTTTGATACATGAGAATGGTTGCACATAGCAAATATGCCTTCTGTGACATCCATTTAAACATTGTATGAATATGAATTAAAAACAATTAATGAAAAATAACCTAAAACGTTCCTAATTACTGGTAATAATAATGCATCAGTTTTATATAGCGCTTTTCAGGACACTCAAAGACGCTTTACAGAGCATTATTCATTCACTCCAGACCCGGTGGTGGTAAACTACTATTGTAGCCACAGCTGCCCTGGGGCAGAATGACGGAAGCGAGGCTCCAATCTGCATCATCGGCCCCTCCGACCACCACCATCACTCACGCACACACCACTTTCATACTAGGCAATGTGGGTGAAGTGTCTTGCCTAAGGACACAATGACAGGTTTTGTGACTGGCGCCCCACTGTGTGTTTATTATAAAAATAGTGGTGTAATTTTGCGTCTTTTATTCTTAACAGTATTTCTTCCTACTTCTGCTGATATTCCTAATTGAACTTGTGGCTGGCGTACTGGCTTATGTCTACTACCAAAGGGTAAATGTACTGGCAAATTGTTTATTTTATGTTTCTCAAAATATTTATTTAAACGATGTAAAATTTTCACTTTTAAATTTTAGCTAAGTGAAGAGTTAAAACAGAATCTTAGTCATACTATGACTGAAAACTATGCTCAACCAGAAAAGAATGGCATCACAGTAGCTGTGGACAGACTGCAACAGGATGTAAGGGCACATATTTTCACATAATTTAGTTAAATGTACATGTATTGCTGTAATTGTCCACTGTTCTGTGTTGTAACAAACATTTAATACAACTTTATTTTAAAATATTGCAGTTCAAATGTTGCGGAAGTAACAACTCTCGTGACTGGACCCTAAGTGCCTACATACTGTCAAAAGAGTCAGAAGGCAGAGTGGTGCCTGACAGCTGCTGTAAGACTATGACTCCTTTCTGTGGAAAAAGAGATCACCCGTCCAACATCTACAAAGTCGAGGTGCATAGATATCCCTATTATTACTATTACTATATGACTGAAATAATAAGAGTAACTGACTCTTGCTGGCATCATTATTACTAAACTTTGATCCCACTGCAGGGAGGGTGTATAACAAAGCTGGAGAAGTTTCTTGCAGATCATTTGTTGGTCATCGGAGCTGTGGGGATTGGAGTGGCTTGTCTGCAGGTAGGTCACAGTAAGAACATACATGAGTTAGAAGTGGTAGATATATACAATTTATATTGTTATTTTTTTTTATTAAGAAATGCAAAATTAGAATATTGAACATATTGTCAATAATTTTGACAAAAGTTTTCAAAAAAGCTCATTAGTAATATTTTACAATTAATATATTCTTGTCTATATTACTTTATGATAAAAATGTATATATATAAAAAAAATAAATTTACCTAAATATAGCATATAAATATAATGAATAAAGGGGGGGAAAGTTATGCATCGTCAATTGAAACTACCTGTGTGGAGCTTACACTTGCCAGTTTGCATCACAAAAGAAGTGTGCTTATGTACTCTGATTCTATGTGTATTAACAATAGACTTGTTCTATCATTGTTTAGTAGTTGTGTTGTCTCATATTTCAAACTAACTCCATGGTGCATTGCCTTGTGTGTCCTTACATGTGTGTGCTGTTGCTGTAGTTGGCAGGGGCACTGTTGACAGCCTGTTTTATCTATCTGCTCTATAAAGAAGAAGAAGAAGATTTCAATACATTGTGATTAGTTGTAAAGCTCCTGTGTGGTTTAATCATCTCAACTAACAAGATCCAAGGGTATATGGAACTGAAATTATTTGCATGTATGTGTATTGATTGTTTTTGTGCACCTGACGTCTTTGGCTCTGCACCAATTGTCGGTGCATATTTTCACATGTGTCAAAGCTTTGAATGGCTTCATTAATTCACCTATTGCACCCTTAACAGTGCAGATTAATAGCAGCAATAGTTTTTATACTTTAATACCATCTAAGGAATAATATGACAACTTGCATATGCATTGACCTAACAGTGTATGTTTTTGACTGAACCTACGCATATTTCTGGTTGGTATATGGCCAAAATAGTCTATTTTTGGTTTTACAATTATTTATAATATTGTAACACAATACTTTTATTGCTACTCAGCTTTCAATAAGGAATAGCCACAAACGGTTCCCACTAAGAAATACATGACATCTTGGGTGTTGTGGGGGGGAGCAAAGAGGTCTGAAGGCTGCCTCAGGAAAAACAGTGATGAGTCAATACTCAGCTCGGGCTCACTCAATCACCTGTTTTCAGAGGGCTTTTATGGACTAAAGATTCAATTTGGGCCCTTGCCTGTTTATCCATCAGCAATGGCAGGCCCAGTGACTTGGTTCAATATCTGCAGGTTATTCTTAGACTGACCTTTTACTTGTAAAAGGTCTTGATAAATCATTTATATTATATTATATTATATTATATTATATTATATTATATTATATTATATTATATTATATTATATTATATTATATTATATTATATTATATTATATTATATTATATTATATTATATTATATTATATTATATTATATATTTTTTACATATTACACTTGTGTTTACAGTTTATTTGTTAAGAATCTTCACCTTTCAGCTTTTACTCCACCCCTTGCACACTTGGCTGAGCTGTTAAAGTGTTTTTTAAGCTTACAGATGCTTGCCGTAAACAAACACTATACCAGTTGTGAAGCTCCATTGCTTAGCTTTGCTCTGTGCAGTCAGGCGGATGTGGTGGTGACCCGTTAGCTCTCTTTGACTTACTACTTCCTGTTTTCAGATTTGTGGGATGGTGCTGACCTGCTGCCTGTACAAAAGGATCAAGATGGACCCTTACTGACATTAAGGACAATTCAATTCAAATGAAGCACTAACAAACTGATGACTGAACTTTAAGATCAGAAATATTTACTATGGACATGTTGCACATATTTTATGTCCCAAGGGGCTGAATGCTGCCTATGTTTTGCATGGTTTAAAGCAGAAAGATGAATGGCCTTAAAATATTGCTCTTTATTCTATTAATTCGATTAGTATCTTATATGAATTAAGTAAAATATACTCTGTCCATTACCATATGTGCCTGTATTACAATATTCTAGTGAACAGTTGAATTAAATAACTTGTATAAGTTGAATTGAATTCATATCTCAGAAAAATGATATATTTCTTATCGTTAGTTCAGTTGAATTATTTTATTGTTTTGGCACATTTGCTTTGACAACTTGAGATATGGTCAGTATCCATATTTTAAATGTTTCTTGTATTATTTGCTATAGGTAAGCTATTGGTACATTTAACAAATTATCCTTTATTTCTGGTAGACTTGGAATACACATATCCAATGATTTTATTTTAAAAAATGGGTTTGACTATTTTTATGGCACACAGTAAACGTAGTGCACATCAATAGTCACTAGAGGGAGACAGAGAATTAGTTTTCAAAAACAAAGACTCCACCTCAAAAAAAAACAAAAAAAACAAAAAGGAATTAGGGTTTCATAAAACTTTATTTCTATACTGATGCATTTATAATGTAAAATTATTATTGCATGTAGACAATATGGATTAGCTTTATCCCAATTTAATGGTACACAACTGGAGTGTGTTACCTGAAGCTTCACCTATTTCTAAAGTTTAACATGATTTAAGAACAGTGTTACTGATCTTTTACACATGCATTGGTACTTGATGCTGTGTTGTTCTGCTACACATATATACTATTTCTAGCTTCTTTTGTTGCCTACATTACTTAAAGAGCACTTTGGTGTTTCAAATCCATTTATCATTGTCACTCGGAGAAGAAAAAGGGCCTTGGATGTTC
Source organism: Odontamblyopus lacepedii (assembly GCA_034769755.1). Taxonomy (NCBI): domain Eukaryota; kingdom Metazoa; phylum Chordata; class Actinopteri; order Gobiiformes; family Gobiidae; genus Odontamblyopus; species Odontamblyopus lacepedii. The sequence goes on along the minus strand of CM068344.1, from coordinate 32,046,126 downwards.
AACTTTTTGAGCTCAGTGTGTATGTAGCATAACAGTCTCTTTGTCTTCATGGCTTTCATTTCCTGCAGATGTCTATGTAACCACTACATACATATAGAACAAATGCAGTGAACTTTGGGGTACATTAGCATATGGTTTACTCGGCTGACCAGGAGAGACCCCTCTGAGAAAATGAAGAACAGCTGGGCATCTCTTCCATGTGTGTAGGACGGCTTTGTGTAGACATATTTACTGTCCATATATGAACAAAACATTTTGACCTTTCACACGCGTACTATTTTGCTGCTCAATAGTATGACGCCTTTGACAGTGTGTGGGGGAATAAGCTTTAGTGTTCAGTGAATAGTGGCTGAAATCTGGTTAGTAACGTCTTTCATTGGGTCTGTATTAGTTTGACAATATAATAGTAGACTCACCTGAAGCCCTGTGGCGCCCTGTGTGCATATTTTATTGAAGGGATGACGAAAGAAAATATTTAATACTACCACATTAGGCCTCAGATGTGCTTAAAAGCAAACAGTGTGAGAAAGCTTTGGTTCAACCAGGTGCAGTGCAGATGTATCACACAATAGCAGCACAAAGCACCTTTTCAACATCTTTGTAAATCGATCAACAACCCTGCCCACATCACTATAACTTTTAATGCAATGCACTTCATTACACTCTTATGTTGTATTATGATGTTACTTTATAGTTTATATATTTTCAGACATAAAGGTGTTTTAATATACATGTAAAAATTGTCTGTGATTTCACTCTCTTTAAAGTGTAGCATTAGGCCTCACACAATAACACATTTTGAGGTAAAATAAACTGAAGAAAATATAGGCAATAAACTATAAATTTTGTATTAAGCACAAGCAAACAAAAATAAAAATAGACAAAAACGAAACAAAAACCTTCCTATATCCCACCCCTCTCTCCGCACTCATCATAAAATAACTAGAAAAATGCTTTGCTTTAATTGATTTTTAAAAGATATAACCCTCAAGCTTTCAGCTCAGTGTATATGTACTGTAGATGTGGGCGGGTGAGTGAAAGTGTAGAATTCCAAGTGAAAATCCATCTGGTTTGTACTGATGACGAGATTGAAATTGATGAGTGTATTGATAGATCTTTAACATGTGGTTTGATGGTGGGAACCAGAACCCCAATGTGATTTATTGTACCCTAAACACAGGTATTGGAGGCAAAACGGCTGTATAAAGTTAATGATATACTGTTATGTACTGTCTGTGCACACTGGTGTATGAATGTGTGTGTGAATGGGTGAGTGATTCCTTGATGTAAAGAGCTTTGAGTGCCTTGAACTTGAAAAATTGCTGTATAAAATGCAAGCATTTATTAGGCCCATTTGCTGACCAGGATCACACTGCATATCTTATCGCCTATACAACAAAGCACTGTCTGTTACTTTACCTGTATTTGTTTTATTGTCACTGAAAGATGTGTTCTATTTTGTGGGTCATTACATTTGCTTATAATCTGGTTGAGTTGAGTGTTTGTCAGAGTGAGTGTCGGGGGGCAGAGAAATGGGTTACTTTTTTGGTGATGTATGTTGTGTTGCTTAAATGTGGTGAAAGTTGCTAAGACGAAGGAATTTGGGGCTTTGGGAATGTGAGGAGTGCATGGGTCTTTGTTACCAATAGACATTCATGGATTGTGTCGTTAAACTGTAATTTATATAGACCAGGCCAGTTGGGGTTATGTTTAAAGTAGGAGTCTTTAATCTTTTACAAGCTCAGAATTGTTTGTTTTGTTTCTAAAATCTTGATTAAATGGCCATATTTGTTATTCTTGAAATATTTATTTTGAAACTAGACTTGAGTGAAATGTTAAAGCTATTTAGGGGATCTCTGTCTTTGTTCTGTAGATGCTCACACAGAATCAGATTTTATAATAATAATTTTATTGTTTTGATCTTACCCTGAAGTTGTCAGGATAAGTTGAAGATGTAAATATGACTAAACTCATTAGTTGTTATGCATTTATCTCAGATTACTCAAGGTCTTAAGAACAACAATTTAACTGGCAAGGACTTTTAAAGATTTCTATTTTCCCATTTCATAACACCACAGGAAGCATGCAAGGCTACAGCTATTGTCCAAAGTCTAGATTATTTTGTCAAATTGGGCGTATTTTGTCCTAAAAGATAAGTAGAAAGGGAAAAGGACAATATATTTGCCGTGACTCTTTCTGTATTAGCTGGGTGTGGGAGGAGAAATAAATAGCTCTGAAGGAAGTTTTGTTTCTCCCTCTTGGATTGATGACATGGGGAGGAGCACAGGACTGACCTTGACATGTTCATAATATTGCCTTCATGTAAACAAAGAGAATCAGCTTGTAAAGAATTTGTATTCAGTAAATAAGCTCCTGTTTGCCCTTCAGGAAATGGCCACTAAAACATAGGAGACTCAAAATGCATCATGTCCTTGAGTTAATACAAACAGTAAAGGCACATACACACATGCCCGCGCACACGCACATTACAAGGCAGTAAAATCATGTTTCGTCAATCGGTCCGAAAACACTGGAATGGTCAATGCAGGCCTCTTACAAGGCTCATTAGTTTCACTACTTCTTTACAGAATGTGCTCATGTTATATTCAGGAGGACACCCAAACAACACCACCAAAACTACAGTTCTCAACGCTTTTCTTCACTTTTAATGTGTAATTGAGTTACATATAAACTTGGACCCTAATTTGTCAAGTCTGGCATCTTTCCTCTGGTTTAATATTTGTAACAGATTAATAGGTTTTAGATATAAACACACTGTCAATAATTAATTTTGTTTTCTACAATAAGTGCAAAATGTTCTATGCATGTCCTACTCCCCTATTGATTATTCTGCTAAATATTATTGTCATTGATCAAATTATTTTGTGGCATTTAACCCTTATGGCTTCTGGGGGATTAAAATAAAACATCTTTTATTGTTTGCATTTTAAACATTTAGCATGTGTGGCTTGTTGTTCAGACACTTGAAACAAGTTGTGAAGATGCTTCTGATATTTGAAAAATGCTTTGACCACAGTTCAAGGTCAGCCATATGCTTTGAGAAACTTTGGATGACTTTTTAAATACCACAAGACACTTCTTTTCCTTCTCCAGATCTGAGTTCACACTGTCTGCAACACACATGCCTCACATTACTTCTGGCGTCTTCTTGTATACATGCATGTGGGTGCCCCTTCCCATTCATGTTTGTTTGGAAGAGATATGTGCCCCATAAGAATCTAATTGGTCTCTCTGTACTCAGACTACTTTAAAAAGATCAAAATGGATTCTTCTATCACTAAGACAAGCATGTTGATCAAGAGCGAGTTTTAACAATTACTTTATACCATTTATTCTTTAAACCACCAATAGTAATATGCCTACTTATATTATCCATCTGTATTAACTATAACATTCAGAAATGTATTTATTTATCATTAGCATACTTTTGATGGGTTTTTGGTGCCCCACATACTGAAACAATGCATTTTCTTTCCCCTCCCCCCAAATTCTATTGAACACAACCAAATTCTTCACCAAAAACAGAGAAAATAAAATGCTTGAACACACTTTAATCATTCTTGTTTGCCCTTAATACATATCTTCTCCAGTGGGAGGACAGATGTCATTTGCTGCATCTAATGACCAATAGTAGGTCTATGGTTTTTCTAAATAAAACCAAAACCAAATATTTACTAAAAACTATAAAAACAACTCTTTCACCAACTGCACTTCGCAACTTTTATTTTTCTCCACCAGATGGCCTCATTGATCTAAAGGCTCATTTCACCAAACACATGCACAATTTGTCTATCATTCCACCCTTCTGGTGTAAACCCTTGACTGTCTGTTTACGCCTGTAATGATGGAGCCTGAATCAGGGGAACAATTCCAATCATATCCAGCAATCCACAGTAATATACAAGCTGCAATTTTTACAAGGCCTTTTTTCCTAAGTGTAGCCACAATATTTATTATGCTCATTTGTGGTGCCCGGAGAATTCTATGTGGGGAAAATAAAATAGTCAAGTGGTTATGATGAATAAGTAATTACCCAGGCTACAAACACAGAAACAGATGCAGGGGGCAAGTTCAACATGAGCATTATAGCCATCACCATGGAGACCAGGATTTAAGCATGTGTGTTAGCAGTCTCATGTGTGATGTTTAACAAAAGCTGGCCAACGCATGTGTCTATCTGTGTATAAGGAGCGACATGCCTCCTCCATTTGGTGAGAGAAATACGCCATGTCCATCCTTCTCTGGCCAAATGGTGTAGTGTGATCATACAAGAACAGGGGAGGTGTTAGGGGAGGCACAGAAATATGAACATGCCTTGTATTTATGAATGGAACTGGCTCCTAATTTGTCACCACAAGTCAAACATTTGCAATTATATTTGTTGTAGATGTAGATGGGCTTGGAATAGGGGCCGAATGATGTTATTGTTTGTGTTGTGTTTCTTCATTTTGAGGATTTTAGTCCACTTTCAATGTTAATGCATACAGCCGCAGAGACTCAAAATCACAAACCAGTCTTTGTACTCATTGTGCTTGTTCCATTACTGCTTAAAACATGTTGCCCAAAGTGGTTAGATAAATTATATTCTTCTCATATGGCCCAATTTTTCACCACTATTTTCCATTTGTTGTTGAGCTTAACATTTGTGCAAAAATAATGTGTTTTTGTTATTGTTTTTAATTTGGTACAACCACAGAAAACCCTTGAGACTGACAGTGTCACCGATTTGTGCCAGTGTTCATTATGCAATCCTAAGCTTTGATAATTCCTCCTGCGCACCATTTAATTAGAAACACATGGCCCTGAGATCGCAGAGGAGCACAGTGCTTCTAATGTCTATACAGCTTGCACTATGAGTAATTGTTTCTCCCTGGCTTGTGCCGAGCCATTTTTTAACCTGCTGACAGCCAGTAAGCAGAAGGGGGAAGGAGTGGAAGATAAAGAGGAAAAGTGTGCGATAAGAATTAGACAATATAAGACGTTTTAAAGGTTGGATTTGGATTTACATTGAGACCATAGTGGTGATACACATAGCAGAAGCAGCAGGTGAAGAAGGCACGCTACAGCCTAATTTTTCTTGCCTCTTTGTGTTTGTTCCTCTCGGCGGCAGTTGTTAGGAGTGAGGTAGGTCCCAGGTGAGCTGCAGACCAGTGCAGGCTGACATCATGACAGCACACTTCATCAAAGACGGTACAAGCTTTTGGGATTGTGGCCCAGGCTAAAAAAGAACAGGACTCTGCATACAGCTTGTACTGGACGTTACTGCTTTGTTCGCAAAAGTTTTATGATCTAAACTGGCACTTTGATTTTTTTTTTCTTGCACTAAAATACAATAAATGCATCTTGGCTTAGATTGGTTAGTTGGATCAAACCTGTATGAATAAAATCAAAGGGCTCTCATCATACATCCAAAAACACTAACACTTTCCCACCACTATTACACTAGCATTTAGCTTAAATACAAATACTTCTGCGCAAGTAAACGCATATCGTGTCTGTTTAAAAACACCTTTACAATACATTAGATTCCTTTCACATTGTTCTCTACTTTGTATATTTTGTGAGCAGTCAGAAACATTTTGGATATCTATTTTGTTAACCATCTGGGTTCTTTAACTAAACCTGATCTACTATCAAGAGCACTTAAAGGTGCCTTGTGTAACTTTTTGGGTGGAGGGTCCATCAAATTCTTTTCTCCATGGAGATGTTATTTCTTTGGTAGGATATTAAACCTTTCTATCTTCATGGAGACCAAACCAGACCAAGTTAGAGGTCAGGTACTTTTGAGCAATAAAACCACTTGTAATTGAACAAAGGTAAGTAGTGTTTAATGTCATACTGTGGAGAATTCCAGACAAAGCATTAACATCTCCATGAAGAAAAGCACCAGAAAAGTTACACAATGCACATTTAATTAAAAAACAAAACAAAAACAAAAAAAAAACAACTTAAGTATTATTTGACTAAGAAAAGATCAGTTACAATTGTAATTTCTTTAAGAAAGCAGAAATGTCCCTTGAATGGAGAAACCATATTTGAGCCCATTCCCACACATTACGTAGCGACCATGTTTGTACTCCCAGCTCACATGAGTCACCCGCTCCTCTGTCAGACCTCACTGTTGGCACCTCATCCTTGTGGGCTGGTGATGTCACAGGGCCCCTCGCTGTCATCAATAGCTTTACATTCAGCGGGTGTCACATGACTTCTGTTGTTGTGTTCTGTCTGTGGCATTCTGATGGACAGCTCAGTGTAATTGCGTGGCACAGATGGTTGGTGAGGGGAGGGGGTGGAGGAAGACAGGGTGACTTGGGTGCCAGGCGTACAAGGTGGCAATGACATGTCTTATCGAGTCGTACCACATACATGCAGGCTACACTCGAACATTTGATTTCACTTAGGTTTCTATTGTCTATTGTCTATTGTTTCTACTCTACGTCTTTAATGAATTTCTTTGTAGCCAGAGCCCATTTGCTCATTATTGCTTGTTCTTTGTTTTTTGCTAATCTCTCGCTTCCTAGAATCTTCTCTGCATCTCTGCCCACTGGCTCGTGAGTGTGTGGTAGTTTATCTGAGCCACTCATCAGTACTTTTCATTTAGCCTTTTCCTGCACTTGTCTCACTCATTTCTAATTGAAACACTGTTTAATTCTCATCCTCGTCTTTGTCTGCTTTTGTCTGTCTTGGCTTTCCTCTCCCTCTCCTCCTCTCTCTCTGTTCCCAAGTCCCCCCATCTATTCTTCGTCGTTAAGGATTGTGTTGTGTATTCTGTGTACCCTGACAGCCATCTTCTTTTTATTGTTAGTGATGGCATGCTCAGCTCTTCATATCACAGTTGATACTTGCCCACTGGAGACCCCCCTGTACTGCCCTCCTTTGCAACCGAAAAATATGGACTTCCTTTCCCTCTCTCTTCTCTGCTTTTGTCTGTCTACTTTCTCTCTATCTCTCTACCTCTCCCCTCTCTCTTCCCTTTCCCCTTTCTCCTTTCTCTCTCTCTCCCTTCTCTCTCTTCATCCATACTTCTCAGTTTCCTCTTGCCCTGCCAAGCTTCTACTAATTCAGCAGGGGAGCAGTTGAACAAGCCTGGTTTGTGTTGAAGCGCCACTGGACCCCAGCTTCACAGCGATGAATGCTTACACACTGTAATGACATTTATGAGACATGGACTAAAGCAGAGAAAGAGAACGGAAATTGGACAGCCTTATATGATCAGTTGAGGTTTTTGTTGAATAAATTAGCTTATTACTATTTTTGTTAATCTTCTTACATATTCACATTAGAGTTTCTCGATGAATGGACCATATTCCTGGCCATGTGCTATGTTCCTTTCAGGCTAAACACATAATCCATGTAAGCAAATTCATTGGTGAATTTTGTTGTGTGAAAACAGAATATTGAACCACACTTGTCCAGACTTGAGCAATGCAATGCAATAACTACACTACTCATGCTGCCCATTTCTTCAAGGAATAAACATAAACTGTATATAAGCTAGCTGCTGTGTTCATGGAGACACTTCTGGATCCATCAGCTCTGTTGCCAATTGACTTTACATTGAGAAATTACCATCCCTTTTTCTGTAACTACTGCAGTGAGGCTCGTCATTTTGGTCTTAAAAAGTTTGCATTAACATACTCTACATGATCCTGGTGTTTTGCTCCTAAAAACACTTTTTCACCTCTGGAAATTTAGAGTCAGAGCTCTTGAACAGTATGCTGTTGAGTAATAAACACAGACACAAGCCAACAAAGACATTTCACAGGTCTCAGCACTTCTATGTTGTGTGCCATTATGAATCCATAAATATCAGTTATTTTGATTGATGATCATATATATTGAGCCAACCAAGAGTAACATAACCTGCTCTAATTATTCGTCCCTCATGCAATTACTTGAAACTATAGATATGTGGAAATAGTTTTAAAGCCAGTCACCACTGTCTACACTCTTGAATGCACCCCTGAACACCTTTGTATTTGAGTGATGAACTTGCTTAATGTATCATAGCATTTCTCTACACTTCACTTCTTCTCTTCGTAGCACCAAAAGTTATCTATGTAGATCTAAATGAGAATAGATCCCGTTGTGAATTAGAACATGCACTTGGTCAGTCCGTTGGTCGAGCTCCATCACTCTTCACAGTCCAGTGAGAAATGGGGCCCAGACAGTGTATCCAAGCTGCTATCCATTCTCATTACTGACACCACTGTCCACTGCACGCTCTTGGCTGTGAGCTGGAGGGAGGCTGCAGGACTGTCTGCATCAGAAAACTGTCAGAAACAAAGTCAGGGAGGATTTGTTACAATGCTGGAGGCAGTGTTGACTTTGCCATGTACTTTGAGATTTATAATGTTGATTTAGGAAAATACATGAAGTACAAGGTTTTCTGTAGAACCAGTTATTCCAATTTGCAAAAGGGCAATTATTTGAAAGAGCTATATCTATCTCTGCCATTGTCATGTTCTTGTGTTATCGTTATACTGTAAGCACCTCAGTAAGGTATGTTTACATTCTAGTATTTGCTCTTTATTCACTGATGCTGTTTGCACTAGCACGCTACTGTTAAACGCTCTAAATGCAGTTTCCTTGTTACTTGTGTCAATGACAATGAATCCTTAAATCTTGAATATAGCTGTCTTTAGCACTCCCTTTTTCCATGGTCTCTACCACAAATGTGCAGTATTCATCACAACTGAATCAAAACTACATTGTATGGACACACTTAGCAATTCTTATAAGTATACCAATTCATCCATTTTCGTCTGCATAAAAAAACCTGCTAACCCTAGATCTGTACCAACATGTCTTGAAATGTGATTCTTGAATTAGTTTGTCAGTTCATATTTAATTTATTTTTGTTTTTAATTCTTGTGGACATGTTTACAATGTGAACTTGGAATAGACTCATATTACTAGAAATGTACCCAAATTGTTCAGCCCTACCACAAATCATCTGTCTGTTTTTGTGTTTCAATTTGTATATTGACACCATAATTCCAAGTTTCAAACTGGCATAAAGAGACAGTCCACTGCTTTTAGATTTATTTATAACTGTAAATACTTCTTTCCTTATTTGTCTTGTTTGGAAATCTTTTTTGTAAATGAGTTTCCTAAAATCCCCATTTGGCTATCCACAAACAGCTCCTTTGTGCATTGGGAGCTCGAGGAGGGAAAAGGATCAGGATAATTAGGCTAAATGATTTTTCTACAAACACAAGCAAGCAGCCATTTAAGCTTCTAATTGAAAGGAGAATAGAGCTCTGCTAATTGGGTACAAGTTGGTTCTTGTTTTACTAGTGTCTTTTTTATCAAATGCAGCTTTGTCTAAATAGTAAGAGACATTTGAGTTCAGTATATAAGCACACTGATGGCATACTAGGGGTGTGCACATATTTTGAAATAACGATATGTTGTGATACTAAATTTGTTACAGTATTGTTATCATGGGACTCTATATATATATCATCAAGAGTATTTTTTGGTATCTTTTAGCTATTTTTTGTGATCGTACTACAATGCTTATTTAGTTCAAGCAAACTTGTTTATGCATATTCACATATGATATATTGACATATTCACTGTTTTGATTTTTAAAATAGATGTATTTCATATTAACTTTGCACAAGTAGTGGTTTAACAAACAAAGAAATATTGTTGCTAAAATGGATTTGATTCTTAATAAACAGCAATTATCACAGAGTATCATAGATATACTACCGTTCAAAAGTTTGGGGTCACCCAGACAATTTTGTGTTTTCCATGAAAAGTCGCACTTTTATTTACCACAATGAGTTGTAAAATGAATAAACTGTAGAAATAATGATTTGTATTTGAAATAATATTTTTTTCCTTCAAACTTTGCTTTCATCAAAGAATCCTCCATTTGCAGCAGTTACAGCATTGCAGACCTTTGGCCTCTAGCTGTTAATTTGTTGAAGGATCTGGAGAAATTTCACCCCACACTTCTAGAAGCTTCTCCCACAAGTTGGATTGTCTGGATAGGCACTTCTTGTGTACCAGACGGTCAAGCTGCTCCCACAACAGCTCAGTGGGGTCTGTCCATAACACTTCTTTCCAATCTTCCTCCAGTGTCTGTGTTCTTTTGCCCATATTAATCTTTTTCTTTTATTGGCCAGTCTCAGATGTGGCTTTTCCTTTGCCACTCTGCTCTGAAGCTGCATCCCGGAGTCGCCTCTTCACTGTAGATGTTGACACTGGTGTTTTGGTACTGTTTAATGAAGCTGCCAGTTCTGCCAGTTGAGGACCTGTGAGGCATCTATTTCTCAAACTAGAGACTCTATTGTACGTATCTTCTTGCTCAGTTGTGCAGCGGGGCCTCCCACTTCTCTTTCTACTCTGGTTAGAGCCTGTTTGTGCTCTTCTCTGAAGGGAGTAGTACACACTGTTGTAGGAAATCTTTAGTTTCTTGGAAATTTCTAGCATAGAATAGCCTTCATTTCTAAGAACAAGAATAGACTGTCGAGTTTCACATGAACGTTATCTTTTTCTGGCCATTTTGATAGTTTAATCGACCCCACAAATGTGATGCTCCAGATACTCAACCTGCTCAAAGAAGGTCAGTTTTATAGCTTCTCTAACCAGCTAAACTGTTTTCATCTGTGCTAACATGACTGCACAAGGGATTTCTAATCATCCATTAGCCTTCTGACGTGATGAGCAAACACATTGTACCATTAGAACACTGGAGTGATAGATGCTGGAAATGGGCCTCTATACACCTATGTAGATATTGCACCAAAACCCAGACATTTGCAGCTAGAATAGTCATTTTCCACATTAGCAATGTATAGTGTGTTTCTGATTAGTTTAAAGTTATCTTCATTGAAAAAAACTGAAATTTCTAAGTGACCCGAAAATATGTGTGTGTGTGTGTGTGTGTGTGTGTGTGTGTGTGTGTGTGTGTGTGTGTGTGTGTGTGTGTGTGTGTGTGTGTGTGTGTGTGTGTATATATATATACACACACACACGCAGACACACACACACACACAGACACACACAAGCTACTGTGTTTCTTCCTTTACTGTTCCTTTTGTGACTTCTTTCTGATGTAATGTTTTAAGCTCAGTGCAGTACAGTTACAGACTGGGTTCTTAGAGTAGAACCCTGCCCAGGAAAGCCATTCTATACAAACATATGTCGTGACCTCGGCATTATCAGTGGTATACGGTGATTCATATCTTATCCATGTTGCACCTGTGAAAAGCCACAATGTCATTACTCACCCCGGAGAAAAAGGAAGTAATGAAATCTTGCATCTGTCTAGCCTTTACAAAACAAAGGCAACTTAGAGCTCACAGGCACATCATATCATATTGTGTTGCTGTGTAAACATTTCAAACACTACTTTTTTATATTAATCTTGAGTGAATTGTTATGAAAACAGACCACAGAGGCTGCAATGAAAGATGATATTGATTTTGATGGGTGTCGCTCGAAATGAGTGCAATTTTACAAGAGCTGTGGGTAGCATTAGAGCTGTCAGCTGCTAGATTTCAGTGAGTGTTAGTTTGGGAAGTGCTGTGTTCATTTAATTTTTCACTCCTCACAGTTTTGTTTTGTGGACAGGCAGGTTAGTGATGAGAGAGTTGGTGAAGCAGGCCTCTATCATTGCTGCTGGCTGTGACAGTAATGTGGATTGTAACTGCTAATGGGACCGGGGGGACCTGGTGTTGTCTGAGACATAAGTCAAAAATTCCTCCATAGTCACTCAACACACAGCAGATGGCCCATTGTGGTACAACATATAAATACTGTAATGACAATTGCGAAGTCATGACACTGAGTTTGTAGTAAATATATCACGCATGGGGTGACAGTAGCTCAGTTGGTAAAGCGTTTGTTTACTGATCCGAAGGTTGGCGGTTTGAATTCCACTCTTGATGTAAACATCATTGGTTGGGCGGTCAGATCCACTGACCCAAAGGGTGGCTGATGTGATTTCAGCTCTCACAGATTAATGCTGTTGTTGTGTCCTTGGGCAAAACACTTAATCACCTTGCAGTGTGAATGTGTTCCTTGATGTAAAGTGCTTTGAGTGCAGAAAAGTGCTATATAAGAATGTGACCGTTTACCATTTATCATGTTATGGATATAGTCAAAATGTTGGTTGTTTTATGTACATAGTATTGTCAGCACCATCCTTAATTACATCACAGAAGTTTGACTTTAAGTTTAAAATACAGAGGCAGGTAGTCACTTTTTAAAGAAATTGTACTTTTCAATGTACTTTTCTAGCAGAATACTTGTACTCCTACTTGAGTAACATTTTTATTGAAGTAACAGTACTTCTAGTACTAACTGTACTACCTAAGTAAAAGTTTTGGTTACTCTTCCCACTGTGGTGAACTCAACATTTGTATTTCTTGCACCGCTCCTTCAGAAACACTATGATTTAGTTGTTAAAGGTTTGTGTCTATCCAATATTTTGTGCATTACTTAATGTTTTGTCCATTTCAATAACATTACCATCAAATTATACATCAGATGTTTTATCCCAACAGTTACTCTTAAGTTACTCTTATTTTCATAGTTTTCCCAAATACTTTTTTATTTCTTGGACCACTACACTGTACGTTACTCTTACTTGAGTACAGTTTTTATCTACTCTATCCAATATACATTATTATTGTTGGGGAGAATAGGATGAGTAAATTTGACCATTTGAATGTTGTAAATATAAAAATAACTTGATACACATGGATTCTTAGGCAGGCTTGCCTTTCCATAGACGTGACCTGTAACCATGGTGATAGATACGTGTAATGTTGTGCTGCAGAACATTCCAGGCAAAGTAATAAATACACTTTTAAGAGCACTTTTAATTTTGATTCCCATCTTTGACACGTATTTATTAAAATGACAATGCAAAAAACCTAACATATATCCATAAATATGCAGGACTGTAGCCAAAGCTAATTTTCATAATGGTTTAGTTTACATTATATTTGCAAATTAATGAACGTGACATAATAAGAAAACAACAGCACACGGTCACACTGACAAGAGTGTGGACAATGTGCAGCATATATTTTTGCGTATGTAACCTTCCTGCAATGTTGCACAGAAGGACAATGCCTGTCTAGTCCAGTCCCATGGGTCTCCCTTAGCTATAAAACAATTCACCTTCACAAAGATGCACTAACTTCTGTGGAAATATGTCACCTTATTGGCTCTCTTTTAGTCTGCCCCTCTGGCCAGCTGCTGAATGGACACGGCGGTGACTTGTGGAGCGCAGCATTGATTTCTCTCCCAGTCGGTACATCCTCAAGGGAGAAAAAAAGTCAGAGGAATGATATGCTTAGGGCAGCACAGTTTGCCCCGTATCAGAAATGCTGAGGTAGACACAAGATGCGCTGATCTGTGTAAGATAGGCTCTTAAAGTGATGGACACAAGAGTGTAACCTACTGGCAAATCCTCAAATGTGTGAAAAATCTGTGTGAACAGAGTTTAATCCTCAAGCAGACCAGTACAATATAGCAGACTATAGGGTCTGAATGGCTGCACACTATCAGAGCACTACTTAGGTATTAGCTTTTTTATTATATGTACTTTATGCAGAAGGATTAGTAGTTAGTATCTAGCTTTTCCTACTCATTAGTATTGAATTGATTGTATTTCTTTCTGAAGAGCATTTGTAACATTTGGAGTCTCACTAGCTCACACCAGCACTGTTTGTTAAAGCCCTTCCTATCACAGGGCAATAACTTCTCTCCCTTCCTACTGGACGAAGAGGGCTTCTTGTGGTTGCTTCTTTACCCTGCAGCCTGTAATCTCCTCGAGAATGGGGTAATTAGGGCTACTGTGGGGCAATTACCAGAACTCGAGTTGTTTAATTATGGGGCTCTCTGAATCTATCTGACGTTAGTGACAGCAGAGGCGCCTCCAACTGACACGTCTATCCTGACAGACTGAAATAAGATATTTACGCATTTAAGGTTCCATTGTAAGGAGTAGTAAAACCAAAGCACAAATTACAATAAAGCAAGTTGCCTTCATCTTCCCTTGAATGAGTTACTGGACAGGTTTATTAAACAAGAATCACTTTTTGTCAGTTGATAAAATAATGAACACTTTGATAATTAACACACACTGCTTCATTAAAATACCTACTCATTAGCATTTACTTTAAAACTCGAATCCTAAAATATTCAATTAAAGATCCTATATTATGCTAAATTGACTCTTGTGAGCTTTAGACTATGCCATAATGCTGTTACATCATCAAAAACTAGGAGTTGTGTTTTGTTTCGTTCACACATCTTTTTAATTATTCGTCTGTGTACCTCTCCAAAGCTCAAAATGGTCTGTTCCACCTTGCGATGTCATGTAGTGGTAGTTTTTCAGTTAGCAGCTACCTTTTACCTTTTGCTCTGTAGAGATTGGCTGAAATTATCCAAATAATTCTAGTGAAGATGTTAAACGTGTGAATGAAACAAAACACAACTCCAGGTATGATTGAGATGAGGAAACAACATTATAACATAGATCAGAAAATACTATAATATGGGTCCTTTAATACATAGACAAAAAAAACCCATTTTGGTTTTATTTAGTCTAATGTTTGTTAATTAGTATATCATCAATCACATGTCTTCTCAGTTATGGTAAACTAAATGTTACACAGTGATTCTATGGAAGGATAGGGAACATCTGCCTCCTCTTGTCTCGTAAACCAAGGTTTTGATCCTTATCCTGATCAGACAGTTTTCAGCTTTCTTGAGGGTGTTAAGGGCTGTGGTGCAATAATAGATTGTGTTCAGGATGATTCACAACCTCGCAGGTGTGCGGCAACAGTGGTTCCAGATGTGTAACAAATCCAACTGCAGACCATAACTTTCCACCAACCACGGGAGGCTTGTTCTGCCTTTAACTGTGAACTCCAATTTGTTGAGCTTCCAACTACTTTTGTAAAATTGTCCCACTGCGCTAATGTGATTGAGATGTCGATGTGCAAACTGTGAGAGTAGCAAAAAATAACATTTTGTGAGCATTATTTCATACTTTTAGTTGTAAAATGCAACTTGCCACACATAATGGACAGCTATTTTCAGTGCAACAGGTTCCAGCCAGTAAAAACACAATAATGGCATGAAAGTTAGCTCTTCTCTTTTATCTTCTCCAACACACCATAATGTCTTTGGACAGGCCTGGTTGAACAGTAAAGACCAGTGGACCTAATGACTTTTAGGACAAAGGTTGAGAGGGTCAATCCCCAAACTGGGGGTAAAGAATTCACCCGACATCCCCCCGACTGGAAAGATGACTCTGTCTGCTCCACATCCAAAAATAGTGAGAGCTCCGACGTTTTCCACCACACACAGACAAGTACTAATCCTAACCAGATCCAAATACACTTTAATCATATACCAAAATTCAAAAGACTACATTAGATTCAAAAATATGAGCTTGTAATTCAGTTCAGATGACCTATCCTGTCCGCCCAATATGGGAGTAATCAGAGATCGGCTGAACATATTGCCTTTGTATTTTCCAAACATAAACTTTGCAAATTTCTAGGTTTATAACTGTTGATTGAAGGGCTTTTCATGTAGCATTGACCTGTGATGTCTTTATTCTGTTTCCAAGACCTTGTTTGTACTGAAACCGTTTTGTGTTTCAGACGTACCCGAGACACTTGTAATTTACAGCATATGATGAAGATGTAAGAAAGAAATATGCCCTGTCAGATGCCTATTGACAGTTGAACTTTGACCTCAAGGATCTCAACACCCTCTACTTATTTTTGGATTATTAGAGCGCTTCTAGTTGCTGATCCTGAGCTTGTGGGTAGTGAAGGGAGGGAAGTGGACACAACCTAGGTCACACGCTTTAACTTTGTGCATTTGGACAACATGTGTTCTATATTTTAATTTTCAAACACTTAAGTTACAGTTCATTGTGAAACACAGTCTTCCTATAAAGGGTTTGGCAACTTGCTCAGTAGATGTTACATGATGACAGTGGATGTCTGCTTGGAATGAGCGGTGATAAATGAACTCATTGCTTTCATGGGTTCAAGTAAAGCTGGGATGATCGACTCTGGCACCTCACGGTAAAAAACGCAAGAACTAGAACCATACGCCACTCAATATCTCATTTAGATTTTATTTGTTTTTCAAGACTGAATATTAACACTGTGTGAAAGTTAATAACGCTGAACCATCACTCATGAAACTAAAATATGGGAACACGGGCTGCATGCTATTTTAGACCAGCCTCGCCCTTTCCTGATACGTTACGAAGCAAGAGTTGAGTGGACATCTTAAAACATCTTTGACATACTGCACTTAGTATCTCTGTCACTAACTGTGCTAATGTTTCTCATAAAATGTGAAGAGTACATAACATATTGGCTTAATTACAAAATTATTAGTGGTTGGTCTGGTCAATTTTGAGACCAGTTACTGTCGACTTGGGTATTACTGTTGTACTGTTGCGATGATCTGGCATATGAAAACATACTGATCTGCTAGCACTATCATCACCTCATGTTTTATATTATGTGTAATGACTTTTCCGTGTGGGGTATCTTCTTCATCCATCCATCCATCCATCCATCATCTCCCGCTTAATCCAGCTGGGTCGCGGGGGCAGCTTGCTGCCCAATACTCATAGCACCTGACCCCCCCTATGAACCCCTCTGCAGGTGGTGAGCCCACAGGAAGGTGGACAACATGGTCCTTGATGTTAGTTCATAGGGGGGGGGGGGGGGATCTTCTTGTGAGTTAATAAAGACGAAAGCACTGGATGGTTTAAATAGCAACCTATTTCCTTTCTGCTGTCCCATCTGGGATTGTCATAATAAATTATCTGCCACTAAGAGTTGGGAGATGTTAAACCAGGTGCCCTTCCTTATGTAACCTTTTTTCATTTATCTGGCTTTGGGACTGGCACAAGGTTTTGATTGTCTATGAGAGACCTCTTGAGACTAGAGTGTAATTTAGCTGAGCAGTTTTTTTCCTCTGCCTTCATTGTATTGCATTTTATTATTTCTATTGTGAGCATATTTGCAGATGACATATGACCACATCTATTGCTTGCACGAAACTATTCTCTCATAAAAATAATCCAAACACCTTGAACTTTGGAAGCATTTTCATGAGCTTTTGAAAGAAATGAAACTTTTTATTGGTGACCTTTTTTGTTTTCTTGCTGTCTCTTGACTGTTCTCTCCAATTAGTGAGAGAAAAACAACCTAGCTGAGGCGAAGTGAGACAAATCCAATCTTTGAGTAGAAAGAAAGCAGCTGCACTGTTTGATCTCTGCAGGCACCAGTAGAGAGAATCCTCACAGTGCTACGTTATCTTTAGGTGCAGCTCACCCTCCTCCACCTGACTGACCTTGTCATTTGGGCTCTCTGTCTTATCAGTGAATGGGAGTGATGACTGCGCCCAATGTTTTTGCTCCATAACAACAGCTAAAGTGAACTCTCTCACAGTCTGATGCTTACAAATAATTAAAGGGGAGGAGACCCACAAATCGATAATAGCCTGTAGTGTGAAGACAGAAAGTGCTGGGTTGAAAATAAGAATAATATAAATCTCTTTCTTTATGGATTTTGAAGTGCATCGCATGAGGGTCAATGCAATGCTCTACACTGCCAAAGTCTGCTTTTAATTGGCTCCCTTGTGTTGATCATCGAACTGTTCTCCCCTGGCCTTGTGAAACAGCAGCGCCGCAATACTGCCTTGTTGCTTATTAAAACTGACACTTTTGCATCCATCACTTAATATATGTCAAATTTTCTCTTCCCATATAAGCCGAGAAGAGTTCCAACTGCTTTCCTGTTGTCTTGTGCATTTGCATTGCTTCTATATACAGAATAGTCTAAAGTGTGTGTCAATCAACTCAGTAGCAGCTTTGTGCGACATGTCACTTTTGCAGAACGGAGATGAAAAAGCCACCTGACCCCCTTTTAAACAGGGCTCCACTTGTGATCGCTCTACCATTTGTGGACTTCCCCGTGGCTTGAGTTTGCCCCCACATTTCATGGCTTCAGACACAAACACTGAGATCAAACCAGGACCCCCTGCTGAGACTCCCTCAGAATGTGCTAATAGACCATTTGTTCCTTCAAAAAACAGGTCTTCTGCTCTTGGGTTGACGTCTCTCAAATTCCACCTCTACGCTGACGTTTATAGTGATTGCTTTGCCACTTGTGCTCCAGTTATATGACCCTAACTACCTCTGAGCGCTGAGGAGGGCTGAACTTTCACTGCAGGACACCCTCTCGCTCTCTGGTAAGAGAGTCGTTGGTCTGGTTTAGAAATGAACACAGTGGCACCTGCTTGTTGACAGCACAGGTGCTGTTGAACAAGAGATTAAGTGTGACACTGGAGACACTAGTTTGATTACTATTAAATAGCAGTGCTGATCCTAAAATGGTTATGACAAATGTCACAAAAATGTCTTCATAATGAAAATGTTATTTAAAAATTAAATAGGTAATTGCAAATTAAAGTAAAATAATAACTGGGCATTTAAAATAAAATGGAAGACTCAAACTGATGTGGTACATTGTATTACAATAACCAGTAAGGTTATGCGGATGACATGTTTGTGCCCATATACCTATGGGCACAATAAAGGCATAACCAAATGTAACATAACTGTCAAATTCAAAATCAAAAATACGTTTAATTTACATTATCATTAATTTCCCACAACAAATGAACAGTATGCTCTAATGTTCATTTCAGTTTCCATTAACCTTTATTCTCAGTATCCTCAATGACACATCCCTGTTTATCATGGCATTGGTCTGGCAAAGAAGAACACTGGCTTATGAATTTTGTGGATTGATTTCACTGCTATTAATTGTCAGGGATTAAGCACAAGTCCAGACTAGATTAGCAGATGACAAAGGAGTCGCTGTGTCATTCCCATATGGCTGTGTTTCAGTTACACAACTATGGCAGGAATGAATCTGATATAAGAGCTGTGCCTGTGTATCAGATGTACTGCTTTGATCTGTCTTTCCTCTATGTCAGCAGTTAAGATTGCACATCAATATATTACCAAGGACTCCTGACTTGACATCTGTAAACATAATTTTGCTTCTCCCTATCCTCTTCTCCCGAGGTCTCAAATGACCTCCTTGATAATAATTTGTTCACTCATAATTTGAATGACCTTTGCCGGCAACAATACAATTCTCAGTTGAGTGCTTCTTTGGCAGAATTAGTCCCTGGGGTTAGACTTGTGGTAAGTTTGGGGAGCCTGGCATGTGTTAGCGGTGCCCAATTAGTGGTTTGGCTCATAAAGCAGGGGATTGTGTTGTAAAGCACAATACCACACTGCATGTTTTTACAGCTACAAAAGAACTCAGTGTGAAAAACTGAAGAGGCTAATTCCATGAAGTCTAAATGGGAAAAGTCAAGATTGAGTGAGTGATTGTGCCTATAATGCAATCTTAGTCTATGAACCAGCAACAAGGGTACAGTTTACAGACTCACTGCAAGTTTGATTTTTGTGTACTAAGGACAAACTGTGAATGATGGATTGGGATGTTTTGGAATGTTTTGAAATACAATAATTTTACTTGCAGTAATTTTCTGGCGGATGTCTGTCACCTGCTTGTTTTTATTGTAGTACTATTGCTGTGTCTGAAATGCTCCACAGCATGACATTACATTTATATTGTATTTATTCAAGTACAGGTCCTATAACAAAGGCTTTCTTAATATGATTTTTTACACAGGTCTGACCTGTAACCTGGCCGGAGGGTGAGCAGGTGATACCATCTGATGATTTGGTGATACCATCACCAAATCATCAGATGGTAGACATACCATCTTTCAGACATACTTGGCCCTAGACTTAATATGCATATTTTAATATCAATATTTGGAAAAATGTTTTAAATCAAGCATCTCAAAAATGTTTTAAATCAATCATCTTAATAATATCAATATTTGAATTTTTTTTTTTTTTTAAATCAATCTCTTACATAAAAAACAACATTGTGCTGTGTCTTCCAATAGTCTGTTCTTTAGATATAGGCAATCCATGCTTGATTAAAAGGAAACTATTCTTGGACGAGTGCAACTAGCAGAATGGATAATTATAGTCACAGTGGCACAGAGACAAAGCCTATGAGTTGTAAGTGTTCAATAATGAGTCTTTATGGTGTTAGAATGGATGCCTGCTGCGCTAGTCCCACTGTAAGTGTTAGTGTTAAAGGGAGCTGAAAACGCCCGCAGAGTCACCCTCAACGCTGCCAACAAAGTAGGTTACAGTCTGAAAATGTGCGAGGACCTGCTGAGGTGACAAAACTCTATCCTGCCACAGTACACTTTATACATACAGAAAGATGCTAAAAGAAATAATTAGATGTTTCTCATACTTCTCCCCTTTCAGTTTAGCAGGCTGGAGAATAGAATTCAAGTGGCTGTGGGCTGACAAATGCCTAGGGGCACAATGGGGGATGTGTTTTCAGGTGGGATTTGAGCTGCTGACCTCATTTTCTTTTTGGTGAGCACTTAAAGAAGACATATGCTTTATTCTGCTATATAGTTATGGACATTATAAATTGCAATATAGAGTTAACACAACTTTTTAAAAGAAATAGGTTAGCTGACTTCCGGATCGAAATTTCAGCATTGCATGAGTTCCACCTGCCTCTGTACAGTATGTCGCCATAAACACAGTCCCAACGGACGGCCTATGCTGAAGGATGAGTATCTACAGATAACGATAGCAATCAGTGGAACAGAGCAATGTGGGTGTATGAGATATAGGGTAATTCTTTGAGCAATGGTGACAAAAAATGCAGGAAAATAATGACTCAAACACGCATGAATAACTCTACTGTAAGTACAACTTTGAGTGAATCAATGAAGAGGAGAAACTATCATAACATGGCCTCTTAGAATATGTCTCTTACATTTCACACTGAGTAGAGAGTGAATAATGAGTATGTGTAACAATTAAAAAATGCAAAAATATATATTCTTCAAATATACGCACCTGCTTTAACTAAACACAGAAAACACCTTGACCACTGACTAAATTGTAAATCGGACAAAGATGCATCATATTTGACAGAATGCTCTCTGTGCTTTAAAGAGGGTGAGTCAGAGGTGAGCTTTGAGCTACGACTCCTTAGTGTCCTATTAGTCAACTCCAATCCCACCCATGTAACTCACCATGGATTCTTGTACAAGTTAAGCAGCTCTTTTGTATGCATAGATCTGCTTAATATCATATGTCAGTTGTCAGGAAGAAGGGATGACAGCTGACCATTACATGATTATACCCAGGCCATGATGCAATGTACCAAGTTGGTAGCCAAGGCTTGCCTCTAGAATCCATTACGCTTCTAGAGAGGCACGGATGAAAAATACTCCTTAAAAAGTCATGCATTTTCTCCGATGGGACTACGCCGTGACTTCTTGGTATGCGCAGTGCTGGATAATGTTAGTAAAAAGGCAAAACTCAATTTAGTGGTTGAGTTGTATTCCTTCAGTGGAGCTAGTCATTCCTGTGCGTTTAAGGGGGTTCAATTTTGGCGAGCAGAGGCCCTTGTTGTGGCGTAGTGGCTGTGTTGAAGTCACAAAGCATTACGGCAGATCTCCTATGGGACACTGATTGGGTTTGAAATAGCGCAGGTCACCCCCGAGCTATCTCAATGGGTTTAATAGAACTTCTGATGTCCTGCCCTGCGGAGTGAATCACCAAAGGTCATTCAGGGGTCATTCAGGGGTCATGTTTGCTTAGAGCATCTCAAAGTGTGCCACAACCCACCAGCTTTCTTCTCGTCCCGCTGTACCCTATTCACCTTTCCGTCTCTGATCCGGACGGACCGAAAACCAGACTAAGGCCACATCTGGATGCAATTCCGCTTTTTGGGCTGACTCCGAGGATCCGGGCTGAAATTCCTGAGGCTAAGCAATACATGGGGATTTCAATATAAGTGGAATTGAAGGAAGATGGAATTGCAAATTGTGACTAGTGTTGTATTTTTTATTTATTTTCTTAAAGTATAATGGTGTCTATCTAGGCTAAACGGTTGCGTGCACTGCGGGCTGTCAAATGGATGGATTTAGATAAATGTAACATATTTATACATATATTCCAAGTCTTGTGGGACAACAGGGTTTCATTTTTGAAGCCTATTTAAAATGGACAGTCACAAATCATTAAATCACACCAATATTTCAGAGCACTGCCAATAGCTAACCATATCCTGGGTAAGTGAGGCAACAAAGAAATAGCCAGTTTGCATGTGAAACTAAACGTGTATGTCAGAACTAGGGAAAAGTTAACTTGTTTTGCAATCTCAAATGCAGCTGTGTGAAATTCAGTGTGCCATTGTTTTGTGAAACATCTCTGGGGTCCCTTTATAACAAAAATATAATAAATAATAACAAACATCTGAATAATTATGATTCACTTTACAAAAATGTAAATATTGTAGCATTACATCATATTATTTTGGCAGATTATTATGATGGGATGCCCTAACACAGTCCTCTCTTATCTTCTTGGAAATGACACCAGTACTAGCTCAGAGCTACCTTATAACTCATGAAGAAAAGTGTGTAAATGAAACGTGTTTATTCTTTTAATTTTTGATCCTATGATCCAATATGTGGATGCCAAAAGTAAGATGGAGTTTTAAAAACTGAGTTCTGAATTTACTTCCTGTCTATTGTCTTGAGTCCTGTCAGACTGTACGTGGGCTGTGCTGATTAAGTTGTGCTTCCAGTATTCCAAAGCTCAGCCTGTTTCAATTAACTTTGACTTTAAATGTTGAAGTACAGGCAACAGGCCCCAACAGTAGCCAATCCTCCTCAGATGTCTTTACACACAGACTGAGGGGAATTATTTGTGAATATTGTTTTGAGTACATCATGTTATGTTGTCCAGCAGGTTTACATGACTGTGAACCAGACACATTATAGAAAGTATAACCTTTGCAGATGTTACAAGATACTAGCTGCATTGATATTATAATATGACTGACCTATTTTGTGGCTAGTTGAGCTAAGTTTAAGGTACACTTGATGATGTTGTTGATCCAAATAAGTCCTGCCTCATGCCTCTATGGAAACTTTTCAAGAGCACGGACTTGGGCTACCTTATTGGAAGATTTGCCTCTTGTGCATTTTAGGTTGATGGGGGAAGCTGGTGTGCTCAGAGGAAACCCACCCAGACATGGGGAGAAATATGCAAATTCTGCACAGAATTACGCCATCCCACCCTTGAGTCAAACTTGGAATCTATTTAGTATGAGAAGTACTGGCCACATTAGTGTTGTTTATTTTATTTTTGTTTACTGAATTGTTGTATTTAGTGCAATGTAGATATTTTTATTCATACATTGTGTTCATGCTTACAATCTGCCCTATGCTTATTTTTCTGCACCTTTTCTTTGTTTTATCCATTTGTTTCCATGTGTTGCATGTGTTGAAGATAAATCTAAGACAGCAGTGGTCAAACCCCCTAAAGTCCATTGGGGTTTAAGACATATCATATTTAGGCTTTAGAAATCAGGGTGCAAAACGCTGACTGACTTACCAAGACGGAAGAGAAATCGGATCCAGATGGGACATGCCACTCAGTGTTTACTGATATTTATCCAAACTTTAGAATGATTACACAAACGCTATCAAGGAGAGGTGGGCTGCTGATAGAGGCTCACTGAAATAACATAAATTCCAACAAGAAAGATGGGTGAAACCATGAGAGACTAAGAAGAGGAAGACATGACTGACCTTAAAGGGCAGGAGTAGACAAAATAGATATTAATATGTTTCCATCTGTCATATCAGGTAACCAAAGACTCAGTGGAAATGGGCTTTAGATTTTAAGGGTTTAAATGTTCTTTTGTGGCCTGAGTCTGTAATTTTATGTAGGTTAATGGTGAAAGAATGCCGAGGTTAGGTGCCCAGCAGGAGGCCTAAAAGAACACCAAAGGGGTGATTTATGAGATCTATGAATATGGTGAAAGAGGACATAATGTTGAAGAAATGGATAGGGTTGAAAAAAGCTTGATAATTTGAGAAAGACAAAATGTATTTATATAAATGTTGCTGTATTTATTTTCCCAGCTGTGATTATACAACTTTGTGGAGTTGGTAGCTCACACAATAAATTGCTATTGACAAATAGGGACTTCATTCATTTAAAGAGCCATTCAAAAGAAAAGTAGAATCAAGTAAAATCGGTCATAAGACAGAACAGGTCAGAGGTGTCTCCTCTTTGAACAGTTTCCATGGCAATGATTCCACCCTCACTCTTCCATCTCCAGTGTTCACCAAAATACAGTATGATGCTCTTATTGTCATGACTTTAGTCTAAATTCTAAAAAAAAAAAAAAAAAAAAAAAAAAAGTTTTTAACTGTGTGGTCACAGTCTTGTTTACATGTTCTTTGTAACCTTACATGACTCAATCAGTTCTCTTTTCCAGAAATGTTTGATCATGCTTTTCATGTGTCTGAAAATCTTCTGAGAAAAATTTTGATACAAAAGAGAGAATAATACAATTAGTCATCAGCAATGCTGTTTATAAATATTTCTACACATATGGAAAGGATGTTCATGTTTACAGACAGCTAATGAGTCTTTCTCACAAAAGTCTGTAAAAAAAAAAAAAATCCCTACACTGACATAACAAAGTGTGTGATCATTAAGTGACTGTGGCAGGTTGTTTTT
Source organism: Odontamblyopus lacepedii (assembly GCA_034769755.1). Taxonomy (NCBI): domain Eukaryota; kingdom Metazoa; phylum Chordata; class Actinopteri; order Gobiiformes; family Gobiidae; genus Odontamblyopus; species Odontamblyopus lacepedii. The sequence continues at coordinate 32,021,423 of CM068344.1, read as the reverse complement.
ACCCAGGTTGCCCTCACTGCATCTGTTCCCCATAGAGCCTCATTAGAGCAGTTCCCCTGGGAGCTGATATGTTGGTCAGGAGTGTCCCGCGCCCTCTGCTGTCTGTGGACCTGACAGAGTCTATAATGCTGAGGTCTGGATAGGACAGGCCAGCCGGAGAGCACCCCTGACCTTTAAGACCAAGATCTGATGAGGAGGTGAGCCGCAGGGGCACTGAGCAACATCAGCTTTTCTGTGAGGTTTATTTAATGATCAACAGATAGGCCGGCCTGCTCAGTCTGAAGGCATAACAATGTTATGCTTGTCCTCTCCCAGGTAATCTTTATCCCATACATTATACGATATGGTTGGTGCATTTGGTAAAAAGAAATATTGATAGTTAACATCTACACATTTCCTACTTTCCTTATGCAGATAGAGCCACCGTAGAGCCATCAACGAGTTCCTGTAAAATAATAAAATTCATCATTTCTATTATTTTTCTATCTTAAAAAATAATAGAAATGATGAATAGAAAAGTTGTTTAACATCACTTAATAACAAATCCTTTCAGATACTCACCTTTTTTTTCTACTGATGTCAACACAAGCAAATCAGAAACCCTATGTGGCTGATTTTAAGACAGGCACATACTTGGTGACTGCCTATGGTAACATAAAATACACAACATTTCTGCACCAAATTGAATTTAAATGATTTATTGTTGAACATAGAATATAAAGTGGTATGCTTATAACTGGACATAAGATATCTTCTTGTGTTTGCACTATATGCTAATTTCTTAGTAATAGAGTTGCATGCTACACAAAGAGCTCATTAACTGCTCTTGTTTTTATTTCAGTACTTTCCATATCAGGTCTGATGCATCTCAGCATCTGGGATGTAATTTCAGATTGGGCCTTGCCTTTCTCGACCGCTCTCTGTATCCGCTCCAACAGATGAAGAGGTTTATTATTACAGTATGGAAATAATATCAGATGTGATGTGTCCACACGCACTAACCATAATGCCCCTGCCTTGAAATGCACATGGCCGGCGTCAGCTTTTACACAGCTACGCTCTGCTTGCCCTTGGGAAAACTTACTTGTTCTGATTGTCCAAGGTTTCAAGGCCTTGACTTCAATCATAGCTGTAAATGTTAGGACATGTTAGTGTTTGTGCAATTGCCTGGTGTGTACTGCGATGTCCTGAGTTGTTTGCATCAATTGTGGTTGTAAAGGATTAAAGGAGCGGTTTGTAAAAAACAGAAGACAGCTGCCAAGAGCAAACAAGCTATTGAGAGAGCAGAGTGGAAGTGGTGCCAAGTGTTCACAGACTATAAGGAGTCTTTGAGAAGTAAAATACTGATATAATTAACATACTCAAGCCATGGTCAGTCATTTTGAAGTTAATTTGCTGTAATAAGGTTTGACTGCGTTCATTTTTATGTTTAAATGGGATCTTGAAACGCAGGAATGTAGAGGAAGTAAAGGCCAAATTAGAAAGGAAAGAAACATGTATTGTTTGTTAACTACATACTTTTCAGAAAAGAGTAAAGTGTCTAGAATAAGTGATCCATAAATATATATAATTCTGAGATATGAGATTCATGGTGCAATGAATTGAGCTTTAAACACTAGTCTAATGTGTTTACTTTGTATTGCTTGCTGACAAACTGTCAAATTCTGATAAAATGTATTACAAAGCCCTTAACTGTCAACTTGCATTTGCTTTCACAATAGTCTAACTGTTCTTTTTTGTTTTCTGCACAGATACACCATTGAACCTTGTATAATCCTTATTTATGTCCTTGCCAAAGAGATAGATGACAGAAACAATAGGAGCAACCACATACCAGCTGTTGGTAGAGATCACCTCTCACTTACTTCAGCCTCTGATCAGCCGATGAACCAAATACAAACCAGAAAACCACATCTGGACAGGCATGCAAGTTTTTCAGATTCTCAAGTGCTCTTGGCACTATTTCAGCGAAGACTATTTTATGTACATACAGAGATTTAAGGAGGTCCCGTTTGTGATAGGGGAGAGTTATAGACATTAAAGATTAACTAAGATTGCAAGAAAATCAAAGAAACTGTGTACTGTATACCATAAGTATACAATACATGACTGGTTACAATGTAAATATTATCATTAAATGGGAGCTAATATTATTAATGACTTAGACAAACTTTATTGATCCACAAGGGAAATTATTTGGACATGTTTTATATAAATCAAAAAAGCAAGTACAAAGCCTGGCTAGCTGTGTTACAAGTTGTATATTGAAATACCTGCATGTCTTAATAAGATCCAGGTTTGTTCAACTTAACTGCCTTTCTCTGCCATGTATCTTATTCCTCTTTCACAGCAGTTTTAATATGTCTAGACACATTTACAATTGTTTTCAGTGTGTTCACTCGGTATCAGCCCCTTCCTGGCAGGAAACAGTGGCTGAAATGCCAGCTCAACAGAGTGGCACAAAACAAGTCCAAAACAACTGGCACACCCAAGTGTAAAGAGATTCACTCCCCTCCACAAAGACACACGTCCAGTTTGGTGTGCATATTTCCCATGAGAAATAGTGGTGATGAATATGCATTTGTGTTTTAGCATTGTCCTGGTTTTCTTAGCTACATGGCAACCCTTAGCAACACTACACTGTCCAATCAGCATCTTCAAACACACTTGACCAGCATTTACTGATTTTTAACTGCCCTGTAAGTCTATTGATTGGTTCTTGGGCTGGTGGTTTCATATTGATTAGTCATAAATTAAAATTATTTTTCTGTAAGTAAAAGTGTGTAATAGTGCAACTGCTGTTGTACACTACTGAAAGTGATTGAGAAAATAGCCATGAACTTTGAAGAATGCTGACCCCAGGGCTTGAGTGAGAGATGATCCCCTCTCTTTAATACAGTATTAGGCTCTTGATCAAATAATCGAATATGGGCCGGAAGGGAAATAAAGGATTCACTTAAGAAAGAGTGCGTTATCAATGTAGAAAATTGCACTATTGATTTTTACACATCCTGTGTAGCATGTTTTTCACCTTGATATGTGTCTCTGAGAGTTTACTGTTACCATACACACGGACGGTTTGAGCGTCAAATGATATCACAATTAGTTTTTTTGTGGCATGGTGGCTGAGTGGCTAGCACTCGTGCCTCACAGCAAGAAGGTTCCAGGTTTGATGCCTGGGTCACATGGGCCTTTCTGTGTGGAGTTTGTTGCATGTGCTCCCTGATGGGTTTCCTCTGGACACTCCGGTTTCCCCCATCAACCCAAAACATGCTAGCCCCACTATGAACTGAAATCAAGGACCATGACATCGCCCGGTGCCCGGCCGGGCTCAGTCTGAAAGGACGACGTGGGTCCACCCTCCTGTGGGCTCACCACCTGCAGAGGGGGTTATAGGGTTTAGGTGTGCAGAGGACTGGGCAGCAAATTGCTGTCTTTGCGACCTAGCCAGATAAAGCAGAAGAAGATGGATGGATGGTATTTTTTGCGCAAATTTACACATCTGAATGTATGTTATACATTCCTATTGAATTAGAGCCTTTTGTGGACAGTGGCATTTAGTGTCATGCATTTCTTCAGTCTTAAGATCGTTTCGTTTTATGTGACAAAATATTAAATGTGTTAGTGTTAAAAGTATTATTAATATTAAATGATTTATAAAGAGATATGTCCTATACAAATATATATATATATATATATATATATATATATATATATATATATATATATATATATATATATATATATATATATATATATATATGTGTGTGTGTGTGTGTGTGTGTGTGTGTGTGTGTGTATATATATATATATATAGTTTTAAGATCCCCTACTCATAGTTTTACAGCCTTTCATAGCCTTTTGCAGAAAAGGACATTGTGCATGGTATCAGTTTGATATGTCATCTTTTTGGGCATCCCCTGAATCTACTTATGCTGAGATTAAACCTATCTTTTGCAGTCATGTTTTGTTGTGAAAAATTTCCTTTAAGATAATATTATCAGACTACATGCTTAAGGCTTCATTCTTCAAAGACCAAATGTACATATCTTGAGAGCAATTGTCAACCTCACCTTTGTGTCCGGTTTTATGTTTCTGCCCATTATCAGACCTGTCCAAAAGTTTTGCAAGACTGATGACACTGTACTGATGGAGGATTCCTTTAAGACAAACTGCAGCGGATCAAGTGTCAGTGTGTCATCATCTACACATGTAAGGAACTTGAAAAATCATTGTAAAATAAGACCGATTATTATCAAAGGCTTGCATGCATCACAAAAGACTATTACCAGTACAATGGCGTTGGTGTTGTAATGCGTTAGGTAAAACATATATTGATTTCACAGTATCTTTGTACATATTCACATTGCTCCAGGCACAGTTGAGGCTTAAACCAACCCTTTGGTGATAGTTTGTCTCTGAGGATTACCTTGTGTGTGGATGTTAATGTGCCTTTAACCCTGCTAACCTTTGTGTTTCCTCCTAATACCAATAATTGAGCCTAAGTCAAACTGATAGATGTCTGAAGTGGAGGCACAAAGAAGCACCTACTGACCTTAGTATTCTTCAAATGGTTGGTTCTTCCTACGATTATAAGTCAAAGCATCAAGATCTCCCAGACCTCATGGATCTTTTGCTTGCTTTTAAACCCGTTGACCCCCTTGCTAAACGGGTAAAACACTGTTGGGACTAGCACTGGTGAGACTAGTGAGGCAGCTTTAGTGATAGGTATTAACAGATGAGCTTAACAAACAGAAAGTGCTAGGCTGGGACATGGGAATCAATGGTTAGGTGGACAGAAGGCCAATGCAATCAGGGGAGCAGAATGAAGCAGGCTCAAAGCTTGCTGAGCCAGCACCGATGTCGAGTGACTCATTTGGAACCAGGACCATCCACTTGTCCTCTGGGTAACTGGCTTTGCAAACACAACAAAGAACAGGCTTTACTAGCAGTAGTAGATAGACAGAACATGTACCCTGTGCATACAATACTTTACAGGTTCACAAGTTTCTCTCTATTCTGCATCCAGAGCTCCAGATTTTACTGATGTATTCATTTGTAGAAATCCTTGAGACAAATGAAATACATTTTGATTTTAGTGCACTTTTATTTGAGGGACTGTGACTGCAGCAGGCTTATTTTACATGAATTGGCTTGTTCTGAGAAGTGCTGCTAAAGGAGAAACACTGAAGTTTAAGGTCATAGTATATGGACTGTGCAGTAACACCACTTTCCATTCACCGGCAGGAAGACTGCTGTGTGCAGTGTGTGCGCTTGTATGTAGTGCTCTGCAGAGGCTTATTAAAGATTATGTGTAAAATTGCATCATGCCACTTTTTGGTGGAGGGTCCACCACCTTGCTGGCCTCCATGGAGATGTAATTTCTTTGTCTGTAATATTTGTCATTGCATTAAGTAAACAGATGATACCGCCAAGCCAAGGTGAAAGTCAAATTAATGAGGAGGTGATCCCTGCACAATTAGAATACATGTTATGTTTTTGTTTTAAGCAACATTCTCACCTGTAACTGTATAGATGCTTGATATATGATATATATGATATATATCATATATATGTTTAATATCATAATATGGAACATTAAAGCAATAACATCTGCAAGTAGACAAGCAGTTGGTGGACCCAGCAAAGTTACATAGTGCACCTTTAACAAAATAGTATGTTTTTTAAAAAAAAACGTATATAGCTGAATATACTTCCATTTACTATCACATTTGTTAGTACTCACTAGACAGAAACATCTTGTTTGATATTTCATTCAGTCAGTCTCCATTGTGGTGAGGTCACTTTCATTCTCTTCCAGACAAAGCAATGGCTATGCGGCTTGTGCAGACCACAGACAATAGCAGTTATTCTACGATCACTCAGGACCTGAACCAACCATGCTGCAGAAAAGGCCAAACAGCCTCTGCGGTCTCTTCTGGCTGGAATAATATCTGTGTGTTTTCACTCTTAGGGCTCTCGCAACTGGCCAACGCGCTGCCATGCTGTGTTCTGTTTAGCCAGAGCTGAAGGTTCTGCCCTCTGTTGCTGGTGTGTACTCAGCCCCGTGTGTGTGCGCAGCAGGCATTTTTCATTAGTTGCGTTGTCTGTGTGTGTGACCAAATGACCTTAAAGAATCTGCATTTGCACACAGGGATAATATATCAGCACAGAGGGGACCAGGGCATAAGTTGTATACAGGAAAAACCATTGTTATTTTGACATTTTTTGGAGGAAATTGCAATTTATGAGAGAATGCTGTGAGTTAGATAACCTACAGTGATTATTCTGTTTCTAATTTTAACCATTTGTCAACTAGGAAAGTATTTTTGTCTCCATGGAGAATGTTCCAAAGTATGGTTTTCACTTTCTATTTAATGGAATTATGCTGTTGATTTTACACCTCCAGAAAGTTACCTACATTCACTTTATTAATGCGAAAATAATGTTTTGCTGGAGTGTTGTGTTGTTACTGTGTTGTTAAGACTATTCTTCATTAGTCTGCCCCAACACTGCTGTTGTGAGGCACTTAATACACCAAGCTTTAATGCGACATAGACTTGTAAATAGTGCTTTGCAGTTAATCGAATTTTAATAGAGTTGAGATGCAGTTGTTTCAAATTGTCTATGATCAGCATGTGTCTTTTAAATCTAGAGGCCTATAGCCAATCCTCTAAGTAAAAACATGTGTTGGAGCAGAGTACAGACTTCAGAGGATAAAATGTGACTACATTTTTAGTGTTAAATTGCAATAAAAGTCTTGTTCATGTTCATGTAATTAAGACGGAAAGACTTTTTTATTTGTTTTTATGAAACTTGAACCAAATATCGTCATCCATCAACACAAGGACAAAACAAAATCATGATTAACTTCTTTGTAGTTATATTGTAAATACCCCATTAATCACATTAGAAATATACTGTTACACCAGCTGTTTGTGTGCTGTGTGATCCACTGGGCATATTGTGATAACTCCTCTCAGGTCAAACTGTCTCCAGGGAGAACAAGTGGAAAGTGAAGGCTGCCAGTTCGGACATTAGGCTATGACAACTGCTCTCACCAGCATCTCATCTGACAGGCCTATTAGTACCAGCATACGGGCTAAAAACAGCAGTGTACAGTAGAGGGTATAGTAGTGGAACATTTGACCCAACAAGCACAGGCCAAAAGAGTGACATATGTTTCTGGTCATAACTTTCAGCTAACAGCCACCAGACATGTGAGTGTATACCAACAGTAGGCACTGACAAGTGCATTTTATTTAGTAGCTCCCCAGACCACAGTGTGAGACAGTTAAGTTTCATTTCCTCTCAAAGTTTGTGCCAAGAGGAAATTAAAGACCCAACTTCACCAATTAATCTAAATGTAATTACTTTTAAATAGCAATAATGCAAGTATTTTTGTGCAGAAAAGGAAGATTCAAATGTTTTGGATACTTAAGCTTTTGTGGTTTATGGTCCATTGCTCTATGAAGCTTTCTTTTTTAAAGGTCCTCTCTTACACAAAATGGACTCTTGTGAGCTTTTAGCCATGTTAGAATGTTGTTACGTCAGTTGTGTTTCATTCACACATGTTTGATTAACTCTTTATTATTAGTCTTTCTATAGCCCAAAAGCTCAAAATGCTCTGTTTCACCTTGTGATGTCACGAAGCAGTAGTTTTAGTGACCTACCATCTACCTTTCCAGGGCTGAAATCTTCCAAATGAGTCTACTGAAGGTGTATGGAGTGTAAAAACACTGTGGATCATTTCCTGTATTACCACATGGCATCATAAGATGGAACAGTATTTACTGTTTGAGAGAAGAACTCTGCCTAAATATGCAGGGTTTGTGTGTTAAAGAGGTGTGAATGAAATAAACACAACTCCACGTATGTTTGTGATGAGATACATTAAAACATCGATTAGAAATGTAACGTGAGACTTTTAATAACCACTGCAGTGACTTCTTCATATTTTTTTTAAATATGTTACTGTTTTTCTTTTAAAGGTTCATACCTTCAAATAATAATCTAAATAACTATCATTTCTTAGTTGTGAGTCATTTGTTCATGCAACAATTCAAAACACTGATCTTAATCCCCTTTCAAATAAACAGTTTTATCTTTATCCCTTTTGTGTATATTTTTCAACCAACCCCATATCAAATTACTGCTGAGACATGAAAGATATGTATACAAGCAATCTGTAAATCAAACTTTGTTTGTCTTGTCCATTGTTAACACCTGCAGCATGTTGCATACATTTGCATTTGTTAATATGAACTCTTTGTAGATTATGTTTTCTTTTGTATTATTTATGTAGCCATCACCTTGTTTATTGGATGTTTACAGTTGATGATGTGATTAATGTGTCTAGTTCCTGTTGTCCGTTATAGTGTTTGTGGCATGTCTTTGAAGTACTCCTCCAGGTTTCATATCTGCGTCATTGCTCCAGACGTGGTATGCCTGTTGCTGGTATTGGGCTGTTTGATCAGTGGGCTTGATTTGTGTTGCCTCAGTCTTCATCATGTATTCAGTCTTTTGGAGTTGTCTGAACCAGGTTGTTGCTCAGACTCCCAGGTGGTTCTCATCAGTTCCAAAAGGAGAGTTTACTGCTCACCTAACGCTTTCCATACGAAGAAGAGGTGCCCTATATCCCTCTGATCAAGTTTCAAGTCCATGGCACTGACAAGTTAGACTGGTTATTTAAAATGGGTTTTGATAGTGTTTTGAGAGATGTAACAAATACACCCATACACCTTTACAATGGAATTAAAATGACATAACTTTCTTGCAATTACACAGATCAAAATGATTATTACATTGTCACTTCCAAAACATATCTGAGTATTAGTCCATCAAAGAAAACTACCACAAATATCTACTAAAAAGTACTTCAAGATGCATTCTGTAACTATCCTGGAGCAGGGGCTGCCTCCTGCTAGTCTCCTATGAGATGTTATTGTTATTGTTGTGTATGGAAAGTTTTTGGAACTTTCCATCCACAACAGTGTTTCCAACAGTATTTGCTCAAAAATACCAAAACAAAGACACATCCTTACTGAGCGCAGGGTCGCCTCTTCACAGAGCTGAAATGTAACTTGGACTTTTGGTTTCACCTGCTTTTTTCATTAAGATAAAGATAAATTTAAGGCCATTCCAGTCAAACTCCAGTCTCCATGGAGATAAGCTGGCTGATGCTTTTTTCCCACTTTCAAAGTAATTTCTTATGCCCCTTTACAACAAAATAAATATAGATTACTTGTAAAAAAAAAAAAAAAAAGACTTTCCTTTTCTAACCATTTATATTTAAATGTATTTCTCATTACATCCAATATAGCCACAATGTTATTGCTACAGGCTGAACTACTTGGCATAAATTTAAAGTGATTTTTCTGAATCAAGTAGTGTGTACCAGTATTTTATTTCTGTAACATAAGTACGTCTTTATTTTAAAACACCTTGGGATGTATATTCTTGTCATTCAGCAATAATGTACCATGTGTTAGAACCGTTAGTAGCCAACACTAGTGCACACTACTGTAGCACTGGCCAGTTCTCCAGGCCGCTAAAAGGCCTGGCTCAATTCTCGCCTCCCAGTTTAACAGCCGTTGGCCACAGTTTTTGGGGAAACTGGAGCGTCATTTTCATTGGAGCACCTGGAGCCGTTTTATTTGCAGTTGATGGAAATTTTCAAGGTGCAGCAAAAGGGGACATTGAGGCAGAATGAGTTTCTTGGCTTATAGTATTGTTCTGATCTCAGCCAGAGCTTTTTTTTTTATCACTTCCTCAAAGATATGTTTCTTTACTGAAAAAACAAACAAGCAAAAACAGATACTACTGTATTTAAAATAATGGTTGTACATTGTATGGTTGCTTTCACAAAATATGAAGATATTTTATCCAATCACAACAGACAGTTTGTCAGGGAAGGCATCAGATCTATTCAGATCTATTTGGACTTTCCAAAAAATTATTCAGGATTTGGACAATATTGCATGATTTTAAGCAGACATTTTTTTCACAGGTTCTGAAATTGTCAAATTGTAAATAATATAATATATATTGTATTGTATATTGAATAGCATTTTTTATCCACCATTACTTTAATTGTTCCAAAAATGCTTAACAAACCAGGCTTTTGAAATTTTATCGTCCAATATTTGCTTGGCCGTTCTCTCACATGTATACATTTTGCTCATACACAAATACACTCACGCACACATCTGGTTTGGGTTTCAAGTGCCTTTCCCTATGTATTTTACCCATCCATCCTCACACACACAATGGTCTTTTTATTCCCTCTAAAACCAGTGCATCGCTATAGCGCTGCTACTGTGTCCAAATAGGCCAAGCCAATTGAAAAATATCATCAACATAATTAAACCCATTTAAAGCTGAATGTGTCATACATTTTGATGACAGTGATTTGCTATTATGGTTTGAGTATACAGGCTTCTGAAAGGCAAAGAGAAAGGTAAAGAGTCTTTTTGTGACTGTGGCATTTTGCAAAAGGCAATTACCATCAATCACACTGAATTCTGTGTCAAGGTGGCCTGGAGTTGATTTCTGTACCATAGAGACATAGTTTTGACAATGACATAGGATCTTTTATTGGCTGCAAGCGGGAACGTTGAAGATGAAAGACACTATTGGACCTAATGGAGCCCATGGACTGAAATGTAATGCATGGCCATTGACTATCATTATGTCCTTGAAAAGCCAATGGACTGCTGCAGGACACTGAGCATTAGAAGTCATTACAGAGTCAGCCCACAGAGCCCAACAAAATACACTGAACTACACTATACCTGATAACCCCTGTGAAGATTTTAGCATCACATTTCCACATGAAATTTACACCATATTTTGCAAAAACATTTAATTATGTTACAATCAGTGTTGCCATTGCCATTATTGTATTTTGCTGTATAGGTTTAAGTGATTAAAAAAATTGGATTACAGATTATCATTTAGATTGTAGCCCACATCCGTTTTTATAGAAAAAAAACATTTACTCCACAGATTCTAATAATAATATTGCCTCAAACTGTATTTGAACTGTATTTTCAAAGGTAACAGTATAGCCTACATGATAATCACTTGTTTCCCAATATGTTCCTGTGAGTACTTGTAATCCCAGTGTGGGGAATAGACAGATCCCACTTGTGCGTTTCCGCCTCTCGGCGTACAGCATTCCAAAGCTCTGCAAAGGTGTTGGCTAATTAGTCACCTGACCTCTGAGGTCAAGGGTCATTGCTACACCTCACCTCAAGGGATCTCTGTGATATTTGAAGGAGTTTTGATTCTGGGTACTTGAAGCAGAGAAATACCCTTAAGGCTCTGTAAGCCATTCTGAGTGCATTACCTGAGCCACATAATGACAGGTGATAGGTATCAGGATAGTACCAGTGGTTTTTTGACCCTTATGTCCACTCCCCTTTAAAGCTCTCAGGTGCAGGGCCAGAGATTATAGTTGATGATGCTAGGGCAAAGGACTACCCCTTCAAAAGCTAACATGTAATGGTGGCTTGAGGCATGTAATAGGAATTGCAATATGTTTCCTGTCAGGGGCTATGAGGCTCAAATGACAAAAGGCAGTGCAGCAGGCCTGGTCAGATACTGGTCAAAGACTACACATTGTTCTCATTGAATGGATATGCTGCAGTAATACAAAGAACCGTAAACTCTTTATTAACTGCAGTTAATAACTGGAAATTTTGAAGCAATTTGATCCACATAAATGTCACAACTCCATAGGCCCATGCAAACAGAGACAGCGATAAAATAGGAGAGGAAACAGGTGTAGCAGCTGAAAAAGAACTGTAACCTCACAACATGGAAAGACACAAGATCTGGGTTCTTCATTAAAGTTCTCAGTGAGTATATCTTCTTCAGCTCTGACAGGTGAGACATCCAGAAGCCCATAACATTCTTCCTTTCTGTATTCTCTATGCCACCCAAGTGGAATTTTCTATTTCCTGAGGGTTTTTGAACATAGCACAGATGAACGGAAAATAAATTAATAATAAAAACTTTGAAGGATGTTCAGTATATCAGATTTACAAAACAACTTGAGCATGATATGCTAAAAGCCATTGTTAATTTACACCACCTACGTCCAACTTGTCTGGAAAATGCTGTACTCCACAATTTATTTCCATTGCCTGACAATGCTTGCACAACTGAAGTTATGTGTTCAATTAAGACATATCCTAAAACATAACAAAAGAAAAATCCATTTCTGTCAACTGGGCAAAAGTTTTTTAGTGAAGATGTTTCATAGCTCTCCAGAACTGAAGAAGCTGTTGGATGAGCTGTTTCTACCTGAACGACTGAAGGATTACACATATCCTAAGACAGTTTAAAGTCAGTACTGCCAATATTCTGAGTGTTTCTTAGAATAATGGCACTGGCTCTTTCTGTTAGGTGTTTTCAATTTGTTACGATAGATGAAGTGTAAACGTTAACATTACTTTTAACTGTAGCCCCAGGACATGCCCCCATCAGCTCCTAAATCCATGTTTCAGGCTGTGCTGTTATTGCACAGTGAGAGAACCACAGGAGGTTTACTGAAGTGTTGGGAGGCCACACAGACTGTAATAAGTTTGCCCTAACCTGATCAGTCCTCTTTATTATAGCAGCCACTGTCCTGCTGCAGCGCCCCCCAGGGACACATACCTATCTGCCTGATTGATGGAGACTCCAATGAAAACTATTTGCTTTGGGGGATTTGTTATCAGTTCAGATTTTTAAAGCCTTTGACATCAGTAAGCAGCAACTGATAAGATATTGTATGTTTGTTTCTTATTGTTATTTTCAAGTAAATATGGCTCTTTACACACACAAGAAAGGAAGTTGGCATTCTAAAGAGGCATTGTGTGCACGAGATAAGTAAGATCCTTTCTAATCTTACACTGGAGAGAACCAACAAAATAGGAATCCTGAGAACAATTGATATTATTGCAGTTGTTAAATTACAAACAGCTATTTTTTGATACTGGCGGCACGGTGGCTGAGTGGCAACACTCAGGCCTCACAGCAAGAAGGTTGCGGGTTCGATCCCCGGGTCACCCGGGCCTTTCTGTGTGGAGTTTGCATGTTCCTCCCCGTGTCTGGATGGGTTTCCTCCGGTTTCCACACACATGGGGTTTCCCCCATCAACCTAAAACATGCCCGCACCCCTATGAACTAACATCAAGGACCATGTTGTTCACCCTCCTGTGGGCTCACCACCTGCAGAGGGGTTCATAGGGGGGGTCAGGTGCTATGAGTATTGGGCAGCAAGCTGTCCCCGCGACCCAGCCGGATTAAGCGGGAGAGGATGGATGGATGGATGGATATTTTTTGATACAGTGGCTGTGAGTGTATTAACAATTTTAAATAATATATTGATTTTTAGGTTTAAAGGTGAATTGTGTAACTTTTCTGGTGGAGAGTCTGTCAAATGCTTTTCTCCAAGGAGATGTCATTGCATTGTTTGGGATGTTTTAAAGTATGGAATTAAACCTTTTTATCTTCATGGAGATGAAACCAGGGTAAGTTACCCATCAGATCTGTGGAGAGGCGACCCCGCTCACAGTCAGAATGCTTTTTTTTCTAGGTATTTAGCTATAAAACCATCTATAATTGAATACATGTAAAGAAGAGCTGTTTAATGTAATACTGTGAAATATTATTAACAGAGCAATGGGAAATCTATAGAAATAAACAGGTGAGAGAGCCCCACCAAAAAGTTACACGGTGCCCCTTTAAGGATTTTGAATTACTGCTGATCCATTTAAGGAAAAGCTTTCCTTTTGAATTTGATAATACATTACCAAAACACACTCTACTGATTTTTTGTGAATGATTAGGTTTAGAAAGGGTTCAGGAGTGAGGTGAAAGTATGAGATTGATGTGAAGTCTGAGTATTTGTGTCAGGGGTTCTGGGATGTGTGCTAAAACATGCATGTGTATATTGATCTACTCATGCAAATGAACCCTGGGTATGGGTCACAGGGAGCCTCAGGGGACAGATGTGTTTTTGAAAGTCACTGAAGGTCTATCTGGCATCCACTCAGCACTAAGTTTGCTTATACCCAAACATGAAATGACACTGGCCTTAACGTTTAGATGTGCTTTCCTGAAATTATAATGCTCTTAAATTCTTAACTTTTACCTCAAGAACTTAAATAACTGTACTTTGGCTTGAATCCATGTCATAATAGGAGAGTAATGTGAGGCTAGGATGAACTCAAACATGTCCAACTGAAACCACAAGTGCTATTCTGGGAAAGAAGTGGCTTTATTTATATATATATATAGAGCAACACTCAATTTTAATAAGTTTGTCTTTAAGAAGAAAAGGCTTATTTTCAAAGTTCAGCATCAGTTTTGTGGAACAATTTGGAACATTTGGATTGTCTGCTAGACTGCAGAAAGCACATGAAACAAAATTAACTTTAACACTGGAATATTTTTGAGGGCAGGTCAAATCTGAACCTGGTTTAGATTTTCATAGATACTTGTTTGGTAATTGGTAACAGAGTTTAGCCTGACACCGATGCTGCAGTTAATGTGTTAGTTTTGTCATTATATGGCAATTAATGTTATCTTTCTAATCCTGAGGTGACGCATTCTATCAGATAAGGGTCATTGGATCCAGATGATGTCATGGTCTGGGGCTGTTATTAGAGATAATACCCCAGCCATTACAACTGTTAATTGGATAGAAACATTTTGAGGTAGACACTCTTCCTATTTTATTTCTTTCTTATACTTAAACTTAATTAATTCACAAGGCCACGTTTTGTGCAAACCCAACCCAGGTGAGCAAATCAGTGGATAGAAGAATTTGATTTCCAGCTATGCATAAAAACTGCAAATGCCTTAATCAAGCAATGAGCTATACCAGAAAATCCAATATGTGTAGACCTCCACCGCTAGACCTGCTAAACCATGTCTTATTTAATACATCTGGTTTCCACGGTGAGTTAACCTTTCTACTTTGTCTCCGTTCATACTATTTCATTTTACTGAGAGGCAGAAAGTCCAGGGCAGTCATCTTCACACCACCACCCACAGCTCGGAGAGAGAGAGAGAGAGGGAGTGAAAGAGAGAGAGAGAGCAGAGGATCACATGTCTTCATGGCTGTCCAACACTAAATTAGAATGAGGAGCAATTTCCTGAGGCCCAATTAGCAGAAAATTGCTCCTGTCTGTAGGACTGGATCACTGGGGAGGCGGGAGGGTATAAGGTGTTTGCACAAAGTATAGACAAAGGTAAATGATGTGTGGGTTGTCACATCATGAGGGTAATTTACAGCACTGACTAATGTAAACCTGCCCATATACAGTATAGGCCTGTCACAGTAATTGCTATATCGACTTATCGTTCAATATATGAAAGCTGGAACAGTATATTTTTGGGGGTCAGTATTTATTGTGGGTTCTTGGGAAGATTTTAGTTATTTTTATTGTAATAAGATTTGAGCTGTAGATGGTTTAATAAGTAGCTAATTATGGTTTCATTCTGCTATTTATTTGTTGCAGCTTATGCCTTTTAATGCTAGTGTCTATTTAAAATGTTTTATTCAGTTATTTATCATTTATATATGCACATTGTGAGAAAAGCAATAGATATTTGTAGTTCACTGATTGCTGTCATCTGGCTGTGCATAATTCATGCAATGATTCAATATGTTAATAGAAGCTGGTGATCGCTCAAAATTGTCAGTTGTCAAGTTGAGTATTGGTTGAATGTGCAATCATTAAAATAAAAATTCTCTTCATTAGTAATTTACAATTAATTGAAGTAAATCTTGAGATGTCCAGGTACATATCACCAAGTTAATCAAAACAACTGGACTAGGCTTTAACTGTAGTTTGCCAGTGATAGCCCCATTGTTATGTCCAGTGGGAACCAGTAACTAACACAAAGCCCTGAAGAAGCTCCTTGGTCAGTAACGCAAAGTTGGCTGCAAAAAGCTTAGTAAGTCCAATTGTTTTGATTAACTTGACGATATAGTATTCTGTAATGTTTATTTTCAACAAAAGATTTCACGTTTTGCAGCTCTACATTTTGCCCCAGTAGATTACATTGTCTTTTTTGCTTTTATTTCACCAAGCTGATGTGGATGACTTCCCTTCCACTTTTATTGTCCTTGCGTTTTAACTCAAGCATGTAAATCGTTTGACTGTAAAGCTGCTGAGTTTAATTTCCTTTTAATGGAGAATTGATAGAGAATGGGGCAGAGTGATGGATTTGTCTTTCTGGATGGGGTCCATTGGCCACACTGAACCAATCGATCGGTGCTCACACGGCTGCAGTTTGGAGGCCAGTGACGGTGACGGTGGACTTGCATAGGCGTGTATTGAGAGACAACTGGGTCAATGCTGGTTCAGAATTGAGCCATGTTGCACAACCATCGCTCAGTGTTAATGAAAATGTCCCAAATCGATAAGGACCACAAAGCCATCACATAAGGCCTGGAGTCACTGTCTGGAGTGGACCGTATGTCGATAGATTTATTGTTCATTCAGAAGTAATTAAGCAAACATTTATGTGTCGTTGGCTACTTCTGTGTGGAATTAAAATCAAGGGTTGTCCATACATCTTGGTTGTGTGTCTGCAAATGTGGCAGTACTTTTGCTCAGCATTGGAAACATCTTTTGCAGTTTCACTTAATTACAACAATCAGACAAATAATGAGCGGGTGTGTTTATTCTTTCTCACACTAGATAAGCGCGTTAATTACAATTGTTGGCTGAGAAATCTTTTAATGGTTTCTAAATTAATATTTTGACTTTTTGCCTGAAGAAACAAGAATAGCTCCCCATAACTAGAATCATCCCTTTGGCTATTCCATTATTCTATATTAATTTAAATAAATCATAGCCTATCAATTCCTCTTATTAAATAATCATACAAATCCTCCTTGGAATATCTTGAATTTAATCAGATTTCAAGTATTGATTGGATTTATGACTAAAGGTACACTAGGTAATGTTTCTGGGGGAGGCTACCAGCTTGTTTTAATGGAGATTTTATTGTTTTGCCTGGAATGTTCCACAGTGTGGCCTCTACCTATTTTTATCTTAAATCATCTATCTCAGGTGATTCCACCAAGTACAGGTCTGTGGAGAGGCAAACCCGCTCACAATAAAAATGCATGTTTATCAAGGTATTTTTGTGCAATAAAAACACCTGTAATTATTAATAAAGCATGTCAGATGCTTTAAATACCATACTGTGAAACGCTTGATACAAAGAAATAAACTCTCCATGGTAGCAGACTCCCCACTTGAAAAGTTAGATAGTGCACCTTTAATTTCCCAAAAGTATAAATGCTTTAATGACTGCATTGTTAGATTATCCAGCTCAGTGTTCCCAATTTATTTTTAGGTTCAACAAGCAGACAAGAACTATTTGTGCTGTGAATGTAGGACATAACTTTTAAATGTGAATCTCTGCAGATGCTACAAAGAGACTAGGTCAACTGGCTCTGTGGTGTATTGTGAGATTCTCTGTTGTTCTTTGCTGATAACATTCGGCCATGTGTCTGCCCATCCATCTAATTATCTGTCTACCTGCCTCCCTGTATCCATCAGCACCCAGCTCCATTGTCCTTGCATCCGGGAGGACAAACACGACTGGCCGACCCTCTGGCCATTAGAGACCTCAGCGGCAAAGGAAGCTTGTGACCCGTTTACCTGTGGCTTTTGGGGTCATCGACTGCCACTGTTGCAATGTGACATCGTCATTATATCATTCAAGCATTGTAGCAAATAGTTTCTTGCTAGGTTTCATCACCCAGTTTCTCTCAAAGGAGTAGGGCAAGATAAACCTAAACCTCCAACAGCTTGGGAAATATTTAACAATCTTCTTCCGTGCATTCATGTCAGGAGCTGTGGTTGACTGGAGCCTATCCCAACGACTATTGGGCAATGTGTAGTTCATCTCAGGACTAACAGCTATTCGCCCATACATTCAGTCATTAAGAGCTGCTTATAATTCACTTAACATTTTTATGTCATCACATGGTGGGAAGCAGTCAATTTATGCTTCTTTTGGCTCTATTTTAGAATACCTTGAACCATTTTATAGGAAGCGTGACTACTTCTTCACGTTGGCTTATCCCTGAGCAGCACATGCATTTAATCCAGATGTCCTCCCTAATATGTAAAACATTATACAAACACACCTGGTGGATCTTTTTCATATAGGCCAGACATTACAATATGGCAAGTTTCATCACCTCAACCCATCCTTAAAAGACAAAAACGAGATAACCCAGAGTGAAACCAATTGAAAATTATGTAGACATTTTGACACAAGTTTATTTTACACACTTGAGGTTAATATATAATGTCCCACTCTACAAATTCCTCTAAGATTGTAAAGACAGAAAAGGGCTTGACCTGAATTTCTTTAAAGCTCTCTGACTCTAGGCAATAGTCGTACTTTCAGGGTTATCACTCCTCTTCTTCTGAGTCGGATCACTTACTTCTGTTACAATAGACCTTATTCTGTGCGTGATTGAGGTGCGGCTTTGCGGTATGGCCCTTGATACATAGGGAGGTAATTTTATGGCTGTCTTCCTGCAGACACGAATCAGACACATTGCTCCATTATCAAGGATCATCATAAGACTTGGAGTTAGATGATAGGAGTAAGGGGCTATGGCAGCATTGTTGCTTTAGATCAGACTCACTCCTTGGTTTATGAGCTGAATTTTGGTTTTCTAAAAAATAAAAATAAAATCAGAATAGTTTATGTTAGGATTTGTATTTAACATCTGTTATTTTTTACCTGTCCCTGTGACTGAAACTGGTGTATTGTTATGGAATATATAATATCTTTTTATCATCAGACATTGTAATGTATGAGATAAATATAATGTTTAGGCAATGCAAGTTTATCTGTATTGCACAATTTGCACACAAAGTATTTCAAAGCACATAATAAGAAAGACATTCATAATACAAACAAATCAAAACTTAATAATCCTTTAAAGGATAGAGTTAAATACATTTTTGTAATTTGTTATTTTTGTTATAGAACTAAAAAACTACCACGAATATGTCATGTTATGAGTAAAATCTTAATATCTCAGCCTACTAAATATATTGATATTTGAAATTTAATAACTACATTCTTTCAGTGTGGGGGGTCTGGTATATCCCATGCAAGCCTTGCACTATCTGCCTATAAGTGCGACAGAAAATGCATTTGGCAAAGAGCCATAGGAACGTGAGTGTATGCAGTCCTGGTGAAGCTATAGGAGGGATGGAGTGTTATAAGAGGGGGGGAAGGGGGTCCCATGTATCATGTTTCCAACTGTGTGGCTGCTGCCATCACATTAAAGAACAAAGGGGTGTTTATGTCAAGCCTGACTGATTTGCTTTTTATTAATGTTTTACCTCCCTCTCCCTCAGTACACCAGACGCCTCCACCCATCTCTCCCCTTCCCCCATAGAGACACCACAGGGCCACACCGAGTTCCTCTGCTCACCTCCACACTCTAGACCGCTCAGATGGGGCCTCTCTCAAACCGTGCCATGTATTTTTCCTGAGTGGATGAAGCGCGCAGGCCGACATTCACTCATTCCCCCATTCAGTTCCTGCTTCTTCCCCTAAGCCATTTACACAGTGGGAAAGGTTAATTGCTTGAAACACAGCCACTGTTATTTCAGCTGATTCCAGAAGCATTAAATTGGATTTTAAGCAGACATGAGATTACTGTGATAATAGCGAACAATACCAACCTTTTTTATACATGTGAATTGGATCTATTATAATTCTTTTAATAGCCTTTGAAGACACAGTGTGCCTCGTAAAGACCCTTAGATTATCAAAGCAGTATCTTTTATTTCTGTGATCATTGTATTGAATGCTTTGATATATTGTATCATTATTATTTAAATGTCAGGTTGTTTTTTGTACAGGTTTACTGTCCACACAGCACATTATTGAAGCTAAAATCCACTTATTTAATAATTAAAACATGATTTATGCTAGCTGAATGATGTAAACTCTCTTAGTTGGACATTTGTGCACCCAATGCTATGAGGAAGCATAAAGAAATTAAAATGTAATATTAATGGGGGAATTTGAACAAAACAATCCAAAGAAATGTGGAACTAACTGGAAAAAGAGCAAATGGCTTTGAAAGCCAGTGCCTAGAGCAACTCAAACAAAGCCTTGTTTTTCATAGAAGATTTGGTCATGAATTTCCTATGATGTGATCGCTTGAGGCCTATATTAAACTGATCAAATATCTTATGACCCTGCAAATGTCTTTGGTCTAAACAAAAGGACAAGAGACACCATGTTTCTGAAACATTAGTGAACATCTATAGTATTGAGGCTGCATGCATTCCATTTTTATTTACAGGTTATAATGTGTACAAGCAGGAGAATTTGACCTAAGCCACTTTACCATATTCAATCAAAAAGGTCATTTGAACCACAGGCATCAGAGCAGCTGGCACGGTCAAACAAATTATGCAAAAAGTCCTTGTTCTGGAGCAAAGCTCTAGAGTGTGGCATTCTTTAAACACTGTTTGGGATAGGGCATGTATTCAAACACATTATAGACCTGAGAGATGGGGGTTGAGCACAGAAATGCTTTACTTTACATTACAGAGTGGAAGAGGTGGAGGGAGTGCAACATTTCCAAACCCATTATGGCCGAGCAGCGATGGCATGTTAAACTCAGTGTTGATGGAGAGAGAGGTCAGCAGAGTTTCTGTTTTATTTCTGTGAGCAGTGTGTGCAGTGTCTGTCTGTGAGTGCTGATGGAGCTTTGACACGGGCTCAGGCTGAGTACACAAACACAGGGATTTCACCTAAAGAATATTTTATTGACATGCTCTCATACTGAACTAAAGGTATATCTGAGCTCAGTTTTTAAGTATTGGACAAATTCACATCTACATGTAGTTTCTGTTGTCTATAATTGCTACCTTGAGGCACCCAGGTTTACAATCACTGACAGAACTCCACTCTTGACCCGGTCAATAAAGTCTGTCATGAAACATTAAACTCAAGTCCTACAAAACACTTGAAGACAAGCTTCCCCATACTTTGTCTTGGCACTCTGTCCAGCCCAATTAACCTTACAAGCATTCCCCTTTTTGTGGTGCCATCCCAGGGGCAGGAGGGGCACCTCAGCATTGGCATTTCTCTGCACTTGGCAATGGGACACCTTGAACAGAGAAAAATGCAGAAAATGCTCTCCTCTCCTCTTGAGCTCCTGTGGTGGTACTCACGTTGAATCTTTTCAATTAGGCTGGTTGACTTTGCATGGCTAATTAAGTCCTCATCCTGACGAGCTGTCTGACTTCTCCCCAAGCCTCTTACTCCGGACTTACAGCCCCACAGGGGCCACTGGCCAGACGGATTGTTGTCCAGCTGGAATGGGATTAGCAGAGCCCCAGAGTCCCTCTGCTTTGTTTGAATCTGAAGTGTCGATTTGGACAGGCTGAAGCACGGAGAGGATTGAGGTAATCCCCTTCTTCTGCACTGCGCCCCAGAGGAGCCAATCCCAGTAAAGCCCCCAACACTGGACCACCAACCACTATCAGAGCAATATTTACCACTAGAACAGCAGGTATCACACCTACCCATTAATTAATTTGTATAATGAAGCTTGATTACTTATTTGTGTGATGATAAAAAAAAAATGAATGGAAAAAATTAAATGAATGGAATTGTCTGTCAGGATTGGGAGTATTAACCTGTGGCATGCAAAAGTTGAAAAGTCACATGTGCAATGTTGTTTCACAGGCAAAATAAAATAATAAACAAGTCCTTTTAATGGAAGTACCCCATGTGCCTGACTCAATAAGTACAGTTACACCCATAACCAGAAGAAAGGCTTCAATATACTTTGACATTGTTACTATAAATAAGAAGGGATTTGTCATGGGGCATGTCATGTTTTGTGAGATAGGTTTTGTGTACATATTTTGCTGACAGATGTTGTTTTAAAGTAATCCCACATAGGCTTGGAGAGACAGTATTCATTGAGAGAAGTTGATGTTTCCGTCTTGGAAAAACCTGCTACATAGAACTCAGAGGTGTATTTAATTCCTTTATCCTGAAAGGATTAGATTGGTGAACGGTTCGTTCTTTAAATTGTCAGTAAATGGCAGTCTAAAATTATGTCTTGCAAGCTGAAACTACTTTTAAGTTTCTGCTAAAGGCTCATTGTGACATTTATAGTGATAATCCTTTTCAGCCAAGTAATACTTTTCAAGTTGTTGTTCATCATCCTGTAATACTGTATATGATTGGTGTTATTTGCCTAAGGTACATAATAGAGTGCAAACAGACATTGCAGCAGTTGTGTGTCCTCCTTCACTGTGGTGCACCTGTGCCTCTGACTCAGTCTCTGCATTAAGCCAATACCAACATGCTGTCTTTCATCACAGTGTGACAGAAGCACATGAGATTAGAGGAGAATCCACCAAAAACAACCATGCTGATCTCAGGACTAATCCAGGGCACTAACTTCACAGGCAAGGAGACGGACACTGCCCCATCTATCACCCAAAAAGGGAATCCGCCCTGAAGAAAAACACCAGTGGAGATGTACAGCTTTTGTCCCACCCCTCTGGCACAAGAAAAACAGGAAGTGATGGAGGTTTCTGTACCACTGGGGAACAAGGCCTACTGTGTCACCATCATGGAAATGTGTGGTGGGATCAGCACAAACAGCAGAGGCAGCATTGAATGGATATGACAAAAAAAAGTATTATGTTTTATTGAAAGATGAATTAGTGTGTAAAAAGGCTGCCCAGGATGTGTGACAAGAAATCAGGTCTAGCAAATTCTAGTTAGACCTGTTTTACACTTGTAGTATGTGTATGTAGGCTGAATTTTAATGGTACATACTGTGTGTTGCGAAACTGCGAGCTGTTTATTTTGAATAGCCTTCTTTGAATCCTTTGCTATTATTGAACCAATCCTAGGTGATTTTCAGACTGCACATCTTTATAAAACATGTTTGAATTACAAAATGGAGGACAGAAATAGACCAAGAACACATAGATTAAATGGTATTAGGGACTTAAAAGAAGTTGTCTACAGTGCGTTCTCCCTATTTTTCCCCCTATGTCTTGACTTATTGTATTGTGATTATTTGTTTTTGCGTAAACCGGTGCTGAGCAAAGTTTAGTTCACTAAAGGCTATAAAAGGTCAAAAATATAAATAAAGTCAGATTAATTATATCAACCTGTAGATGACCTTGCTCCTGTAACCCCTGAAGGTAGAAGCTATAATGAAATCTTGGCACAGCAAAAGTTAAACTTGAGATGTGTGATTCATTGCCAAACTGCTTGTAATCCTGCTGTTTGAGACACTTGATCCAGCTATATCTATATTGTAATCTTTTATTTTTATCTATCAACAAGCCTTGTACAAAGCCAGCACCCCCTGCCATTGTACAGTATATTTTGGCTCTCCTCATTGAAATGCAAGCTGGTCTGGTGCCTCTGTGTGCCAGGCAGCATCATATAATTGTGTGTATGTGAGAGTGGCCCCAGTTCTCACCAGCAGGACCAGACACTGTTTTTTGAAGCTGTAGTTTTTGCGTCAGTTGTCAAAAATGTCCAAAGAAGACTCGTATTCCAGTTTGATCTTGTGCCAGACATCATCAGTTGGGGGGCCACTATCTCCACTTCATATTTTGTAACAAGTCCTCACCCCCCTCTCGTCCACACTCACCCACTGTCCACCGCCCCTCTTCAATTTCTGGACCGGCTACGATAATGGAAGTTCTGGGGAAGTATCCAAACAGATTGTCCTGTGTAGAAGAATGGGAATGTTTTCCAGTACAAATGGCACAGTGCAATATTATTTCATTAGATAGTTTGTTAACACCTATTGCAGAATGTCAACACGTTTTCTACATCTAAAATTCTTACACCCTTGTCTCCAACCTCTCAAAATAGTTGGCTTTTCAATGCCACTTTTAATAGCCTTTTCTGAAAATGAAACATAAATTAATACTTTATTTGAGGACTAAATTACAGATGAAACATGTTTGAATATCTAGCCTCTAGCATATATATTTTTATCTATATAGTCCTGGTACAGATATTTTATATTATATTTTCTATTGTGTTTGTGCACAGTGAAATCCTCCTGTGCCATTTCCTCGAGTCAAAGCAGGTCTTCAAGTCATAGCAACCATTCACTTTATAAGTTGGAAAAAGCTTCTGAATAGTGTGGCTTCTTTAAAGACATTTATTATAAGACAGTAAAGTGTAATGGGGTGTTTCATTTGCCATAATGAAACCTAATCACCCTGTGGACAGTGCTCTGGATCCATCTGCCCTGTGGTTTATTAGTCGGAGCTGAGTGGCAGTGAGCAGAATGGCTTTGGTCTGCCGCAGTTATTGGGCTAGAGGTTCAAGAAGCCATCCTTTACAGCTTGAGGAGTCTGACTCAGTTTAATCCCTGGTTATAAACATTTTACTATCTATTTTATGTATTTTTTATTTTATTTTATCCTATGTATGAAACAAAATTATCCATTATGCTTTTGGCCATTTAAATGTACAGTAAATTAAAGCTGCACTTTTCTGGTAGGAGGACACCACCAACTTGACTCTGTGGATATGTTATTGCTCTGCCTGAAAGGGTTCACAGTGTATGGCATTAAACTTATCTTATTTATTCAATAACTGGTGTTTCAGTGCTCAGGTCAGCCTTGAAAATCATGTACTTACTGTGAGCTGGGTGGCTTTTGCACAGATGTGACCTGTAACTTGGTCTAATGGCACCTGCGTGTCTCCATGGAGAAAGACAAGTTGAATGTCATACTTTTGGACATTCTAGACAAAGCAATACTATTTCCATGAAGACAAGTGGATGGCAGACCCTCCTCCAGAAAAGTTACACGCTGCACCTTTATGATCCTTCAGAGTTCATAAACAACATTATCTGCAGTCTTTATTGAATACTAAGTGCAATATACTCCGTTTTTACTAATAGTGAAAGAAAAAGGTGCAAAATACGGGTAAAATTGCTAACTACTTTTCTTTATGTTTGACAGTCAAGGCTGAAAGATAATTGGCCACCTTGGAGGTTTTAGTCGAGCTGCTGTGATGGAGTCATTTAGTTGCACCTCTTTGCATTTCATCACTTTAGACTGTCAATTATACTTGATTTACAAGGGATCCGCGGCACGGCCAATGTGAAGCATCAATTTGAGAGAGGGTGATTGCTGTGGAGTGAGGGAAGATGACAGGATATATCATTCATTATCATGCAGCATGTCCTCCAATTATTCCTGCTTAGATTGAGAGTGATTTGGGCCTCATTCAGGTGGAGCTGGGCCATAGGGTGTGACTGGTAGTAAAGAGCCGCAACCACTACAGAAGCTTTGGAGCTGTGTGGTGATGTATTATGCTTTATGTACAGGGTGGGAGGGATCGTTCAGCCCAGCAGCTTGTCAGAGCACTCTATTTACACAGATGGTTTGTATTCACACTGGCCTCTATGAGAACACTGTAAAACCTGCAGAATACCAGCACACTTTGTCTACATACTGTAATGAATGGAGAAGACTAGTAATGCACTTCTCAGGGTTACACCATAAAGGAGTTCATAAAAAGTCAGAAGAAACAGACCTGAAGGACTTTCAACATTGACGATTTTACTTTAAAATAACATACAGAAATCTAGAGGTTTGGTGTGTACTTATGTTGCCATATTGTATGTAAGATGGCATAGTACAGATGAGTTAAAGTAAAATATGTTCTTTGTGAAATGCCCTTGCAAGTTTGTTGAGTTCTAGTGATGATAAAGCACCAAGCATTTTGTTCCTGTGGAAGCGTTATCCCATTCACACAGCTGTACAGATTAAGTGTTGGGAAGCTTTGTGTTGTTAAGGTCCCACACTTGCCACATTGCTTTCATAATACAGGAAATTCAGTTAAGGTGCTAAAAAGAATGTACCCATGATTAATGCAAATAAAGAGCAATAGTCAAATGTTTACAAGGTATTTATATTGTATTATAAAAGACAACATGAGATTATCTAGCCTACCTTTCTTCTGCTTTTACCTTTAATTATCTATTTTAATCCACTTGCTCCTTGTAAGAAAACAGTACAATATGGGCTATAATACATATACATCATTACTTCTCTCATGCCTGCAAGCAAGTCTATGCACTGTAGTACTACCAAAGGAAATAACATCCTATTTGAGTTGTCCCTGTGAAACAATGTCATAAATGTTGAAATACAGTAATCTGTGTTTTTATGTCTCTGCCTCTTCCTTATTCATCACACATATTCTTGGAAGTGAATATGAGCCAATATTAAATGTGACTCCTGCGCTGGGCTGTAACACGAGCGGCAGTGGTTAGTTTTTATTTGTTTCACAGGCATGTAAATATTTAATACTTCTACATAATGTGTATATATACGTTCTGTTTCACTTTACTTTAATGAGAATGCCTTTCCTACAAGATTATGGTTAATATTGTTTATGGGTGCTGGCATATTCTTAACTATACGACGCAGTAATTTCAAAGTAGTTGGGTGTCTCACAGTCACTGGGTGTCCCCGGATCGTGTGACGCAGACAAGAATATACAAGCTGTTTGTGGTTGGAGATCCTGGTTGCGACTAACTTGATAGGGACAAAACAAGATGGCAACAGCAGCAGTCTTAACCTGAAATGTGTGTTTGAAGGCTTAGCTATTTTGTGCATGTGATTCATAAAAGCTTACAAAGATGCACACTATTTATCAACAATTCTCAATATTATGCATTCAAAATGTGAATGTACTTGTGTTACAAAGATGATTTTTTTTTTCAACTTTCAGTAGTTGATTTATAAAATGCAAATGATCAAATACACTGTTTAGTATGGATAGGGATTTTAGTTTAGTTTAGTTAGTTTAGTGATGCCATGACTAATTAGAATGGAATGGTTACTAATTGTGTGTGAGTTTTTAAGAAATAGATTATTTTGGAGGTTAAAAAACCCTTGACTCAGTTCAACCAAGCACGTAAGGAGTTTGACTTCACCATTGTTTTTACCTGAACCTGGATTTAGTCCTATCAGAAAGCACTATTTACAGAATGTGTGCTCTCCATTAACATATACATACATTTAAGGAATCCTTGAGATGTTGGATTAGGCCACTCCCCTTTCTCTAAAGGCTTGACTAAGGACTTTCTGCATCAGCAGTGTTGTATGGTGGGCTTTCTTTGAACTCAACCGACTTGGGATTCTTTCATCTTCAAGTAAGAAACATTCAGATGCATAGCATTATAGTATATAATAGTTACAATAATTTACTGCAGAGCAAGTGATTACATGAACATTGCACATGCCTGTTGTTGCCCAACAAGTGCACCCCAGCTGTCAGAGCAAACAGACCCATCCGCTCCCTCCTCCACACTCACGTCAGAGAAACACTCCTCAGATAGTGATTACATTTTATGAATCAGTCTTGCATTTTAGGTGAAGTACACATTTCCTACAACTTCATCTGCCCTGTACTACTAATGTTATTAATGTTATAGGTAAAGTGAATTGTACATTAAACCATTGTCTCTATAAAATGTATGCTAATACTATATATTACCTCTATATCTCCTCACCCTCTCTCATACATGTCATAGTTTTTTTCCTCTGTTGTGAAATGTTGTGTTTATTTATCCTCCTATTCCCGCACTTTTTCTCGATGAATGCGGAAACTGCGCACATGAGTCTCTGAATGTTTCACCAAAGGAAGTTACTAAGAGCTATTACACAAGCTGTGTCATATCCACTTTTGGGCAGCGTGACCCTATTGTAAATGTGGGGGGTGACCCATAACCTTTTGAGAAGACATGAAATGGGGGGAACCTCCCATTTCCAGCTCAAAAGCATTGTGGGAATTAGAATGGATTTTAACCAATGTTTCAAGATAAACTGAAGAAAATACTTGAAACAGAACAGAAACAGAACATTTCTCAGTTCTCTCAGTCCCAAGATAGTACTTGAAGAGTGGTGTAAATTACAGCCACCTTATACTATAAAACTCTTTACTGTGCGTCTCTTGGTTTTCAATAAGGTTAATGATAGTCAACACAGATGTTCCTCTTGCTCCTTTCTCATGCCTGCTGTGTTAGCCTTTGCAATGATCTATATTTCAGTTGCACTGGTCCCTGTTCTATTCAGAATACACTGTGTAATCTGACTTTATTTTTGGGCATCAAAGTTACTACTTTTCCCTGCTACTGTCCTTCCTGCCACCTTTCCTGACAGAGCTGCACCTTTTCCTGCAGGATTGGTCATGTGCTGAGCCAGGCGTGCCGTGTGACCCCCTGTAACAGAGTGGGTGGCTTGGGAACAGGACAGTGGAGGAAGAGGAAGTCATATAGGTTAGAGGAAGCATTGGCTGTTCAGACCTTGAACCTGGTCTGCAGTTATCGACAGAGCCATTAGTTGTACCGCAGTTTGCCGGCAGTGGTGATGAACTTAGAGTATATGACTAGGATATGAGTGAGAAGCTCTCACTGTGGGCGTGGGTTAGAACAGGACTTAGGCCGTAATCTGGTGCACGCAAGCATGAGGTGGGACATTTCCGATGTTCTCTGTAAAAGAGACATGTGGAGTCAGGTTGCAGTAATAATTTTCCCTCCCACACAGAGGCATACGCAGGACATTAACAGTGGCTTTAATGCTCAGAATGAAGATGCATATCACTGACACTGACCACACACAGATCCACTGCGTTCTCATAACTATGGCGTCTCGTGTTCACTTCTATTTTTACCGACTGGTGCTGAAAGCCTCTTGAAGCTTGTTGTCAATGGGCATCTCATTGCAGCACCAACAGCATGTCACCATTTATTAAGTCATCATTACTTATGGCCCTACGCTGCCGCTCTGCCTGGGAGTGTCGCAAATAGATCAGCAAAGATAGGTTTCTGCTCTTGCCAAAGGTCAAGCCATGAGCGGGCGTGTTGCGGCACATCTCACTCCAGCCGTGAAGATCAATGCAGGTAGCAGCGCTGCCATTAGTTTGACTAATGCAGATAAATGGAGCTGATGGGGACCGTGCAAAAAGACACAGGTCGATGAGTGGGACTGTCCACACTGCTCCCTGTTTTGGGTAAACAAATAAAAAGCTTGTTTGGACTAAAGAGGTGATGAGTTACAGGGCCATGGGAGAGGGAGCTCAATGGCCATTGTGGATGCAAACATGGCAGCCTTTGTCATGTAGGTAATGATAATAACAATGCTTACACTGGTATTGCAGAACTGCTTAGTAGAAGTCATTGCTTTAAACTGAGTAATAGTTGCCTTGGTTGGAAGAGTTTCTTTTTCCAAAGGTCTGCTGCATCGAACTAAAGTCTCTGAATACTGTCCTTACTCTTCTAAACTTTAACAAAACATTGTCTAACCCAAAGTGCATTTGTTATTGCAAGACAATCTGTACTGTTATGTCACACTCTCCCACAGTCTATATATCAGCCTCATTCTGGACTTTTCTTCAGGCGCCATAGGTGTGTAAGTTTACACATCAGCACCCGGGTTTGTCAAAGCTTTTATCACTTCTCCACTCTCTGTGTCACCCAGAGAGAGGAAACAGGAGGTGCCCACACACCTGCACTGGTCTTTGGGGAGGAGGGAGGGCTGAGAGGGGGGAGGACATGGTGGGGCAGGAGGCACTATGTGGTGGTGTGTGAATAACTCTAACAGAATTCAGCTTAGGCTTCACAGGTTAACTAGGGGCACGTGTTCCTCTTAATTGGCAAATTAATTCTCAATGGGATAAAACAATCCTCTTTGTTTATGTTTCGTGTTCAAATCAAATGTGCAGTGATAATGAGTATGTTTCTCAGTCATTCCCACCAATACCACCAAGACCACCAGGACCATTTGTTCCTTTTGTTTGTTAGTCCTGAGGTAAAATAACTTACAATTTGCCTTGAAATAAACCTTATACTACAGTATCACTATATTAAATTATTTTACCAAGTACAATCAGTATACAGTGAGAAGTAGAATCTTCTCTTTTACACAGTGAATATAGTAAAAAAAAAAAATTCTCTTAACAATTTGGAAGTTGCATAGGTCAGCAAACTTTTATTAAAAACAAAATAAATATATACAAATTTGAAAACATAAAAATAAATATAGTGTAATGAACAAAAGTAGGTTATTCCGGGTCATAAAATGTACAATGAATATGAACAATTTTGCGAGTGATTTAAAAGTAGCTCTTTATTTACATCTTTCAAGAAAAAATCTATGATCTACAATCTACAAGTAACTTATTACTGTGTTTTTTCACTGTTGCTTAGTTGCTGTTTTATCACAAGATAGATTGTCTTGCCAAGTGCTTGTGGCTCCATTTGTGAATTGTTGTCTGAAAAGGGAAGGATATTTTAATATTACTATTAAAAAATATATAGTAAAACATGTATTGGGGACACAAACTATAAAAATGTGCCGTCTGATACTTCCTTTGCGCTAAACTGGCTTCTCATCCCTCCCACTCCTCTCTGTCAGCTGCTCTCCCTCCATCTCCTCCCCTCTCTGTGCTGGACGCTCTCTCTCTCTCCTCTGCTCTCTCTCTCTCAGGCAGTCTGTTGAAGCTGCACACAAGGATTAGAGGCTCGCTGTGAGACAAGCAGCCAGAAGACACACAGATAACAGCAAGAAAGGATAGTGTGGTAGATAAAGCGTTTGATATTATTTATTTTTTTCCTCTTAAGACACTATACTTCTCAGTCTATAATAGAACTGTCTACCTGGAGCGGGACAATCCAAATGGACAAGTATCCTAACTGGACCTCTTCACTGGGAGCCATGTGATCCGCACCGCTCTACCTCTACTCAGTCCCCCCTTGTTTTATACTCTGCTCTTGGAAACCAAAGGATTTTGTTCTTACCTGGAGCCACCACTTTGAGGGCTGGCATTGTGAGGGACTAACCCCAGGGGAAGACGCTCATCTTGGGGCACTGGTTGGAGTGTAAGTGCCCCCTGGTCTTGGAGGGCCAGCCAACAGCACTCCACCCGCACCATGGATTACCTGTTGGGGATTGTGGTGTTGCTGTGCTCCATTGTGCAGCCACTGAGAGCACTGGAGCCAAAGCACACTGTACCCAGGTTAAAGCTGTCATTCAAGGGTAAGTCCACTGCAGACGCCGGGACATTCAAAATCATGCTTTTATCCCCACACCAGCTGGGCCACTAGTTTCACTCTTTGCCCGTGGGTGCGCTTTCTTCCTCATTCATTGTGTCCCATGTTGAATAGTAGCCTTTTCTGTAAATGCCTTTTCCGGGCTAATTGTTGGTCACTACACTCTAAATATATTTTTCTTCCTCTCCCATTAACTTGCTGCTTCTTACTGACCTGTATGCATCAGATGTGCAGTATTCGTTTTACAAATAGTGAGATTGGTTCCATATGGTGAGGCAGGGGGCTTGCCTCAAATGTATATATATATATTGGCCCTTGTTGGACCATTCTCCCATGTGTTGTCCCTTCTGCTAGCCTAGTTCAGCCCAAAACTCCCAAAGCTTCTGCCCCAAAACTCCGAAAATGGGTGTTACATCTGACAGTGGCATTTCTTTAAAGGTTGTTTCATGCTTCTAATTACCACATCTAGCATTTCAGGGTAGTTTATTCTTCAATGCAAAACTATTGATTTAAATCCATTGCGATAAATCATTTTTGCAGACTGGAGACAGAAAGGCAGCCACGTACTTCTGGGTCTTTTTATGTGTAAGTTTTTGACGTACACAGCAAACATGTTATTCTCACAGCTTGTATGTTATTTTGAGGGGAGACTGCGGAGCGCCGGCTCTTCCTCTCCGCCCTCCCTTGCTCGCCCGTCCTCTCTCTGTCTGGTCGTCTCTCTCACACCCTACGCTAAATCAGGCTCTTTGTAATAGCAGACTTTTCATCTTAAGGCTAGAAATAACCCATAGCATTTCTGGCATATTTTAGTAGTACGCTTTTTTTCATTTAATGTCAGTGAAAAGCAGTCATTGTGGGTTGATGTCCTAAAACAAAATTGAAAAGTATATGGCTCAGCGTGTGGTCTGTCAGTTCTGCATTTTAGTGGAGATTTTTTCATGAAAACAGGTTTTATGTGCCATGCTCAAACAGCTGAGAACATGCTCGTGGATTCTTCCTGTGTTACCCAAAGCTGAGGTTGTTCAGATAAATCTAACCCACATTGAGAGAAAATTGTATTTTACTCCTGAAGAGTCAATTTGATGTGTGTCACTCTAATTGCTTGTCTAACTTTAGCCATCTCACTTGGTATAACATATGTTTAGAGGCTTACTATATGACATGCTTTATTCTTTATACGGAACACAAGTTGTAATTTTGGTATTTTTTCTCTCTTTTACATTGAAAAGTGAATAGTCCACAACACAATTCTTACATTCTTCTCATTTCGAAGGGCGCAGGGTGGCGATAAATTTAATAGGTGATGACACACGTTAACCACATGATCAAATCAAATCTGGAAAACATCACAGCCAAACTTACCTGCATAAAGTCATAAATCCCCAGAGCTCTATCATGTCAGTTCACACGAAACTGAGCCTCAAGGCATGATGGGAAAATGTCAGCCATACTTTTAACCACCATCTGTTTAAAGAATGTGAGTAAGGTCCTGATCCTCTGCACCAATATGAACGTTAACATTGCGATGACAACAATACGAGACTAAAAATATGTCATTAACTGCATTGGATGGTGCTAGTGATGGCTGTATACATAAATTATAAAATTATGCAGGTAAATGGCCCTGTCTCAAAATGGAAAAGAGTTCTATACTTCAATATAAATGTGGTTATTTTAGTTTATATAAATGCTTTTAAATTTATTCACAATATCTTTGCAAAGAATCAACCAATTCTCTTTGACAATACCTCATCATTTACTGTTTTCAATACTGTGTGCCTGCCATTGCATTATTTATTATTCCTGATGTCCGTCCTAACACAAGAATTTAAATTTATCCAGGCTTTAAACAAGCACTATAGATACGCTTGCTTTTGGCACCCAAAGAAACCATTGTTTTGGGGTTTGAAGCTGTTTCACAATAAAATATGGTTAGCAAAAAATTCTCTTTGTTAAACATTTTCAGTTCAGAGCGTGTTACCAATTTAGAAATCTGTCACTTCTGGCATGTCCCCCTAGTGTAACACCTGGTTGAGCCACTTAGCTTCTTTTTGAGGCTGCAGACTTGGCGTTTACATTGTCTGTGAGCACATTTGGATGTGCTGGTTCTAACTGCTGTTGGTTTGTGCGCTCTCTAGTGTGTCAGTGTCTTTGTGTCACTTCTCACCAGTGTCTGCATGTGTCTGTGTTAGCGGGGCCCACAGGTGTTTGATGGCTCTTTGGATGCCTGTCAGAGGACAATTCACAGCTAACACCCACGCAGATGAGGAGCTAAGGAGGGAAGGGGAGGATGTAGGAGGCAGGGTGAGAGCCACACAAGCAGACCAGGCCATCAGCTTTAATGAAGGAAATGCTGGCAGACTTACAGTAGACGACACAGGAGGAAAAGGGAGACTAGTTGTTAAGTGAAGTGTCATTCATCTCCCTCTCGCAGTGCAAAGCCGGCATAGTAATTAAGTCAAATAAACAACAAGGGAGGAATCCTCTTGGGGAGGATAGTCAAGCAAGTGCTGAGCTAAACAGTCAGCTAGGCTCTTAAGTTGAACACCGAGAGAATGGGAGAGGAACAGTTGTACTAACCTTGAGCAGCAGAATTGATTTATCCAAGTCTCCTAAGCTCAAAAACACACAAAACATTCACTTTTTCTTTTCAGTCTTGCTAGAGTTTGGTGATGTTCTTGTGCGGGCAAATGGTGTTAATAAACATATTAACAGAACTAGTGATACTAAACCGACACTTTGATCAGATGAAAACCAAAAACGAACTTCAAATGAGATATCCATGCATGCTGTATCTTACCTGAACATAATAAACATATTTTATATTTTTTATTTTTACTTGTACATATACATTTATATAACTATACCTTATTTGACACCAGTCTCTTGTTATATTTGCTACTTATTTTGAATTAATTATTACCATTTATATTTTTGCTCTTTGTTATTTAAAATATTGCGATGCGTGGACTATTGTGTTTAAATAATTTCCCTTGTGGATTAATAAAGTTTGTCTTAGTCTAAAAACTTGTTATATACTCTTGATCATCATTACTTACTACTTTACCGAGTTTTCTGTGAATATTGTACTGCCTTCAAGAAGTATTCTCACCTAAGAATTTTGCACTACACTGTATCATATTATAGAAATGTTGGCTATATCTTTTTTAAGAAGGAAGATATTTGTCTGGGACACTAGGTTCAGATCATTTGGTTTGCAGTTGGCTTTGGCTGCCATACACAAATATTATTCATCATACTTCCTCCGAGTGCAGCTTCTTTGTGTATTTTTAACCGTGCTATATCATTGAGTAATCTTTTGGCTTTGGCACGGTTTGGTATTTGCAGTTGAGCATGTGAGCCCAGTCCCATGAAATCCCTCTTAAGTGGGTGCTGATGACATGCCTCCAGGGACACATCTTGTCTGACAAAAATGAGTGATTTTCAACTTTTATGCGGGAGACAGGCCCATGAGTGCAGAGTGGGCAGTTTGAGAGGTGAGGCACTGAGGAATGGCAGCAGGTAGATACAATGACCTCTCCAGGGAGTGACTGCAAGCAACTGCACGGTCAATGATTTCCCAGTGGACTCAGTTAGACATTGAGAAGGATGTGACCATACAGGACACAGCCATGATCACACAAGTTAATGATTTTCTCTTCTCCTCCGCATTAGAATGGCTTTTACTCATCTTAAGAAACATAAGGAGAACATAAGGAGTAACATAACTTGTGTGAAATAATCTTGTTCAGGTAAGATACAGTATGCATGGATATCACGTGTTGGTTCAGTGTCACTATTTCCATAAGTAGTACTAGTAAAATGTATTAGCAGGTATTAAAGGTGCTACTGTATATTATACAAAAATGACTAATGTCAGTTTTAAGCCATGTTATAACGCTCATCAAAAACACACCTGGAGTTGTGTTTTGTTTCATTCACACATGCTTAAGTAACTCTTTATTATTAGTCTGTCTACATCTCCAAAGCTCAAAAAGCTCTGGTCCACCTTGCGATGTCACGTAGTGGTAAGTTAACAGCTCTTTTTGTTTAGTGGGGACAAACAATTCCAGGGCTGAAATTATCCACATGATTCTAGTAAAGGTGTATGGATTTTAAAAACGCAATGGAGCACTTCCTGTATTACCACATGAAAAGCTGGAAGAGAGTGTTTTCTGTTTGAGAGGAGAACAGCGAAATATAGCTAAATTCAAAGCAAGAACCTAAATATACAAGGTGTCTGTGTTAAACATGTGTGAATGAAACAAAACACAACTCCAGGTTTGCTTGTGATAAGAAAAAAACATTATAACAGATCTAAAAATAGTGCAATATAGCCCTTTAATGTGCCCCTTTTGATGGCATTTAGGATTTGTTTTGGTACTGTTAAAAAGTGTCGACAATTATTAATTTATCTTCACTTTATTCACTGGCTTATGATTGTCACTGAACTATGTCAATGCCCTCCAGAAAATGCCTGCACTCTCCCATTGATCACGGCATATCTCCACTCCATCACATTCCTCTCCCATTGTACAGTAAGAAACAATCAGGAGGAACACTGACCCCTAAAGGTCAATTGATGCATCCGCACCAAACTGTCGAGTAAATGTCACTACTGGAGACTGCCAATAAACCGCAGCAGTGACCCTATTGTGATCTCTTAAAAGGTTGCCAGAGACAGCCACAGTGAAAGTCCAAAGTGCTCATTAAAGAACATGATAATTAGTAAAGGCCCTGTTAATTATGTAGCCTGCCGTTTGACCTTTTAATGCCTTCTGTGCCCCCCCCTTCCTTTGCTTGATGGTAAAGTGGGTTGAATGAAAGACAGACTGAGAAGGAGACTTGGGAATCTGGAACGGGCTTGCAACCTTTCAAAATAGACACTCAAATGCAGAACCGCACAAAATGCAGACTGGCTCTAGTGCCATAATAAGAAGTCTGTCTGAACCACTTTGAGAATGAGGGAAGCCTTACTACGAGACTGGACAGTGGGAGGCAAATATGCTGCTGAATCGTGATACGAGCTGAAATGTGACTAGCAATGTTTTGATAGAGAGTATCTGAAACTGTCAAAGATTCATGTAGAGGACAGATTCTATGCATTTATTACAAAAACAAACATATTTTTATATCAAATATATGATAATACAATTATTTTGTCTACAAACCTTTGATAAAAACCTGCAATTTATAAGTTTTAACTGTTTATCTGTGACATTTTGGGGACTTTTGAGAAATTCAGAAGGTGTAATATTTTGTTTTGAATTTAAATTGGAATTTCAATTTTGATCCTGCTGAAATCCATAAATTGAAATGGCCAAAAATCTACATCTAGTCAGACATGGCATTACATTTCTTACTCTATGGAAACTGCATTTAGTATTATAATGTGTACTCTCTCCACGTAGAAATATGCAAGTTTGTGGGAGTCTGAAACATTCACTTTACATTCTTATTCTATGAGTATGCTTGTGAGTAAACCTGAGTATTTCTGGCGTTAGCTCCCTCTGCCTTTTGTTGTATGTGCCTGTGGTGTGGGCTGAGGCCGAGTGAGCGGATGTAGATAATTATAAGGTGTTCTTGCAGCGCGTTATAGCTCTCTCCATCACTTTCTCTCCCTCACATCGGCCCTTTATTTCTGGCCCCATGTTCGCCTTTCGTCTGTGGCGCGGTTGCTTTTTAGGAAACCTCAATACCACATACTGTAAGTACTGCAAAAGAAGACTCCCATAGCTTGTGTGTTTGTCATTTTGCTGGTTGCTTTTCTTGTCGCTTTGATTGCAGCTCAGATACATCTTTTAGCCTATCCCTTGGTTCAACTCAGATGTGGACACACAGGGAACTGCCCTTGTTGTTGCTGCCACATTTCAGCTGTAAAAGCCAAAGAACTGTTTTTCAGCTTAATCCTAGAAACGTATAAAACTAATAAAAGTTATAAATATAATCTTTTAACATTTCTTGACACATTAGATACATAGTTCAATCCCTGATGATTTCACTCATTTATAGCACTTGCAATCTTAATTTCACAGGAGTAAAATAGATTTTAAAAAGTGTTTGTTATGAGAAAATGTTTAAAGCTGAAATATGTAACTTTTCTGGTAATGATTTGCCACCAACTTGCCCCCATGGAGCTGTTTTTCTTTGCTTGAAATGTGCCACAGTGTCACATCAAACTTATTTTGTCTTGCATTTCTTTAATTACATATATTTTTATTGCTCAAAAACACGTGTGCATTCTTACTGTGAGCTCAGTCGCCTCTCTGCTGTCCAATAACTCCTGATTTGCTCTTTGGAAATAGATATATAAAATGTCATACTGGGGAACTTTCTAGGCAAAACAGTGACATCAACATTTAGACAAGCAGGTGAGGACCCTCCACCAGAAAAGTTACACAATGCACCTTCAACAATAGCAAAAATGCAATAAAAAAACTGCAGCATAAGAAGTCTCACAAGAGAAGTGAATGAACATAAATTATAGTCTGTGTGTTTATAAGGCTCCCAGGACAAATATGCCTCTCCTCTGCATCTGTGTTTTGGGGAGTACGGGTTTGGGTTACAGCCGGCCGCAGACTGCTCCGCTGTGGGTATGAATGGGTCCTGCCACCTGCTGAAGCTTGTCAGTCACATGTACACGGGGTGCACCACTCAATCAGCAGAGAGTCGAGTTACAAATGAGGGAGACATCTCTGAGGAAAGAAACAGCCACAAAAACACAAGAACAGAAGGAGAGGCAGGAAAAAGGGAAAGTTAAAACGGATCACTTGGCATAATTGCAAAGATGTGTAGAGTTGTTAATCTCACGTCTCCTATCGTACTTAAAATGTCACCGTAAGGTTACTTGTAATAACTGTCTTTGAAGTGTTTACAGACTCTGGTAACTTGAGTAAAATGGTTCTTTTCATTTGTTTTTTTTTTGTTTTTTTTATATAACATTAAGTAGAACTATATGGTCTAGGGATGTGTATGACAAACCGTAATATCTGTAATGCAATGTAGTACAGTTATTATGAGATTACATGTTTTTATAACCTCAATCAGTTGTTCATGGTTTCAGCTTCATTTTGAGGACTTTCTCTCATTCAAAATATATTTCTGTAAATTATTTATTCCTATGACAATTTTCATTTCTCATAATTCTGAAACCCCCTGATACACTGTCACAAAATAAAACATTAAAATATATATTAAAGGTACACTAGGTGGCTTTTGATGGGGAGGGTCAGTTTTGCTAGTTTCCATGGAAATGTTCTTGCTTTGAATGTTCCATGGAGAAACTTATCTCCAGGTGGTTTATCCTCCACCAAAAAGTTACGTAAAGATGGAATATTTTACTTTTGATTTGGATGCTAACTTTAAAAAATTAAACAATTTTATTTTATTATTTTTTATTATTTTTATTATTTTGTATACCTCCACTCAATGTAATTACTATTGCACATTTTCAATATAGAATTCCTCTTTGTGATTTCTAGATTTGGTTTCGCTTTGGTTCGTGTTTACACCTAAATATTCTATTACGTCCTCCCAGTGTGTCACAAAAGCCTGATATTCTGGTGGAAATGGTTTTGTTCATTAAACGTGTGCACTGTCACAGTTTGCCGACGACACTTTCAGATGTGCAGCTTTGCCTCATTAATTCCCAATAAAATGGCAGCACTGTCATTGGGCTCTGTACACGTCTCAGCTGACAGACCACACTAACAGGCAGAGGCTCCAGACATGACCACGCTAACCACAGCCTGCTTCCTTTCAAAGTTCATTCATCAAACTCCCCTCTACAGTGGCACATCTCCCACAGCTCCGGAGCACACAACATTATTTTGATTC
Organism: Odontamblyopus lacepedii; assembly: GCA_034769755.1. NCBI lineage: Eukaryota > Metazoa > Chordata > Actinopteri > Gobiiformes > Gobiidae > Odontamblyopus > Odontamblyopus lacepedii. The sequence continues at coordinate 31,982,458 of CM068344.1, read as the reverse complement.
TTGGCTTTTTGTGTGCGGAAAAAAACATTATTATTCTGTTTTCACATTGAGATAAGTCACTTTGCATACAACACACAGTGAACCGGCCTCAATGTTGCTATCACATAACAGTTGTAAAAGTTGATTTTTGCAGAGATCTCATTTGTAAACTTAACATTTTGGAAAGATCATTTTTCACTTAAATGTAAACTTACTAGGGAGGTAAATATTATCAAGCTATTTGATAATCATCACACTGCTGGTCAAAATGGAACTAAACTGAGCTAAAATGAATTATCAAGACCATTTTAGAAGCAAAAATAATAATCATATTTATTTTCAATCTACACTCCAACAGTTAAAAAGTTTGATTTCATAAAGTTGGCCATAGACCAGAGGAATGGTGATCTATTACAGTACACTATGTAAATGAAGAAATCTTGTTAGTTCATGGTGTAAATAATTATGTTTAACAATTTGATATTGTGACATCCCTAATAGCATTTATTTTTCTTTTCTTTCTTTTTAGGAGACATAAATGATGCTAATTCATTATGGTTTCATGTTATGCAAGTGTGTATTCTTTTGTATCTGGTTAGCTTGCATTATAATGGAATTATGTTTCATGCAATTTAAGGAACAATCTTACTATTTCCATTCAAATGTCAGTGCACATTTGTAAGCTTGGCCAAGACTGTGTGGGTTTTTCCTAAATGAAATGTGAAGCTAAGAGCCCGAGCAGCCTTGTTATAGCAGTTGCAGTATTTAGTGGTGTGTGAGTGGGTTTGCTGTGGTGGGCATGGCCAGGCCTCGAGCCGTCTGTGGTCTGTGCGGTCCAGTCGGCCAATGACAGGAGGAGACACTCACTAATGAAACGGTTCCATATCCCACCAAGCTTAAGTTGTATGGGATTCATAAATGCATTGCGTTCGTGTTTTATTTGCTGTCATTAGGTTTGGTTTCTCTTCCTGTCTCTGTCCTCCGGCCTCTGCTTTTTTTCTTATGTCAACTCTCCCGGTATATGCGGCTCTTATACTTGATGTCCTTCTGCACTTACTGGCTTTGGTTCTCTTGGGAAAACAGGAATGCCTTTGTGGTGACAGGGAAATCGAGCAGTTGGCTTAAATAAGATGAATGGGGCTACGTGGTCAAATTCATCACTTCCTTAAGCGTAGTCATATACAAAGATTTATGTGGTTTGGAACAGAGCACCATTATTCAGCTGGAGAAATTTAAGCGACAAAATACGAATTGTGTTATAAAATACAATAGTCTATAAAAAGAAACACTGCTGATACTGGAAAATGTACAAACCTTTGCACTGATTGTACAGCTGGGAATTAACTATAGGTTGATATTTAAAATGACATGATGTTTTATGCATCTGGGGTTGCATGTATTCAGAAGTGGATGAAGTGTAAGGTGAATTCAACATGATCAGCAAAAATTATAACATTTATTATTATTTTTCTAGAAATTCTGCTATTTCAAGTTCTTTATCAATATTACAAATCACTGTTGGATCACATCAAAAGTAGCCTATATGCAACAGCCTTTATTTAAATCACATTATGAGCTCCACAACCACCACTATTATGAAAGTTGTTTTTTTTTACCGCAACTGCTGTTACATCCATATATCTTCAACTCTATCACTCTGCTTTTATAACTTCAAAGAGGGTAATTTCAGTCTTTCAATATTATTTCCAAATAATTGTGCGACCCTTGCAGAAGACATTTGAAACATGCCAAGATGTGTGTAAACAAATGTATGTAAAAACAGGCATACAGCAAATGTAGTAACTTAAAGTAAGTATCTACGGCCAAAAAAGTCATTCATTATCACTCATCCTCCACCCACAACACTTTTATTAGGATTTTCCAACATACTCACATGTCCGGACAGCCCAATTGCCCAGAACTTTCACTCAGCTTCACCTGAATGAGAAATCCATCGACTTGGGTTGTTTTATGGCGACCGTCGTCGTGGAAACCGGCCCACACCTGCTACTGTGCTTAGAGAGAAAGAAAAGAACTGGGGGCAAATAGGGTGGGGAGGTGAACTTTGGAGGTATGTGTGGATATCCCTGAAGCTTAGGATAATATTTGAACACTTTGTTAAGTAAAGCCCTCCGCAAAGTTCCATTGGCTGCGTCTCGTCTCTTTACAGACACCTGTGTTTTGTGGCAAAGGCCCCCGTAAGAGCTGCAAAATGTGAGCCACACCACACACAGAGAATAAAGAGTGAACTGGATGGAGAGTAAGTGAAGTCTGGGGGAGCAACATGCCAAACCAAACCGCTGCAGATATTACTGTACTCTAAGACTTACTTTGTGTTTGAAAGATAAACACAAGTAATTCTCCAGACCCACGCATTTAAGGCTGCTCTTTTAAAACTGTTCATGGAGTTTCTGTGTGTGGGTTGATTTTAGCTTGTGTTTTCTGTTTTCAAGCTTAATTGTGAATGGTATTACAAATCTGAATAGCTTTTAATGGAACTATTGTCGATACCAGTTTTGATTAGTTTTGTTTATATTTATTCTTATGTCAGTCTTTTTTGTAAATCTTGTTTCTTTTGATCTGATTCAAATCATTATCTGCCGTGGCATTCGTTGTGAACATACTGTTATATTTATACTATATTTATTTCTGTTACATTCAATCGTATAGTCAGATTGTATGTCCATTTAGTCTTATTTACAAACATATCTTACTTTATGCATTTCAGTTCTATTTATTTTTGTATACCCCAAAATCACAGCAGATCTTAGCAAAGTTGTTGAGCCAACAGAAAGTTAGAAAATCAAACAGTGAAACAGTCATTGGTCAGGATTTACTATTGTACCTTTGTTACTTGCAGATAAATCCTACATTCTACAAATGCATCTAGAAGCACAGACATTTTACAAAGTGGATCAAACACAGCTGAGTGTTTTCCTCTTTCTAAGACATGCCTTTTATGTTTGGTGTCACTCAAACCGACATTTCCCACTGAACGTACACAGTCAGATAAACATCATTTAATGCCCTGTCTCCTTCCCTTTATGAACACTCATCACTGCACCGCTATAGCTGATGTGGGGGCGTCTAACTGGCTGTCTGCTGGAGGAGGGGGCTGGAGAGTGCTTCACAGACAAATGCACTTGAAATTTAAATGTGATTCTTCTATTTTAATTCTGCAGCTTTTCAAAGACAAGAGCCAGGTTGTTTTGCATAATGAAGTTTGATAGAGACGCATTTTCATTTATGTGAATGGATTAAGTGCAGTTTCAAATGGTCACATGGGAATATCGCATATTCTCTTTTGTTGGACATATACATACACAATGGAACAAATCATGAGTAAAATTTAGAGTAACTGCAAAACATTAAACTGTATAATAAACATATGACAAATGAATTATGAAGTTTATTGTTCATAGATTAGCCTTACTGTTTCGTGCACAATTCTTGAAACTAAAACCTACAGAATTCTTGAAACTAAAACCTGGCTGTCAGTTTTCTTACTTTTTCCACCCTTCCTCACTTTAGTGCACAGTGATTTGTATTATATTTATGTATCTTCAGTCTAAATCAATCAATCAATCAATCAATGGTGAGCTTGAACAAATATACAATTTCTTGGAGTGTGTCAGCTTCCTACTGCTGACTGATTCTTGAGTCTAAATTCAACAATGAAATAATTTTTGGATTATTCTTCTGTAAATTTTGAAAAGCTGTATCTAGTACACTGTGTAATTCTGTTATTATACTGTATTGTTGAAGTGCGGTGCTGTACTGATACTAATGTATCTGGTTTGTCCAATGCAATTGTTATGTCCATATCAAATAAATAAATAAATAATAAATACTATGCTATCGAATGACTGTGAAGTGAACAAAGAGGTTGGACATACAGACACAGGTGCATGCACACATTTGCGTTTGTGTGTATTTCTGTCAGCCATATTTAATGGTGTTTGTTTTAGCCCACCTGGATGTATGCACTGTCTGAAGTACAAGAGTGAGTGAAAAAACTGCAGGCTCCAAGCGTAACAGGAAAAGGTGGGAGAGAATAGACTATAAAAGACAGATCACGGGGTCCTCCATAGACAATGCGTAATCTTTATTTGTATTTTATGTGTAAATTGTGAGCGGGCGGGTATTTTTCACATTGTGGGGATTAAAATTGCAAAATTCATAGGGATTACAAAATTCAGGTCCACATGATGTAAATCTGTTATTATTAGATCAACAACTTGGTTTAAAGTTGAGATATGGGTAAAAATGGTTAGGTTTTAAATTAGGATTAGGCAAGTAATAATTCATTTCTAAGTATTTTTGTAGAGCCCAAAAATCACAACAGCAGTCACCACGCAGGGCTTTGTGCAATGTTGTTTTAACCCACAGAAAGTTGCAAAATCAATGAGTCATTTGTCAATAAAAGACCAGCAGATTAAGCAACCATTAATTCACAGGAAGCAATTATGGTTAAGGTTAGGATTAGTCTCCTGGAAACAAATTTAAATCAATGTACTGTCCTCAAAAACCATGTAAACATGTGCTCAACTGTGTGTATGTGTGTGTTTTTGTGTGTTAAAGGTAGAAGTTGCTGAGTGGGGCAATGTTCTCCGGATGGTGCTGTCTAAGCAAAACCACTGATTGGATTACAACTGTTCTTTTTCGTGGGCATGTCAAGGCAGAATGGATGTGTTGTAAACATATAGGTCAATATTAATATATGTATGTCACTGTAGGGGTGTGGCTGATGTTTTTGTCTTTGCATGCTAGCTCAGTCCACCACGAATATTCATCGCTCTACTTTCTATCCTGTGTTTAACTTGGAGATCCTTAGGTACTCATGCCCCAATTCCTCTAAATCTCTGAATCGTGGTTGATTCTTGCTAAGATAAAGCTGTTGTGTGTGTATTTGTACTGGTGAACTCAACGTCGGAGATCAGCACGTGTTGAAAAATGCATGTGTTTTTGTTCGTTTGGCCCAAACAGAGGGAACCTTCCGTGACCGACCTCTGAGGCTCCAGTGTTCCCTGCTTTAGACTTCAGATCTCACCATTAAATGATACAGTTACACGCACAGTGCCAAAGGAGCAAGTAAGAGAGGGAAAAGATAGGTTCATAAATCAGAGAGGGCAAGTGTATGATTTTATTGGTCTGGATTTTTTATCCTTTAGTCCTCAGGTTTCTTCTTTTATGTTCTTTAATAATGTCCCAGTTCATTTTTGTGCCTGAGATTGTATGGTACTATTGTATTAAACTACTTCTTCAAAATCTGATTATTTATGGTGTGAACCCTGCAATGGTGACAACATACTTTTAAAAATATTTCAAATAAAAGAAAAAACATATATAGTGTTCAGGTTATTTTGCAAATAACAGTTCGATTGTTTATTTTGTGTTGAGCAGCTGCACTAAGAATTCATATATATATATAAATATATATATATATATATATATATATATATATATATATATATATATATATATATTGAAATATGGTTTATTCAAAGAGAAACTGTAGCCATATTTATTACTGTCTAATCTTCTAAATGTCCCACAATGTCCCGCATTGCTGTGATTACCAATTCCATAGGTACTCTGCCAAAGGAAAAGTAGTATTTCACCATCAATACACCTGATAAGTAGCCCAATAATTGTACATGTTGTTTGTATTATTGGCGTTTATGTGAAGCATTTCTATTTTTGTCCTTTAATCCATCCTTAAGCAGCATATATCCTTTGTATTGGTGCCAGGGTGTTGGCCTGACCAGCAGGAGCAGAAATACCTTCACTCTCTCACACCCATGCAGGCTCAGCCCATCTGCGCTACAATGCACCCAAACCCTGAGCTCCTCCAAAGACCTCCAGTGGACCCACACTCACCGTCTCCTTTTTCCAAAACACATATCCCGAAATGTGCAGATGAGCTGTGACTGTCTTTATTAGGTGACAACCACTCCCCTCTATCCCCTCTCTCCCTCCCTTTCTTTTTCTTTCCGTACGCTACTTACTTCTCTCAATCCCTTCTTTTATGTAGACACAGATGTCCAAGATCTTACACACACGCTGTGAGTGGGCACAGATGGCTCCTATAGCAGTCCGTCAATCTGAGCTCCATTGGGAGGGCAGACCAATAGAATGCCTGTGTATGTACAGTGTAGTTACATGTTGTCAGGGGGTGGGATGTGTCTCCAGGTTTCGTGAGGGTCTATGTTGGTGACACTGATGATGATGAATGATGTTGTGTGAAAGTGAAGCATTGAAGCCTCATACCTGTGGTGATAATAAAAAGCACATGTTTTTTCTCCAATGAACCAGATGGGTTTTGGGTTAATTAAATTTGTGAATTAAATTCACTGTAGGTGTGAAAGTTGAGTGAGTGTTGGTGGTGGTCGGAGGGACCGTTGGCGCCGCTTGGCTTGGCAGCCGCGCCTCCGTCAGTCTGCCCCAGGGCAACTGTGGCTATAACAGTAGCTTACCACCACCGGGTATGGAGTGAATGGAGTATGGAGTGCTGTGTAAAGCACTTTGGGGACATGTGTCTGTGTAAAGCGCTATATAAATAAACCTTACCTTACCTACCTTACCTTAAATTGATGACCCACTGTACACCTCATCACTGTTGTTTATTTCTTCGTGCAAAATATTTATGTAAATCTGGTTTAGAGTAGCACTGAATTATCTACACTGTTAACTTAATATCATTTTTGCCAGGGTCTACATTGCTAAGTATATATTGTGAAATAAACACAAACAGGCACCTTTCAAGTGAGTTCATTACATGCTTACATAATAAGTATTGTACTGATTGAATTAATTGGCTAACTAAACATTAACCTAATTCTAATAATTACTAGACAGATTTCATTTGAGCTTGGGTCTTGTAGTCCATGTCCTTTGAACACACTGTGAACCTGACTGGAACAGTGTGGTGAGATACATGTGCAGTCACCCTCTTCTAAAAGTTAATTTACATAATAAGGCCTTTACAGCTAAATGCCACATACACCCACTTGAACTCACACACGCTGTCTGCATGGCCTTAACACCAGATGAATAATTTAACCAATCACACGGCTCAACAGTCTGAACTGTGTCTCTGATTGGGACATGCTGTTTTCACTCTGAATGTCTCACGCTATACCTGACTGTCAAATGTGAGGAAATTCACAAACAATGGCACAGATTAACCCTGACACAAGAAATATATATACAACCATATTAAAATGAAGATGTTATTAATTAAATAAAAATGATTAATTTTACTTTCTGTATTTTGCTTTGCAGAGATGTTGGAGTCTAGTAATCTTGTAACCTTCAATGGCTTAGCCAACAGTTCGAGCTATGATGCATTTCTACTGGATGAGGAGCGAGGGAGGTTATTGGTGGGTGCAGAGGACCACATCTTCTCTTTTGACCTTGTGAACATTAACAGAGACCACCGAATGGTAAGGATTCCCCTACACTCTTCTGTACTTTCTCATCACTTCACCTCTCCGCCTGCTGCCTCTGGGGACCATAACTCTTTCTTCCCCTTCTCCGTTCATCCTTCTCTCTCTCTCTCTCTGTCTGGTCCAGACAGGACTGTCCATAATTCCATTACAGCACCTGGACTAGGTTAGGTGCTCTTTTATCTGATTGGGGCTCTTGCAGACAGACACACACTCCGCCTGCAGGCTGTACACAGAGGCAGCAGTTCTCCAGGACTCATGAATGCCCTGTCACTGTCTCTGAAGATATTCCCCTGTGGACTGTGTGTCTGTTTTATTTCTCTCTCTTAGGTTCAAAAAGTACTGATTATGCAAAGCAATTACTGGGTGTATCATTCTTGAACAAATGTAGTTAACGAATACAGACAATTAATCAATGCTCATATGTTTGCACTATGGTCCCTTTCAAAGGCCCTGTGTGGACATGTATATTCATAGAGCGCCTGAGCCAGTCCACATGTGTGGCCAAAGGCAACTCCTCTCTGGATATAGAGGATATAATCATTTCCTCACCAGCACCGTCATGCTCCATGTGTGTTTATGCTCTGACACCGGGGGCTACAGATGGATCTGCCTTTAGGACAACACTAAGCCATTATTTATTTGACAACCAGTCCTGTCCCTCATAGCACAAAGTGCAACCATATGCTCAAGCAAGTAACTGTAAAAAGGAGATTTACTTTTTGATTGAGAATTTGAACATTTGAGAACAGTGAATTCCGTAATACAAACACTGAATACAGTAAGAGCAGGATAGACTGTAATAGATGTAATTATCCTTTGATTTAAATAGCTTCTCTTCACCTCCTGCTTGGTGTGATTTTGTCTCTGTCTTCTTTGCACAGATTGCGTGGCCGGCCACCCCCTCAAAACGGGACGAGTGCAAGTGGGCAGGAAAAGATTTAGGGGTAAGCCTGTCCTGACCATAACTACATTTAGACATAACATATCAGAACAATGTGACATTACACGTGACAATTACACTACACTGTTATGAAGAATATATTTTTGTGGTCTGTTACATACATTATTTGTTACTGGTTTTATTTCCTTTGTAGAGTGTTTTTTTACAGTGTGCCCACTGCCCAGTCTGTGCATATTTACTATGTGAGGGAATTGTTTGAATTTCCCTTATCTCCCCACACTGTTCGAACACATGTGTTATTCTGTACTGTACCTATAATATGTCATTAGGCTTTGTTTGTGTGCTCAGAACTATTATAAGTGTTATCGCATTGTTACCATTTGGTTCGTATCTGATTTTAATTTCGTGGCTGGTTGGGTGCCGAATGTGGTGGGCAAAGGGTTTTTTAGGATTATCCTGAATTACATACTTCCAAATATCCCAAGGATTCCACTAACCCAGCATTTTGGGTTGTACATTCACATCTAAGTCACAGCCACACAAGCCATTCAGTGCAAAGCGGGTGCCAAATCTCACAAAACCCAGTGATGAGGTATTTGCGTGATGTGTGAAAATGTTTACTCTTGAAAATGAGGCAGTGAGAGCAGCCGAGTCGGAGTGCCTTGATTAGGACATTACCAGAGCATTTTGAGAGTGCTCTCAAAGTGCTGCATTTCTCCCCAACCACAATTTACAGTCCACCACAGAACAAATGTAACAGCTGCCTCTCTCCAAAAATGCCTCATGGCTGTATCACTCAATTGGCAACACAAGCGCGTAATATGGCCTGCGATGTTGCAGATAGTGGCTTGGCTTATAAAAGTGGATTCCCAAGAGTCCGATGTCATTGGAGGATTTAACCTGTTAGATCTTTTATAAATTATTTATTTAAACTATTTATTACTTATTATAAATATAAATGTTTACATATATTTCTAGTATTTTTATTTATTACATACATAATTATATATTACACAAAATAGTCAGAACATAGTAGTGGTAAGATGGTTGATTGGACCATAATTTATACATTTATTTGTATACAACATTGATTCATTTTATATATATATATGTCCTAAAAATGATTTTTAAAAAGTTAACATTTTCAGCAAAAATGCTCATTATAGATAAAAAGCTGCACATTTGACTAAAGTCAACTACACATTATTACCGACCACATACTTAAACTGTTGACCTGAGGACAGCCAGGTCAAACCCTAAACAGAAGTTGATGAAATGTCTATAATAGACATGAGACTGACTCTGGGAGGACATGAGCTGCTGTTGAACATTAGAAACACACAGGGTAAAATCATTAGTCTGAACTTCGGGTCAGCCACGAGATGAAGTGCAATTCATTTAATCTTCTACTACCTACCCAGCTACAGGCTTGTGGCTTGAATAGGCATCACTTTGTTGGGGTAGTGGGTAAATATATCCCACACATTTAAAGGTGTGAATACTTTGATAATCCCTGGCTAGTTCAGCTCTAAATAATTACAGAGTAAAAATACATTTGATCTTAAGCATGAAAAGAAACAGGCACATCAAGCTTTGGAGAAAAAAATTGCAAAAATCCGAAAGTTGATTTTGTTTTAGCTCTGGAAAATTTCAAGACTTTTATCCACTTACTGCATATGTCACATGAGGAGTGTAATTGTGTCGTCAAAACAAAATGTGGGAAGTTTTTGTAACCCAAGGAGATACATGTGGTACAAAGAAGAGGATAATTCAGCTGTCATCTGTACTCCCAAATCCCCAAGCTAGTGTGCACTTATTTGTTAGATGGATATCAAGGATGTATTTATAATTAGCCAAACCCCAGTCTAATCTCTTAAACACATGTGCCCAAATCAGTTCCTCTGAGTTGCTAATAAGCCGCCCACATTAACCAATCCTGTTGATTAGCACTTTAATAAACAGTCTCACACCACTGGGACTATAGCAACATGTGCCGCCACGCCAACTCAAATAGCTTCAGTAAATTCTAACATGTGGATCATTAAAGATGTAAGGTATATAGGTTTCACATATAGGTTGGGTTTCCTTTAAAAGAGGCTCCATTGTGAACGTATTGCAAGTGGAAAGTCCCGGCTTAAGCGTAATACCTGCAAAAATATGCATGTGTATTATTTTCTGCTTTTGATTATTTCTTTATCTTGAGCTACCCACATATTAAAAGTGTCTATGTAATTTTCTCAAAGCATTTAATTTGATTTAAATATTATGCTGTGAGGACAAGAAGTACACTTTGGAGAATTATATACAGCATAACATTTGCAAAGATGTATGAAAAATAACTGGATGTCTTGCATGCCAGTGTTACAAATTCAACAGAGTGCATTACTAGATAAACAGAGGCAGGGATTCCACGTGGATTTAAATGTGTTTAGCAGCTGCAGTTCACACTTTTTTGTGTGACTATTTTGTACTAAAATTTTGTCTTTTATTTTCCAGAAAGAGTGTTCCAACTTTATCCGAGTGTTACAACCATACAACCAGACGCACTTGTACATCTGCGGCACAGGGGCCTTTCATCCCATTTGTTCTTTTCTGGAGATGGGCAAAAGGGCAGAGGTGAGACACGGTTCACACTGGCTCCATGTGTTATTCTTTACCTGGTTTAATCATTTATATACACTGCTGTGCTCAAGTCTTTGTGTAAAATGTAGTTTATTCAGTGTGCTTGTAAAGAAAATATTTTAAGTTTTCCTATTTGTTTTAAAACTAAATTCAGGGAGGTTATTAATGGGTCATAGAAGTAATGTTTAGTTTTCTTTTAAATCCAGATTATTACTCAGTTTCAGAAGGATTTGAGGGATTCTGTAACCTTTTTTGCCAGGTATACGCTATATACTAAATAAATAAATACATAAATAAATAAAGATGGAGGGAAAGAAATACTATCAATTTTAATTTATTTAAACTATAACATTGCATGACTGGGCCTGCATCTTTGTAAATGCTACAGGGGTTTATTTCGCAAATGTATAGGTTTTGTACATAGACGCTATTTAATGTTTGTGTAAGCATTAGAATAAATTTAGGTGATGCATTTCCAATTATTGTATTTTCTACAACAATACACCCTCATGCATCTGTTCTTTCTGCTCATTGATCTGTCTTGGCATCGATGTCTTCTCTTTGTGTTCACTTTAAAGTTTAATCAGTCATGTTGATAAAGGGTCTGCAGGTTAATCAATGAACCAGCATGGGCTCTGCAGTGTGACAGTGAAGAGCGGAGAGACAGACAGCACCACGCAGCTTTTCTCTACAAAAGTCACCACATGTGTTCAATACTATTTTATATAAGATTTGATTAAAACGAAGCTGTCCAAATTGAGTCTAATTGGTTTTTATTATTGTGGTTTTAAGACCGTATGGGGGAAAAAGTACAAAACAAACTGTATCTGTTCTATTTTCTAACACACGTCACTCTACTTTATGAGGTCACGGAAGAGAAAGTTGCACGAATGATGTCTGGGTTATTTCTCCAAAGAAAAAAAAAGAATATTTAGTTTGGATGTGAATTTGATTTATTTTAATCCATATCATTTTATAGATATATTTGAATTGGCTTTACTATCTAAATAAATGGTGTGCAAAATGGCCACTCTTAGAACTTTGACCCTTTCTGCTCCAGGACAACATCTTCCGAATGACCCAGCACTTTGAGAATGGCCGCGGGAAAAGCCCCTACGACCCCAAGATGCTGTCCGCCTCTCTGCTGATCGGTGAGTTTGATCTGCCTGATTAGTTCCAGGAAACATGCGGTTAGAGCAATAACAAATGGTTTCTAACTTCTCTGTTTGGCAGATGGTGAGCTGTACTCTGGCACATCTGCAGATTTTATGGGAAGGGACTTTGCCATTTTCCGTACTCTGGGAGACCACCATCCAATCAGAACAGAGCAGCACGATTCAAGATGGCTGAATGGTAAGTTATTTCTTCGTGCTGTTTTGGAGAAAATTATTATTATACTTTAATGGGGAAATGATGTGGTCATACAAGACAAAACGGCTCACTAATGGCAACCAAGGTCACATTTAATTAAGCTCTAACCAAACAATGTTTTAACTGCAAACCTACATCCTTTGTTATGAATGATTTGCTGTCTTATAAAAATACACAGGACATAAAAATAATAGAAAACAACTTTTATCTCCAAAGAATATACACAGCTAATCTGAATTACAGGGAAAAACTCATGACCCTGACAACTAAATGTGGAACCTCATTTTTGTTGGGGAAATTTCCACTTTGATGCATTGACCAGACTTGAGTTTCAAATCCTCTCTCAGGCCATAATTTCCATTCATGAACAGACATCAGATATCACAGCCCATTGACAAAGGCCTATGGATTTGTCTGTGCTGGTTAGATTAAGCCAGCTATCGACTCCTCTCCATCGCTATCTGTCTGCACTGCCCTGAATTTAGAGCTACAAAGGGTCAGTTTATAGGTAGACTTTTGCCTCAGATTGTCCTTTTCCCCACATTCACACATGGCTAATCCACTCTCAGCGGCATTTTCCTATAGCAGGGTTAGATTCCTGGACCACCCCCTTCCCCCATGCATCCTCATCAAAAACATACACAAACTTAAGCACTGCTGATTACTGTGAAATCCCCATAAAGAGCTAGTTTGAAGATGAAACTATTGTTATGATGTTAATCCTCAATCGATCTTTCACCTGGTTTAAACAATTGGGGGTTGTATCCATTCACACAAAGCGGAATTCACCACAAAAGAGGGGAATGTAATTGCGGATTACCGGAGTGAAGATATTCTATTGCGACATTATCAGAAAGGTTATGGTATTCATTACACAAGGGAGGAAAGTGGGGTCACAGTAAAGGGTTCTGAAAGGAAGGATTAGGGGCTAGTCTTCCTGGGTTTGGGGACATTGTGTGCAGATTTCCTCACCTCTTAAAAGTCTTTTTCTTGTTAGTGGGCCTCGATTTCTGGTGGAGAGTTCGCTACCTGCATGTCTCTATGGAAATATATTTGCCTGGATGGTATTAAATATCTATCTCCATGGAGACAAGCAGGTGATGCTACCAGGCCAGGTTAAATAAAAGAAAAGCTACATAGTGCATCTTTAACATTTCACCATGTGTTTGGAGTCGAAATGCATTATACTTCATGATTATTAACAAAAAGGCTTAAACTGGCCTAAAACGCAAGCATTTTTCAGATGCAGCGTCTTGCCTTAAGTTGGAGGTCGGACCAAACCACCGCTGAATAATGTTGTTTGTGTTAGCTGTTACATATAATGAATAGCATGACCTCTGTGGGTGCTGACAGCATGTTGTTTTTATGCTAGTGCTCGCGCAGTACACTTCATCATGGTGTAGTAAGGACGTATTCACAATAGAGGACTATAGTGTGTGTGGGGTACGCATTATTCATACCAGAGCTCTCACACTCACACAACACGCATAAATCTGCTGTCCACTTTGGCCACACTCGCCTCTTTCACAGTCACTTTATATCCTAATGGGCTCGAGCAGTAACATGGCACTGCTTGTATCTCTTTCACTAGCTCATGTGGCTTCTGCTTACTGCCAGAGGGGCAGATTAGCTAGATTAAACTTGCAGTAGTTAAAACTATTATATGTTCAAGTGTTATGTGTGTTAATATGGGAGAAACTGTTATTATCAGTGTGTGGATGTTGTAAAGGGTTTCATGGCGTTGCTTATATATCTTCTGGCTGGCTAAGCCTCTGGCTTGTGTAGTTTTTATGTGTAAGTGGAGAATTAACTTTATTTAGAAACTCATTTACATTTTCAGTGCATTTTATAAAGCTTACATTTGATTGTTTGCATTGAGGGTTTAAAAGTGTGTTGCAATAATTTAGTCTTTGTAGAGATAGTAATAGTGGTAGCAGAATTATTACACATGAATAGTCTATGAATGTAATTATTAGAAAACATGTATAACATTGTAAAAATAGCATAAAATAAAAGTAAGCATCTTTATTTTTGAATCACACCAATCACACTGAATACAACCATCCTCATCCTCTGCCCTTATGTCTTATATGAGATAAATCCACCATCAGGACTCCCTATATTTTGCTTTATTTTCCTTATAAAGAAAGGTAAACTGTATTCAAGTGTGTCCCGGGACAATCAGAGCCATGTGTTTTAGCGAGGATGTGGTCTGGGGACAGGGGTTATGTGGGATTTGGATTTGGAGTGGCTGGTCGGGGAAAAGTCAGATACTGTAACAACAGGGTGTAAAGTAAATAGCGGTTATTACTGAGCCGTGACTGGAGAATATCATGGGAGATTGAATCTGGAGGTGTCAAATAGGGGTAAGAGGATTGTCATAGGGACACAAAGGTAAGGTAGGTTAGATATTTTTTTCAATGTACAAGCCAGGGCAGACATTTGATATAAAATGCCCTTTTCGTTACAGATCCCAGATTTATTAGCGTTCACCTAATCCCTGAGAGCGACAACCCAGAAGACGATAAAATCTTCCTGTTTTTCAAAGAAAATGCCATGGATGGAGAGCACACGGGGAAGGCAACCATTGCAAGGATAGGACAACTGTGTAAGGTAACACAAATTATTACTGTTTGTGAAAGAAAACATTTTACATTTTGAGGAACAAGTCCAGAATTCAAATATGTCATCTAAATTAAGTCAGTTTTGTTTCTTGAGTAACTCACATAATAAGCATAAGAGATATTCAGAATCCCTCCACTTATTCACATTATTTCTCATTGCAGAATGACATGGGGGGCCACAGAAGTCTTGTCAACAAATGGACCACATTCCTCAAGGCTCGTCTGATGTGCTCCGTGCCTGGGGTCAACGGCATAGACACGCATTTTGATGAGCTACGTAAGTATTTTTTCTTTCATTTATGCATTTTATGTTTAGGAAAATCACATCATTTCTATTCTTGTTTTGTTTTAGAGGATGTATATCTTATGAGTGCCAAGGACCCCAAGAACCCACTCATCTATGCTGTGTTCACCACTTCCAGGTACAAACTGAAACTAATCTTTCTGATGACAACTTCCCAATGCAACGGTTCAGATTCTCAGAGTTTGTCGCTTAGTCAGTTTGACAGATGCTGGTAGTATCATATTTGTTTTGTTGATTTGTTGCTTGGAGATCAGCATATATATTCTACAAACGGTCATTTTGGAGAGGTTATTTCCTCTCTATCTAAAAAACACACATGCCTCAGATTTCTTCTTCATCCCATCCCTTTATCTGAAACATCATAACCATTTTGAAATGACACGGCAGGATGCGAGCCACCAAGCGCATTTCCAGACAGCAATCCCCCCTCTATAATCCACTTACAGGTGTCTTATGGCTGCTTCCCTTTCCAGCAATACCCTGAGTTTCCACTTTTTCATGTATAAGAGATTGCTTTTAGCCAATCCCCTGCTCCTTGCTACCTGTCCCATTCCCTATTGAAAAGCTTGGCAGCAGAGGCTTGTAGGCAAATCAGATTAGAGCTAGAGAAACACGATATTCACTCAACAGGAATGCATGTCTTTCCCCAGGCCACTGCCCCAGGGCTGAGCTGGCTTTGCTACAGGCTGGGTGTGGCGGTTTTATACAAGCATGCACTGAGGAGAGAACATAGGGGAAAGCATTTCTGGGCAAAAGTTTCAAAGAGGCGTTAAAAATACAGTTATCTGTTATCAGGAAAGGTCACCAATGGGCCAGAGGATTTACATTACTGTTTAGCATGATGGCTGTTTTATTAAATCATTCAATTCATTTACCAAGCAAATTGTTAAAGGCACTTTCACACCTTTCAGAGGCCAGAGCAGAATTTTGCTATCAACTAGTAGCACTGTGCACTTCCTGATTTACTGACAAAAATGCTTTATAATTAGATGCAAGCTTATACAGTTTAATTCTTCACCATTAAGAGTTCACTTAATTGTTGCTAATAATACAAATACTACAAAATCATAATATCAAATCTAACAGTTAAACAAGTAAGATAATATAGCATCATAATAAGTGATAATGATTATGATTTTAATTCTGCACCATATATATTCTAATTTTCTGCCTTCAGGGATGTAGTGTAGTAAGTGTCTGGTGCAGTGCTTGTCTCATACATGCTGGCTGCAAAATTCAATTATAAGGCATTGAGGAAAAGAGTGGTTTAATTGGTTTTCTAAGTGGCAGATTTTCAGAGATGAATAGGGAAGAGATTCGCAGGACTAGCTTTTAATAACCTTGCTTAATGATGCTCGGGGATGCTTCATCTCACAGATCAATGTTTGATTGTGGCATTGTGTGTGCATAAAGTCTATTTATTTTTCCCATTGACTTTATTATTCATACATATAAATGCACACCCTTTCTCTCAACCACACACATCAGCAGTCCCATAGTTAATTGAATTTTGTAAGTAATTAACATTTTCAAATGCTAATCCATTCATCTTCCATGCTTTAGTGAGCCCCTTTTATTGTATATATGCCAGCCACATCCCTAATTAGTCAAATACCATTTCCCATCGCAGTTAGCAAGACAAAGCACTTTGCAAATTACACCGGACCCATGGCTTTCTGTGTGCAAATTAATCCAACTACCATGTCTGTTTCACTAGCAAAGTTAATTGGTGAAGTCAAGATGAAATCTGACATCAGACTTTAAGCAGCTTAATTATTCAGTGTCAATTTAAAAGAAAATGCTTGGTAAGAGGTTAATAAATGCTGATGTTGTATGATTCTGAAAACAGCTTTTTTGTTACTCATATAAACACACAAGGAGCCAAGCTTTTTACTTAATTCAGTCACCACAATTTCCAAAACCACATTTAAAATTTAAATTATGTTACCACAAGTACTTAAGTAAATCTACTGTGAAATACTACCAAATTATTATTTCGTACCACATATGCTGCATTGTAGAATTCTCAAGCAGTGTTTAGTGTTTAGAGGACACAATATTCCAAATGAATCAAAATTATAATTGGAGTTGGCGCAATTATCAAATTGCAAAGGCTGAAATGATTTACTTTATACAATGTCCTCCGTAAAGAACAAAATGTATTTTTATTGAAACATTTTAAACACACCACATCACAAATTTAACTACAATCACAATACTGAATGTCTGAAAAATTGCAATGGGATTTTCTTCCAAGATTGTTCTCTTTGTATCATTGTATCCTGTCATGTATGACCTGGGGCAGACTAAAATAAAAGATTGGCGTATAGACT
Source organism: Odontamblyopus lacepedii (assembly GCA_034769755.1). NCBI lineage: Eukaryota > Metazoa > Chordata > Actinopteri > Gobiiformes > Gobiidae > Odontamblyopus > Odontamblyopus lacepedii. Next base: position 31,964,873 of record CM068344.1, on the reverse strand, counting down.
GATATTTTTATTCACCCTGGATTGATCTGGCCTCATTCTGCTTTTCTTCTGCTATTAAAAATGAAATCCACCCATCTGGCTCAAACACAGTGCTAGTTAAATATTGGAGAGTGTTTTGAATACAGTCTAGCGCAGGTCCTGTTTGGTTGGTGGTGTGCCTACATTCCTGTCTGTTCTCAGGAGGCTGGGAGCAATCACAGAGAACTTCCCATCTGTCAGTCCATACTTAGGTAATCACAGCCCTCTCCTCTTCACATCTTTGTGTGCCGAAGGGTCATTTTGTTGTCTTTCTTCAGGATTTCACAAGTTCCTAATCCCTGTCTTGTGTGACCGATTATTCACAAATCCCCTTTGTTTATCGGAGTCATCAGCCTAGATTTCAGCAGTCCAAATGGTCTCCAAACTCTTTTGTTGTTGAAAGCTTTTTCATCTAACACAGTGCTTCTCAAATTGTGGACAGGTATCGTAGTGGTACACAAGGTTCTCAAGAGCATTTTAAAATGTGTTAGAGTTTGTTTTATTTTAGTTTGAAAGCTAATTATGGTCTAAGGTGGTTCTTGCTGTAAAGAAGGCGTCTTTTTCCTCTATCTCCACAGTAACATCTTTAAAGGCTCAGCAGTGTGTATGTACAACATGGCTGACATCAGGAGGGTGTTTCTGGGTCCCTATGCCCACCGAGATGGCCCAAACTACCAGTGGGTACCATTTCAAGGAAGAGTACCCTACCCTCGACCTGGCACTGTAAGCATCCACCTCTCAACACTCGTATCTTACATATTGTGTGTCTCAAAGGAATATGGAATATAGCGAAAGTAACATTATACTTTTTAATGCTAGTGTCCCAGTAAGACCTTTGGGGGTTTCGACTCCACCAAAGATCTTCCGGATGATGTCATTACCTTTGCCCGTGGTCACCCAGCCATGTATAACCCCGTCCAGCCCATAGGAGGACGTCCCATCATGGTGCGGACAGATGTGGACTATCAGTTTTCTCAGCTGGTGGTGGACAGAGTGGAGGCTGAGGATGGGCAGTATGATGTCATGTTCATTGGCACAGGTGTGTAAGCCTACAGTGGGTTAGTGAACATACATACTCATAATACTTTTAAGAGAGTGTCTTATTTATTTATGATATTTCTTATAGACAGGGGAACTGTGCTGAAAGTGGTGACCATCCCAAGGGAAAGTTGGCATGACCTAGAAGAGGTTGTGCTGGAGGAGATGACTGTTTTTAGGGTAGGTCTGGTGACTCAGTCAAGATGACATCCCTTGAAAGCTATGTAAAAGATCTATCCATAAAATGCTCACAGGCCTCATCTGTTTTTGTTTTGTACAGGAACCCACTCCTATCACTGCAATGGAGCTGTCAACAAAGCAGGTAAGAGCATGTTTTACAGATTGTAATTCCAATAGCTGAAGACAGATGTCACCACAATGAGATATATATGATTAGATGAGCTCTTAAACACACATCAAAATCTTAAAATGCAAAACCACATTCCATCAACATTTATTCAGCAGTGAGTATTTATGACTTTATTATTTCTGTGGCTCCCACAGCAACAGCTGTACCTTGGCTCTGCACTGGGAGTATCGCAGATGTCTCTGCACCGGTGTGAGGTGTATGGGAAAGCCTGTGCAGAGTGCTGTCTGGCCAGGGACCCGTACTGCGCCTGGGACGGCACAGAGTGCTCCAGATACTTCCCCACTGCCAAGAGGTATGAGGACTTACCAAACAAAAGCTCTGCTCTAACCTTTATTTATCCTCAGGGGAATTGCCAAGGTTGTATGGTTCTTTTCAACAACATGCTGCCATGTATTTATAACGTCACATGCTCACACCTGGGAGTTATCAGTGCACCTGGATTCGGCTCCTCTTGGCTTTAATGCGCTGTTATAAATGTTTTGCTCAAGGGCATCACTGTGCACAACCTTGATTCTCTGACCTCAGTTTCAAACAGTCTGTGAATCCAAACAAGTACACAGATGCCAGCCACACACTGCATAGATGGAAGACATTTGGAGCTTCAATCTTACACCAGCATGAAATACAGTAATTAGTGGTGCTCAAAGACATACTGTACTCTGAGAATGTGCGTCAACTTCAGAAACCTGCTTCGAGCTCCTGCCAAAAAACTGTTCCTCTGAATGCTTCTCCACAGCCAGCACACCACACACAAAAGACACACACTGAGACACACAGAAAATTACAGCCAACAGGAGCTGTCTGACCACTTCACCCCACAGCAAGGAGGTATGAACAAGCTCACCCTCAAATTACCCTCTACTATATCTGGAGGGACTTACTGACCATACAGCCCTCACACACTTCCACAATACACACTACAGGCCAGTGGTATACTTTACTCTGACAGGGAAAGAGTGCAGTTGGCACACCCCGTGGTTAAGGCCAAGACCAACTCCTCTCTTTTATCCACCACATATATTTTCTTCTTATCCTGAATGAAAACCAGAAACTCAGTACTGCACGTGCTCAGACAGCCAAAAGACCTGATCGGTTCACCAGGAAATGAACATGTTTGAGGGATATATGAATGGCACAGTAAAGGCAATATAGACCCAACTGCATCTGTTTCTTCTTAGTCTTTCTCCTTTATTCCCACCGCTTGTCCCTTTCCATACCTCACCTTTGGCTTACATAAAGTCCACAAGTCTTTGATTTTTATAGCACTTGTCAAACAATTTTATTTCACTGTGACAATCAGGTCCATGTGGAAAATACTTGCCAGGACATCAAAATGTCTTCCCATCATTAAAACACAACAGCAAAGTCCACAAACTATGAGTAACAGGGCAGCAATACATTGTCAGAATGCACTCAAAGTGCAGTGTTCCCATATCCAATTTTATAGCTTTGCAAATCTTCCAAGGTTTGATTTCTTTTATTGCTACTAATGTGAAATACTGAATAAGCAATGGTTGAAGATGGAAAGAAACATTTCTCTAATATAGACTAAGCATTAGAGAAGATGACATAGTGTAATATTGCCCCCTAGTGGTTAACAGGTATTAGCACACAATCATAACGCTCGTGTTAAAACTTAATGTACATAAATACTGGCCTTTGTACAATGGCCTTCTTTTTCCTTTAATATTTTTTACACCCAAACGCTAAATAAATAAAAAGTTGTTTATTGTTATTTTTCAGACGTACCAGGCGACAAGACATTAGAAATGGTGACCCACTGTCCCAGTGTTCAGACCTTCAGCACCATGGTAACCACAATAATGGCATTAACAAACATACAATAATAAATGTATGTATTATGTTTACACATTTTTTGTCTTTGGACAGATGACATGGACGGTATTGGAGGCACTATTGAAGACAGGACTGTGTTCGGCGTGGAGAATAGCAGTATGTTTCTGGAGTGCAGTCCTAAATCTCAAAGAGCTCTGATTTACTGGCAACTGCAGCGACTCAATGATGACCGCAAAATAGAGGCAAGTTTTTTTAATCCTTATTTTCCTTAATTATATTTTGTGCCTCTGGGGATAATTGTTTGACATTTGCTCTAATTAGTAGTCTCTGTTAAAACTTAACCAGTCTGCCATGGGTTACAACGTTATCCTGCTGTATTATCAATGTAATTAGCTCTTTAGCCTCTTCCCTTTTAAGGTCATAACCTGTGGGTGAAGATTTTAGGTTGACCTTTGACTTAATGATGTCAGCGTCTTTCATTTCTGCTCATGTTTCCACTGAAGTGAGTGGGTGGCAAATTGATTAACTTTTTCTGGCATTTTTCATATATGTTTGAGCTGTATACCCTTCCAGTTTTCCAAACAACCGATCCAGTGCATCATATATTTTATTTTTAGAATTTTTTTTAATTTATCTCATCTCAGTCAATTAAAGTCTTTTTTACAACTCTAACTCTAACTCTAATTCAAAAACCTCACAAAATACATCTTTTTATATTAAAAACACTAATATAATGTAGAACAATACCTCATTTAATTATCTTTTTCTCATTTGTAGATCAGATTTGATGACAGAATCCTGCGCACTGACCAGGGCCTGCTGATCCGCACTCTGACCCAGTCCGATGTGGGGACGTACCACTGCCAGGCTGTAGAGCACGGCTTCATCCAGCCCCTAATGCGCCTCAATCTTCAGGTCATCCCTACACAGAAGCTGGGTGACATCTTACCAGGTTTCCCCATTGTGGGTACTGGTGTGGGCCCGTCTGCCAAACACAGAATGTGGTATCGGGATTTCCTTTCTCTCTTGGACCACCCAGACCTCAACAGCGTGGAGGAGTTTTGTGATCGAGTTTGGAAGAAAGAGCGCAAGCAGAAAAAAGTGAAGACCCCTAATGTCAAACCTGACCGTGCTGCTGCTAACCCCTTAATAAGGCCAAAATCTCTTCCACCTAAAGCCCAAAAACAGCAAGGAGCCCCCCCACAGAGCAGAGCATGGCTTCAAACAGCAGTGTCAACAGCTGAAGGGACACAGCGGAGCCTCAACCCGCCACAACAAAACCTCAGTAGCCAAGCATCTAAGAACAACCAGAAACCACAAGGTGGTCAAAATGCTGGCTCCCAAGCTACTGGGGGAGGGGCTAGGGTGGCCAATCAGCATACAGCGAAATGGAGACGAATGCAAGAGAACAAGAAGGGACGTAACAGGAGGACCCACGAGCTCCAGAGACCCCCAAGGAGTGTTTGAGGAGGATAAAGCACAACAGTGAAAGACATAAGCACAAGCCCCAAGCATCTAACATCTAGACTTTCTATAGTGTCGTATTCAATGTATGATCCAATGACCTCTCCATTAAAGCAGTTTTAGTTCCATTGCATAACAACGCTGCTGAACTCACTTAAATAATCTGTGAAGTGGACAACAGGACAATAGTAAGGACAATTCCACTGGAATTAAGTGTTGTGGAGTGGGGACTGCCTAAAATGTGGTCAGGCAGCCTTTGGGCTACTGTAAATAAGCTGCAAAATTAACTGGGTCAGACTAAAGTGTTGTGTTCCTTCAGTGGACGTCCTGTGAAGAGACAGTATAAAAGGGACAGTCTTCGAGACTTGTGCACCTGTACATTGTGCCCTTTACCTGCGCATGTGAACTGATAAATACAAGGAATGGATTATTTTGAAGAACTGCCCAGGAAAGATTCTTTCCTGGAAACATTTAAAGTGACAGAGCAGCAATTGCGCCCTTACTGGTGGACATCATTCACAAGTCAGCCACAGTGTTGGGACAATGCTTTATTATTCTCGACATGAGGCTAGAAACACATTGTGCATGTCATCATCAATCAATGTTTAATAAGCTAGGTATTTTATTGACATTAGAGGTTTTTTATGCCCTGCCAAATGTAACTTAAATTCTTTTATATTTACTTTCCCTTCAAAACCAGTGCTTTGAATGTCAGACAAGACATACATCATAATCTCATTGTGCTCTTAAACATTTTCCATGTAACTTATTGTGTCATTGTTTTCTCTGGGATTTCTAGAATATAGATTCCATATGGTTCATGGTTAAATGCTAAAACCCTGTTATTTGTGTGCATACATAATGCAAATGTATCGTTGTGTATATACAGTACCTATACAGCACAAGAACGTCACTTGATTACTATTATTTATTGCTCATAGTTATGTGAAAGGGTTACATTTATTTTTGATATTTTTGGCTCATTAGTATAAAGACAAAACAATGGCATCAACAGCCATGAACTGTGGGATGGACCAACAAACTGAAACTGGAATCCTTTTTGTAGATACTGTATAATGAATGAGAAATGCACAAGTGGCTTGACACAAGAGCCACACATTTTCTAGCTCCCACAATAATAAGCACAAGTTTGTTTTATTTCCTTTCCTTACATCTTTCATTTGTCAAGTTGCCATCGAGTGTAAAATAAACCCCAACCTGATAAAAGATTAGCTGTGAATCTCTGTAATAGTGGAGAAAATGTAAAATCTAGTCTGAGGAGAAGACATGTTATTCTGCATGTGAATGCTACCTACAGTAAATGCATCTTTTTAGTGTCTCTTAGTGTTTTGTGTGAAAGGTGAAGTTCCCTTAAACCAAGGTGTGAAATACTTTTGTCCTTTTACCAAAACAGTGATAAAAACAACTCTCCAGCCAAAGTTGAATGGTCCTCCATGATACAGCAGCGCCCTCTGCTGGTCTTCCTCTCTCCTAGCACATTACAAAAACACGTGTGCCAGTGCAATAAATTAGTGCAGATATGTACCTAGTCCTGTTTCAGTCCTCTCCTGTTTGACAAATGAGAGAGCTAAAAGTTACCACTGCTGTAACAGTACTTTCTGGCATGCATTCAGTTGTCTAAATAAACATCTCTGTTACAAATAAGGTGTTCTCATTTCTGCACACACTTTCTGTAGCCTGCATAGCAATGCGCTAACAAGTATTGTGTAGATCTATAAAATAATTATGTTCAATATGGACATGCGGTGGCCATACGCTGCATAATTTGTGTCATTTTGCAGGCTATTACCTGACTTAAATACAATATGAATGCAATACACATGTTTCCCATCGGATGCCGCCACAATATTGTTTGTACTGCACGTTTTATTATACTTCACGACCACAAGATGACACTGTAGAGCAACATTAAAACTCAAATCTTCCTCAAGGCCTTACTGGAACAATTTTTCATCCTCTTAAGTCTCCACACATAGCTTACTTTTGTTTAAAAATTCAGATGATTTCCGATTGCCCTCGTCTCCTCAGTCATGCTGTAGTGTGCAGATGTCGGCAAAGGTGATTCAAGTGCTAAAATGTTGCCTGTCTTCAAGATTCACACATTTAATAAATTTGCTTCTGTGGTTGCCATAGCAACTGTCCTTGAATGTCCTGTGTGGGTGGATATTTATCACATTGTGGGGACCAAAATCTGTACACACTCACATCGGACATGCCTCCCTTATGTGGACAAATTTGTGATATAATGTCCTTGTGGTGTAAATCCTTTATTTTTGTCAATAACATTGTTTAGAACAAGTTCAGATTCTGGTTGATTTAGGTCAAGGTTAGGTTTTAGGTTAAGGATTGGTATGTAGTGAGTAGAGTTAAAGTTAGGCTCAGTCTAAATGTAATGTAATGAATGAAGGTCCCCAAAATTCAGGGAAACCCAGCATATGTGCGTGTGGATGGGGACTGTGTGCTTTGATCCAGAAACTCACTCACATTTAGAGCAGTAGACACAGGGAGTCTTCACCATTATTTTATGTGAGGTTTGCTGTAGGCAACTCTGAACCATTTCAAGGACTCATGTTCACTGCAATGTCTCACCGCTATTTTCTTAGCCTACTCTTTGTGTCACCCTTCTCATGAAGACATCATTGCTATTTATTTGCTAAAAAGATATTTTGTATTTCATTGTAACCTGCACATATTTCTATGCATCATTCTTTTGGATTCAAAAAGCCCCATATAGAATTTGAAGAATGCAAAATGATAAGTATTCTTTTTATTTGTTAATATGTAAATCATTTCACAAATAGGAAAATGGTGCTTTCTATCCAAACGCTCTGACTCATTGCTTCCTACTTAAATGAGTATTCAAAGCACTGTGGGAACTCAAGACTGCGGGCATGAATAGAAAACAGTTTGATAATTGGCAAGATAAAATATATCGAATGACTTGCTCATAATATTTTTATGTATGTATGAACCATGTATGCAAGTGTCTTGTTATTTACCATTTACACAGTACATTGCATGTACTGTGCACAGCTTTTGGAGAGAAACCACAGTTGGAGCCTGAAGGTGAGTGGCATCTGCTGCTGAAACCATGGCAACCAAGGAGGGATCTATTATGACACAGCTCCACTGATCACTGGTGACGTTAGCTATTGATTATTGGTCTGCATGGAGATTAAGGGCTCTTATGAACCACTAAGAGACTAGAAGAATTATTTTACAATTGTCAAGAATACAGGCTGTATTAATTTAAAATATATGTTTATTTGGGGGAGAGAAAAATGCATTATATTCTGAAGATAATCAGAATATAATGTCACCTATGTGATAGTGATTTGCATTATACTGAAGCCTTTTATTCTTAATCAAGTTTTTTACTTCATTTGGATGTACAGCATCAAATCAGCAATTACTCAGGATTATGCAACAGAAATATTATTAAGTGTAAATCCAAATAATAAACTAATCACTGCACACACAAATGATTAATACTGAGGTTAAAGGTATACTATGTAACTTTCCTGGTGGAGTGCTTGCTTGTCTCATGGAGATGTTGCTACTACTACTTTATTGCCATAAAAACACTTGGTTTGATGGTGCCTAGTTTATGGCATTATTTGGAACATTCCAGGGAAAACAATAACATCATCATAGAGATAAGAAGCTCTTGGACTCTACACCAGAAAACATATGTAGTGCCCCTTCAACATTTTCTGCCTTTTTAAAAAAAAAAAATCTATAGTGAATAGCTAACCTAATAGAAAGGTCCGTGTTAACATTGTTGTTCACACCATATTACAGTCATATTTGCTAGTAAAGAAACACATCTTAATTTATTTACCTTTCTCCCTCACTCTCTAATCACATGGAGTATCAGAGCCTGTTTTGTATACCACCATCTGGGACATAAATTTCCTTGTGTGTTGTGGAGAAAGGATGATTTATAACCACGGGCCCACCTCCTCAACAGATCTCTACAAGACTGAGAGTCATAAACCTGGGCGATCAACACAGCTGCACGTGTGAGAGGAGAGATAGTCACACCTACACACACTCATAAAAGAAGACGCTGCTTTGACCTCATCTTATGGCCATTCTGTCTGATTGCATGGGATTGATTAGCTGATCAATGCCTCACACTTGTCTGTCTCTGTGGAGATTTGTGGTTTTACTGCAGACTTACGGTCAAGGACTAGATAAATCAAAAGCTTTTTACTGTTGTGCCTTTGCAACATTGTGATGAGCCAAGGAGTAGATTTTATTAGCGTTAGTATTTGGTACGATGCCCAAAGCCAATGACTTACAGTTTGCAGTTAATTTCTCAAAGTATATATATAGTTGTCCTTTTGTTAAGCATCATAATGTGAGCATGTGTGACTCATCTATGTGCACAAACACTGGAGACCTTCCCCCATAAGAATAAAGGGGTGACGTCGCCAGGCCTGACGCACTGCCTAGGTAACAGGTGTAATGATTCATATGCACAGTGGGTGGGTGACGCTTGATTTGCACACAAGCAAATATGTTTTTACCTTGACAGTATTTTTCATCTTTCTCTCACTTAAAAGTGCTCATTGAAAAATTCCACCCTCTCCGCCTCCCCCTCCACAATGAATCAGACCATTAGGACTAAAGCGCATTTGTCAAAGATGCCAACCACTGTCAACCTCTTAAAACAGAGAGTGATGCACAGGGAGGGAGAGCTAAAGAGGACTTGCAGAGAACATAAATCACCACTAGATGGAGTAAAGAGCATTCTTTCATCTGCAGACAGACTTACATATTTGTATATGGGTGCAGTGATTCAATTCTGCTTTTAATTGTTAAGTATTATTTTATACATTAACAATTGGTGCTATTATGTTGGCATGAAATATTGATGCTCACATTAGTTATGCTGTATTGGTTTATTTGAGTTTCTAGATTAAAATGTAGTTTTTGCACAAAAGGTCTGGAAGCTGGAGCACAGCTAATTAAGCTGGGTCTCTTGCACAGACAGTGGATGACTGCAATACTCAAAGGAATTCACATTTCTGAGGAACAAGACATCAGAGCAATGACATGTCTTACTGTCTGAATATTCTCAACAAAGAAGAAATACAATTACAAGTGATGAGGTGCGTGAAATTAATATAGAATTGAATGCAAACTAATCTTTGTTGTTCCAAACTGCAATGTTGTCCTGTGAACGGTGGCTTTTCAGACTGAGAAATCCTATTAGCAGTGGTGTTCCCAGTTAAAGTGTCCTTCCTATGCCCTTTTACCTGTGGCTATCAAAACAAAAGAATTGTGTACAGTATTTTTTTTCAAGCCTTTGAATTTGATGTTTTGTATGGTAAAGGGCAGCGATGTCACACAAGTATACAAAACAGTATAACAATGCATATTTGGAATAAGTTAGTAAAATTACCCAATACTACTGGTAAAGTACATTTTTACAACCTACAGAGCAATCTACACCCTGTCTATGTTTACATCAACAGAAGCCAATAGATAATATTTAACTGAATAGATCTTTAGTGAGCCTAGGTTTATTCTGAATTAATAATTGATCTCCTTGTGTGTTCATTTGATATGATGACAGCCAGCGAGTTAACTTGCAATGGGAATGATAGCAGTGTGTGGACAGGGAAAGGGCTTACAGTACAGAAGTGTGTGATTGGCCTATCTCTCAGAGGAAAAGAGGATTACTTGGTCTTCTTATGTCCATGCAAGAGGCTGTCTTTGTTACTAGGTGCGTGTGCTGGAGTGTATAGATGCCACAGGCAGCAGTGAAGGCACTCGCTGTAAAAGGTATTTTTAGTTCAGGGAGTCTAGTTGGTCAGGAGCAAATTGCCGTTGATGGTGGACTGGGGAGCATGCCAGGTAGCTAATCAGGATGAGGGCGGCTCAATCTGAAAGGAGCAAAAATTAAACGCCTCTCAAAGTACACTGGGGACTTGAGTCACCTCAGAACTCACTGGCTTCAAGGATACCGGCAGTCTCCTCTCACATGCAAGCTTACCAAAAAGGTATGTTTTATGTGCTTTGGCTTTTAAATATGCTGATGTTTCTGGTACAAGGGCAAGTTCTCAAAGGACTATTTTAAGCTTAAATAAAGTGTTGTGTTATTGTTTCTATAGGATACCCTTTGTCAAAACTGTCAAATTTCTTCTGGACTGTGTAGAATCCCTCAGTCATCCAGGTAGAATCCAAACTTTCTCCTTTGCCATTTCTTCTGCTCTGTTTTCTAATCTTGAACTTAACAATTGATCATTTTTCCTTTTAAATTCAAATAACATTTTTTCTAGCCTTTGTCTTTGTAAGAAACGGTCTTACACTGCTACTGACAATTCAAATTTAATGAACAGCACACAGTGTGTTCTCTGGTTACCTTCCTCAGGTTACACTGCCGAAGATGCAAAACACACATGTGAGCTTGGCCTATTTCACATCACTGACATGATGTCTCTTCTTGTCACACTGTTACAAATGAAAGCAAGGGAATTATTTTGATCATACTGTTACTTGAAGTAGCTGATACTTGCTTGCTGTAACCAACCTCTGTCATTTTCTTCTAACAGAAAGAACTATAGGTGTGGTGAGAATGACAGAAAAATCATAGTGACCTTTTCCCCATTACAGCTGTGACTTTTACAGACAGCGGCCATAGGGTCGACCCCATATTTGACTCAGTGACTTTACACCTGTGCATTTGACTGTGAGACAGACACTGGGTTCTGGCTGACAGCATATAGATAATCAGGCCATGCTCCCGAGATCACTGGGGGAAATGAAGTGAGAAGCAGAGGAGCTAACGCTACTAGCATACTTTGTTCAAGAAACGATGCTAGTAGCCTACACAACTACCTAGAAAGATATGATTAGGAAGTAAATGAGAGAATGCAAAAATCCCTGGAATGGTAGACATGGTAGAAACATTAGATCACTATACCTTTAAAACCTTTTCTACCAGGCCAAAAGAGGGATTGCACTGAAACAGCTGAAGCATTGCTGGTTTATAATGTTACGTACTGTTCAAAGCAATAGGTAATGACAGCTATCATAAAATATGAAAATCATATTGTTCATGTACCATGCATTACTTAAACACTGCAGCTAAGTGTCAGACAGGGGGGTAAAGGGTATGAGTTTACCCAGGGATCACTGCAGTGTGGGCAAAACAAGATGGTTTGTACCCATGGCCCAGGATTTTGAGTTAGACCCCTGTACTTGGAAAACAGTGGAACACTGAAAACATGTGGTTGAGTGACACAGGACAGAACACAAAGAACATGTAGTAAAACAATTGTTTTAGAACAAAAGGCTTGAATGTTTGTCTGAGATCTGTTGATCCTGTTGATTTGTGCTTAGTTACAAAAGATGGTGAGGACACATGTGCCCCTAAGCTCCACAGTGAGGATGAGCCCTCACAGTCACGTCGCTGCACATCTGCTTGATGCACAACAGAACAGACATATTTTAACGTCTCTTTATGTGGCAGCTTGTGCATACTATCTGTACAGTCATTAGCTGTAGATTCACACTCCTTCAGCTCCGCATGTGGGTGTAGATTATGTAATTTTGTTACATCGCCTGGTTCATTTTAGCATTTGCTACATTGAGTATTTTCATTAAGCAATCTTAAAATACTAGTATTGCATTAGAATTTCTTAATATTTGTCAAAAATATGGTTAGCAAGACCTTGCATGAATGTGAAGTTAATGCAGTGAGCAGTACAGTGTTATGGGAGTATATGTAGTGCATAGTTAGGATAACATACACAGTGCTCTTACACATAAAAAACATAGAACATAAATTATATTCCCCATGCATGTGTCATTGTGAATTGGCTTATTAGAAGCCCTAGCAACATTTTGTAATATAACTGTGTAATGATGGCACTCAGGCCAAATGAGCCGATTATCCATGTTATACCTGTTTAAACTACCTCATAAGCGGGATTTAAGTGGAGTCAATCTGCTTTAAAACCACTATTTCCATTGCTGATGTCTCCTGATGGCCTGTCACCAGGGGCGCATGCGCGTTAAGAGCGAAGAGGGTGAGAAATAGCGTCAAGTTAACGGAAGTGTTGTACTGAAAAGGAAGTGAATAACACGGTTTATAGGTTTATAGAAATATATTTTTTCTTGAAAATATGTAGAAGAAAATAAATAGCTGTAGAAGAAATACATAGCGGTTTAACTGTAATGTAACCACATATAGATCGTCCTTTAAAACGAGTTGACTTGATTTAGGCGAGTGTTTGCCCAAGTCCAGTTGCAGCTCTTGGACTTATGATAAAGCGTTTTGCAGCAGTTTGCATTTGTGTTTCCATCTTGCGTACAAATAATGCAACAGAATATGTTTACTGAAACGCTCCAAGAATATGCTTCGACATGCTTTTCCATTCTAATTGGTAGTGCATTTATCTGCCAGTTGAGAAGGACAACTTGCGTGGAAATGTGGTAAAATGTTGTTTGGGATACAATCTTCCGCATCCATATTGTTTCTTTGCCAAAAGCTTAAAGCAAGACGAAAAAACGGAATTTATTGGATTTGCTCTATTTTGTAAACCGGAAGTAGCTTTAGTGAGCCTTTACAGTGGTAATATGGAGACCCAGCTCAGTGAGAACTGTTGTAACTGTGGTACAGCTGCAGAGATGCGCGACAGAGAAAAACAATGAGAAACGAGGATATGAAAGCTCGGCAACAGAAAAACGGAGTGAGCAGTAAATCTTCGTCTTTTATGATGATCCGAAGCACCGAAGAACGCCGTGTCCGCTCCGCGCTTTGGACGTAAAACACATTGATCGGTGTAAGGAAGACGGGAGGGGTCCATCATGGGGAATGAAGCGAGTCTGGAAGGAGGAGAGGGGCTACCCGAAGGGCTGGCTCCGGATGGGAAAGGTGGATTTGTGCGTGTTCCTGGTGGAGACCCGGTGGACCTGAGCGAACTGAGCGAGGAGCAAAGAAAGCAATTAGAAGTGGCGATGGCGAGAGCGCAGGGCAGGCAGCCTGGAGGAGCAGCACGAAGGCACGGCTCTCAACACCCGCTATCCTTACGCACACACTACTACACACTATTAGTCAACATACAGTGTAGGCAATGTAACCTTTGTAGCTTATATAGGACAAGAAATCCATCCAATTACCAACAGTCACAATCACAGGCCACTTGGTGCACAGAACGTCTTACATTTGTACAATTGGGGTAAAGGTTTACAACACACAGGCTACCGTGTCTTTTGGGCTAGCCTATCGTTGAGCATTTTATTATAAATGATTATTTCTGGTCTATTGCATTGCACTGTTCATTTCCCATACTCTGTGGGTGATTACTTCCACTTGATAATACAGCTGTTCGAAATGCCTGCTGGGTAAAAAAAAATCTGTCGTGCACCGAGTTTCCCCTTCTCATTTGTCTGTCTGGTTAACCTCTTCTTCAAACACACAGTCTTGTAGTTCGGTGATATGTTGTGTAGTTTCACGCCAGTGGAGGATCCTAAGCAGAGCATGCACAACAGTAAACAATGTGCTACTTCTACAGTTCTATCTAGTGATAATAAAAAGTGGCTTACGTCCGTCTGTTAGAGCTGTTAACATGGGATGAGTCCCTGTTAATTAGCTTCAATTGGGGGAGAATTGTTATTTATAGGCTTGTCATAGCTAGAGACTAGGGGGAGGGGGCATCAATATTAATATGTCTATAAATAGAACTACTTTCGATGATGCAATATTTTATAGACATTACAGTAAGTTTTTAGCCTCAAATTGTAAAATACTGTAGCAAAGTTCATGGCGTAGTTGTTCTGCATTGAGTGTGTGATCGCTGGCCATGGTGCTGAAATTCCCCACTGCCTAGCATCAACAGTACCTCGTCCGAATGAACCTGTAGTCATGAGATGATCCAATACTCTAAATCAATTTTGAAGTTAATCACACTGCTATCTGCCCACAAAAGTATTTTAAAGACCATATAGCATTATTTATTTACTTACATGATCAGCAAGGGCCCTGTTTACAGTGTCTCTTCCTACTCTGCTCTCAGACTATGTGGAGATGTCTCAGCTTACTGCCATGTAGCCAGGCATTTTCCCTCCATGATCAGTGGGTTATTTGATGGTATTCATTTTCTATCAGTTATGTTTAGGGGTTCTGTATACATATTAATGCTCCCTGTTGGATTGAAACTATACTTGGGATCCTATTAAATTTTTCACACCAGGTTTCTGAGACTTGTGATTTGATACCCAGTAAATGTGATATTTGTAGAGTTTTTAAAGAGTCATATCCTGACATGAATCTAACCCTGGTCCTCTCTTTTCTTTTCTCATCAGACCCTCACAAGGTGATGTCCAACAGCGTTCCCAGCAGGTTGGGGCCTCCAGGGGCTCAACAGGTCTCAGCAAGAGCCGCACTATAGATGCTTTTAACCAGGGTCCAGTTGGGAAGCCCTCACCTGGCCGCAGTCCGTCGTCCTTAAGCCTTTTTGAGTCACGATTTCGGCAAGAGCCAAAGAGCTCTGAAAGCAAATCCTCAGGCATGTTTGGATCCAGTTTCCTGAGTGGGGCCAACCCCCTGAGTGCCATGACCTCCTCAGTTTCCTCTTCTTTATCCTCAATGGGTGATGCTGTCACCATCCCTAAATTTGGAATATTTGGAGATGAAGAAGAGGGCGATACACCAGCCAAAGGCCCTCAACAGCAGGGGCCTAAAGGTCCACAACAAGGAGCACCACACAAACCTGGCCAGGGACCTCCAGGACAAAGTCCTAAACAAGCTCAGGGTCCCACGGGACAGGGACCTCCAGGACAGGGACCCAAGCCTGGACAGGGCCCTCCAGGACAGGGACCCAAACCCGGGCAGGGGCCTCCAGGACAACAGGGCCCCAAAACAGGACCAGGACCCCCAGGCCCAGGGGCTAAACAAGGGGGTCCTCCTCAGCAAAAGGGTGCTGTTCCTTCACCTCAGGGAGCTGGTCCAAAGCAGCAGGCCCCATCTGGTCCAGGAGGTCAACCTGGACCAGCTAAAAGTGTTGGGCCTGCCACTCAACAAGGAGCTGGGAAACCTGTGCCCTGTCCACTGTGCAAGACCACCCAGATGAATGTTGGGGCCAAAGAACCACCAAACTATAACAGCTGCACTGAGTGTAAGAATCAGGTGTGCAGCCTCTGTGGCTTCAGTCCTCCAGACTCAGCGGTAAGACTAGATTACCTATTCTGCTACTTTTTTTCTGTTGCATTTATTAGTATTTCAATGGGGAGTTTACAAAAAGAATAAATATGACAGGCTACATATAGTATTATACTTACACATACTTGACATCATCACAATATAAAACATATATATATATATATATATTAATTACATAAGTGTACAATCAAATGTTGTATCTCTGTTCATACAGATTATAAACCTTAATTAAGATGGCATGTGTTCAGAGTGGCACATGACTGTAGAAACCATGTTGATGAAGGTGACTCATGGCCAAAGACCAAAGACACGCCACTGACTTGTAGATTATTTCCACTTATGAAGACAAGCAAGAATCATCTCTGTATGAATGAATTACTGATATTTCATACATCATCATATATTATTCATGCTTAGTGGGTAGTAGAAATTAGTCACTAATATTTAGATGTTAAAAAATGACACATGAAGTGATTTATAATAATCATCTAAATGAAAACAGTTGTGATTTTGATTGCATCATAACATAAAGATAAAAAAATATGGTTACAGCAATTTCTCGAAGCTCTGATACATGTGTTCTTCATTTCCAGGGAAAGGAATGGCTGTGTCTGACTTGCCAAATGCAGCGTGCAATGGGAGGCATGGACCCCCCAAACCCCAAACAAAGTTCTGTCACACCATCGCCTCAGAAACAGTCTCCTGGGAAACCTGGCAACCTCCTCATAAAGCAGCAGAGCCACCAGAGCGACCAGGGTTTGACTCCACCCACCACCCCCAGGCAGAAATCCCCTGGTCCAACATCATCAGGACCACCATCACCGGGCTCTTCCATGTCAGGATCCCCAAAGATTGACCCCAAAACGGGAAAGCCTATCATACAGAAGTCCAGTCCACAGCCGTCTCCATCGAAAGCCAAACAGGAGTCTAGTTTCTTTGGTGGATTTGGTCTCGGAGGTCTAACAGATTCAGTCAAATCTTCCACAACTTCTTCACAATCAGAATCTGTTACGGGCAAACTGTTTGGTGGATTTGGTGGCTTGATGGAAACTTCAAAGCCACAAGCACAAACTGCACCCAAACAGGAGGAGTCTGTAGCAGGGAAGTTATTTAGTGGTTTTGGTGGGTTGTCCGACTCATCCTCGAAACCTCCAGCTGCTGCCTCTCAGATGTTCAGCTTTGGGTCATCCTTGTTAAACTCAGCTTCCAATCTTGTCACTGGAGAGGACAGCAAATCAGCAGAACCCTCTGGATCTCCTCCACAGTCTCCAGCTGACTCTGGCCCAGGATCGCCTCCCGATTCTGGCCCCGGTTCACCCCCTGACTCCCCCTTCTCCCCCCCAGGATCTCCCCCAGACACTGACTCTGCTCCAGATACTCCTCCCGCTAAACTCACTAAACCAACCAAGTCCATGTCTATGGATAAGGAGGAGAAACCTGCTTCTACTACACCAAAACAAAGCTGTCCTCTTTGCAACATAGAACTTAATGTGGGATCGTCTGACACACCCAACTACAGCCTCTGCACCGAGTGTAAGAAGACGGTGTGCAACTTATGTGGATTCAACCCCACGCCGCACTTAGGAGAGGTAAGATTCACAGCGCTTTTCACGCAACACCACTCTGCTACAACAGTAATTTATGTATTCCATCATATATAAATAGAACATAGACATCCACTGCACTGTGTAGTTGAAATAGGTCACTGGAAAGATAGCACTTGGAGACTTTTCTACTCAGTATTTTTCCCATATTTTCAATAATCAAAAGAGGAAGACGAAAGCAGTGATTTCTGGAGCATATAATTGAGCTTTATTCAACATAATTTGGCTATTGAATAATAAATACTTTATGATATGATAGACTTGTATCAGTTGTTCTAAAATTGGCTTAACTAAGATGGCTGTTGATTATACACTTCACTAGCTTCTTCTGGTGGTATGCTATAAAATTTCACTTTAAACTTTTATTATTTTTTTTAGATCCTGCTTTAATACTGTCTCACTACTCTTCTTTATCATGAGTTAAATTTCTTGTGACCATACTTCGGTTTAGTACTGTATTTTCTAGAAGTAAGTACTCCAACTTATGTTAGGGTGTGTTAGCTACAAGATGCTTTTGTTTTTGGGGGTTCTTTTTTTACATTTGCATTTGTGTTTATTTGAGCCTTTTTGAAGGGTTTGACTATTCCCTTTGCTAATGTTGTTTTCAAGTTAATTTAGTCCTTTTTTTTTGTTTTTGTAACAAGAGTTAATCCAGTTTGATATAGCGTGACATTTTGGCAAAGTTTAATATTGTTTTGTTATTGTGTTGATTTAAACCCAATTTCCCTTTTTAAATGAGTTTGTACTTTAAATATGGACATTTTATATGTCAAGGCCACCCTCTCCTGCACACATTTAACCGGCTTTTTAAATGTCTGGTCTTACTGGTGTACATTTTATGCGTTGTCTGATCTGCATGCCACTTTGAAAACATAACAGATGGTGCAATGTGTATGTGGCAATAGTACACTGAGGAAAGGGGCCAAAAAGTGATTGTGCATGAGTGGTTTCTCAGCAGGCATGATAAAGATGAACACATATTTTACATCCACTGAAGATCCTGTATCGCAGACATTGTAGGTTACTGTACCATCCCATTGAAAACCACTAGGCATGAATGATGGAATCCCCTGAGGACACAGGTTAGAGAGAGTGGTCCTGGCTGGCCCTCACGTGCGTTTGTCAATCTACATCCTGCATTCACGTGTTCAGGCCTGTTATTAGTAATCCTTGAGGTATTTCTGTCTCTGCAAAGGGTCTCCTCTCACTACACAGGTGGAGCTAAGCTAAGACCCAAATGTAATGTAAACTTTGCATACAAGTAACCTTTACTTTATTTTACTTATTTATTGCTATTTTATGGTACTGGTTTAATTATTTTAGGACTTGCACAATCAAATTTAGCATGTATACCTTTTGTTGTCTTTTATGATCTGTCCCTGTGCAGCACTTTTATTTGTAAAATGCACTGCACAGGGACATTTTATTTGTAAAAAGTGCTATATAAAGTTGATTTGGATTTTAAATTCATATTAAACTAAAAATGTAAATCAGCAGCATACTGATTTTTTTAATGTGGATGAAAAACTAACTATCTCTGTTACTAAGCAAAATTGGAACAAATCATGTATAAATGCATCTTTAAAACTATCTACCCTAAAGACCCTGTGAGATTTTCTGTTCTGTAGTTTTGGAAGTACTATGCTCAAGAAACGATATAATTTCCCTACAATACATCTGCATAGCAATTTTTATTAGAGCATGGACAAATGGTGACTCTTTATCCTTAAATATTCTTACATTCTACACCTTTAAATTGCACTGTATTACTGAATAATAAGGAACTGAACTGCAGTCAATTAGATTAGGCCAAGCATAGAAAAAAATGTAATTTTGTGGTACAGATGGCCATTCTGAGCACTGATGCTGTAATTGGATAAAGATTTGTCTTTTCAGCACAACCACAACTTAAAAAATCTGAACTTAGTAACAAGCAAATATTTTATGGTACATTTAATCCATGTGGTTAAATATACCAAGTCGTTCAAATTGCTTCAGAAGATGCTCACACATAACACCTTGGTTGAGTCATCTGCCCCCTCCGTACTGTGCCTCTGTGGCTGTCATGATGTTGACTGTCAGCAAGGGTTCACTTGCTGACGCATGTGAATGGAGCACACTGTGTGGGGGTTGTCGTGGACTGGGAAGCCATGAAGCTATACTGGTGTTCATGATTTGCCCACATCATGTGGTCATTTGTTGGTTGTGGCAATTCAGCATAGTGTTAAGTAGAGGTGGATGTACTCCATACCTTTATTGTGCCACCAGCTTCTGGAAATCAAATGTTCTATATGGAAAAGTAATATAAACAGCCAGATAGGAAACTTTTGTTCGGTAACTCTTGAGTAGGTTTACATATAGATTGAAATTCTCACAATTATTACTATTATTTGGTGTGTACAAATATTGTGACCTCAATAATCATGACAGTTGATTAACCGAATAATATGGTCATCTGAACATCAGAACTAAATATAAAGGATTGTCATCTATTGGTATCTATTTTCTTCTCCAACCATAAATGCTACCGATCCAACCACCCTTTTAGAGTCTTAGAAGTTAGACCAAAGAAATTAGACAGACATGAGGAATTTCCTTTTGACAATATATAATATATTATAACATTCACTTACTTATGTTTGTGTCCCACCCATATTTACCCCCATAGCACGTGTGCAAGTGAGAGTAATCTGGACTTCTTAAAAGGATTTAAAGGCCAACAGGAAGTCATTTGTGCTGGAGCTTGATCCTAGACTAAGGTGTCTTAATCCCCCCTCATGAGTGTTGAAAATAGACATCAGAGCAGGAAATACACTTATGATAAACTCTATTGCACTGGATATTTATAGTAATACTCAAGCTGCCTCCATATTTCTCTCCATTGATCATCTGATTAAAATGAAGGATTTGTGCTTTGCTAGTGTACCACAGCACTGTTATTGTAGCTGCTGCTGCTTCATGTCATGTCGCCCTTATCAATAATGAGCGTGCCTTACGTAAAATGGGAGAGGCACCACTTTGCTAACAAGCATGAGTCAAAAGATTCAGACTGAGTGGGAGATGAAGGGAACTCAGCTGGCTTCGGCCTACTTTTATTAATAAGACCAATCATTATTTTTAGATTTTCAGCACTATTACTGGGGTTAGTCTTATGTGGCGTAGTTTATGATCTAATTTTCTATTGAATTGAAAATTGTATCAACAACTGTTCATTCTTTTCATTTATTCAATTTTTGTATTTTTTTATTGGATAATCATTTACATTTTGACAACATAATTATAGTTAACAGGGCTAACAAAAACTCAATACTATCTGCACAACATAACCAAGCTTAAGTAAGTAAGTGTTATTTAAGGGGACAGTAGTTTTATTGATGCCCTTTTTGGTTAAAGAAATTCCCAATTCTGCTCACATCTATTTTTCTCAATTGTCCAACAATCTACCAGAGCTTCTTTCATTCACCTTACAAATTAGCACTAGCATGAAATCTTGGATATTATTTTGTGTCTTCCTCTTGTCTCATTGTCATTCTGTCGTTGTAGCAGTCTCTCCACCCACTGTCTGTACCCTTCAAACTGTGGTCTACAGTCAACAATCATTCTCTGTTGTCTTATTGGCCCACACATTTTGCTCCTTAATGATACTATAAGCTTTTCCCCCAATTCCCATATTATTAATCTACATTTACTAACCTGATCAAGTGCATGTTTTGTTGACTAGGCCCGTCCTGGTCTCTAACAGGGTTGCTTGAAGTGCCTGCAAACCCAAAGAATATAAAAATAGCTATAGTCACAAAAGAGCCATAAAGGGGACAAGGCAAGCAGCTGTAGGGCAGTTCTCAGTTACTTATACTCTCAGACACCCTTAGCGTCATAGCAACACTGTATTATATCGCTTTCCTTTATCATTTTTATAATACAGTACTGACCCTCTAAAGATTATATTTATTAGGACTGTGTTATGACGGGCTGTCTCTCAGAATTTTTACAGATACACAAATACCATGTAAGATAAGATCTGGCTTACTTTGGCTGTCTAAACCAGGTCTATAACAAGACTATTCACAGTTTAAATTAGGGTGAAATTAGGGCCTTAATCAAGTCTTAGTTTGGCCCATGCTACTAGTATTGCCATGATAATTATAACCAAGAACTTACCTTAATGAGAAAAAATATGGACATTGTGTACCACCCATAGACTGTATAAAAGAAGTGGACTAAGCGAGTGTGATGTCACCCATAGCATTCAGCTCCACTCAAATGAGGCTCCTGATGCCACTGTTACAGGAGCGAATTTGGAGCCAGGCTTCATATTTGGAAATCCAACTGCGAGTATCATAGCAACCACAAGAGCCAATCATGAGTGAGGTTGTTAAATGCCTGCCCTGCTCACTGGGGAGTAGCAAATACTCTGCTCCGCACTGTTCTGTATGGACTGCAGTAGTTCTGTGGTTTTTGTTTTTTTTCATTGGAACATGGATGTGATAGTTACATCGGGCTGTTATACTACTACATGTCTGTACAGGTTATTTAACTAATGAATCAATTACTATCAGTTTATTTTATTTATTTTACTTACCGGAAAAACTGGACACCGGGGGTTTTTGAAGGTCTATTTGCACAATTAAATGCCAAACAAGCCATGACGAACTGTAAATGAACCTACATTGCTGTACTTTAAGACCAAAAGAACAAATTAAAAAGTTCAACAACCCGAAGAAAAAACTTGTCAAACAAGTTAAAGTTGTTGCACTCCTTGACAAACAATCAACCAACAGAGTTAAATCCACAAACAAAATGGCAGGGGTCCATTGATAGTTTTACATCTTGATCCACTAGTTAAAAGCCCGGAAAAGTCGTGCCTAGCCGACAGTGGAAGGGGCAGGAAAGAGGGAAGGGGGCTTACTTAGCAATGAAACACACAAGCTGTCAATCATACCTGTTGCTAATGCTTGCAGGTGCGACCTCTGGGAATGAAGGCATCTGATTGGTCCATTATTTATGTTCATATCTTGATTTAGGGACAAAATAGCGAAATGAAAAATTCAGGATCATGTAGAGCGGGTTAATAAAAACATTTTGAGGCCAAATTGTGGCCATACCAGTTTGTCAAAGCCTGATCCCGTCAGATCTCAGAAGCTCAGCAGGGCCTGGTTAGTACTTGGATGGGAGACCACTGGGAATTCCAGGTGCCACAGTGGGGCGCCAGTCACAAAAAAACTGGTGTTGTGTCCTTAGGCAAGACACTTAACCCTCATTGCCTAATGTGAAAGTGATGTGTGCATGGCAGGACTCCCTTGAAAAAGAGATTAGTAATCTCAATGGGACTTTCCTGGGTAAATAAAGGTTAAAAAAAAAATAAAAATGACGAGGCTCACTGCAGCAGTTACAGAGAGAGAGGCGACAAGATTCCAATCTAAGTCAATTGGAGCCAGGGTCAGAAGGAGCCGGAAGAGCCTCTTGGATCACTTCCTATTTGGAATGCAATAACTAACGCATTAGCTATGTCTATTTTATTCATATATTTATTTACAGGCGGCACGGTGGCAACACTCATGCCTCACAGCAAGAAGGTTGTGGGTTCGATCCCCGGGTCGCCTGTGTTTTTCATGTTCTCCCCGTGTCTGGGCACTCCGGTTTCCTCCATAAACTCCAACCCCTATGAACCAACATCAACGACCATGACGTCCGCCCTCCTGTGGGCTCACCACCTGCAGAGGGGTTCATAGGGGGGGTCAGGTGCTATGAGGTTTGGGCAGCAAGCTGCCACCTGCGGCCCAGCCGGATAAAAGCGGGAGATGATGGATGGATGGCATTTATATTTATGGTCTATGGTACCATCAGAGCTTGCCAATCACAGAAATGTAGGGCATTTGATCTAAAACATGTTCCAAATCAATATTCAAATTACTGCTTGCTAGGTGGCAGGTGTTTTCTTCTTTTGTCCAATGCCAGTACTCTTTTCACTCACCCCATGCTGGGTTAAAAAGAAAGTGTTGCATGCCATGTGGAAGGACATCTGGCACAAAACCCATGTAGGGCTGCAACTATCGATTATTACAGTAATCGATTATTCTGTCGATTATTTTCTTCGAGTAATCGAGTAATCGTTTGTTATTGTCGTGTCTACTTTGCACATGCTAAGTACACACCACATGCATTGACAGATACACGTGTTTTGGACATGAAAAACGTAATTATCGCTAGGCTAAAGTTGACTCACCTCACGGTTTCTTTTCCACTTGTGTAATGTACGGGGCTTTCTGTTTAGATGTTGTAGCATCAGTGTTGAGAAGGTGACTTTTAAAATGTAATCCCCTACAGATTACAGATTACATACCCCAAAATGTAGTTTGTAACATAATCCATTAAATTACTTAAAGTAACGTAATCTGAATACTTTGGATTACTTGATATTGTCATGATTTTTAAAACTACATGAATGTAGCAACCAACTCCTGCAAATTCTTGTTTGGTTTTAGACCTGGATTAGTCCTGGTTTTAGATCTGGTTTAGACCTGGTTTAGACCTGCTTTAGACCTGGCTTAGTCCTGGTGTGAGTTCTGGTTTAGAGGCGCACAGGAGGAAGTGCGGTCCACGCAGCGTCCACGACAAGACACAAGCCACGCGCAGAGTGCGCAGCGTACGGGAGATGAGGAGCGCGCGGCGTACCAGAGATGCGGGGTGCGCGGTGTACCGGAGCGTACCACGCTCGGAGGAGGTTATGCTCTTATTATACATCCATGGGCGCCGCGCTGTTTTGTGTACAGTGAAGTGCAGTGGTCGTGCGGAAACTTTACCTCTACCACAAAAGGTTCCGGCCATCGCTGAGCGAATGAAAATAAAACGAAGCATCGAGGCAAAAAATAATAATCGATGCATTTTTCTAATCGATTAACTCGATGAATCGTTTCAGCCCTAAACCCATGCAAAATCAATACACCAAATCCACTTCACACAGTTGGAGGAAAAAATATTTACTGTGGTGAGCCAGAAAGACAAAATCTGAAGAAAATAGTGGTATATATTAGTCTTCTATATCACATAAATCTTGTGCAACGTTTGACAGTGTGCCAGACTGTAATCGCACACAGAGAAAACAGTAATTTATCGTTTTTACACTGCGCCCCCATAAGCCTTGCTCCAGCATGAGTTTCAATTACTCCCATCCTTATTTACTTGTGCTTACATGTGCCCCTCTGTTTAAGCCACTGAATCCATTGGCTCTGAGAGGAGAGAAGGGGAGCCAGGAGGAGCGCTTGTTTTCCAGTTCTGAGAAATGATGGTGAGACAGAGGGGCAGGCGAGGACAGGCCCCGACAGCCACACATACCCACACTTTTTGGCACGGGTTTCTCCTCAGAGGTCCAATCCTCTCTTTAGGACAATGTCATTCATTTGAAATAGGGGCTCTGACTGATGCTGGGCCAAATTCACTATCCAGAATTCATATTTTTATTGTGTCTCATGCTTTTGAAAATTCAAATTACAGATATTCAATTTTCAATGTATTTTTTGATGCATTGAACTACTATTGTTGTCCAATTTAGGATATCCATAGAATGTTTGTTATTTATTACGTTAGGCTTTCCCCTATTCAGCCTCTTCTATTGAGCTGTCATTTTTTGCACATTGATTTTGTATGTTTTACACTAGGTGCTCTTCCTGACACAATTCTCTCTCAGTAATGGCTTTGAGTGACCTGAATTAACTGTACATGACACCTGTTTAGATAAGCAAACCACCGCATGGGATTATGTTTTTCTTTTGTTTTTTTGTGGTGTGGTATATATAAAAAGTTGGAAAATATCTGAGATGGTAAAAATCATGTGGAATATATTTTTGTTTTGATGTTTTCCTCCAGTCTGTCACAACTGTAGTTGCCTTTCCAAATTGTTGCAACATTAACAGTCGAAAATTATTCAGTAAAATAGTAATTCGTCAGTAAAAGACAACATGACTGACCAACACACAGAAAACAAAAATGTATACCCATCCCTGGGCATCCTGTCCTCAGACACATCTTTTCTGCAGAAAAATCTCAATGGGAAAAAGAGAACAAACATAGTGAAGGAAAGCCACTCCCATGGGCAGACAGGCTGTTGATGTGACCAGGACTTATGCACGTACATCATTTTAAAATAGAGTTCAAGTCTGCAGAGCCAGAGTCTGCTGAAGAGCTCCAATAAGTCCTAATTTACAAAATGTGAACACAAGTGAATTATGTTAAACTGCATACCAAATGTATCTAATCTAAAAATGGGGCATAATGGGATCTATACTGAGTAAAGAGGCCTAAGATGACAGAGCAAAGCAAAGCCTCTGTCACTGAATATGTTTGTGCCTGTTCTTATACCCAAAGCTGCTCTGACCATGACAACCTGACCGCTGTGGTTAGCTTTAGCACTCGTCATGCATGCCTCTGAGTCACACCTGAAGGCAAGATTTCACATCAAGCAGAAGCACCCGCTACAGACTACAGCAACATGACTGGTACTCCTGAAGGAAACCTAAAAATACAAAACTATCCAGTCAAATTTGGATCATTCAAAAGTAGCATTGATTAGTGGAGATTGTATTGCATTGTTTGGTTATGTGCTTCCATTTGTCTCTTTCTCTTCCGGTGTATCACATAACAGTGTTTGTCACTTTAGACTTTGAAGTAGCAGACAAAATAACCTCCATATAGAGTGGCATAACTTAAATATACAATATTTAGCATAACTTCTATTTAATTAAACAAAACTATTTAACTGCTGTTATATCCTTCTAGAAAACCTCAGTGGATTTCAGCTAAACTTAAAAATAGCCCTGCGCCAGGTTTCCTTCCAATTTATGTCCATTTTATCCAGGCTTTGAAATGGTGCAAAAATGCAGACTTGTAAATGAATTCCCTATTGCTAAATTGCTGTAACACAGTTTGGTAGTTAAAAATAGTTTTCTCACACGCTTTTGCTTTTATCAGCTTCTTATCCCAGATTTCCCACTCTTAATTGGGTTAAAAACAGCTCCTGTCTCATGTCATGCCCAGTTACCCAACCTTGGGGGCATCTATCTGTGCTTGTGGAACATTTAGCTACATGGAGCAATTGAGAAGCACAGGAGGACATTTGTATGTGTCTCCAAACACAGACCGAAAACCTCTTTTGTACAGAAAAGATGGACAAAGATGGTTTTTTTGGCTTGTAAAGAAGCTGATGCTGTTTTGTTCCACTGAAGCTCTGGTGCATCCTAATGAAGTTGGCCACTCAGCAGCTCTCATCACTGAGGAATGCGCATGGACAACAAACTTTAATTTTAGCAGGAACTTTAGTGGAACTGCATTACACAAGGGACACAAGGGTCATTTATCAGCCGTATTTAACCTAGTGATTTGTGACTCAAGTCGTATTGGGTGCATATGAATGAACTGGAAAGCCCATAATAATACTGTTTATATATTTGTGTGGTCTTTGTAGGTGCGTCTGTCTTGTTACCTCAGTTTTTGACTCTTATAAGAATATATATTTGAATATAATAATCAGACAAATTATACCACATTTGAGCTCAGGTCACTTGTCCTGACTGGAATGTAATTTGAAGTTTTCCTTGCTCATAGGTGCCACTAATTTTTGATCTCTGAAAATGGATGGTTATTCAGTATTACTCTTTCTACTGATCCCAGCTTGAAAGTTGGAACCAATATAAGATGTTCTTGTGATAACATGCTAGCTACAGTATGTTATGCTGAATTTTATGCATTTCTGTTGGAATAATGTTAAGGTATACTTTATTGTCCCATGGGATAGTTTGTTCTCATCTTTCAGTGCCACTGATGTAAAATTGTAGGTGCAAAGGGCGACCGCAGTGTAGTGTATCACAATTTATCTCCAGATGTTAGGTAGTTAGATTTGGTAAGGACTACTTAGCTGGAGGATTTGCCTTCTGACTGTGTTTTAGGATAATGGAGGAAACTGACCCAGAAACAGGAAGAACACACATACAAACCACCAAAAGGCATACACCAGGACCTTTGTGTTGTAAGAGTGGTATCTACACAGCCACCCTGCTAAGTAAAAGCATATCTTATATTGCAGGAGTTTATTAATAGAGAACAACAATTCACACTATTTATGTGGATGTGTTGTTTTCACACAGCCCTATAATTAACCAGTTATGTATTTCTGCTTAGCACTTTACCTCCTGCAGCTTGTGTGTGTGGCTGCTGCAATGTGTGCTCAGAAGGCAGCTTGTATGATTCATTAAAGGCAGAAAGTCTGTCACTCTTGTCACCACAGAACAAGAACATTTTGAAACCAAAAACATGACACTTCCAACGAGACAAGCTTACGATCATCGACTACATACAACTGAGTACCGTAAATTCCGGATCACAAGCCGCTACTTTTTTTCTACACTTTCAACACTGCGGCTCGTAATATGAAGCGGCTTTTTTATTTTTTTTTTTCATCGCGGGAAAAACATGGACCAATAAAATGAATAAGTAGTTCACTGAGGTCCAATGAAATTGTATGATTAATCACAACTTCCTTATTTCAGTCTTTCTGCTAACCCTCATCAACATGGAGAATACCAGACAAAAAGCATATGATGCAGCTTTTAAACTAAAAGCGATCACTCTGGCAGTTAAAGAAGGAAATCGAGCTGCTGCCCGTAAAATTGGCATAAACGAGTAGATGGTGCGAAGGTGGAGGCTCCAGCAAGAAGAACTGAGCCAGTGTAAAAAGACAACCAGAGCTTTCAGAGGTAACCATAGCAGATGGCCTGAGCTTGAAAACTTTCTGGAGGACTGGGTTAACACGCAAAGAGCAGGCGGTGTTTCCGCTGTACAAATCAGACTGAAGGCTAAAGCGATCGCTACCGTGGTTTATTCCCAGAGCGCCAAGGTGTGTATGTGCATTTCGCGTGTGTGTGTCCCAAGTGTGTGAAGGTGTGTAAGTGCCTGTGGCGCGTGTGTGTCCCAAGTGTCACCAGTGGCGAGTCCGTCCCCAGAGTTCAGCGGGGACGCGTCCGCGCCCATCCCGGAGGCGCTCCAGGCGGCGGGGATGCAGAAGCGAACCCCCCGCCTAGTCTTTGGCCAGCGGTTTATAATATGGTGCGGCTCATATAATTACAAAATTGATTTTTCTTCATAAATCTGAGCATGCGGTTCTTAATCGGGTGCGCTCTGTAGTCCGGAATTTACGGTACTTTATTTGACAAATAAGAAAAATAAGAAGTTTTTGCTTTCTCAAACAAATACTAAATATTAATAAAATACAACACTAAATACAATGCTAAACACAATCAGTCAATTAAATACTGCCCCACTTTAACTGTAGGCTTTTAACTGTAAGTTTTAATCATATTTAATTTGTTTATGTTGTTGTAAGGCGACCTTGGGTGTCCAGAAAGGCGCCTAATAAATGTATTATTATTATTATTATTATTATTATTATTATTATTATTATTATTATTATTATTATTATTATTATTATTATTATTATTATTATTATTATTATTATTATTATTATTGTTGTTGTTGTTGTTATTATTATTATTATTATTAAATACACAATTAAATATGCGTGAATCCAAAAGGTCAAACTTCCTCAATATTTTTAAAGCATACATATACATATAGTGAACTTATAAAGTGTGATAGACATAGGAATAAATATTATCATGTATGGATCACAAACTTAATACTCTTAAAATGAATGCATCAAATCAGTTTCTAACACAGGTTCTAACTTAAAAATGTTAAATACTCTGATTTAAAGTTTATAGTTAAATATTTTCCCTATAGTGACAATAAATTACTATATATCAAATTTAAACACTTTAAGTATTGTTAATATGAATGGTAAATTACAAATATATAACCTGGGGCAACCTATAGGTATAAGGAGGCATGAAAAATAGTAACCAAAAAAATGTCTTTGTCCAGACCAGTAAAATTTGTAGCTTTGATTGCCCTCACTGAGATAGTGTGATAATGGCAGCACGTATCTGTCTGTCTGACTGAGTATCTTTTCAAAATTCACTATCTGTGGTCATTTCTCCTCCACTCAGTGCCTGTTCCTGTTTTAACTGATAGAGCCGTCAAGCTGTACAAACTCTCCAGTGCGCCCCATGGGGAATCACGGCATTGGTCCACATCATGTCTCTGGATTAAGTGGATTTTCTGTCAAGTTATTGGATGCAACTCACTAACGTCAGCACTATATAAGTTCCTTTGTCTGTTGGCATTTTAGGATGAAGCTAAGATATGATTTTTTTTTTATTTATCTTTGCTGGAGTGAGTAACTAGTTTTGATACTTCTTAAACAGCCAACCCCTAAATTGGCTGTAATAAAAATTTACACCTGAAAGTGTCTATGGAATAAATGACCTTGAATTGAGTGTCTTGCCTTAAACATTTTACCCCGTCAAAACACCAGTGTTGCTTTTATTCTAGTCCTAGCATGACACACTGTCTCATGCCTTATTTACATACTGCTGCACCACTTTCTTGATCTGACCTGCTTTCCCTTCTCTCTCCGCTCTCCTCGTGTCTCTAAACTGAAGAGGAGGAGATGGCTGTCGGCTGCAGGGCTTAACACTGGAGCTGTGATATTCTCTGAGGCCTGACTCTAGCACAAAGCTTGCCGTTAAGCTGCTGATGGCGCTCATGCATATGCCAGCGTCACTGGGGCGTGTTGGAGAGGAGGGAGAGGGTGCTGAAATGTAAAATAAGATGTTTACGTCACACACCATGCTGCTGACTACTACCACTCTGAATCTGTTAAAAAGTGGTTTGTTTTTCAATAATGTTAATGTCTTGAGGAGACCCTGTTCCTGTGTACAACTCAACTTTGTAGTTACCCCATATTTTATGAATCTACCGTTTGTCTAAAAGTGCATATGTGGTACCACCCTAGACTATCTTACTGCACTTGTATAATATATTCATAGTAAATACATAGTCAACAATAGTCTACATAACAATAATATGACACCCTCTTAGAAAATAAGTAACTATATCAAACATTTTATTACCATAATGGTTATAATATTGATGTAACAGCTTATATTAATAATTTATCAGGTGATATCTATTCTCTTACTGATGCTCGGTCTGTTATGATAATACTATATCAACTTAAATGATGGAACAGTAACTTTTGGAGATCAGTATTTATCGTGGATACTTTTTATGAGGGGGAGTGTTTGGTTTCTTTTTCTGTATTAAAACATGATTTGAGCTGTAGGGAGATGAATAAATAACTCATAGATACTAACTTGTAGTGTTTCATTCTGTTATTTAATTTCAGCAGGTCATGAGTTTTTTGTTGTTTTTTTTGTTTTTTTTTACAATATTGTACATTTTGAATATTTCTGGGGAAGCCATATACCACACTTCAAAATTTGACAGGCCTAAGTGATGCTCTAGTCTTTGATGATAAATTATAGCATCTTATTCCAAAATCTTACATACTCTTCTAACCCAGTTCAGTGTGCTCTGAGCATGTTTTGTCTGCTCAAGAAGGCTCAACCTTCTGAGTCAGGCCATGGTGAAGCCCTGTCCCATTCCATGTATTATGCATACACATCTCTGACGTCCCATAGATGTAAAAGCCCCTGGAAATAGAAGAAGTTACAGTCTGTTTGGTCACACTGACGTTTTAATGACGTAAATATGTTCTTTTGTCACAACCCTAACATTATTAACATTTGACTTTTTGTTTTTGTAAACTGAAATAGCTTATGCAATGTGTAATACAACTCATTGTTATATAATAGACAGTGCAACAAAATATGCTAAAGGTGTTCAAATGGTTAGGTAAGTAATACATACCTATGCAACATTTATTGATTAAGTAGGGGAAATCCATCACCAGCCCGAAGGAGACTGTGACCTACATACATTGTCTTCTTCTGTTGCAATATAGTGTATGTCTCTACTCTAGTAAGCGACATCTGCCATTTCTCAGTTTTGAAAGCTTTTAGATACAGCTAGAAGTCTGTCTAAAATGTTTACCATGCAACTACTTATAAATTACTTTTTTATGGTCTATTATGTACCGTAAATTGACTTTAAAGTGCATCATGTCAAGGAACTCGCAAAGTTGAGAGTTGGAACAAATAACAAAAAATGTGGACATAAAAGTTTCTGTAACCTTGAATGTCTACTGACTTCTTTGTTGTTTTCTCTTCTTGTTCTCTTGCAGAAAGAATGGCTGTGTCTCAACTGTCAGACGCAGAGGGCCATGTCAGGTCAGCTAGGAGATGTGCCACCTCCAGCCATGGGGTCTCCAAGGAAACAACCACCAGCTCCTGCCCCTGTTGCCCCCACCTCTACCACACCCCCAGCCCCTGCAGGCCCCCCAACCCCTGCTACCCCTGCTTCTGTAGATAGCCACCCTGTAGTGGAACCAGCTGACCTGAACCCTGCAGCTCCTGAAGCTAAGGTAGAAGATCCAAACCTTCCTATACTTGACAATGCTAGTGTTACCTCTCCTCCTAACAGCATACCTCACCAGGAAATACCACAAGATCAAACTGATAGCTGTATTACAGGGAATGTCCCAGAACTCCCAGCTGTGATGCAAAAACAGAACAGCTTAAACAGAGAGAAGGGTGGCCCTAAACCTGAGACAGACAGTGAACCTTGCTTACCTGTTAGTGTAGTAGTGGGAGCTCAGGAAGACAAAAACACACTCATTCAGTCTATCTCAGAGGAAAGTGAGAAGCTAAATCTATTGAGCAAAACAGAAATAGACAAAACAACAGCTCTTTCTGAGACACAGCCAAATCCTGAGATTAGTCAGGCTCCGTCAGATAAGCAGGAAGAAGCGTCACCTACTCAAGATGCGCTTTTAGACAATATGGCAAACTCAGGTGAAGCAAAGACTGTAGTGGATCCTCTAGTCACCCCAAATGATTGTAATAATACTGCTGATGTAATAGGACAGCAAGAAACCCAGGTAGTTGAAAATGTTCCGTCCACTGCAATAGATCAGTCTCAACCAGAGGCTCAATGTGAAAATATTATAGAGACTGAAAAAGGTTGTGATCCCCAAACAGAAATCATTACCAAAATAAAGACAGACGTAGGGAATACACAGCCTACACCTTCGGGTCAAGCAGCAGCTGAAGTTAAGGATGACAATTTGATAAATACTGAAACTGGAAGTCATCCCAAAATAGAAGATATTACAGGAAACAAGTCTGACGTTGAAACAGTTATAGAGGCAGGGCAACAGTGCATTGAAAACAAGGGAATTGAGAGGATAATTGAACAAGCTCCAGCAACTGAAAACCCTACAGAGGATATAGTCACTGAGGTAAAACCAGGGGAAGAAAATATTGTCGAGGTAACGCCTGGAAATACCAGTGCTGTGGAGGAGGATGTTGTTAAAATGGAAACTATCAAACAGAGTGCCATTGAGAGCCCTGAAGTTATGGATAAATCACATGATGGAAAGGTATTTGAGCAAGAGGAGGTGATGGCAGAGGTAAAGATAGAAGAGGTAGTAAAGAACACACAGGAAAACTTAGGAGGGACTGTGATTAATGAAGAATTATGCACAAATTTATCATTGACTCAAACGGAAGATAATACTGTTGTGACAGAGGAATCAAACCAGGATATAGCCCAAGCAAATACACATTTTGAGGAAAAGTTAGGCACATCTGAGCAAACTGGGTTATCTTATCTTAATGAGGAAGGCGCTACAAATACTCAAGGGCCCTTGTCAAGTGAAGATAACATACAAGTTTCAACTTCAGAAGCTGTCAAAAGTGAAATTTCACAGGAGGATCCAGGTCAGGGCAACGCAAACATTGTCGCAGAAAGCCAACATGAAGTTAGCGATGGTCCTTCAGCTTTGACAGGAATGGATGAGAAACAAGTCGAGGAAGTCGCTGAGCAGAAAGTGTCAGTCACAGAACAGGAGAGAGATTTTGGCACAAATGTAGTCGAGTCACAACCTGTTTTAGAAAATCTTAAGGTATCTATTTCAGACACCGACACAGTGGGTGAGAAAGATGCCACTGCAGAGTATAAGATAGAGCACAGCACAGTATCACAGGCTGAACAAAATCAAAGTGCTTCTCAATTAGATTCTACACCTCCTCTAGCAAAACCTGACATCCCAGATTCAATAGTTTGTAGCTCACTGGACAAAAGTAACCAGGAAGAGAAAACAGAAGAATCCTCAGTAAAGCCTAGTGAAGAAGACACAGCTGAGGTGACTGTACTGTAGCACGTAGCATGATTATTATTTATAGTAAGCCTGCTGTAAATAGTATTTTGATAGAAATGCAATTATATTATGGCATTGTGTTCCCAAAATCACACATGTATCGTTTTGCAAAATGGAACTGTATACAGTGATCAAGTCAGATATTTCCATCTTTGAAAAAATATGTTTAAAGGTGCACTATACAACTTTTCTGTTGGCCTGCTTGTTTCCATGGAGATGTTTTTGCTTTGCCTGAAATGTTCCAAGGTATGGCAGTAAACCAAATCAAGTTACACATGAGATCAATGGAGAGGCAGCCCCACTCGTAGTAAGACTGCAAGGTATTTTTTAGCAATAAAACACCTAGTGTAGTTACATAGTGCATCTTTAAGAGGGTCTAGACTAAATCAGCATTTCACAGTTTATATACAATTTAATGAGGTGCATGTGTGTGTCCTCCACATGGCATTTTATTGACACGTTCTTTTCTTCCTTTCCCACAGGTGAAAACAACAGAGCAAGCTCCTACAGAGAAAGAACCTATGACTAAGGAAGGCAGCCCCACAAGCCTATCAGATCTTACCAAACTGGAGAACACTGTCCTTCCTATTCTTGAAGCACAACCAAAGCCAGAAGAGAAAACAAGCATAGACACTCCCAAAACAAGACGTAAATTAGAGGTTCTACCTATTATGCCTGACTCACCAAGTTCTGAGGAAGAACGAGAAATCCCAGAGAAAAATGTCAAAGCCACAGAAAAGAAGAAGCTCTTGGTGCCTATGGACATTAGGGGTGACTCTCTAGAGGACAGCAGTGAGAGCATTGGAAAGGAGAGCCCTATGTCGGGAGATGACGAGGACTTTATTAGAAAACAAATCATTGAGATGAGTGAGAATGAGGATGCTTCTCCTACAGACGAGGAAAATCTTATTCGACAAAAGATCAAAGAGCAAGAAAAGAAAGGTGAAAATGTAGAAAAGAGTGCATCAGGGAGAGCCCGACGTCTTACTAAAAAAGCCACTATAAGCCCTGATGATGAGGAGGAGAAACATTTAGAGGAGGCATTGAGTAAGACTGCTGAAGAGAGGAAAGAATCTAAACAAGAAAACTCTAAACAAGAAGAAAGTGGCACAGCAGTTCGCCAATTTCAAACTATGGAACTTAATACACCGAGTATGAGAATAGCTACAACTGAAGGGGAGGTAGAGATGGAGTGCCTCACTGACTCACCAGATGACAGGTCAAAAGGGGAGGGGTCATCCAGCCTACATGCATCCAGTTTCACCCCAGGGACATCTCCAACATCCATGTCCTCATTTGATGAAGATAGTGACAGCAGCAGTCCTAGTAATATGCCTACTGGTGAAGGTAAGCAACAAAGAAAGGCTAAGCACAGACAACCAGGGCAATTACCGACTATTGAAGACTCCTCTGAGGAAGAAGAACTTCGTGAGGAAGAGGAGTTACTCAGGGAACAGGAGAAGCAGAAAGGCTCAGGGAAAAAGTCTAAAAAAGACAAAGAAGACAAAAGCAGGAGACGGGAACGGTCAAAAACTCCACCGAGTAACCTGTCACCAATTGAGGATGCATCACCAACTGAGGAGCTAAGACAGGAGGCTGAAATGGAAGAGATAAGGCGGTCTTCTTGTTCTGATTTCAGTCTCGAGTCTGATCCTGAAGGTTTTGAAATTCATGCCTCAAAGATCGCAGCAGTTCAAAAATCATATAAACTCCCGGTATCTGGTGACTCAGATAACACACAAAAGAAACCACTCAAATCTGCAGATGAGGCTTATGAAGAGATCATGTTGAGGGCTAAGTCCCCAACCACTGAGAAAGTTGACAACCAACCAGAGAAAGAAGCACTTTATGGGGGAATGCTAATTGAAGACTATGCCTATACATCCCTTATTGACAATTCAACAAATGAGAGAGAAGAACCTGATAAAATGGTTGTTCCAACTCAACCCAAAAAGCTAAGGTCTCCAGATGAGGTCTACGAAGACATGTTAAAGAAGCGTAAAGAATTCCAGAAGCTTGAGGAAGAGTATCAGAAACTGCAGCCAAACCAAGAACAACCAAGTCCGACTCCTGAAATTGTATTGCAACCTGCTGAGAATATCAACAAACCCACTACAGTAACAATAGGCACAGATGGAAAGCCCTTGTTGGATGCTGATACTGCCTACGAAGAGTTAATGAAAAAAGTGCTAACCCCAGGAACAAGTCCGACTCAACAAGACCAAGATGTGGGAACTATTACATTTACGAGGGCACTACACCCCATCCCAGATTTAAAAGTGACTCAGTGTTCTTCAGGAGAGCTGTCTTCAGATGATGAAAGTTTGTATAAGAAAGAAGAAGAGCCAGAAACACCTGAACCTCCACCAGTCAGTGAGTCTAGCCCAGTTTCTCCCCCCGAACCATCTGAAATCACAGTTACAACCACTCAAGCTGCAGTGGATTTATCTGCATTATCAAGAACCACCCCCATGATGGGGAGTGTGGCCCCCTTACCCACAGTCCCCCAATACACTCCTGGTGTTCAGAGTGTAGTGTCAACTGCCCCACCTGTGCCCCCCAAACCACATGTCATGCGAAGGGGCACTTCTCAAGACAGTGCAGACATGCC
The DNA here is from genome assembly GCA_034769755.1 of Odontamblyopus lacepedii. Classification (NCBI taxonomy): domain Eukaryota; kingdom Metazoa; phylum Chordata; class Actinopteri; order Gobiiformes; family Gobiidae; genus Odontamblyopus; species Odontamblyopus lacepedii. The sequence continues at coordinate 31,928,546 of CM068344.1, read as the reverse complement.
CATTGCTCCTCCCCCTCCCCCACCAAAACCAACTGTATTTCCAAGAAAGGCACCAGTTCCTCTGCCACCTCAGGCATCAACATCTCCAGTAAAGCCAGATGATCCTATAGCAATGACCGCAGTTCAAGGATCCCCCACAAGACAGCCAACAGTTACACCAACATACAAAGCTCATGTACCTCCACCTGTTCCTCCTAAACCATGCATACCTTCTGGAATGAGTGAAGGACCAAGAGTAGCACATGGTGTCAAACCACCAATTGCACCAAAACCAGGATCACATCCAACTTCTCCAGCCCATGTCCCTCATCCGCCAAGACCAACAATGCTACCTACTGGTCCTGCTGAAATAGCTCTTAATCTGAGCCCCACCTCTGAGCAAAAGCAATTTCAGCCATCACCAAGGTCCCCTCCATCTCCAAGATATGCCAGTAATCTTCGTGACACATATGTGGTTATAACACTGCCATCTCAGCCAAGCTCTCCAGTAGAAACCATTTCGACCCAAGCCCCTTCAAGTCCTGGTCCAGCATCTCCCTTACGCCAAGCACCAGCCCAAAGTTATTCCCAACCACAAGCACAACAGCAGCCCTATCCACTGCAGGAAGTTCCACCTCATCCACCAAGAGTACCTTTAGCTTACACACGAGTCACAGAATCTATTGAAAGTCAAGAGATCTGCAGCCCAGAGAAACATGTATCAAGTTCATGTCATATAATTGAGGCAATATCTGCTTCAGCTCAGCCACCTGTGGTAACTCCAAATCTGATCTCCCAAGTTGTTACTACTGAAGTCCAAAGAACTACAGTCTCAGTTGTTCACGAAAGGGCGGCCCCACCACTGCCAGCCCCGAGGGCAAACGGTGTCCCTCTGGATAAGTCTAAGCCACAAATACCCCCACAGACAACTCAGGCTGTCCAACCTTGTGAAGTTGTGGATCTAAGAACAATGAAAGTTGATCAACAATCAACCATGAATGGTGTTGACCTGTCCTCTGGCCCTGACTCAAGACGCCCATCCTATGTAACGGATTCCAGTCGTCAAAACAGTGCTGTACAGTCTCCTGTTGTCAACCTCAGTGCAGAATCCTCCACTGTTTCCATAATGACAGACAGTATCACTATTGTCACATGTGCCGCCACGATTCAAAGATGGGACAGTGCAGACACCACAACAACCTCCTCAGTGCCACTTCAACTGACAAAGAACAAATCATTTGAACCTGTTTCTCAAATTATCTATCGACCAGTTGATTCACAGCCCCCTGTTCAGGCTGGAACAGAAATCCCAATAAATCTGTCAGTTGGATCAGGTGGAGGTACATATCAGAGTGCTCCTATAACTACAGTACCCCCATGTGCTTCAAGTTGTGCTGCCAATGGCCTCACTACCAGTACAGCAACAGTGGCTGGAGCTGTTGACCTCAGCACAACTAAACCATTCAACACAGTGGTGTCAGTGGATGGGGCCTCCTCTGAAGTCGTCACTGCAGTAATCACAGATGATGATGGCAAACCAGTGGATTTAACTGCGGGGAAAAGAGCTGTGTGCTGTGATGTTGTGTATAATTTCCCATTTGCAGGAAGTTGCACAAGTCAACAGCCCACCACACCTCTGCCTGAGGATCGCTTTGGATATCGTGATGACCATTATCAGTATGACCGAACCCCATATGGAATGAGAGGGTTTGGAGGAATTAAACCTTCAATGTCAGACACCAATCTGGCGGAGGCTGGGCTCTTCTTTTATAAGAGTAAGAATAGTTACAACTTCAATAGCACTACAGATGGTGCAGTAGATCTTACTTCAGCCAAAATTTCCGATGCAGGTCAGTGGAATGATATTACAGACCTTTCTCTTAAATGTCACTTCGAACTGTTGCCCCCCATCTATGGCTAAAATTGTATTTTTTATTAATTTTGCATGGACATTTAACTTTTTGTGTTATATTTTTGCACGTGTCTGCATGTGGTGACTGTCATCTTTTTGTAACCTTGTTGCAATCACCATTTTTTTTTTCTTTTCCATTTTTTATTATGATTGTGTTTTTGGCATGGTTTGCTCCACAATCAAGTAACATTAAATCGGCATTGTTTTCAACTGATATTTTTGACTTTTAACAGGTGAAGCTGTTGACTACTCCAAAAAAGGAATGTATGCAGGCATGACAATACCACCATACTCTGATGCAAGAGCCACAAGTGCAGTTGGTACAGCTCTTGGTACAACTAATGTTCTGAGGTCATCAAATGGAGTAGTCTATTCCTCTGTGGGATCACCTAACCCTTCCACATATGCCATCACTACTCAGCCAGGTTCCATATTTAGTACTACCTATAACAATCAGTCTGGTATGCATACCAGCGACACCATGCCTTCACTCTCCAACCTCCAGAACATGCCACTAACAAGATCACACAGTTTCCTCTCTACCATATCCACAACAGACGCAGAGGTCCCACTTAATCTCGAGCTGTCCAGAGCAGGTACTACAGGCATAGAAAGTATCACCACAGCTTCACTGTCTTTGGACACTTACACTGATGCATCTCTAGAGGCCATTGCTGCTTCTCTGGAAGCTCTGTCCTCCCCCATGGTTGCTGGAGATGGACAGTATCAAGCAGAGCGGGAAAGACTAGAGATGGAGAAACTCAAACAACAACGTCTGGCCGAGGAACTGGAAAAGGAACGACAGGAGATTCAGCGCTTCAGGGAACACGAACAACTCCTAGTGCAGAAAGAACTGGAGGACTTGCAGGCCATGAAACAACAGATTTTGAATCAGCAAGAGGAGGAACGCCAAGCTCATCTACTAATGCAAAAAGAGACATATGCCCAACAACAGCAGCAACTAGAACAAATCCAGAGGCTTCAAGAGCAGCTTCGTATGCAGCTAGAGGAGCAAAAGCTTAGACAGATGTATCCAGGTGATGTTACTGGTCATGGTGTACAAGAGGCAGTAGTCCTGGGACCAGATGGCACAGTGCTAGCTCGCAAGATTACAGATAGTGGATGCCAGACAGATGAAGAGGATGAGACAATTAGCAATGCGTACACAGCAAGAAAGAAGAAGAACACTAAAAAGAGTGTGGATAGCTGTGTGCAGACAGATGATGAGGATCAAGAAGAATGGGAGGAGAACAGGAATCGGAGGCCCCGCACTGCCAGAGGAGATAGGAGTTCACAGTCAGAGGTATCTCACCAAGTCCACACTGAAATCTCTATACAAACTGATACAGAAGGCAATATTAGAATGGAATCCAGATTGGAGTTGTCTGACTCTGAGCGAACCTCACCAAAGAAACGTCCCTCTCCATTAGAAATAGGCCAGTCGGCACACCTCAAAGCTGACCCCTCCACTCTGCAACCCCCCAAATCCCCCAAAGTGCTATACTCTCCCCTATCCCCCTGCATATCCCCTAGTAAATCTCTTGAATTTGTATCCCTGGGTGGTACAAGCCCCCCAAAACTAAGTCCAAGGGGAAAATCCATGCAGAGATCCCTGTCTGATCCTAAGCCCATGAGTCCAACAGCAGAGGAGAGGGCAACATCTGGCACCCAGTATGGTGATAGCTATTCTGTGAGTAATGCAATTACCCCATTTAAACCTGCAATGCTTCTCCTGACCAGAGGACTTCTTTTCTTTCCTTCTATAAGTTTAAAAATAAAAATAAAAATTCAAGAATTCAATAACCTTATATATCATAATATATTGTTTGGCTAATAAATGCCACTTTATATAATATATGTATATATAAATAAGAAGTAATATTGCAATACTACGTTGATTAAAAAATAGTTATCTGCTTAACTTTTGCCAGGGGTAAAAAGGGCATAAAACGAAACGAAAAAGAAGTCATCTGAATGCAGTCTGCATTTATAGTTTTGACACATTTTGATTTGGCCTAATACTAACAACAATACTAATATCCTTGTTTTAATACTACCACTTATACTAACATGTTAATAATACTAATACTAACACAAATTCTTCTTCCTCCCTTTAATCTTTACTTTCTATTTCTGGAAGTTTCCATTCTAATTTTATGAAATTATATAATATCAAACCCATGCATTTATTGAGTCCTAAATCTAATTATTTTTTTCTTTATCAGCAGGACAAAGCCAGCACCCCCACAGGCACTCAAAAGAAGGTGAAGAGGACACTGCCTAATCCTCCATCAGAGGAGGAATCCACAACTACCACTGCCACCACTACCACTGGGCAGACAGCATACAGCACTAACTCAGCAAGGAGACGTATGTGTCGCAACTCAAATATGGCACGGGCCAAAATCCTCCAAGACATTGACAGGGAATTAGACATGGTGGAGCGAGAATCTTCCAAACTTCGTAAACGCCAAGCTGAGTTAGATGAGGAGGAGAAAGAGATTGATGCCAAACTTAGGTACCTAGAAATGGGCATCAACCGAAGAAAGGATGCTCTTCTGAAGGAAAGGGATAAGCGGGAGAGGGCATATTTACAAAGTGTTGCAGATGAGCGTGACTACATGTCAGACAGCGAAGTTAGCCATATTCGTGAGACTAGAAGTGTCATCGGTGCAGTTGAGGATGAAGAAATTGAAGTACATGGTTTAGAACGTCCCAGAACTGCCCCTCAGTCTGAGCTAGATGACTTTGGTAACCCTCAAACCAAAGGTGACTATGATAAATACTCTCAATATCCATATTCACAAAGCCAGTACCAGTCCCTGTACCAGACACCTCAGTCATACCAGTCCCCTTCTATCTACTCCTCTGTGCCATCGCTAACTAGCTCACAACAGCAGAGCTATCATCAGATGCTGCTTCTCCAACAGAAAGCCGCTCGACAGGCTGCTCTTCTCTCTGAACTTGATGCCACTAAATATGATGTCATTAGTCGGCAGCCTGATCCCACCTCATCAGCTTACCTAGGGGTCAAGTACGACAAATACGGAAACCATCTTGACCTCAGAGCCCTTGATGTGGGAAGTATAGCGAGCACACCCATGTCAGCTGTGTCTGATTCCTACTACCCAGACGTGGATCACCATACACCTCGCAGTTATATGCTGTTGGAAGATGCTGCAGAAATAGCTAAAGGGTCCACTGGTCTGTCTTCATCTTATAGTCTGGCAGAGAGAGAACTTGCTAAAGCTGAAAAGTTGCTTAGAAGGAGTGCTGCTGATTTGGGGTCTACAGATTATCTGGGTTCAACCTCCAGGCTACACACATATGGTAAAACCCCTGATGAGGAGGATACAATGGAGGAACCCTATGAGCTAAAACTTCTTAAACAACAGCTAAAGCAGGAGTTCAGAAGAAGTACGGGTGGCACTGAAAGCCTTGAGCAGTTATCAGGGTTGTCTCAGCATTATTATACCCCCACTACTGGCCTATCCAGTTACTCCCAACGACAATATCCTAAAACAGATAAGTACAGCATTAGCAGGTTAACTCTGGAGAAGCAAGCAGCCAAACAACTTCCAGCTTCTATGTTGTACCAAAAACACAAGACGCCACTGATAGATCCTAAGATATCTTCAAAATATTCTTCTATAGGCGACAGGGGGCTAGAGTCAGAGTATACTAGTTACATGAGCTCCAGTGGGTCACCTAGAACAAGTCGACTTATGCAGGACGAGATCACATTTGGTCTTAGGAAGAACATTGCAGAGCAGCAGAAGTACTTGGGGTCTAACCTGGGGGCTAATCTAGCTGGATCTTTAAACCTAGGTCAGAGCTTAGGTTTAGACTCTGCCTATCCCAGTGGTAGCCGCTCAAGACCTCCATCCAGACCTACGTCTTGCTATGGGCTTGACCTATCAATCAAAAGAGACCCATCAAGCTCTTCTCTGAGACTCAAAGGGGATGGAGAATCAGGCGATGGTTCCAGTTATCAAACGCCATCTGGTCGCACCAAACCCACCAGCCTTCCCATAGTGCAGAGTGGACGTGGAAGGATACCAATAGTAGCTCAAAACTCAGAAGAAGAGAGTCCACTTAGCCCCGTGGGGCAGCCAATGGGGATGGCACGTGCATCCGCTGGACCCCTCCCACCCATCTCGGCTGACTCCAGGGATCAGTTTGGGTCATGCCTGTCCCTACAAGATCCCCAACAGCAGCAGCAGCAGTATATCAGGGAGGAGCCCACTAGGGGGCGGGGCTCTGTGCTCCTGGATGATCTTCAGGGTACCATGTCAGATAGTGAAGGTAAAATTGTCCTATTTGTGTTTGTTTTGCATGCACAGATTTCTAAGGTATTAGTTATATCTGTATCTGTCATTTAACAATAGTTTATTCTTAAGTATGTATGTCTCATGTCTAAATTGTGAGTGAATACAGTTTATGTGTATTGTAAATCTTGCATGACTGTAATAACTTTAATTTCTCTTTATTTCCTAATTCTCTTTATTTAGTTTTGCATGTCTATTTTTACATTTACATTTTATAGATGTTAAGACTAAAATTCAAGATTTGCTCCATGTTACTTTAATTTCAAAACCAAAATGATTAGAATATTATTTCTCAGATTAAAAATAAAGTGCCTCCAATTATAGTAAAAAAGTAGCAGATTTAATAATGAGTATTTATTTAGTAATGAATGTGTCTGAAGATAAATACTGTAAATTAACGTCAGAAATTGTACTCCCCTCCCTCGTCACTGTGCTGTGTGTAATAAATCTTGCATGCAGTTTTTCATTTTCATTTTGTTTGCTTTTTGTCTTTCTTTCTGTTTTTCTCTTCTATTCTTACATTTTCTATTGAATATGGGTTTGTTGTTGTTAGACATGTTCAGGCTAATGTTATTTCCAGGGCTCAGACATTTATAATTAAGCTAATGTAGTGCAAAAACTATCTAAGTCATATTCCTGTATCCTGTCCACATTTTGCTATACATGTTATATTCCAGTTTATTTCAGTTGTCATCTCTCACATATGAAAATGACCTTATTATATACATTTGTATTTTTGCATGTGTGTTGTACAGTAGTGTAGTGGTATAAGTTACTGAAACTTACATTGAAATTAGTTACCACATTTTAATAAATAATACAACAATGTCCCTTGATTTCAGCGTTAGGTGAACATCCAATGACTGTGAACAGTGGCGACGCAACCAATGGTAGGGTATTGGTTATTCCGTAGGCTTGTACTAACTAACACATTAACTTGCAAGCCTAATTCTAATTGGACGGAACAACCTGTCTAACTGTTGGTATAGGAATTACAGCAACAATATGCTTGCATCAAATACTAAAACGTTAATATTCATACATATGATAAACCTCTGTAGGACATATTTACATTGATTATACCCACTAATACTATTACTAATATCTTAATTATCTACTAACCGCACTACTAATATCTATATTATCTGCTCACTGTTCTCTGCACATGCAAGTGATTACTCTTTCCCCTTTGTTCTAAATACAAATTGATTTCTATTATAAAGAACTATAGTCATTTGAACTGTTCATAAAGAAGTGGGTGTTCTTGTCCCTTAAGCATATCACCTCAGACGAGAAGAAACAGACTGGTTTGAGAAACCTCGAGATGGACGACCAGACGGGCTGGATAAGAGACAGGTGAAGCACTATACTTACTGTATGCAGGCCTACTGCAAATGCATATCCCACACAAGGAGATCAGCCAGCTCCTGTGTGTTATTCATGCCCATTTATTTATGTACATTTAACCCAATGCCTCTGCCTATTGTGTATGCACCACAGGGAAAAGGCCCCTATTACCCCTTCCCTCACCTCAGGGTTAAACTGCAGAGGGATCCCAAGGACCGCACTGTCTCAGGTAATACACTGCATAATAAGGCAGTGCAAAGGGCAAAAAGTGAAGGAAATGTATATATGAACCACACACTATATTCATGATGCAGAGACATGTTTAATTGTGTATGCATCTAATAAAGTGGCAATTGAAAGGCTAAAATCCATTCTGCACAACTACTGGTACATGAGTTTCATATACTGTTTAAAACAACTCATTGTTACTGTCCTTCTTTAAAGGAAATGGTCTGGGTATCCGTATAGTTGGAGGTAAAGAAGTTCCTAATAGTAATGGGGACATTGGAGCATATGTTGCCAAAGTCTTGCCAGGTGGAGCAGCAGAACAAACGGGAAAAATCCTTGAAGGTAAGATCTTTCACAAAGAAGAGAGAAAGCAAACCCAGAGCCCATAATCATATGTTAAAAAAAAAAAAAAACACGGTTTTATAAGTTCCCAGATGATATTTGAGAGAGTGTTGGAATTGTAGTAGCTGAAAGAAGGTATTAAAAATAGGTTTTGATTAAATTATCAACCCTGTGCAGAGAGAAGCGTGACTCACTTGAGGCTATAAATACTAATGTAAAAAATGCATAAAACACTCAAGTTGAACAGTTAAAGGGGAATATTAACAGAGATTAGAAGAATTATTGATTTCATAATGTAAACCTGGAAATGGTGAATATGTTTTCAAAAATAGTGTTCTTTTTTTGTCACAGCAAAAAGTGTAGATGAAGTGTGCTGCGGATTGTTGTGATACATCTTTCAGGACAGTTTTTAAGAGCTTCCCCTTCCCTAAAAAGGAGTACAATTAACACTATAACATCATTTTTGATATTAAAATATGTACAATTTTATTCTAAAACATTTAAGTGAGTAAAATATATAGTGTATTTACTACAGCAGAGCAGAAGTCTGATTTCTATTTTGTGCACTGATGATTTTAACTTATCAGGAGTCAGTAGACATCTGTGGTGTTGATAGCTGCAAGGACATGTGAACCATGACAACAGTCCTGTCATTAACACTGGACAGAACGACTGCAGAGCTCACTATATCAGCCGTCAACTGTGTGAAGGAACCATCACGGCTCAGTGTCACACAAAAACAAATTTAAATAGAGGCTAGTTTGTGGTGGCAACCATTGATATAATTTTTAGTGTTTTAAATTGCTGCATATTCCCTGTTGCCCACATTTTCAGTTCGAGAGTATCGCCACAAACAAAGGAACCTGCTCATGAGTTGCTTCAGACCGTGTAAGTTCTGCTATGTTGCAGGTGTGCCTAATGGGTGTAGTGCGTTTGCTGTGTGCCTGTGGATCTATTTTTGACCGACTGAATTTAACCTTTTTAACTCCCCTCTGCTCAACTATCAAGTTTGGACTGAAAGTGTCTCTTTTTACTTGCAATGACTATTCCATATACCAGTATGTCAATTGCTATGGCATTCGCATTTAACAATTTCTGTTTTCAGGAATGCAAGTCCTGGAGTGGAATGGTGTGTTCCTGACGGGAAAAACCTACGAAGAGGTGCAAGGGCTTGTTGGTCAGCCATGTAATGAAGCGGAAGTGTGTGTAAGACTGTGAGTAGAAACCTTAAGAATTAGATTTTGGACTTGTCAGTGCTAATTGCTTTTGTATTGAACTGGTTTTACTTTGCAGAGATCTTAATATGCTTGCTGACTCAGAGAGATCTCAGAACTTGGATTTCCAGGAACACAGCAGAAGTAGGTTCATAAGTATCTACTTGAACCTCTTTCTCTATGCTCTATGTCTGATCAAGTGTTCACCTTGTTCTGTGTGGAGTTTATGTGTTTTTACTATGAACATAGTTGCACCCTGGCTGTACATGTGCTGTCAGTGCCTGTTCATTAACTCTTGGTGACATGTCACATGATATGTGCCCACTGTCAGGTGAGCGACCTCCAAGGTCTCCAGGCGTTGACCCTAAGCAGCTGGCCGCTGAGCTGCAGAAGGTGTCACAGCAGCAGGCCCCCTCTGCTCTGCCCCCCACTACTTCTGCCATATCCAGCCCAGCCCAGCCAGGATCCCCATCTGTCGGCAAGAAGCGCCATAGCAGCAAGGCAGGAGTCTTTGTAAAACAACTACAAATCAAATGCCAGAACACAAAAGATCTGTTATTCACCACCAATCACAAGTACATCACGAGTAGTAACTGTTGCTTTATGCTTTTATCTTTATAGAGTGCAGAGGGAGCAAAGACACATTCATACCCCATCTCTGGAGAGATACAGGTATGTCAGCAGGATTACATTTAAACTACAGTGCCATGTTTTTTCTCAGTAATTTAGCTGTTTGTATTATCTCCTCCAGTAAAATTATTGATTTTCTGTCTCCTGTTTTAGCTTCAAATCCACTATGACAAACAGCTGGGAAACCTGATCGTTCATGTCCTGCAGGCCAGAAACCTTGCCCCACGGGACAACAATGGCTACTCTGACCCATTTGTCAAAGTGTATCTTCTTCCAGGGAGAGGGTGAGTCAAGGGGATGGAAACTTTACACACATAAGTTGTGATGGGAATACACTGAAGGTGGTAATAGGGAAAGAGTTGTATCTTGTTGCTTGTTTTTGCATGCTGCTTAAAAGAAATATGACAGAAAGAAACAATATGATCTTGTAATTTTTACTTTGCTCATCATATATTGTTAAACTACACAAATATTTTTGTATCATTATTCTATTATTGTGTTGTTCAGTCAAAATTTCCATTTCCTCTCTACACATTAATTTCTGTAATAAGAGGTCAGTCGCGTTCTAAATACTTTCAAGAGAGCATTATTTTACATTCCGTGCAGAGTACTGATTTTCATTTATTATCATTGATTGGAAACATGCATGTTATGCTACGCTACATGTCACTTTCACAACCTTTTTCAGTTTTATCCCAAATTCATTGGCAACACTAAGGATGCACAGCTATTGCAATAATAATGATAAAAATAAAACTATATTTTTTCAGTCAATGCGACTGATCATACCATAAATCTCATTATCTATTTCCATCCATCAGCCCATCACTGTGGCTATATGATGTAGCTATAAAAAAGCCTTGTCACTGTATGCAGTTTTTGTTCACAAACACAAGTGCACTACACAACAGAAACCCCTTCTGATAAAACAACTGAGAAAACCCTCTTCCAAGCTATGCACCGTCCACAGTCTTCGGGCACTCATTTGACCCCCCACTCCCGCTGACTATTGTTTCTGTATGTTGTTCTCTATATTTAATGCATGCTGGATCCCCTCAGTCAGGTCATGGTTGTCCAGAATGCCAGGTATGTGAATTGCCAAATTAAATTATTATACTTTGATCCATTGGTTCTGTTGAAATGCAGTTGTCTCTTCCTCGATATCAGCGTTATGAAGGTAAAAAGTTACTAACCAGGATAACTTCATATATTAAAAAAACACACACAGACATAATGCTCCAATGTTGTGCAAGTCGTTGTAAACCTTTTTCCCTCCGTAGTACTTAACTGTAATTTAATTCTAGATACCTAACCTTATCTACTCATCCAAATCGCACATGTTTCAAAAAAACAACACCCTCAAACCCCTCCTGTCTTTAACAAACTAATATTGAAACAATCACACTTGCCCTGCTGCCTTCAGTCCTAAACCAAACAGACAGTACAGTACTGCAAAAAACATCCATTTTTCCAAGTGTGCAACATTGTACAGTTGTTTTATGTATTTGTATAAGGAGTCATCCCAAATGGACTTTTTTGCAGCACTCCCTGACATCGTAACCCACTGCCCATAGGTCCATACATTGTTCCTGTCACGTCATGCACTCCTCCAACAATGTGCGTCAACATCCTCACTTCCCCTTGCTGTCACCCTTTTGTGCCCTGTGTACTGACTACATTGTTCTCACCTCATTTTGGTGGTCTGGTAAAGTGCATGGGTAGTGCTCATGAGTGACCCCTTCTACAATATGTTTTGTGTTATTGTGTTTTCCCAGTGCTGAAAACAAGAGGAGGTCCAAGCCCGCTGGCAAGAGCATCAACCCTGAGTGGAACCAGACTGTGATCTACAAAAACATCCATCTGGAGCAGGTAGATACAGGAGACTGTTACACAGGGCTTTAGTATGGGACTGAAGAATTGAAGAAACACTTTAGTTGTACCAAAGTTACATTGTGACAAGGAGCAAGATTTAAAAATCTGTTTTGAATTCTCAACAATTTGACAAAACCAAACTTGGGCAACACACATTGCTTTCAATGTGAACATAACCCTGTTTATGATTTAGTTTGGGCTCATTTCACAAAGTAATATTTAAATCTAATCCTGCTGCAGCTGAAAAAGAAGACCCTGGAGGTCAGTGTGTGGGACTATGACAAGTGCTCATCTAATGATTTTCTTGGAGAGGTAAACTTGATTTTACTATTTTAAATAATTTGCCTATGGGTTTTTGGCTATGCATGCACTGACCCTTTTCCATTTTAGGTCCTTATTGACCTCTCCAATACATCTCAACTGGACAATGTACCCCGATGGCTTCCTCTGAAGGAACAGAGTGAAGGGGACCACCACAGACGATCTCACTCAGGACAGAGTCGGCACAGCTCCAAAACCTCTTCACAGCATTCCTCACCGAAAACTGGTTCAACGCACGATATCCAGGATTCACCTAAATCATCTGTCACCAAGAGTCGCAGTCATGGCATCTTTCCAGATCCGGCAAAGGGTAGGAAAGGATAAACACCACTAACCTGCTTGACCTTAGCACTCTTACCACGAAATCCCCTGAATAATTCACTTTTCAGTTGTATCTTTTACCGGTAGTCTCTTATGTTTTTTATTGCTTTGAAAAGTGCTGTTACATCTGTCCAGTAGTTTCTCACTTAAGAGCTTGCCCTGCTTTTGCACTCATTCTTTTGCATCTCTCACAATATTCATGCTTTTTGGCTTTCTCATAGTCTGTTTTCTTGGTTGTCATAATGTCACAAAAGTCTAAGTCCTACCTCTAGCGTCCCTCTAATTAAAATCTAACACAGATGAGAGCATGGCCGATAAATAGTTCTTAGTATTGGCATTTTCAAATATATAGTCTTGAAGTGGTGCAACCCAAAGCTCTTTTGCTTTAAAGTAATCTAAACATTGGAGACAAATAATAATATGGTTAATCTGGTTGTTTTAGATACACAGGCGCCCTCTATTGAGAAATCTCACAGTAGCCCTGGCACAGCGAAGCCTTCCCAGTCTGAGGGCCAGAGTCATGGACACAGCCAACACTCGCGCTCACACGGTGCTCATACCAAAAGCACCACACGGCACCATCAGGACAGCGGCAGAGGAAGTACCATAGCTACAGGCGATGCTCCTGAGCAGTCACAGCAGCAGCCACCGCAACGCCTCCAACCAAGTAAACCAAGACGCAAATAAAGCCCACGCAGCATGGCTTCCTCGCATTCATCTGTTCAGCCTTCTGTTCACTTATTTATTTTCACTTCCTTTCTTTTTCTTTGGATTCTTGCCCCCCTCACCACGACCCCTGGTGCTTCCCCTGTTTTCAAAGTGTGCCAGGCCTCACACTTCTCTTCTGTATGTAAATATGACAAACCAAGCCCAGATATGCACTTGGGCACTTTATTTAATTTATTTTCAATAAACTTAAATTACAAGACGTATGTCACAAGCAATACTAGATTTAAACATAAAATACTTAGATTAAAGATTTTTAAAATTCTAATGTCTTTAAATAATAATTTATTTTATTAAAATAGTATAAATAATATAAAGATACTTCAGTTAAATTAGAGTAATTTTTACATAAATAAATGCATAAATACAAATGACAGAAGAAAGTTGCACCCCAACCTTTTTCAATAGATAATATCAACCCCCATTGATATTTCTATCTAACTTTTTTTCCCCCCTTTGGGGGTGTTAAAAATGTCTTTAAGCCTATTAACAAACGACAAACAAGTTTCCCCTTTGCTGGGGACTGCTGTGCATGCAGTTGGTTACCTCCCTCCATCTTTGTTTAATGAACTACTGAGCACCATGCCCCTCAGTCCATGCTGCACAGCCTGCCTCACAGAGAAATGCAGGTGGCGCCAATGTGCACTACTCACTGTGGCTGCATGACGTTGGTATCCATGGTGAAGAGACACTGTCCCACTCTCTGAATCTCCATCTTGCTCCTCCCTCCACCATCTTGGACTGGAACCATGACTTTTGTTACCTGGTTTTGACCCTTCACCTGTGACCTGCACCCACACAAACTAATGGATCCAGGCCATAGAGGTCGTTTCTCACTGAGGCCCCAAAGGCACAGCGTAGTAGGTGTACTCACCATTCAGAGAGCCCAGTCCGACTGGCTACCCACCCTGCCACCTGTGGCCCTGAGACGCCCCCCGGATGGCAGACATGTGACCCTCAGGAAGGCCTGGTCAGAGGAGAGGCCCCAAAGCTGCGGAGGTGAGAGCAGAGACCAAAGCCTGAGGGAGCACGGAAAATGTGTGAGAGAAATACTGTACTACTAACACACACCTGCAAAAATTGAGGGACATCCTATACACTTAATAAAACTTGAGTTGAGTTAAATCACCCAAGATTCATGCAATTAAACACACTCTTTAATAGCCCACTAACACAGTTCATTAATACCACCCAAATATAATGTCAGAATATAATTCTCTCATCTTGACTCTCACATGCACTGGTCTTATGATCTCACAGTTACTTTGTGTTGAGTGGTCAGAACGTGATGTATTTAACATGAATCTTGAGCCTCGTTGACATGCTTCACCCCATTCTTACATTTTACAATGTATACAGGAGGGAGGAAAGGAATCAATCAATACAAAAGACAAACAATATAATGAAACAAAAGTTACATTTAAATACATTCATATACCTACTAACGATGTTAAATAGTTTAGGTGAAAACATGCTCTTATAAATGTAATATTTCAGATTTACTCTTAATATAATGTCCGAACGCATTACTGCATTGTCTGTCTGAGATAATGACATTGTGTGCTTTTTGCTGCACTTCACTGTTTGTGTGATTCATTTCTATACTCTTGTGTGAACTATAACAACTTGTGTGAACTACAACAACGTATAGCGTAGAAACTCCCAGTTACCCAGTAGTCGGACAATATTTCATATATGTTGTGGCATTTGTGCAGCCCGCTCAGCCTACAGATCTGGGGAAACTCCGGTCACAGCAGCCTCTCTGGACAGCGGGCTGAGTGGGAGTGTCTACAGCCTGCTGGATGAAGAAGCAGAAGCCAATGAGGTGGACAGTGCCATTTTCCAAGTGCCTAGATTGTAAGATCTCACATATTCACATGAACAGTGTAAAACTAATATTCTAACACTGATAGATTACTTTGAACTTTATTCTAGTGGGAAAATCCCAAATGGCACCGACATGGTGAAATCTTCCATGGGGCACAATAATGGTGAAGGTAAAAGAACAATTCTTTTTTTATATGACCACAAAGACATTTATACAGCTTAAATGTTGATTGTATCTTACTTTCTCAGGCTCTGAATCACACCAATGACTAATTAAAACATTTTAATTACTGCCTGTAAAAAAGAGCTTTCTTGTTGCAGTTTTGGTTTGTAATGAGGTAATCTAAAATTAATGAAGAATGATATACAGGTTTGATCACACGTATTTAATTCTAATCTTTGGCCGCAGTAGAGCGGGTTTTCAGAAAGTGGTGTTGTCAGGTCTTTTTGACCTGTTATTCTGAAAGCCAATTTCTATTGAGTTGCTAAGGCAACTAAGGTCTGAGCAAACGCTATTATTGTTTTGTGGTCAGTGTTTGGTATTACTCATTGTGACAATTCTCTTAGGGTCCACCAGAGGTCAGCTGTCATTCTCGTTCAACTGTGTGTGTACTGCAGTCTCTTTGTAATATGTGGTGTGTGTGTGTGTGTGTGTGTGTGTGTGTGTGTGTGTGCGCAGGTAAGTCTCATGTGATGGGGGAAATTAAAATTGCTCTGAAGAAAGAAGTTAAAACTGAAGGTGACCACTTGGTCCTGGAAATTCTTCAATGTCGCAACATCACCTATAAATTCAAAACTCCAGACCACCTGCCAGGTAAAACTGACATTTGAATTTAATTAACCATTATGTTGATGATATGTAAACATGGCACATCCAATATAGAACAATAAAGATACATGACTTATAATTGTTCATATACATAACATACTATACTCAAGCAAATGTTAAATGTCAAATGTGCCCAGCAAAAGAGTATTTAAATGAATCTGTATTTGTACTCAGATCTTTATGTGAAGCTGTATGTAGTCAACATTGCTACTCAAAAAAGGATCATAAAGAAGAAGACCAGAGTGTGCCGCCATGACAGAGAGCCTTCTTTCAATGAGACCTTCCGCTTTTGCATGAACCCCACAGGCCATGCCCTACAGGTGATCGTTTTCTATATCAAACAAATGATGAAAATGTACATGTCTGTATGCATCAAGTACTGATTGTACCTTCAAACAGCTGTTCCTGGTATCTAATGGAGGCAAGTTTGTGAAGAAGACCCTAATCGGTGAGGCCTACGTGTGGTTGGACAAAGTGGATCTACGTAAGCGGGTGGTGAGCTGGCACAAGTTGCACACTAGTACTGCCCAAATCCACTCATAGAAAGACACAGAAAATGCCAGCGACCACGTTATGATTTTATTAAACATCTATCAATGTACGCTGGGCAAACTAAACTCTGGATGCAGTGCAACAATGGACAATAAAAGAGAGATGATCGATAAATATCTTCTAGAAGAGACTGTTGACATGTTTACAGAATGCACAGCGTAGTGTAACCAGGGTCAAAGGTCAAGAGTAATCAACCAGGTATGTCACATTTTAACAGATTCATCATATGTATATGTTACATATACATTTTCTGTCACTAACACACGTTCATTGACAATAAAAATAATACTAAAGTTTACTAGGAACAGGGAATAGACATAACAGTTATTGTAGAACTTGCATATTTTATTTGTTAAATTGTTTGAAAGCCACTATTACACCATATCCCATGGATTTATTATCTACAGAGTTTACTGATTTACAAAACATCTAAATTTTATTTACTGCTTTATAAAATTCTCTTATTTATTTTTATATTGCAACAATAGCAGAAACTTTATTTGTTGTCTCCTTGGGAAGGATAGTCTATTTTGTAACACACTGTCTAGCATTCCACAGAAAGAGAAAGAATCCTACAGCATGTATTTAATTATCTCTCCTAAGAACCGATTGTTTTTCTTAAGTAAGTTTAATCTGATGAAATAATAATGATTATTATTTGATATAATATTCAAACTATCTGATATACGAGTCTGGATATTATACTATATATTGTGCGCATGAGTATTGGGTTTGCAGTGCCACATGTTCTGCACAGAAGACCTCAATGGTTCACTTTGTAAATAGTGAATAAAATATTAACACTGGAAGTTGAAATATACTGATAGATATATAGAATATATAGAGTTATCTTTATCACAGACAATCAAGTGTTGATGATTGTGATAGAGCTTTTATTTATCCACAATGCCCCTCCAAATGTGAGTCCTTTATTCAACATTTGACATTTACATGTGTTTTTGTCAGGAGATCCAAGCACACAACGTTTAGACTAGATGGCTTTTGTAGTATTTTGCACTTTTTGCTCAGAATGTAAAAGTGACACGGTCATTCTGCTTTAAATGACATATCCACATATGTGTTTATGTTTAAAGGAATGAGGAAGGGTTTCAAACCAACCAATCACACTGGCTTACAAAGTTCATGGAATAAAATTATTATTATTATTAATTACCTAGATCAGTTGCAGTAAGACATTTATGTGTTTATGTTCCTTGTATATGATGTCCTTACGTAATATTGCAATGTTGAGTTGATCTTGCAGCATTTGAAGAAGGCCATTCAGGAGTGAATCGGTGGCTTTATAAGTTACTCTTTCATTGAATAAATCAAAAGCTGAGTGGCTTCTATGCAACATTGGACAGCAAGTATATCTCTAACTGAGAGATTTCACGTTTGGTTATAGTTTGCATTTAGTTTTGTTAATATTATTTTATTACATGAAATACATGTTGTGTTTTTAAATTATTAAATTATTTTTATTTATTTATTCACAGATCAGCTTTAGATAAGAAGTGAGGTTTTTATACTTGGTGATGTTTGTTTACAATATTTAGAGGGCCTAAAAACTCAGAGAACTAATTCCATTTTCTTTTTCGAACAAATACTTGCAAAAACTCAACTTTACAGGTAGAAATGTACACTTGTCACTTGGCTAGTTTCATTGCCCGGTAACATATCCATAATAATTGTAGAGAAGGGTAATCTCTGCATAAAATGTTTATTGGTCCTACCTGTTATTTTTGTATCCATGTGCTTGTACGTATAGCATCTTCATACTAAGTCCATGCATGCCATTGGCTCGTATATATTTTACTTATATTGTGATTTGTTTTATTTTTGCATTTCTTGTGACACTAAAGACAACAATACGCTTTCATGTACCCCGTACAACTGTCATCTCTATTTCCAACTTTGTAAATACATGTTTTGTACTGGGGTTTGTGGACAAATGGTTCATGGCAGACAACTATGTACAACTGACTTGAATAATGTACAGTGATGAGATAAAAGAATTAGCCGTCTGTCTTTATGGGCTGAGATTTATCAATCCCCCTCATACCAAACACTAAAGCATTATCATAGTCTAACTAACACAGATCTTAACAAGGAGATTTAAATGTGCCCTCACTGGATGTTGCATGTTTTGTTGGTGGTTCATACTATTTTTGTGTCCAGATATTAATGAAAAAATGACAGAAGTAGAAGGATATTGAGGGAAATAGATATAGAGGCAAATAATACATGATATTGTATGCTGACTGTACAAAGATATGCTTGTAAACCTGTCCTGGTTTTCCTCTTGTAAAGTATACTGACATACTGTCATGGTTTTGTGATTGTATACAGGAGGTATTGATGAATTATGCAAATTGTGCTGTAAAAATGGCTGTTGCCCCATGTGTCAATATTAAATATCAATACAACTTAACTTGTGTCTAGAGTTTCATTTATAGTCTTTTTTGAATAGGTTCGCGATTATATTAGGTTACATATTTAATGAGAATAGTGATGAAGAGAGTTGGAAACAAATAAAACAGACAAAAGAATTTATACAGTTGCTGTAGGCTAATTCAAATTTCTGAATGAAATCTTATAAATGTGTGGTCTAGTTCTAGTTGAACTAACATCAAGGACCATGATGTCCACCCTCCTGTGGGCTCACCACCTGCAGAGGGGTTCATAGGGGGGGTCAGGTGCTATGAGTATTGGGCAGCAAGCTGCCCCCGCGACCCAGCTGGATTAAGCGGGAGAAGATGGATGGATGGATGGATGGATGGTGTGGTCTATACAGGCCAAATCAAATAAATGACGCTGCCAACATGATAAAAAATGCACCATCCTCAATCATGCATCCTTCATTGTTAAAAAAGGCCATATTTAGGCCATAGAGTTTTTTGTTTTTTCAGATTTTCTGTTTACAAATATATGTGCCTTAAGTTATTACAAAGTTAGATTTTTGTGTAGATAAGTGTCCGGGAACCCCTAAACGCAAAAGGAGCGGTGCCTACAATGTCCGCCAGATGGCGATATTTTCCTTCTCATCAGCTGTGTTCTTTGCGCTGCAGAGCCACAGAACAGACACATGTTCGTAAGTCAAATTATTAATTTAACTTGGTCTTGACAAAACATAGCCTATTGAATTATTCCGTGATGCTCAAAAATTGTAGTAGTAGCGATTACTCTCTGTACTTTACATAAAACCAAGTTAAAAGACCTAATCATTTTTCTTGATCTCCTTGATCTCATAAACATGACAGTGAACGTTAAAAGCGCAATGTAATTGGAGTCCGTTTCCGGGTTCAACCCTGGATATGATCTTACTTTGCCTGAAGTCAGTGCTCCGCTGTCTGGCATTAAAGATTACAAAAAGGTACATAGTGCACCTTTAACTTATAATTACCTTATTAGACGGTGACCTACATCTACATTACAATCCACAACAATACAAGCCAGAGTTTAGCATAACCACTGTCAGTGTAGTTACTTAACCTGTACAGGTGCCACGGGGCCTCTCCCGTGTGTTAATACTTTAACAGTCACTGTATTTTTAGAATTGATGATGTGTAGTTGGTGAGTCACTTGAGTCACATCTTCCGAAAATTGGTTGTTTATGGTAATAGAGACTGAAATAATAAATCTTGAAATAGACATGTCATAGTGTTTGTGCATTTATTTCAGTGGCCTCGGTAAATGCAGCCTTCGAGGACGTGACGTGTCCAGGGTCCAGAATCATCCTGAGGTGAGACAGCATTGATTAGAGAGTTTAAATACAATCCAGTTTATTCATGAGTAGTAGTATCAAAAAACACTAATGCAACCAAAGTGCTGTACATAAAGATAAACTACAGCAGAGTAATACAGTGAAGGAATACAATTATTGAAACAGTAACGCTGGAGTCGTGAGTAATACCAGAAGATGTCAGCAAAAATCACAAAGGTAGAAATTCTAACAAATCCCATGGATTTATTTATATTTCTATTTAGATATATTTGTTTAAAAAACAAAAAAATCCAAACAACGTAGTTAGAGAACTTACATCCTTATGCTATGTGTTAAGTTCACAAAATATCTTGAAACAGAATTTTCAGCTTGAAAAACTAACAGGACAGCGCTGAGTCTTCACATCCATTCATCCCCAAATCCCCCTGAGGCCAGCTCTGTGAGACTGGCTGTTTCACCCCATGCTCTGCCCTCACTGGCCTGTAACTTCTCCTCCTGACAGAGGAGTTTGGATAATAGTAATGTGCTCAGTCAGTGCACAGAGGGGACTGAAGCTGTCCCTGTCCTGATTGAGACATCAAATCACACACTCACCATCACTCTTCTCTCTCAGAGGAGTGCAACTCCAGCAAACCCACTGTCTCAGTGTATTTTCTAAAAATGTGATTATTTTTGTTTGTGCAAAGTGTGAAATAGGAAACAAAATCTCTTCTGTTTGAATATGATAGGGTTTGAAAGGGGCAGAGAGGTTGTCTTATTTTATTTTTTCAAATGTCCTGTCAGCGCACACATCATCACAGTATCTCTGAGTCAGAATTGTCAGAATATCTGTCTTCTGTGAAACCATATTCCATCCTGCCAAGTACACAGAGCAGAAGAAATTCAGATTAAACTTTAAATTGGAAATCATTTGTTGCCAGGGCAACATACTCGCCCGGGACATTTAATAAATTAATTGCACTTGGCGGCCAGTGGGGAAGGAGAGGAGGATTCATATTATGTTGGCATATTTTTTTGCATGAAGACAGTTGTCACAAGGATATTTTAGCAAACAGTATAGATAATAAAAATAGCTTATAGAGTAGTGAGGTGTGTGAATGTATTTTATTGTATTTTTACCAACTCTGTGCTACTATATAGCCAATTTTTTATCCACTTCCCATACAGAGTTTGTTATTTCTGTAGCCACTGCTGCCTGAGGAATGACTGGTGAATACATGGCTGAGAATCAGCGTTGTTGGTCTTTCTGACCATCAGTCACTCACACACCAAATCTACATGGTTTAAGTGAGTGAAGTGTCTTGCCTAAGGACAGAATAACAGTATGAACCAGCTTGAGCTGGATTCCAACCATCAAACTTTATTCCATAAGACAGCTCAACCACCTGATCAAACATCTTGTCTTTTCAGTAGTTTTGTTTGGCTCCTCTGATTGGACACATGACATGTAAGATGTAAGATGTGCCCTGACTGTCTAAAAACAACAGCCTTGTGGCTCCAGTTGGTTTGGAGGCAGAGAGGGGTTGCCAGGCAACGGCAGCAGGGCAATTCCCTGGACAGGTGGGAGGGATGGAGCAGAACAGGCCACACCTGCTGTCGGCATACACATGCTTTATTATGCAAAGAACACATCAGCATGATGCCTCCTGAACATATTAACTGTTCTACACGATCAACAGCAACAACAAAGTAAAGTGCAGATTTACCACTGAAAAGTTATTATTATTTTGAAATAGTACTTGAATACATTTGTACCTATTGTTGCTTTCAGGTTTAAGAAACAGAGAATTTGACATTTCTGTTGATAGTTTCCATAACTTGCCAATCCCACACCTATGCTGTCTAGCTGCTCTTTCTGCATTCCCATTTATCTCCTTTCAGTAGATGTAGTGTAACCTGAGTCAGGGACCTGGGCTGCGATTTGCACAGCAATTCTGTTGGTCTGATTTATGATAGCAAATGTTCAGCAGTGTGATTTGTCCTCTAGACGCTTTGTAATGCTTTGTGAACCTATTTGCCTAAGTAAGAACAAGTAATAATAAGGGATTTCTGGAGTCCACACTAAACCAAAGTAAAACTAATAAAATATTAAACTTTTATCTGGGAACAGATTAATGAAAAAGTACTTTGGTAATCTGGTCAATCTTTTGCAATTGATGCCAGAATAAGAGAAACGCTTTATATTACACAAACCCTGAATTAGCTATTCACATTTGCAAGGGGACATAGGCTATGTGCCTCTGTTATTTAGAAAAAGTGCTATGTTGCTTCTACTCATATCTTTCAGAAAACTTCTGTTCTGTGTTAGTGGGTTTAGTGTGGGAGGTGCATGGTGCCAGAAGTCGTGCGTGATTGTTGTTATCTGCTGGGATGACAGCATAAGGAAATTAAACGATGGCCACACAAATGCATCAGAACTGTTTAATTAGGCCTACTGTAGGCTAAATAAAACGCATGGCTAACATCCGGCTCGTCTGTTTTTACAGACCGCGCAGCTGTTATAGACTCGAGGGAAGCTAGTTTGGGTTATTTTTCTGGGCGTCGAGCAGTGTCGCTTATGTGAATTTACACCCTCCTTTTCCAGACTTTAATTCAAAAGGACTATATGAAAGTTTGAGAGCGCCTCTGTTCTGGTCTTGCGCGTTGAGACCCCTCCTTGGTCCACCGGTGGGGAGGGAGGGACTTAGATACCAGATGAGATTTGTTTCCAAACGCGCACCGATGGCGGTGTGAGGCGTTTGCCTGAGGAGACCGAGCAGCAGAGGATTTGTGATGTGACGTTCTGTACTGAATTCTCCATGCGGATCGGACTGGAAGTATAACAACTTAAACTATGGATTATTCAGTTGCTGTACTTTTACTTCTCGCCACGTTCTCTTCAGTGACGGCAGGACAATTCCCAACATCGCAGACGTAAGAACCGCTGCTGTTTGAGAAAGTGCCTTCATGGGCTTCCAAACTGCAGTATTATGCTACTGTTCTTTTTAATGGACCACAGTAAAACACTTGTCTTGGGTGCTTCTTCATGGCCAAGCATCCCCCATAGGCTTATATAATTTTTGTATTTATATTAGTCGTTCTGACAGTAGACTGAAATAGTGTTTTCAAGCATAATTTAGTGACATTTGACATTGTGCGACAAGTTTGCCTTGTGAACCGTTATATTTAGGCCACTGTCCATTTGTGGCTTGCTCGCAGTAGAGAGACATGTGGTTGGCTGTCATGTGAAATATGTTTAAAAGAGCGATCTCGAGGTTTGTGAAGGTTCCCACAAGCAGG
This sequence comes from Odontamblyopus lacepedii, assembly GCA_034769755.1. Taxonomy (NCBI): domain Eukaryota; kingdom Metazoa; phylum Chordata; class Actinopteri; order Gobiiformes; family Gobiidae; genus Odontamblyopus; species Odontamblyopus lacepedii. The sequence goes on along the minus strand of CM068344.1, from coordinate 31,905,115 downwards.
TATCGGCTACGTTTGGCTTAACTTTTAATTTATTCACTTAAAAACGGCAAACATAATGAAAAATACAGAAACCTGGCTGCAGAGTTCGTTTATTGTCTGTGTAAGTGTTAAAATAAATTAAAACTTCATTATACATAGTAAATAAGTTGATAAATGATAAATTAATCTATATGAATGGTATTTCATACATGGGATGTCCCTATCTGCATGCAATTGGCAGTTCAGATATCACCAGATCAGTTTGAATTTGACTCCCAAATCTATATTTGCAATGCTACATTTATGGTGATAGCAGATAATGTTTCTAAAGTCACATTGTAATTTAAATTTTCAACTAGGTTGTAGTTATTTTTGCCTGTCCAGCCCGAATTTTACACCTCACACTTGATCAACAGGTTTAAGATACTGTAGAAGGTTGTAATAAATGGTGAGCTGCATTTGGTTCGTTTGAAGCCCAGTGGTCCCCTACAGTGATGGTAAGCCATGATGGCACTCAGCCTAATGGCCCAGTGCTATGATGTCAGACTAGAAGAGTAGCCTGCCCACTCCCTTTATTTTATGGGCACTAAGTGGATTGATCCTGTGGGTTGTGTACATAATATTCACACAGACTGAATCTGCAGCTCTTACAGACACACAGCTCTACTTCCTGATTGGAAAAAAGCTATCTGGCTCCACAAATAATACTCTGGTTGATGTTGTTACATGTATAATGCCATTTTAGTGTGAAACTGAATCTGAACTGAGTCTGAATTTATAATATCACACGTAGAGTTAACCTTATATAGTATTATCTTGTCAGTCAAAACATTTTAATATAGCCATAGCATAGCAAGGTGATCATAGAAGTGAAGTGTTGGTGGTTTCCAGTCGAGTCAGTAGTGTGGTACATTTATAGTGATAGTGATTGTGAGTGACAAGCTTCACGTTGACTCCTGGAGGTGTAAGTGACAGAGAAATACTAGAAGGGTAGAAATGAAAAGAGTGTCCCAGGATGGCTCCCTTCAGCTGTTATAAAAGATTAAATAAAATCACAAGACAAATTGATTTACGAATTGGAAAAAAATATTCCTTGTTTCCTTCTCTTTACATTCATTTGTCATGGCTAAAAGCATCTCAGATTTTCTGTGAACTGTCAACTTGTGTGAGCTTCAAAAGACGCTGCCCCCTCTTTGTCCCTGCATGCCATGACAATCTCTGTTCTAGCATCTTCCACGTGCATCTTGTCCATCTTCACGCTGTGTCTATATGTAATGCCTCTCTCTCTTTTCTTTGCGGCCTGAAGGCAGATGATTAACATCATCAAATCTGAAATGCAAAGCCTGAAAACCTCCTGAACATCTCAGCTCCTGTTCTTTACTCTGAAACCAGGAGGATAAAAAGAAAAGATAGATGAAAGAATGAAAAACATACTTTTTTCAGATGTGTTCCGTGTGTGAGCTGACATGGCAAAAAGAACCATGTTTTTTTCCTCATATTAATTTATACTGATTTTTGATTAGATTTTTATTTCGTCTATCTAAAACATCTATCTAAAATATATCTTGAACATGGACAATATACAGACTTTTTATACAGACTTTAATTCATGCCATTTAGCACAAAAAGTAGTCACTTTGTTTTTTTTATAGCCCGACATCCAAACCACATGCATTAATTGACTGAGGATTGACTATAGAAATCAGTTTATTAAAATGACCCAGGCACACACATGTTTTATTATCAGTGGCGACTGATAGAATCTTGATCTCAATAAAATTTTAATGAATTGCACAATTCTAGTTCTATATGAAAACACAGCAGTAAGACTTATTTCTGAAGTGTCTACGTGTCTAAGTGTTTACGATTGAGCTCTATGTTTCCTCTTGAATACTAATGTCTGTATTTGCTTTTATTGTGATTATGGCGCCATCCCCTCTCCCCCTTTTGGATAAGATAACTAGATTTCATGCTAAACCAGATTAAGAGCTGTATCTTTCTAATGCTGATTTTGTAATCACTGGTGGTGTAATAGTATGAACCATGAGAGACATGTCAGACATTATTGATTCGTCAGAATTTCAAAGTTCAGAATTGAAACAAACAAAGGCGGCACGGTGGCTGAGTGGCAATACCGGCCCGGGTCGCCCGGGCCTTTCTGTGTGGAGTTTGCATGTTCCTCCCCATGTCTGGATGGGTTTTCTCCGGGTACTCCGGTTTCCCCCATCAACCCAAAACATGCAGCACCCCTATGAACTAACATCAAGGACCATGTTGTCCACCCTCCTGTGGGCTCACCACCCGCAGAGGGGTTCATAGGGGGGGTCAGGTGCTATGAGTATTGGGCAGTAAGCTGCCCCTGCGACCCAGCTGGATTAAGCGGGAGAAGATGGATGGATGGATGGATGGATGAATTGAAACAATCTCTGGAAATGTAACTGGCTGTTAGAAATCATCTGCACTTTTAAGTTTGATAATTCACCATCTTAAAACAGAACAGTCCCCCACATAGACCTGTCACGATAACAAATAATACTAATAAAAACTAATAATACTGAAACAAATTTATGTCAGCGACACAATAACCTAAGAGCATTTTTAAACCAAAAATCTATTCTAAATATATTCTTAAAAAATCATGAGCTGCAATAAATAAACAGAAGAATGAGACAATTTAGTGCTTAGATTGCATCTATCATCGAAGTTATTAATTCAAGCTTCTGTGGTTTAAATCTGACCATAGCATTTCTGCATTTCTCAGAAGTGCCATTAAAATATACAGATGATAAATATTGATCACAGAAAATATTATTCCAGCTTTCACATATTGAACCATAAGTTGATATATGACATGACGTATATCATAACACGCCTATGGCTATAGGAAATCCTCTTATTTCTCTGATTAGCTTTGCCACAGGGAGTGAATGCCATGAGGTATATTTCAGGATGCATGCTATTAATTAGAGTTTAACAGCTGGTGGTGTATATCTGTTACACATTTTTGCAGTGCTGTAAAAACATTTGCTTGTTGCTCTACTCTCTTCACCCATACTGTTTTGTTTTCCTTCTTGTACAGTCGCCCGCTTTAACTCCAGGCTGGCTATGACCACTTGCTCTCATTTGCTTTCTTTTTCCACTTGGCTATATTTAGAAAAACTGTGCTGAAGAAGGGGTGTCCTTATTGAGATGTGGGTATGTTTTAACTCTGAACAGTGGCCGTGCATGTGTAAAGTGAGAAGAGCTAACTTTTCTCCACATGAAAAAGGAGCCAATCTTTATGTCTTAGTTATTCACAACCCAGTAAACCAAATCCCAGAGAGTTTCCATTACACAGCTTCCTGGAGGGAAAAACAGGGAATGGCTAACAGCTGTTTGGATGTGATCCTTACTGTTAAGGATGCATCATGGGAAGTGTAGTGTTTGTAATCTGGGCAATTATAAATGTTTTATTAAACACTAAATCAAATCACTGGTTATATTGTAAATGTTGTTTTGAAGATAAAATACAGGAAGTAGTGCAGAGAGTCTATGTCATCAATATAAATGGACCAAATAAGTAAAAGTAAGTAAAATTAAAGCCGCAGCAATGATGCACACCCCTTCCTAAGAGCCGCCCAGCCCGACAGCTTGTCCACCCGAAAAATTACATAGTGCACCTTTAATTTTTGAAAATGCAAATGATCTAGAATGAAATTATAGAAACTAGGCTACGGGTCATGTGAATTTTATAATTAAGACCACTATCAGACGAAGTGTGCATGAAAACTATGTAACAGAATTTACATCCATCCATCCATCCATCTTCTCGCGCTTAATCCAGCTGGGTCGCGGGGGCAGCTTGCTGCCCAATCCTCATAGCACCTGACCCCCCCTATGAACCCCTCTGCAGGTGGTGAGCCCACAGGAGGGGAAGTTACATAGTGCGCCTTTAAAATTCTAAAAAAAAAAAAAAGATTCTAGAGGCAAATTATAAAATCTAGGGCATAGGTCTCATTTCCTTTCATTATCAGGAGTACGTCAGTGAATGTTCTGCAAAGTTTCATGAATTAAGGTGAAAGTAATATTTTTTTCTTCCCATAGTCAACTTTGTACATTCCTATAGGTGGAGCTGTAGCACTGATAATTGTGTTTGACATATCAATGGAATTAGGGTCATGCAGTGTACAACTGATGCATGTCCACGTAATAATTTTTAAATATTTTTTGGGGGAGTCTTTGCGCCCCTGCTGGCCAACCATGAAAAATGCCCCATGTCCGTAATATATTTTTTTGTTTGTAATCATGCATAGAATTAATCCCCAAATTTGGTACAAATCCGATAATGTTGATGTTTCATGTCTATAATTGGGGGCGCTATAGTGTTCAATTTAATTAGATTTCATATTTCATTATATTCAAGCCCAGATCCCACTATTGGGATTTGAATTTGAGCTATCTAGACCAATGCCTGTGGCTGTGAGAGGTCATCGAAGAAACAGGAAATGAAGGTGTAATTCTCCGGTGTGCTACGGACAAACCGTGAGGAGGATCCCAAAAACATGGTGGATCTATGTCTATCATTGTGGACCTATGTCTACAGATGTGACATGTCAAATCTGTGCTCATTTGGACCAAAAATCAGGGACTTGCATTGTTTTGCAAACCTTCAGTCCAAACGTCTGCGAACTTTTGATCCAATGTGGCCGACTTCCATAGAGACATGCTCCAATTCATCTTTTGGCTTGTCTCATTGTTCTCTATCACTGTCCCAAATTTTGTTTCCCTGTGACAATCTTTGCTTATCCCACTTCCCATAGGGGTCCAATTCTAGGCGGTGCTGTTGAGTCGGGTCGCTTTGGGTATTGTTGCGATGCCTGTTAACTTTGTTATTGGCGAGGGCCAATAATAATAAAAAGTAACTGACAAAGAACAATATCCCTTGCCATTAACTTTGTAACTGGTGAGGGCCAATAAAGTTGTTTTTTTTTTTACATGTTAACTGTTCAATGCTGAAATTGCCCCATAGGAAAGTACACTTTTTGATTGACTGAGATTTTTGTAAAATCTTAAATACATTCATGTTAACTATGCGTTTGGTGAACTGCAGAGTCTAATCTCCTATGCACTTTAAATCTTGGTACATTTAAATAAACATTTTAGCACATTTTTGTTGAATGTTTTGTTTTTCTTTGAACATTTAATAACATGTAATAAGTATGATCTGGTATTGTGAGTGCTGGGCTATGTGCTCCCTGTGTGCTGCTGTGAGTAAGGGTGGTTCTCTGTCCAGTGGTAGTACAACAGTAGTGGTCTGCTTGTGTGGGTGTACTGACTGACATTAATTGGACATTTTAGCCAAGGGCTTCCTTTAATCTCACATGAACTCAGTCTGATGCAAAGATTGTATTACGTGCAAAACAAAGTGTCTGGGCAAATGTATGGATTAGTGGTAAGAGACTTTGAGTGCGAGGCTGAGTCTGGTGACACTGGACTTGTCTTGACAGAACAGTTCATAATAATAACTTGGAGGGAGGACGAAAGAAGGATAACACCAAAGCAAATAATATGAATGTATGTTACATGTTATAGGGTTCTGAGAGTTGGTATGAAAATAAAAGTGTCAGTGAACATGAAAATATACAAAAAAGGTGAAAATGTAGAAAAAGGAGATATATATAAAAAGCCAGTTGTTAGATGCACAGTAAGCAATGACCATACAATAGTGCAAATAAGAAAATGGAAAAGAGTCTAGATCAAGGGGATGCAGTGCGCTTATGCAAAACATAACAAGTACAGTTGAATGCTTTTGGGGAAAAATCTCATTTAAATTCTGATTAGATTTTCGATATTCAACCGTCACTCAAGATTGCATTTCAAACATGTCCCAGAGTATTATCCTTTGAGAGAAGACTGACTATACAATGCATAACATACATTTAAGGTCCCATCCGCACTAGTACGTATTCGAGTGGTGCCACGGATTCATCTGGGTACAGATCTGATCCAGCATTGTGTGGATGCCTGAAAACGGTGATACACTGACACAGGAGCTCTAGTTGCCATCCTTGTTGGACCACGGCACTGTGACTTGTGCACAACGGACATGTGACGTTACTGCGGAAAACAGTTTAAACAAACCATCCAGGTCGGTCCAGGAAAAGACTGTTTCCACGCTTGCCATTTTCCTTGGCTCGAAATCGGCTGCTGCAACTTAAGACACGGTGCTCCACTTCCTTGTTTTTACCGCCCACGTGACGTCGTCATGTCATGATGCCAGCCTAGTCATGCGATTAGCGTTTCAAGCGGTTCAAACACGACGTGTCTGGACGCAAACCATTTCCAATATGGTGATTTGTTTCAGTGTAGTGTAAAGAGCCTGTTGGCACATGGGAATTGTGTCCTCTGTTAAGAACAGTATATTACCCATGCCATAATCTAAATTTCTACTGGCTTATTGTGACTGAGCCAGTAACAATGTGAATTGCAATTTTGATCTTGACAATATTAGGAGAGGGCAACTGAATGGCGTAAAAACAAATGGTGTGAATGCTTCACAACAGTAACAAACACTTGCAGGAGTCTCAACTATTGTGTTTGATCTGATTTAACTCACTACAACGCCTGTACACAGGGCTGAGACAATGGAAGCTGTGAATACAGACTGTATCTACTGCTCACTGGGAGAATGTGGCCGGCCAACACTGAGGCCCCGTCCACACTAGTACTGTACGTATTCGAGTCTAGTACGTATTCGAGTCGTTTTCGTTGCAGATGCAGTGTTCGTCCACATTAATCCGATGGTCTGGATACGCCAGCTCCCACTTATTCGCCTGAGTACGGATCTGATCCAGCGCTGTGTGGACACATGAAAATGCTGATACGCTGACGTTGGGGCTCTAGCTACTGTTCTTATTGGACCGCGTCACTGTGACTTGCACCTTCCTGATTCGCTGGGTTCGTGAAATCAGTCATGTGACGCTATGCGGATGCGGGTTGCGGATGCGGGTTGCGGATGCGGGTTGCGGATGCGGGTTGCGCATGCGGGTTGCGCATGCGGGTTGCGGGTGTGCAGGCGGGAGCAGGACTGAAAATTCTGTCCCGCGCAGCCGCAGACCTCTAGCACGCAGCTCTGGCTCTGTGTTTCTCAATGGGAAAGCCGATCAAACTCTACTGGGCGTGGTTTGCCATTGTATCAGGTCTACAGTGAAACTAACCAGCAGCTCTGTAGCCGCGTCTTGTACCAATGCAGTGTAATAAGGTGCTGTGCATAAAGCTCCGCACTCTCCACCACCTGCTCTATTTGGGGTCATTCACCTTTTCTTACAGCCCAATAGTCCAAAAATGTACCACTGAGTAGAGATCCCATTAGTCTGCCTATAAACAGTAGAGATGCATGGATAACTTGTAACGTAATGAGGGTAAACCGTTCGTACATTCAGAGTGTGGGTGGAATTCTTGTTGGTTTCGAACCACACCGGGGCGGGGAGCCACAAACACCAGAACAAGAAAATCTATGCTGTGTCATTTGCGGTGTATAAACATATACACACCGCAAGCTCCGAGCTGATCGCCATGACTGAACCAGGACTGGACAAGACTGAACCAGGACATAGCATTACATTGGAAATACAACCACACAATCATTTGTGCTGAGCAAACAAATTTAGGTATCAATAAATTATAAAATTACATTAGGTCCTTATGCGCTGCATATTTTTTAAATGATGGTAATGAAACTGATACCATTGCTACTTTTTGATACCTTGGAATACCCTGTTACCGCCCAACCCTTTTTTTCCTGAGGCTGAGAAATATGCATTTGAGGATGGCTTACCTTAACTTGCACCATTCTAGTCTTCATTGTTTTCTCAGAAGCACTGCCTGATCATTTGATAATGATGGCTGCATCAGCTCATCCTGCTGTGATAGCCCAAACTTTACAGTGTAACAGGACAGACAAATCCTGTTGTGGAGGTCTGCTTAAATCTTCTCTTCAGCCTGAGCGGAAAAATCGAGAGGCAGAAACATCAATAATGTCTCACCATAGACGATAATGAGGGTACAAGACATTTACAAAGCCTGTAATTATGCTGTTATTGACCTCAATGAAACAGACAGCAACACTTGGTCTTGTGACGATACATGATGGGATGTGGGGAAACATGCCAGTAAATATTTCGGTTGAGGTTAAAAGACCCCACAAAATATGAATACATTGTACAGTTAATTGTACTTTGAATTTGATTACTCTGTTTAATCAACTCTTTTTTACAACCTTACCCTTTTTTCATAGTTTTGCAAAATTGAAAAACAACCAGTGTGGTAATATTGACCTCTTTCAATTCTTCTTCTGAGGACATAATATGTATTATGGTTGTTTGTTAATGTACGGAAAAGAAGCATTGAAGGACCGCTGAAAAAATATAAGACAAGTGCTTTAAAACTCAATGTGAATGTACAGTAAAACGTATGTGATTCTCAGTGAAAGGAGATAAAACAGAAGAAAAGTGGTGATAGCTTCCTGCTGCTCTGTCAGTATGATGGTTGCTTATTAGATGCCTGGCTTCATTGTCCAAGCTCTTATTAACTATCCCCCTGTGGCACAATTACATCCACGCTTTCCTCAAACATTACTATCTTTGCTGCACATCTTCTCTCCTCTCCACATACTGTCAGCCTGTCTCTGTCAAGGAACAGATTAGAAGTACTAAATTACTGCTATTAGGGAAGGATTTAAGATTTCAAACGGTCCTTGTGAGTAAGTCGTGAGGAACTGTAGAGTTGACAGTAGAAAGTTGTTTCAAACGTTCCACCAGTGTTTTTGTAGTTTCAGTTTTAGTTTAAAATTCCTGGGACAACAGTATATATTATTATTATGAAGTTCTTCAAAAATGTACCTTTCATAAAAACTAGGAGAATGTTCACCTACCTTCCTGCAAGATGGTCTTGAAGTTCCCTAATCCCAGGTGACTGTAAAACACCACAGGCGAGAAGAAGGCTGCACACTTCTTTTGTTGTATAGATTTTAAATTCAGATGGAGTCATTTTCATCTAAACCTCCTCATAATACCTGGGAACAACCTCTAAAAGTTACCGTTGCGTTCAACTGGCAAAGTTCTTCAAAATATTCAAGGGCATTGCAATCTGGATGTTTTTTTTTTTCTGTTACTTGAAGACATCAGTCGTGTCTAAGCAAAAAGAATGAGAACCTAATCCATAAAATCAAATCAATATCGCAATTCGTTATTAGCAAAGCGAAAAAAATGCAATTATTTAAGTATCATAATTTTCTAGAAAGCAACTTTTTTGTAGAACTTTGCCTATCTTATAGTTTAGACCTCTACAAACATTTTATGAAATGCATGTAGTTCTTGTAATCATTTGGCAGCATTTTTTTTCTCTCAAAACGCTTAAGTATGTGTTTTTTATGTGACCTCAACAGAATCCTACTTATTAAACATAAATTTCCAATGTAATCACAATTGCAAAGCTTGTCAGAGCAGTCACATTTAAATAGTAATACCTTTCCTTAATTGTTCAGGACACTATATAGTGGAGCTGTTAAGGACCAAAAAAGTGCCCAATTGTTCACCTTTATGGTACAAGCATGAAACTTTGCCAGATTATTAACATTCCTAGGACCAACATTTCTGGATATGGAACCAAGTCTAAGTCGACCCTGGAGCTGAGAACTGCGCATGTCACAAAATGGCTAACATGGAAATGAGGCTGGGAGCTAAAATACTGCTTATACTAACGTTTTTGGAAATTAATGTTAAATTATCAGACATTATCACTCATGCTTCCACTTATGCAGATATGAGTAACCAAAGACTCTTACAAGCATATGTGTGGTACTGGAAAATAAGCAGTAATCTTACCTGTTATCATGTTCTGTGTATATGAGCACCGGGCCGTGCTTTGGACCACCTCCTCCACCCGGGACTTTTCAGTTTCTAACTATTTGTTTTGCTTCTGGTTAACAGCCTAATCCTGTAGTTTTTCTACCGTTACTAGCAGTGGCTACAGTTTATGAAAAGGTCCTAAAGAGCGTTAATCTTGCTATATATAATGTCCAAAAGTGTGTGTATGTGTGTAACCGTCCCTCTTATCAGTGTTTGGGGTTAAGCTTTCCTCCATGCATTTATCATTATGAAGTATGATATGGCACTTGAAGATCTTTAGAGATGGTAATGTTTTTGGTTATAAAAAACAAAAAACAAATATGGCTTTGAAAAAAAAAACACAAAAAAAACATGGATTTCAACCACAGGGAACCCACACAACTCTTATATTCTCAAGGAAAACGGTCACATGACCTCCTTAATGCTTTGGAGTTTAGAAAAAATAGTTGTTCAACATTACAAAATTGATAATTAAGCAAATTAGATGATAAGAAAGGGATTATGGAGTATTTTTTTTATGCCAGCCTCGTTTTTCATTTTGTGACATGTGCAGTTCTCAGCACCAGTGATAAATTAGACTCGAGTAGATATCCAGAAATATTAGGCCTGGGGGTGTTAGTAATCTGGCAAAGTTTCACGCTTGTACCATAAAAGTGTACTATTTTGGTCTTCAACCACTAATACAAAATCAAAAGCACATGATAGGTGCTACAGGCAGTGTGTATGAATGGTGGACACACAAGGACAAGAGCACATGAAGGCCCTCCTCCACAGTCGCATACTAATGCTGGCCGCAGGGGTCCATGTGCTGAGTCATGCTCTCTATTCCAGGATTAGAGCCACTTCACTGTTCAGTGGGACCATGCACTCAGATTGGACGAAGGGATCATTTTTAATGCATTGTGTTATTGTGAGTCTGGGCTTCCTTGAAAAATGAACAGTTCTACACATTTCATTGCTCTGTTTGACACAGCTGATCAGTGATGCTGTTATTTGAAGTTTTGACATTCAGCCAGATAAGTCTAAATTTACACTGTGACTAATCAGTCTAATTGTAGTCTCCTTTTTAACATGATGGCAATTATTAGATCTGCAACTGTACATTTGTGAAATAAAATGCCGAGACATCATTCTAAACAATCTCAACTTCACTTATTTGGAGAATTTTATTTCTGAAATCACACTAAGTTTTCTGATCATTACACTGTGTTATGTGTACTGTATTAGATTGTATGGTTTTGTTCTCACCCAGTCAGGACCCCCCGTAAAAGAGGGGTCATATAATACTGAGCCTGCTCGTACACTAACGGACCGCCCTCTTCATTACATTAAGTGCTTTTGCTATAGAGCTGCACCTGTCCCGTGACCTTTGACCCTCAGCTGCCCCCTGCTGTCCCTTTATAAGCCCGGTGCTCTGTTACACACTTGGACACACCCACACAGAGCTGACAGCTGTTGTGATGGATACGTCCAGTGCAGGTGATGAAAAAAGGGGGAAAGACGCTATTGTCTGCCCATCAACCACTGTATTCCTGTCTGTGGGCAGGCTTAGAGGCTTTAATACTTGCACTGGACTGTAGCACCTCGGCTGGTAGCACACCTCAGTGACTCATCTGTGCTTCTTTCTGAGGACAGATGTCTTCTTCAAATCTATTTTAATTCGTTGCTTCAGTGTACCAGGGTTTCTCGTTTTTCCTCAAATCTGCACTGCACTTTAAACAGGACTTTTAACTCCTACTCTCCGCAGTTAAAAGTTGGAGTTTTAACTGTGGAGAGTAGGACTGGTTTGCAGATGGCAGCAGTCGTTTAAGCTTGTAGCAAAATTCATTAGCGGAACTCGCTTTTTTCTATTCCTTTATTTTCACTACTAAAGTCTAAAACAAATACTAAATAACAAAGTGCAGCCACGGCTTAGTCAGTTGTCAAAAGGAAAAATAAGTGTGTGTTATTAATATGCCAGAGAAAAGATGCTTGTGATTCCTGTTGGTCGCGGGTTCAGTTTCAGAGTCGCTGTGGCACTATGCGACCCCACCAGCCATTTTGGAGTTCTGCTTCCCCTACACATACTCCCATTCCCACCGGAGAGGAAGCATGAGAAGGGTTACAGGGTGGGCATCAAGATCATCTAATTTTACCAATGCTCAAACTCACGCGGCCCAGTTATAGATTCTTTCCTACGTTTTTCTTTCTATAGAAGCAGCATGCCATGTTTTACAGATGAGAGAAAGATGTTTATCTGTGTAAAAAGCTAACGGTTAAAGCTTGGTTTGGGGTTAGTGAGATACAGGATTACAACAGGAAAGAGACACTTTAAAGGGGCGTGTGGTGGTTGCCTGTGGGGTTTTGCTTTGCTTGTGTTTGGGTGATTTAGTATATAAATATTTAAATATATAAATATTTGCAACTACAGCTGTGTTCACATTTCCATACACACACCACATCAAAACTGAAACTTAAACAGGACTAAACTCGGAACAAAACCTGGACTAGACCAAGACTAGACAGCACAGTCTACATCTGAAAGAGACTGGCATCAAGTCCAGGACAAGTGTGAATGCATAAGACTGTTAAGCGAACCATAATCTTATTTTAGGGTAGGACATTTTTCATTCACATTCCAGGCTTATTTCACAACAAAAAGTGACTTAGGTCAATCTGTATTCTTGGTGTGTTTTTACTTGTCTTTATTTGGTCCTGGTATGAGACCATTTTTTCCTAATGAAGACTTGGTTCAGGCATGTTGTGGTCCTGATTTAGTCCTGGTCTAGTTCACGATTTAGTCCCAGTTTTGTCCCACTGTTGTGGTGGTGTGTATGTGTGTGGGTGTGTGTGCGTGCAAGTGTGAATGTGGTCTTAAATTACTTGCTGACTTACCGACGTATCATTCAATACATGACAGGTGGACCAATACTTTTGGTGTATCTTTTCTTTGCACTAATGGGAAAATGTTGGTTATTTTTCTGTACTACAATAATATTTGAGCCGTAGACGGTTGAATTATTATTTCTATGACTTACTATAGATGCAAACTCACTACGTAAGTGTTGCTCTCTGTCATCTTTTTGCAGGTAATATTTTTTTAATAATATTGTACATTTAGAATACTTTTTAGGGGATAATTTTGCTTTAGGGTTTGGTTTCAGTATTATCTTTTATCAGCTATATTTATTTCAGCAATATATCACACTTCAAAATGTGTTATCATGACAGGCCTACATAAGAGTATCAATTTTATACTTGCCCTCTTTAACACATGTTGTATGTAATGTCTAAATGGACATTGTTATATTTCATAGTTTCTTAGGTATATAGCATAGCTTCATAGGTATATATCTGTGGACTGCTACATGCAACTGTCTCCCAAATACTATGTGTTCTTCATGCCACACACTTCAGCTTGTATCTCATGTTACAGTATATGTTTTTAAATAAGAAAACACAGACAGGGTTCAAGTGTCAAAGGCCTCTCACCACAGTACCAGGTTAAGAGGTTAATTTACCCTCGGTCAGGATCATTTTCTTTATGGATTCTGTTATGTATTATTTATTTAGGCTTGTAAAAGATCAGGGTGAGGGACACTGTTATATAAAGAGGTGTCATAACATGGACTAAACATGTACTCAGTATGATGACTGGTTCCTTCATAGCACTAAAAAAAGTCTGACGTTCAAATGAACTTAGTTACCTCTGTGCTGTAAAGAGTGTGTTCATATCATGTGTCAGCTGTCAGGTGCAGATTAATCTTATGTTTTGACAGTCAGTGGAATCATGGTATTGGTATCACACATTAAACACTCATATAGTTAACCTGAGCTGAACTAAAGGGGTCTGCGGTGCTTAAGGTCCATTAAGGATTTATTCATTACTGTTATTACCTCCATACAGATCGGGGATTAAAATTAATGTGTAAAAGTAGGGTCTAAATCATGATTATAAAACATGTGATAATGATATGCATATGCAACATGTCATTTAAAAAAAAAATAATTTTAAACAAATGTACTGAATATTTCTGAATCAATGAGAACAAATAACATGAAATATCGTTTACATGACTCAACATTGTGTTATTTGTGCAATAAGTTATACAGTGCATGTAAAAGACATTTTTATCCAAAAGCATAATATTTGTAGATAGATAGATTAGAGCGAGAAAGAGAGAGATATATTTCATTGATCCAGAGGGAAATTCAAGTTTTACTGCAGCAACATTTACACTGTGCTTCTCAGTCGCCTTTGTGTCTCAGTCAAAGGTCTGGTCAGGTAGGGTCAGCAGAGTTGTGTCAGGGCAGGTTGAGGAGAGGAAGAGCCAAAAGTGTCCCTCTGTGTCCTGGAGCATCACAGCAGTCTCCAGAATAGATAGATACTTTATTAATCCAGGGGAAAATTTTCTCTGGTTTGGCGAATATTATTTCATTCTTCCGCTAAACCTGCCCTGTTTTCTTCAGCAAATAATCTGTAGCATTAACATTCACTTTGAGTCAGATTCTAATCGAATAAGATTACTGAAGCTCAATTACTTTGATGAGAAGATGTAAGAGATTTGGAAGCTCTCATTGGCTGTGGAAATGTTGTCTAATTGATTGTTTTTATGTTCTCAGGATAAAAGAATGGGTCGACCAGATGCAAAAGGATTTAATCACATTAACAGACTCAGCCAGTGGCATGCAGAACCTAGTGGAGGTAAGAAAAATACATTTACAATATATATATGTGTGTGTGCTCATGTGTTTCCTTAGAATGCACTGTACATTTTTGTGACAGCTTTGAAATAGAGAAGGCAGCAAGTAATGTATTGGAGTCATTAATGCTGTTTGTGCTTCAGCTGTCAAAACACATATGATATAACCTTACTATCTATAGCAGCTTTATCTCAGGTAACACATCTTTTCATTCAGCAAGCCCCATGTACAAGGTAAGGAAACCAATATAAAAATATTAAATTAACGTATATGCAATGACACAGAGATAATTCATAATTAGAATTTGGTAATTTGGAAATGTATACATTTCTCTGTTCCCCTTTAGAGCATATTATAAAAGCAGCACTTTGTCACAAAATCTGACATGCATTGTGGCTAAAAATCCTGTATTTTATTAATCAAAGTTGATGGTCTGCGGCCTTCTGTATTTTTCAGTCTAAAAACAGCTTAAGTTATGCAGAGGCCAAAAATTCATGCATGTGAATAGTAATGGCAAAGGGATTTATGAGAATTAGAAACAAGTTAAAGAGTGTAAGAGTCAAATACCCTTTTCCACCTTTTGTGGTTTGAAAATCAGGTAATGCAGCTTTAATGAACATAATGAAGAATGACAGTCCTCAGAGTACTTGTGTCCATCTTTATCTAATGAAGTCTTATTAATATATTACTGAGAAAGAAAGTGTTAACCACTCTGCCTCAATGGACCATTTTATCATCAAAAAAATATGTATTTAAATGAAAAAGGACACTAGATGCATTATGGCCCTACTGCATATCATCATTAATGGTGTGTCTGTTTGTGGCCACATGTGAAATCCATTTTCAGAATCAATTACAATTTGGTATTTTAAAGAATATTGTATAATATTTGAGAAAAAGTTACATCATGACATTTTAAATTACTTAGAGTGACAGTTATGACATAAAATGACATAATGCAAGTCTATGGTCCATGGGAATTGCTTAATTTAAGTGGACAACTGTTGGTCACCATGGTTTATGCATATTCAGTGAAAAATATGATTATTATTATGTTTTTTTCCTGTTAATTCATGGTCCATCACTGTACAAACCCATAAGATGCCAAACATAAAGAACATCTAATAATTCATAGATCAATGCATAGGGTGAATGTGTGGTGAAGACATTGCTCCAGGCTGCTATATAATTGGCTGTTTGGCATTTGTGGCCCTTATTTTTGTCTCTTCCGCCTTTCTTTTTTTTTTTCTTTTCAGCAGATTGTACATAACATTAAATGTTTTTTATGCAACCCTTTGCTTAATGATTACAAAATAACAAAATATGTATACTTTCTTACCCAATATTATAGTAATGTTCTTTGATAAAAGTAGGACAGATACATGTATAGGGAGTTTTGATTAATAGAGTAAAAAGGGTTATGTTCTGTATACTATCTCTGCTAAAATGAATTGTCTCACTCTTTTATTTGTTCATAGATATATCACAAACATGAAAAGCACTTCAGTGTGGAGCACAATAATGCAACAGAGCTGGTAGCCAAGGCTGCAGGGGAAATCGAGAGACTGCTCGCAAAACGCTCTGAAGCCCTGAGGGTGAGTAAAACTTTACCATCAAACTCATATGTTGTCACAATACAATTTATAGTAGAGGTGTAATGGTACATGTATTTGTACCGAACCATTTTGGTACGGGTCATTCGGTTTGGTACAGGCCTGTGTATGAGTGAGTTCGCCCAATTTGTGTCGACTTAAGTCGACATGATGCTGTTCTAAATAAAATGGCTGATTTTGTCAAATAGGGTGTCAAATTTCATTCAAACTCCCCTCCACTACATGGCAGACATATAATGGTACATCCCCGACTCAGAATTTCGTCATGCTTCTATACAGAAGACTGTTGACTAAATCAGGTCTGAACCAGGTCTGAAACAGCTCTGAACCGGAACTAAATCAGGACTGAACCAGGTCTAAACCAAGATTGAACCAGGTCTAAACCAGATCTAAACAATTATAATTATAATGGTTCTAATTATTATTATTAGTTCTTATTATTAGCAATGATTTTCACGTTTTTTTTTTGTTTGTTATTATTTACCTGAGTATTCAGTATTGTGCAGTATTGTAGCATGCACAAGGTGAAGGGCCTTTTGGTGGGAAAGAGGCGCTGCATTTTATCATTCAAACGTGACATTTTTGCATTTGTTCCCATACTCCCATACGAAAATGAACCGAACCGTGACCTCAAAACCGAGGTACATACCGAACTGTGATTTTTGTGTACCGTTACACCCGTATTTTATAGTATATAGTAGCTGATGATTGTGTAGTCTTCTGTTGGCATGGATTTTTAGTTTAGGGTTGTAATTATGCCATGGATCATATTTTAGTGTCTCTTTGAACAGCCCACTAAAAAACACACAGGAACAATCTGTTTCTCCTCATTTTGTGACAGAAGAGACTGGAGCATGACCATAGTTCGGGGGCTATACAGTGATCAGATGTAAGCAGACATCCCCCAGACAAATGACCTAATACAGATTACCAGTCTGTAATGCTGCATGACAAAAAGCAAAAACAAAAGATAGAGATTTGTGCTACGATTTTGAGTGTTTAGCTTCTGTCTTTGTTACTTTAGTAATCGGTACGCATGAGACTTGCACTACCAGTAACAAAAAATACTTACTCCAATTTCCAAGGCATACATACGCACATACATCACTGGTTAGATTTATGTAATTATCATCTCAAGGTATCAAAGGCTTCTTTTTGTGCCTGTCCCAAACACTGATAAATTAACTCCATCTGTTGTTAAACACAACATGAGGCAGTCAAGGGTTTAATTCGAGGGTAATCACCCAAAGTAAAAATGAATAAGGTAAAGGCTGTCTTAAACACTGAAAACTGCACAAATGGTTACAGATATTTTCTTCTCTCATTATAAACATCATTATTGCTTAAAAATGCAGGGTCAGCTTGCAGCTTGGTTTAAGCACAGCAGCAAACCAGTAAGTAACTCAATTAGGATCTGTGTGGGTCGCTAGTCCAGATCAATCTAGCTCCGGGAGACAGAGATATCCAATTAAGTCATGACAGCATGTTGCCATAGTTACATTGTCATTGATTTCTCTATCAATCGGCCACACACCGCGTTAACTTCACCATAATGGTTGGGGGACAAGGAACAATTAGTTTTAGTGTTATTCTGCTGCTGCTCACTGACCTTATGTCATTGTTCTTACAGAATAGTGGGGAACATATGCAGCATAAAATCTTTTGTCTTTCACAGTACACTAGATTGTATTTTAGGACATGCATCTGTAACAGGACTGTGAGGCTGTAATGAAGTGGCATAGAGCCAGGCTTGTTACAGCTCAAAGAGGGACCATAACTATTTGCTTAACCACTTTAGAGATCTATGAATTTAAAAGGGCAAGATGGTTATAGCTGAAGTAATGTCCATTATCTAACCTGTAGGTTAATCTGATGTTCTACTTCAGCGTGCACCCTGAATAACGACCTTCACAAATGTCCTCTGTTTGATTTATGTGTCTCATGTCCTGTCGCCACAAGATGAACACATTGGATAGTCAGAATATATTCACACCAAGTTTTGCAGAAAGGGCTTAGCAGCTAATGAAAATCCTCAGTATAACTTTGTGAGCATTATATTTGATTGATTTGAATTGAGAATGTTCATAAGGGCCACAACATATTAGTAAGTAGTGGCCCTTATTTCTTGTCACATACTCAGTAAAAATCTGATATTAAAGACGTTAGATTAGAGAAAGCATTGTTAACAAAACCAACACAAGTGGTTCAAATAATTCACTAAGTTTTACTGTGTTAAAATCCAAACAAGAAGAAACCAGTGCATACCGTGAATTATTGTTTATTATTTATTTGTTGTTGTGTTTGTAGATTCTATTTCCAAAAACTTTAAAATGTAAAATAATAATAATTTCCATTAACAGCATGCCCTGCTCTGAATATAATTGGTTTGCTTGAAAGCATACAGCAGTGAACAGGAAAGAGACCTTTGTCTCTGCACTGTTTACTTTGACTTCTTAAATGCCAGATCTAATTTGTCAATTTCCTTCTTTTTAACCTTTAGCCGCTGTTGTCTGTGATATTCAGGGCACCTTTGACTCACCTGACTTTGCTCTCATTCATAATTAAAACACATCCTTTAGAGGGCCTTTTTGATGAGACCTTTAGTTACTGGCCCAGTGGACAACATGATTTATTTTTTTATACAACGCTCTGTTTGTTATATTCCACTGTTCAGAGAGGTTCTCAAGGGGGAAATATTTGCGAGTTAACAGTGCTGTCACAATGCTAGAACTTCAACTATGTTGATACTAAGAAAAGGTTTGATACTCAGTTCCTATTTCAAAACCACAATCATGATTAAAAACACACTTTTTGCCAATAAACCCTTTAACCCTGAACGTTTGCTACCAATTATAAACCTAAAAAGAGAATTGTATTACATGAAGTCTGGCTGTGTTGAGGGAGGTTATTCTAGGTTTTACTAAAAGCTTGTGGGTTATTGGTTTTGGCGAAAAAGCACCTGTTTACTGAGATGTGACAACAAAGCAAGACCTTTTCATGAGAGTAAGAGAGATGTCATGATCAAATTCAAGCTTGACCAAACAAATTTAGAACAAAGGGCTAATTTTTCAAGTTGGAATAAATGGGCACAACATGAGACCAACACTGACAGACTCCATTTAGAAAAACAACCAGTCACGATACAATTAAGTTAGCTGGATGGATTTCAGTAGAAATGCATTTTAGGCTCTGGTACACTCTGAGCAGTAAGTAAACGGGGGTGTTTGACCAAGACAATATCAACAGAATTCAGTGAAGGTAAAGGACAACGCCAAAATTGGCCTTTTCAATTGCAAGTTAAATTGAAAATGATAGATGCCTCTGTTTAGCACAAAAGGATGGAGAGCTACAGAACGAGGAGAGCCGCCCACGCAGAAGTGCCATGTTGGATTATGGATTGTTGAGAGTGAGTCTTGGGATTGCATTAGCACTTTGCCAAAATATCTAAAAAGCTTTGGCTATCCACCCGAGTGGACTAGGCATGGACTGCATCTATTTTGGAAAGTGAATGTAATTTGTTTTCCAAAGTTGTCTCTTTGCTGATTTGATATCATGTTTGAGAAAAAGATGTTTGTAAGTGTGAGTTAGAGCTGCAACTATCGAATATTTTTGGAATCGAGTATTCTGTCGATTATATCATCGATTAATCGAGTAATCGGATAAATCACACTTTTTTGTTTTTATACAACTATATCAATAGTGTGTAACGCAACATGAAAGGCCTCTTAAAATGAGCAAGCAATTGCTGTTATTCCTCACAAAAAAGGTTTTTATTTAAAGTCAACATTTTTTTTAAACAAGTGTAAAACCTTTGGCTTATTGGCTTATAAAACAGGAGTTTTCTAAGTGACAACGTTAATCCTTTAACTAGCCTAATTAATAAGCTAAATATAGAACTAGCGAACACATAAGTGTTCGTAAACGTCGGTAAAATATTTCCTTTCTCTGATATTGGAATTGATGCCAGCGGTTCTAGATTAAATCAGATTTTTGGTAAAAGTAGAACAACGAACTAGACGTTTCTGATATGGGAAACACCGAGTGTGTGTATGTGTGTGCGTGTGTCTGTGTATACGTGAGGAAGGGAGCGATTTGAGTGAGGTCATTTGCTCTCTTGCTGCTCATTATGCCTCGTTACTATCGACTCATAACACAGGTTACAAATAATTACAAATACTGTACATTCTAATAGGCGTTACTTTTCATTTCAGTTAGCAATCGTAAAAGTATATTACCTCGTAGATTCTCCGACTCCGCTTAGAGAAGTACAGTTCACGCTTTAAGTTTAAACTTTAAGTGCTGCAGCATTGAAGACGTACTGTTGTGGTACATCAGGTTGGCTTTGCCAGTGCACACTGGCACCGGCCACATCATTATCTGCCATTTCCACACCGTGGAATAAATCGCGCCGCTTCAAATCTTTGAAATGTACGTCATTGATAACTGTCCGTGTGAAACAGTGATCCCAGACTGGCGCAGCAGTCTACAAAGGAGGAGTGATACGATAGCAGAGACATTTTAAATAAATTGACTTTGGTGACATGAATTAAACGAAGCCTCGAGTCAAAGAATTTGCCCCGAATATTTTTTGTAATCGAATTATCCGAGTTACTCGAGTAATCGTTTCAGCCCTAGTGTGAGTCATTGAATTTGGAAGATGTTGCTTGACATCTTGTTGCTATTGCTAAAAACGGTTGAGTTTCCTTCAGCTTTTAAAATAATTCAACTGTTGTTTGGGATGTTGCTGTTCCTAAAGAGTAGGTCCACAGATGCAGTGGGTTTCCATGACACCACAATTGCTTAGCAACATGAGCATCATAAACATATTCCTAAAAATCCCCTAATAATAAATGAATTTTGTTAGTTTCTAATTGTAACTAAATGTAATATTACAGTATATGAACACATTAGCTCTGGAAGAAAGTCATGATAATTAAATATGTGAGCTTACCCAGAGCTCCTATTTGTGCTTATGTGGGGAGTATAATTACCATGGAGTCAGTGATCTCTTGTGTGTGGAAGTGTGTTATTAAAGTGACAGTCAGTGACATGCTGTGACTCATTAGACTTTACTGTTTAAGCCCTAATCACAGCAGCTCACACTCTCAACAGCTCATTACAGACCACTCACACACTCCTGCTTTTACTAAAACAAGAGTGGGTTCCTCCAGCTCTATAAATTTACTTTAATGGCCCTCACCATAAAATGTTATCTGATCATCAAAGAATAGCTCCGTGTAAGTCACGATGTAGATAGCATTTACAGAATCCAGTGTGCGAAATGCAACTACTAAAGTTCAAGAAATGACTAAAGGAACCGTCAAACTATTTGGGAAACTATGACATAATGATTTATTTATGATTTGAAGTTTGCTGTAATTGGATTGACAAAACATCAAATCATGTAATAATAATGCTGCAAATAAAGTCTGGTATATTTAACATATAGACCACAAAAACAAGAAAACTGGTAAATTATTTTTTCAGGAGTGGTGTTTAAACATATGTTCAGCGTAAACCCTTTGTCACTTGTAGACTCACTCACAATGTGAAGAGCAACCAAAACACCCTGACCCTAAACTGTAGGTGTAAAAGTTGTGTGAGTGAGTGTTGGTGGTGGTCGGAGGGACCGTTGGCGCCGCTTGGCTTGGCAGCCGCGCCTCCGTCAGTCTGCCCCAGGGCAACTGTGGCTACAACAGTATCTTACCACCACCGGGTATGGAGTGAATGAAGAATGCTCTGTAAATGCTGTGTAAAGCACTTTGGGGACATGTATCTGTGTAAAGCGCTATATAAATAAAACCTTACCTTTACCTTTAAATAACTGTTACACTGTAATATATACTAGTTAAGATTAAGTAAAATTATGGTGTCTGAAAACTAGTCCAAAAGGTATTTACTAGTAAGTGGCAAGTTTATGTTTATACTACTATCTGTACTTGATGCGTAAGATCTTGATCCACTACTATAAACTTCACAGATTCATGTTTTGTTTTTATTTTGCCAAACTCTTAAGATTTTTATTATGTCAAGCTGCCAAAATGGTGAAATAATTTACATAATTTAATTTGCTGAGCTAACAACTTATTTTGCTGCCACATGCCAAAAATCTGTACTCATTCATCTCTACATTGGTCAATAGTACATTTAATTTACCGAATAAGCCATAAAATATTGCTGTCACTCATATTTAAAGACCCACAGCCGATGGTCACACATAGCTGAGGTGGTCTGTGTTGTGAAGACCACAGATAACATGGCAGAGCAGCCCACACAGACCTTTCTTCTTTCTCTACAAATGATCTGTAATCATTTTAAAAGGCTTCTCTTTGTGGTGAGTCACTTCCAGGAGCTGCCTGCTTTTATCAGACCAGCTGTTTCAATCCTAGCAGGTCTCAGACTTTGCCAGCTTTCTGTTTATTATCTCTGTCTGCTATATTAAAATTCTGATACACAGAGGAGACCAAGTATTACTTTTCAGAAAGGCTGTTTCACTCCTACACTGTACAAACATATAACATACAGTATAATACATGACTTTCTTCATGGCTTCTTTAGTTAGTTTCCTCAGAGGTGCACTATGTAACTTGGTGTAAGACTTTGCTATCATGTTCCACAGTATGGCATTAAATAAGACTAGATGTCATCAGGCCAAGTTACTAGTCAGATCCATGGAGTGACAGGATCACTCACACTAGAATATATGCTTTTCAGGGCATTTCTTAGCAGTAAATACATGTCATTGATTTAAGGCACATACGAAAAACAATCTTAATCCTGAAAAGAACATTCCAGGCAATATTCTCTCTATGACACAAGCAATAATAATGGATCAGACATTACAATTAAGTGGGTCATGAAGTTTTTTTTTTTAGTTTTTTTTTTTTATTGAAGTTGAAGAAATGAAGTTAGCTCACATCTCAAACATTACTGTTTCCATCCCAATGCTCTTATTGTTCAAGTGCTTATCCTGCTCTGAGTGCGTGACAGGTTGATTCAGCCCACCACAAAGAAGTTGGAATTCTCAAAAGTAGCAGATAGCTTTAATGGCCCCTTAAAAGCAACAAGACGCATAATTTGTAATTACAAAAAAGATTCTGTAGGATCTAAGAGAAATGATGACATGCAAATTGTTGCCATTTGGACATTCTTAGCTGCCAAATGACACAGATTGCATGCATGGGTGGAATAATTTTAGTTGAGTTATTAGTTTTTCAATTCCTAGCTGAATAAACGGCATGTAAAATCACTGACAATTGTGGTTTTCAGAATTCTCTCTCGACAGAGGTTGATTTAAATGTCATGTTTCTGTCCTGATGGGCATGTATGAGATGGTCTTTGCTCTCCTCCTGGGTCTCTGGAGTCTGAGGATAGATCTGACTAAAGTGTTGCCAGTCACAACAGCAGATGCTGGAGGTTCCTGCTCTCCCCCGCTCACACATCAGTCAGATGGCAGGTGTGCATTAGTGTGTGTGCTGGGCGGGCTTCAAGCGCTCTCCAGAATGTGTGTCAGAACAACAAGCTAAGGGTCACTGTTACACTGCTTTATCTGTGATATTTTCCTAAGATAATACAAGATAATTCTTGTTTTACATCTTTAATAGTTTCAGTTAATTTAAGCGTATTTAACCCCCAAAAAATATACCTTTCTGTCCACAGTTAACTGCATAGTTACTCCAGTCTCTAAATTTGAGGAAAAAAAACGACATCACTGCTGTAGCAGACCATCATCTCAACTGTCTGCTCAGTATCTGCACTGTGCTCACATTTGACATTATGCAGCTCTTACTGCAATTTATGTAAGTCATGAGTCACTCTTGTTCTACTAATCACTCTTATCAAATTAGTAGCTTTTTCATAATTCTTTGTATCCACAGGTAGTCCTATGTTACATGCAGGACAAATGATAAATGCTTATTTTTTAACTAAGACAATTTGCAGCAAAATGGAATTCATGTTTTTCAGTTGACTTCCCCAAAACAAATGGACATGTATTTTGAATGCAGCTCAGGTGACCTGACATCAAACAGATGTGAGCACTGCCCACTGAATGGACCAGCGTTCACTTTTGTTTGCAGATGTAAAAAGGGTCTATTGGTGTTGATCTGTATTTCAGTCAAATGAGGATCAAATGTTTCAAATTGCAGACGATCATCTTGGGGCATTTTAAAGGGCCCAAATTGCACTATTTTCTGATCTATGTTACAATGTTATAATGTTGTCATCAAAAACATATATGAGGACACAAAGGAAGGATATCATGTGGTAATACAGTAAGTGCTGCACCGTGTTTTTAAACTCTATACACCTTCACTAGAATCATGTGGATCATTTCAGCCCTGGAATTACCAATCTCTACTGAACTAAATGTAAAAGGTCGCTGTTAACTTGAAAACTACCACTACATAATATTACAAGATGGAGCAGAGCATTTTCAGCTTTGGATATGTAGACAGACTGATAATAAAGGATTATGCAAACATGTGTCAATGAAACAAAACACAATTCTGGGTTTATTTTTGAGGAGGTAACAACATTCTAACATGACTTAAAGCTCACAAGAATCAATTCTGCAAAATGTAAGACCTTTAATCAAGAGGTCCACAGGTCTAGATTTTGTAGGAAATACATTTTGACTATTTTAAGTGCAGTTATTGAAAGTTTGTTTTTGCTTATATGCAAAAAAAAATAGTATTAAATGATATATTTACTAGTGTGTGTGCTTGTATTAAAAAGTGGGATGTATAGATTACAGGAAATATACAACATCAGCAGCATCATAAGGAAACTCAATCTAACTAGTGATTCAAGAAAAAAAAAAAAAACATATCCATTATGTAACCTGAACTAAACAGATATAGTAGTAGGATGAGATTGAAGTGCAAAGACTAGAAAGATGTGGAACTTTAACTGAATATGATGAGAATGCAGGTAGCCCAATGCCAAGGTTTAACAGTGTGTTGGTCTTAACGATTAAGTGCCTCAGGTTCCTGCTCACAGTGCACACAGTAGTAACTCATTCCATAAAATCAGTAAAATGTTGTTCACAAAGAGATGGAGTTTTCGTTCATTGTCTTGTTAAGATGCATAGTAAAATGTAATCATATTCCCTTTCTTTGTTCTGGCCTTTATCTTCTCTCATTTCATAAATGAATTTAGTTCTTGGATACACCACATCTTTCTCTAAGTGACTGGGAGCCCCCAGTGTCACATCCCTGAGTAGAAACTGTTGGGTTTGATATTTCCCATGGGAAATTAATAGCACAGTGTGTTTTTGGATCAGGTAGAGATTAAAAGTTGAACCCATTATAAATATATTAACAAAGTCATTAGGACTAGATCTAAAGAAAGACAGAAAAAGAGGCTCTAATTTTAGTACACTGTAACAGTAATGAGGGTTTCACTTGGACCGTGTCTCCCATTGGAAATATGTATATGATTTTCAATTAATTCTGTATTGATCATTTTTCTGTTTACAGAAACTGGTGAAAGAAGCCGAAAAGCTTCAGATGATTCACAAATGGAGCCTTGAAACAGAGGTGAGCCCATTTAATAACATTTGATTCATACATGCATGTCAAACTATTTTTCAAACAATAAACTGGGTGTATATGATTAGTACTTCCTAGGTATAGAGTATTTGCCATGCAACACAAGCACTTCATAAAACACCACTAGCAGTGTGTTAAAAAAAAAGAAGAAGAAGAAGAAGAAAAATTACCTGTGCTTTTTAATACAATATAGATGTTGTATTGGGTGAGAACAATAAAGTTACAACCCAGCGGGATGCCCCATTTTGTCCATTTAGGCACATTAGCAACTGCTTGGAACTATTCCAGACGGCAGTAGTAATATGAGACATGCAGTATGTAGAATTGATTTTGTTACTATTACCTTGAGGACACCGTTGTATGTGCCAAGCCAACATTTATTTATTTTATTCAATTAAAATCTTTATTATGTATATTCTGAACTATTAATTAAAGTTATTTAAAATGAACCCACTAAAATAAATGTTGTTATTCTTCCTTCTTTACTTTATATCAGATATGTAATTGCTTGTCTTAGTTAAATAAACAAAAACTGTCTAAAGCTTTATTGTTTAGAAGAATAAAATAAGAATTCCATGTATATCTATGTAACAGTACATTTTCTATAAATCACCTTTGCAACCTGGCCAGTGCTGTTGCGCTCATTTTTCAGAGGATGTCCAGCGTCGATTACTTTAATCATGCAATTTTTTGCATGAAAATAAAGTACTTTAGATTTTGCTCACTCTTCATGTGGGGCATGTTACTCATAGGTTCTAATCTAATTATTTGCATCATAATATTGCCATTTGAATTGGCCATGAGTGCTACTTACTACCTTAGATGCTCTCATTTTCTACTTCAGTGTGGAGCAGTTTAAAAGCAAGACAGTTAGCAGATGGTACTGCTTGGCACTTTACTCAAGTCTGATCACCAGCAGTGATGTAACTTCTTTCTAACTAAACACTGTAACAATAACAATGGATGATCACTTTCTTGCAAACAAACTTCCAGTTTGTTTGCAGCTATAGTGGTGGTAGGCAGATTTACCCTTTAACATTACAGTTTCTAAATATCTGTACTAGTACAAACAGGAGCAGCTGTCATAAACCAAAGCTATTATTATTATTATTATTATTATTATTATTATTATTATTATTATTATTATTATTATTATTATTATTATTATTATTATTATTATTATTATTATTATTATTATTATTATGCTCATTAATGAATTATGAATTAAAATTAGAATAAGTTTATCCCTATACATTGGGCTGTCATCTATTGTTATTGTGTGTGTGTTGAATTATACAATAAAATATATGTTATGGATTTGAAAAGAAGAATATGATATTTTAGTATGGGGATCTTAATAAACTAAACTAAATTGAACTAAACCATGTACTGTGATAACAGTGGATGTTTCTGTTGCAGAGTGATGATATTGTTTACTACAATGCCAAAGATGATGTAAGTATTTCTTTGTTTTATCTTGGTTGTAGAGAGTACAGTGGAAACACTGGCTGTGGTTGCATGCACACTCAAGATCTCATTAATATCAGATTTTCAGAAGATTATTTAAAGGAAATGTTAAAAGCAAAATTGTCTAATTTCTGATCATGGTCCATCAGATTTCTCTCATCAGTTTTCACAGTTTACATGTCATTTAATCTTAAATGTCCAGAAATTAGATTAAAATCAGATTTTGGTCACTGTTTCATTGCCTCATTCACTGTTTGTGAGGGTCTCAATGCAGCAGTGGTAACCAGGGTCACTAATTCCTACCCTCCCTGAGCACATATTCTTGTGTCCCTGGATAAGAGACTTCACCCCCATCTTAGTAATGCAACTGGCAGAAACTGGAAGAAATACCATGCCATAGATTCCCTGTGGCAACCATTCCATAAAGCAGCCATAGACGTCATATTGTGCTCAGCTGATATAGGATCGGCCTCTGATTCTCAACACTCAGAGGGAACAAATCACACTCCCACAACACGCTTATATCACTTGGAGTTTGACTGACACACTGAGTCAAACGCTCACTCCAATAATGTACTCTAGATTTCTACATTTATAGTTCGTTTCCTAAATATGTATTAACTGAAATGCATATATTTATTTCTTCATGAAACTTCATGTTCTTTCTTTATCCATCTGTAGCTCAATCAGACTGACATGAAGAACCGTTACGTCCCTGATGACTTCCATATTGACCCTGATTTTAAGCGCCTGGTCTCCTACAACACTACAGCGGTGCATATTCCAACGGACATATATGAAGGATGTAAGTTAATGCATAGATGTACATAGATATACACTCTGTAGGCACCTTACTGGTTGTTCAGCACTTGTAGAAGTAATCCTTACCCTGCCTTCTGTCTCTGTCTGTCCCTGTCAACACTATGTCAAGTACAGTATATTCACTTGAAGCGCTGCTGCTTAGCCTCCTAGCACAGCCTACACAAGAACAGCTCCACACCCAGGCTGGGCCATTCAGGTCTATTTTTAGCCCAGAGTCCAGCTCCCCCTCTACACCCCTCTCACTGACCACCAGCTGCTTAAGTCCCTCCTATACTGGACAGTGGGACATTGTCACTGTCTGTCTTACATACTGTCTATTCATTTGCCTTTTCGCTATAAATGGGAATTTAGTTGAAATTTAAGTTAATGATAAAATTCTAATACAGATAACTTTAGCCATGTAATAACTGTATCAATAAATATCAGATTGACTGAGGTAAGCTGGAGTTATTTGGAATAGGCCTGTTAGGAATGTACAAGGACACTTGCTCATAGCCTTTGGGTCCTAAGTGTCTTATTAAAGCGCATATCATTGCTCAAGGAGAGTGCAAAGAGAGGACACATGCAAAATTTGGACCTCTCATAGAACTGTCAGCTTAGAAACAAAATATAAAAAATAGAACATTTTATGTTTAACCTATCGTAAATTTACTTATTATGAATCACTTAGTATGAGGCTTTTTCTGAAGCCTCAGCTTGAAATAATAAATATTATATAGGCTCTGACTAATGTCAGTGTAGTTTCCCATGCCCAGTTGTTGCATGATATCTGCACAGTAACAGTGAGTCCCTCTGCATAGGCTGGACTATAAATGTGGGAATGACAGGCCTCTGAGGCGTCTGACTGTGCAGACATTTTTGTCATTGCCAAATGGCTAAATGTACTCAGTTATTTTTACAGGCTTTAGCAGTTATAATGATGTGAGCTGGAGGAGGAGGGGCTGTGTTTCTTATGTGACTCAGACCGACTTAACATATCAGTGAAACTGTTTCTGAATGTATGTAGGAAAAACAAAAGTTAGGATATATACAATTAGCGCATATATTATGAAATCATAGTATGGACTCATATGATCTCTAAATACATGGATTTACATATTTACATATCAATTTACATATCAATTACATATTATACTTACTCCTAATATTGAACACAGGTTAAGAATTTTAAGAGATTTTGAAAATACATACAAACTAAAAGTACTTCAATGGGCAAAGGCAACAATTCTCATGTGAGAACAGTACTTATCTACCTGAATAACAATTCTGATTATAAAAAGTGCTTCTTTATCCACTGTCTTGAATGTGGTTGTGGGTGGCCATTGGGATGCTGTCCTTTCTTCTCTTAACCTAGGCGGCGGTATTTTCTCTCTCTCAAAGACAGACTGCCAATTTGACTGTCCGAGTTGCCATAGTGATGTCTATCTACCCCTGTGTGTGTGGATAGGGAGGACACACTCTGGGCCACACCCTAAT
The DNA here is from genome assembly GCA_034769755.1 of Odontamblyopus lacepedii. Taxonomy (NCBI): domain Eukaryota; kingdom Metazoa; phylum Chordata; class Actinopteri; order Gobiiformes; family Gobiidae; genus Odontamblyopus; species Odontamblyopus lacepedii. Next base: position 31,875,637 of record CM068344.1, on the reverse strand, counting down.
ACTCCATCATGTTGTGTGGAGGGAAAGCGCTGGTAACTTGATTAGGGGACTTTGTCTAGACAAGGCTGGCGTCCTTGTAGCTTTTACTGATGCTCAAGGAGAGATGTGTCATCCACCTCCTCCGCTTTAATTGAAGTAGGTTCTCAAGACAACACTTATTGTTCCCAGGCACTGTCCTTGGATTTCTATTTTTTAACAATGATTTCAATGTTCCTACCTTACATTTCACTAGGTCTTGTGATTTATAAATTAATTCATGATAGAGTAGACTGAGACAAATGTGTTATCCACCCCCTCATTCATCCCACTGATTGTCACAGTATTTTCCCAGGTGATCTAATGTGGGCCATCACACTCTCTTTGAATGTATTTACTATTTATGGTTTTATAGGAAGGAGAAAAGCATGAATCATTAATAATAAGCACAAATCAATAGCAACACTTTACCATTTTGATTCTGCTGTTAAAAATACCCAAATATTAACTGATATTAAAACACATATTGAAAACTAGTTACTCAAGTATCAGGACTAAAAAAAGCCACTCAATAGGAGAAAATTTGATCTTTCCTGAATAGTTATAGAACAGTATTTATTTATTTCAAAGTAAGTATGAGACAACATTGTAATATTAAAGGAATAATTAATTTGAGGTGAAAAAATATGATCCATTGTTATTGTGTTATTATTGTGTTATTATCATATCTTTTTATTTTTTATTTTTAGATCTTTGTCATCTGTGTAAAAACTATATTAAATACATCATACTGAAATCTGAAACTTTCCTTGTAAGTCATGACATTATATGATTTATCTCTGTCATGATTAAAAGAGTGCATAAATCATGTTTGTAAGGAAAAACAGTTGGGCTGTGAGAGTGGGCGTGTGTGCCTTTCCCACCACATGCACCTACTGGACTGAATATGGATGTGAAGGCTGCGTGCGTATCTCCAAGCTCATTATTCAGATTGGCATGGCCACGTGGAGTGGAGATGAGAGAGAGTGTTGGCCTTGGCAGTAGATCCGAGGCTGGTCTGATGGCGGTTTGCATCTACCCTGTGTGGCACCTGTCATTGTGAGAGAGGCACACACAGTGAAGTGTTCAGATACCCTGACACCCGCACCAAAGCTGAACTCACTCTCCCTGTGGCAAAGTTTGCAACAACAATCTTATTTTTTATTCACTCCCTGTTAAGTTTTACAGCAGTGTTTGCCAGAAAATTATCCCTGCTGCCCCTTTAATAAGATGATGGCGTCCTTTTCTTCCTCTTGCACATCTGTCCTTGTCCTGGGTTGGATGCCTTCCCAGAAAGCACTAATCAGATGATTGAGATTTGCATCAGTATTCCTGATCAATACTATTCAATACTATTAGTGCCTCTCTCCTCTTGAGGTCACCCAGAAAGGTGTGTTTTTAAAATGCTTAAAATAAATAAATAAATAAACAATGCCAAATCCCAAAGAGTAAAATAATACTGTGTTGATGCTGTCCTCAGGAGCTTGGGAACTCAGGAAAATGTTTTTCCAAGTTGAAAAATTCTCATGAACGCTTGTACAAGTCAGAAAAACAAATCAGGAACTCAAGCCAAAACCTTCTGCTATCTGCTCCATTCACGAAAGAAAATCTGCACATTTGAGCTCTTTACCTAACAATTAGTACATTTAGGGGTTAACTGTTAGTCAGCCATATCATAAAAGCAATGGCTCTGCGAGAAAGAGCAGTAAACTATAACAGTTTAATTAATTACTAATGTACCATTAACTAGCTAAAGTAAACAAATAACCTTACATTTAGTTTTGAGAAGGCGAATAGGAACAACCACTGGTCATTGGTTAGCTCTTTTGAGCGCCGTTATTGAGTGGGCTCAGTGAATTTATTGATGATGACATCAAAATCAAGACTTTCCAAGATAAAAGCACAAGAATGGATTTTTTTTTTAGATGTAATGTATTAATGCATTTCTCTCAGTGGCATGGGTCTATTTATGTGATATTTTAATGGCCATGACTTCATTCTAGAGACATACCATAAGAGCACTCAATCTGTGGCAATAATGATGTTTTATATTTGTGTGGACAGAACAGAAACATTTGCTACAACACCCCGTTACCTCATGACTTCCTACTACTTCAAGCCGCGTTTTTTTGCAGTGTTTTTGCAGCTGAATTATAGTTCTGCGTCGATGCAACGCACACTGCCGCCATCGCCTTGTTGCCGTCCTTTTTGATTTATGGAACTGCGTCAAAGTAATGCACCGCCACGATAGGAGGTGAGGATTTAAGCCTGGCATTCGTGTAGGGACCGGCTCCCACTGAAAAAACACCTGGAGCCACATAACCCTTTTGAGATCTAAAGTGAAGACTGCAGATCATTTTTTACCTGTCTGCTCTGTATAAAAGACTATAGTGTGTTACATTTATGAAATCAATGAAATGCTACAGAGAATATATGTCCATTCATATAGACGGTCTATACTACTGCAGACGAATAATCTCTGAAAAGTTTAACTTGAACTGCTCACCATTAGCAGAACATCCCTCTGTCACAGAAAGTACACATATTCCACTGAGTCGTGTCCTTTACTCCGACAGAAGTTAACCAGGGCACAAAGAACTAGCTGTTTTTTTTTTAGTTAATAGTTTATGCAGATTGAACATGTGGTTTTAAGTTTTGTTTCTGTAAAATGTAAACAAATTTGTGCAATGCTGAATTAAACACATTATTATACAATGTATATTTGAGTCCTCTTTGCGGGAAAAAAACTTCAATTCAATTCAATTAATTTTTGTAGCGCCCAAAATCGCAACACCAGTTGCCTCTAAGGGCGTTCCAAGATTTGGATGAGCAAAACATACACACAGACATATCAAAACAGGAATAAACAACATTCATGTAAGGCAGCAAATGAAACATCGTCCAGTCATCCCCTGTCCTTAGACCCTCCTTCTCAGCAAGGAAAAACTCCAAAAAACCCAGGGTCCTGGGAAAAAGAAGAAACCTCAGGGAGAACTACAGTGAAGGAGGGATCCACTCCCATGGACGGACAGGCTATAGATGTCCAGGCCCGTGGGCCAGTTTGGTATGGCCACAGCTACCCAGGTGGGGAAGGAGCCGGGCAAGGAGGGGAGGCCTGGCGAAGAGGAGGAGCCGGGCGAGGAGGAGGAGCCGGGCGAGGATAACTTAAATTATCCACCTGCAGCAAACAAAAAATGTATTAGTATTAAAAACATTTTATTTGAATGTTACAAGATTACCATTATCTACAAACAAACTAAAATAAAAATGCATTCTAATTTAATACTCATTATGAGTATCATTCTGAGTACCGGGAATGTATGTAGAGCGGTGGTAGAGAGGACCAATCACAGCTCTTTGTGTCTGCTTCGCTTTCCTTTGCTGTCTGCGTTGTTTTGGAGTTTAGTGTTTGGTGGTATGGTATGGTATGATTTAAGTTTCTGTGATGTTTGCAAATGTTCATGTGTACTGAAACGTGATTTGAAAAAATCGTGGATGAAATCGAAATTGCAATATCTGCCAGAAAAATCACAATTAATTTTTTCCATAAAATTGTCCAGCCCTACTTCCTACCTACTTTCCTTCCTTACTAATGTCATTGAAAGTAGTGAGAGTAATCCATTAAGGGACATCCTCAGAGAGCAGAGGGATCAGGGCTGAGCAAATTGTCACCACTTATCATTGGGACAAGCTTTGCTCTACAACTCCACTGGGAGCCATTGTAAGCTTGCCCATATGTTTCCTTATGTTTCCTCCTCATTGTCCTGGGGTGTAAGTAAACAAGAGGGATGTTAGTAAGTTGATCTTTTTGCAAATTGTTATTTATGCCTTAAGACATAATACTTTTGTCCATATAACTCTTTGTTTTGAATAAAGACAATTTGCTTTCTTAAATTGCCTGTGTGTTTGTGTATTCTTTAGCCACCATCATTTTAAATGAGCTGAACTGGACTCAGGGATTGGAGGAAGTTTTCCGGAAAAACAAAGAGGAGGACCCATCCCTGCTCTGGCAGGTTTTTGGCTCGGCCACTGGATTACTGCGGTATTTTCCAGGTAAGCAGCATAATTTGTATTAGTAATAAGTAACTATATTTTTGATTGATGGAAAATGCAAATTTCTAAATATTATATCAATTTTTACATTTCCTATTCAAACACACTTGCAGCATCTCCTTGGATTGACTTAGGCAATGCAGCTACAAAAATTGACCTTTATGATGTACGCCGGCGTCCGTGGTGAGTTTTTCTTGTTTGATCAATATTGTGACATTATTAACTTGTATTGAATAGCATAGTTATACTGAAAATCACATTCACAAACTATTGTCATTTAACTACTGTATTGCTTTAGTTATACTTCTGTAAACCACTGTACATTTAAGTGCACTAATATACATATAATGCAATTAAATGAAGGACTGGACCCAGACACTTCAGTACACAGTGATCTGGCCATACCAGATCAAAGTGTGCAATACAAAGACTTCAGTAGTCTCCTTCCTAAAACTGATTAACATCTGGCTCACAGCCAGCATTGGTCCTTTACCCACGTTATTAAATTTCACTACCTCAAAAGCCCTGCAAGCTACAAAGCTTTCTTCACCCAGAACAAAGAAACACAGCTGTTTGTTTATTAAAGACATGTAAAAGAGAACTGATAAAATGCCTTGATATGTTTTTATCTAAATAATTAAATGTGCTCATGCTCTGAAATAACAGTGATGAGACTGATCAGTAATGTGTATGTTTTTTATCTGTGTTCTGCTTTGCAAATCAAAAGATATGATTTAGTTGAATTATTGTTGAGCAGGCTTTGCGTGATTCTGGCATATTACTTCTTCAGTCATTCGTAAATCTTCTGTACTGTTCAATCCTAGGTACATTCAAGGAGCAGCCTCACCAAAAGACATGCTGATTTTGGTGGATGCGTGAGTGACTAATTTATGCCTAAACCTAGTGTCATATTTTTCTAATTTGTACAAGCTCCCCCTAGCAGCACTTTCTGTGCACATTTATTACACTCAACATTGACAACTAATTTTATATTAAAATGCATATCTGTAATTGTATGGTTTGGAATTTCAGGAGTGGCAGTGTGTCTGGTCTCACTCTGAAGCTGATTCGACAGTCTGTCAGCAGGATGCTGGAGACGCTCTCGGATGACGACTATGTCAATGTGGTCTATGTAAGTGTGACTACTTGCACTGCGCACTTATACATATTCTACTATATAAATAGATGTAATTTCCCTTTACTTTTATATCAGAGAACATTGTCAGTGAAAAGGTTGTCAGCCTGTTTTTTTTTTTCTTTTCATTTTTCATTTTGATCATTGACCTGTAAATGCAGAATGACCGTCAATGTTAGTATGCAGGATATTACTAAAAAGGTTCAAAAAGCAACGATTGATGCTTTGGTGCCCATTTTATTCTTTTATGTGTAATATTTCCAGTACATATTTTGTATTAGCTTGCATGTATAGCTGTATAGTTATACATACAGCTATAAATGCATATGTATGCATGTGCATTTTGCCTTGTGGTGCTGCACTGTTGTACAGTGAATTATTGGCAAGATTTTGAAGTGAAAAAAAAGGCTTACACTAAAACCCTTATGCCTAATGGGGCAATAATACTAGTATAAGGCCCACCGTCCCTGATCAGGGACGGTTTCGGTTTTTTCGTAATTCATTCAATATCCCTTTAGTCAGTATGAGCTTCCTATATATCATTTGAAAGCTTACATTCACCGCAAAATGCACATTATGTTCATTTCTTTCCAAAACACATTCCAAAAACTTTGACCGCAATCAAACTGTACCATAAGCAAATCAGAAATCTCGCATTTCTTACCTTTTGACTGCTACTCCAGCTTCACATTCAATCCAGAAGTGTTTGTGCTCTTTCTGTTCCTCATAGTCCACAGAATAAAAATATCCACTTGTTTTTTTTTCATAAGACGCTCCGTGTAGTTGCTATCCAGCCGAAATCTCATTTTCTTCTTTGGAACGTAGCTAATACAACAATAAATCCATTTTTGCGCATGGCTTTGTAAACATAGCTTCCATTTTGGCAGCTCACCTAGGGTATGTTTGTTTTCCCCCAAGTCTTAGCTTCAAAACAAGACATTCCGCGGAGTTTTCCATGAAAGTGTACCGGAGTTAGACCCCTGTGGATGAAACGAGCGCCTCCTTTTCGTGCTCCGGTCACTTAGACTGTATGGTGCGTAAAAACCTTCTGATGCATCATTGGTGAATCAGGTTGTCAATCACAAAACTTGTAGCCAATCAGTAAAGCTTTCCAAAAAGAGGCCGGACAGTCAGATCTGAACTCAGATCAGCCTTTTATTAGCGTGCGTAAAGAGAGACGGTCACCATTTTGCGCGCACATATCTTTACGCATCAATCTAGTTTTTCTATTTGTGTAGCACGATTTTACGATGCCTAAGTGATATTTATAATCACCAAAGTGACAAAATATGTTTTATATTGCTAGTGGAGTGATAAAATGCATGTAAAGTAATTTGGCACAGATGTGCCAAATCGGTGCCAATTGTACTATTTCATACAAAAAGGTCTACATTTTCAAAATAGTTGTAGCTAGAGGTCTGAAATTCGGCACAGTTGTTGCCAATACTATGGACAGTTGCTGTGGTGAGATTGAAATGTATAGCATGAAGTATGTCTTCAGGAAGGCCTTTTATTTATTTTATTTTTTTCTGAGGCCAAAAAAAACCTACTTTTTGGGTATGTTTGAACAAGTGTACTGCAAGCTGTGAGTCTTCTAGACAAATCTAAGACATATCTACATAAACTAGAAGGACTTAGCTTTCAAATGATGCATCCACAAAGCCTCTAGAGTGTAAGGTGCCCAAACAATAAGCTTTAATATTTGGGTATGCACAATTTGAGAAAAACAGCCAGTTTGAGGTGGGCCTCAACAGATGCTAAAATGTCACAAATTATGTTAGAAATTATGAGCAGCATATGAGCCTCCATTTTGAATCACACATAAAACAAGTCATTTCTTTTCCCTGTCCTTGGCACTAGGGGGATCTGAACCTTTTAAGGCCGCTAAACTGTACAGGATTTTTCGGTCTTAAGCGATTTTTAAACATGCGACAAAAAGCGCACACTACAGACACAAGGAAAACCTTATGAGACTTAAAATCTCTGATCGCAAATACTGCAGCAGGATATGTCTGCGGACCACAGGCTATAAAATTGTGAGTGCGATTGCTTTGCTTAAGTGTCCAAAACATCAGAGCACTGCACTTCTAGTTTAGATACAAGTCAAAACTGTGTTATTATTATTTGTGAAATGTGGTGCAGTATTTTAAATACATGATTTTTAAAGCATAAAAGATTGGCGATAAAGTCCACAGGAAGTAGTCACTAGCTGTGTGGATGTAAACAGACACACGTGAGGAAACGCTGCCTTTTTACTCTCAAACTGGATTAATAGCATGGTTTTTTAGACTGGATGTCATTATTTGCGGAGGACAATTTCTACAGATAATGTGGGTGAGATGTTGTACTTTAATTTTACCACTTTACGGAAGGTGAGTAATAAAGTCTTTATTTTCGCTATGTCCTGAGTTCGTATGTTGCGTCTCTGTGACTGTCACTCCTCTGCCCCCAACACTCTGTTTTATTGGCTGTTGCTGTAGTGTTGCTGATGTTTGGTGGTTACAATCTGACACTGACACCACACACGAGGAGCACAGCGGCTTCAAAATCGTACACGAAGACAAGTCGGGTCACACCTCCCCAAATTTGGGGAGAAGAAATTGCAGCCAAAATTGGGCAAATTCTTCTGTAGTGTGTGGCGGCCTATAAATCATCTTATTGCCATGCGACTTGCAAAATTTGATGTGAGGAATTAGAGGGGCCATGATCAGAAAGAACTTAGATGATTTTAATGTGTACTGCTACTTCCCCCCAAAACTCCAAAATGTGATAATAATGTGATTCTAGTGTGGGGAGGTGCAAAATATATTTTGGGTGTATGGGGTTATAAATAAATTATGATACATAAAAAAGACATTCAAAAATACATTTATGATGGATTATACTGTGGAAACATTTTCTAAAATAGTTCATTTGTATCATCATAGTTCTAGTTTTCTGTAACACCAGCAAATTGACTGTAATTCTCAACCTGAGTTAAATTGTGAATGGATTTTTAAATTTGCTCTCTAGACATTTATGAATTACAACCATATTGCTCTCTTCTACCTCTTTACTTAATAGAGGGGGGTTTGTACACTGCTTTCCAATCTGCCAAATGAGATTGCTTTCATAGTTAATTAACGCAGATGCTGACAGAATCTGCTTACTGATGATATTAAATTCAGCCTGGCCTTTCTTTGATACAATTTGGGTACAATAGCCAAGAGTAGTGGCCTGATAATAAGAGGTATCATTTAATATAATAGAAGCACAGGTGAAAAATGCCATTTGTATAACTGTAATGAGAGTTTCATAATTTTTCAGGATAGAAATTTTGCAATCAAGAGAGGTATAGGCAAGACTGAAATAGATGTTAGCAATTAATGAGTTGTGTCTCAGTTCTGTGTGTGTCTAGAGAAACTGAAAATCTGGTTGGTAACCCATCTGCCATCTCCATTAGTACATTTATTTATTCTTCAGTACGTGTGTACACACACTATGCCTATCTATATTGCACTAATCATATATCTCCTTTCATACCCTACTATCCTTTTATTGTTTTCCTTGTGTCCAAAAGCTCCCTTTGGTTTGTGCCTTGTAGATAACTTTTCTTTTTTTGTTTAGTAAAAGTTTAATATTTCTGTAGGTCCATCTGCAAATAGTTTACATGTAAATTAATTTGCATTACAACAGAGGGAAAACCACATATTTAACAGAAATATGTGCTAGTGGCTCCCCTGTTCTCTTCCCTTTACCCTGGTTCCCTCTCCCTCTAGTTCAATGAGAAGGCCCAAGATGCAGCGTGTTTTTCCAACCTGGTCCAAGCCAACGTGCGCAACAAGCGGATCCTGAAAGACGCAGTACAGACCATCATAGCGAAGGGCATCACCAACTACAAAGGAGGGTTTGAACTGGCTTTTCAGCAGCTCTCTCAGGTACAGGTGTCAGGAACACTGTTGTGTAACATGAGGACGTGGGAGTGTTTGTGTTTGTGGGTATGAGGTTGGCTGGACATCAGTGTCACTCTGTTAGTACTATTTTTCTCTACACAGCACATTCTCAAAAATATTAAAGGTCCTTTATTACACAATAACCAGGAGCTGTGTTTTGTTTCATTCACACATATTTGAGTAATCTTTTATTATTAATCTGTTCACATCTCCAAAGCTCAAATTCTCTGTACCACCTTGTCAGGTCATGTAGTGGTAGTTTTCAAGTGAACAGCTACCTTTTGTTCAGTAGAGATTGGCACAGGGCTGAAATCATCCAAATGATTCTAGTGAAGGTGTGTGGGGTTTAAAAACACAGTGGAACACTTCCTGTATTACCACATGACATCAGAAGGTGGACTGTTTTCTGTATAAAAAAAGACAGCCAAAATATGCAGGGTTTGTGTGTTAAACGTGTGAATGAAACACAACTCCATGTATGTTTTTGATGAGAACATTATAACAGATCAGAAAATAGCATAATATAGCATATTAATTCTTTTGGGGGTAACTGGGTTCAACTTAATTCATACACAATTATGAAATTACTTAAATAGTGAAACAAGAATCAAAACTGAAACAAGTTAAAAGTGAGATAAAAGTGACCTCTGCTGGTTGTTTTTGGAAATGCATATTTGTTCAAATGCGTTAGTTCTTTTCCTACGCTGTTCTTGCTTTTAAGACAATATTAACATGTTTCTCTCTTTTCTTTCATTTTCCCTGTAGATGAACATCTCAAGAGCCCATTGTAACAAAATAATCATGCTTTTTACTGATGGAGGTGAGGAGCGGGCTGAGGAGATTTTTGAGAAGTATAACCCCAAACAAGCGGTATAAACATGCTCCATTGTTGGATTTGTGAATTATATCATATATCATTCAGATTTTTCTCTCTCCGTTTCTCTGTTTTTAGGTACGCATCTTTACATTTTCAGTTGGCCAGCATAACTATGACAAAGGACCTATTCAATGGATGGCTTGTGCTAACAAAGGTACAATAAATCTCCCATGTGTAAATAATAATTTATGTTTGTTGATAAATGATAATTAGACAGTTATCTTATATTTAAATAATCATTTTTAGTATCATGTTTAACCCCTGTAATAAATTATGTATTCAGTGAGTACATTTCTCATGTAATATCTTTTTAGAGGTGTATTACAATGTCTGTTGTGCATCACCATTATTGTACTTCCTGGGGTCCATTAAATATAAAATTTAACTTTTAGGGGTACATTATTCTGGCTTTATGGCCCAAAGTGTTTCTAGTATTTCTCTACCTATAATGTATTGTGTTGATCAGTTTAAAATTTATATTATTTGCTCTCTTTCAGGGTACTACTATGAAATTCCCTCAATAGGTGCCATAAGACTCAATACCCAAGTAAGTACTTTCTAGTCTATTACTGCTGTGCTTTGAAATGTTTGCAAACTGCTCCCTCTTGTGGTCAAAATCACCAACCAAATCCGTTTTTCTTTTCAAAGGAGTACCTGGATGTTCTGGGCAGACCGATGGTTAAGGCTGACAGAAGGGCCAAGCAGGTTCAGTGGACCAATGTCTATCTGGATGCTCTGGTATGTTAATTTTCATTACTGTTCTAAATATATTTTGGCAATAACTTATTTTAATCTCAAGTAGCAGGATATGATGAAATATTACAAATTTAAAGATAAACCCAATTTTAAAAGCTACTCCCAGTAGCTGTTTTTGTCATGTTTATATTCTTATCTGCACTCAGGCGACTATGTGAGTGTGAGAGCTGTCTGGGGCTCTGAGGCAAGTTCACTCCATTAGTTTAGGAGATAATACTCTGTCAGCTTTCATCACTGATCAGCTTGATCCACAACAGAAATATCTCTGTGGTTTGTGAAAATTATATATGTTTTAGAAAGCTGTTTAAAGGTGCACTTTAAATTCACTGTGCTGCTTGTCCTCAATTAGATACTGTTGCTTTGACTGGAATTTTTCACATTAATGAAAGTATTAATGATAAGTAATTATCTAGCATTTATTCAATTACAACAAGTCTTATTCTTCAAAAATACCTTAAAAACATGCATTCTTACACTCTCCACAGATCTGACATGTAACTTGGCCTTGTGGCATCATTTGTTTGTCTCCAGAGAGATGAATCAGTAATCTTTTTAATCTCTGTGCACTCTGCAATGTAAAATGTGTTTGTTATGATGTAGGAACTTGGCCTTGTCATCACTGGGACCATGCCTGTTTTCAACAAGACCAACACCGGCTCAAAGGTACACAGAGGGATACACCCATATGTTTCTTCACTTAACCTCAATTACTTCTTTAGCCCTTGAGTTTGCCGTTATGGCGTTAAAGGACTTAGCCTCCCCCTACTCAGTCACTCTGTCTGTATCTGTCCATTGCATAACTCTTCTCTTGACAAAATTTTACTGTGCAGCTGATGTTATGATTCACAATTGCAAATCATCAATTTTGCATCATACCATAATTTTAACAAATAACTAACAAATAAACTTTCAACATGAATACTCATTTACCATCCCATTTTTTTAACCTTTATCTCCTATTTTGTTTTGGCTGCCCACTGTATCCTTTGTATATCCAAAACCTCCCATGTGCACCAACAGGAAGAGGAACTAGGATGTCAAAGCATAAAAGCGATCAAACCTGCAAATCACAAAGACAAATGATCCGGTAGCTAAATAGTTCAAGATGAGTTTTCATGTCAACCTCGAAGGAGTTGGGGGTTACTTCGGCTGTGACTGAAGTGAGAGTGGAAATGCCTTGTCTGTGAGTCATGGCAGCATGTAAAGCTTTTGGGAGTGAGACTGTCCAGATTTCAAATGTTGTCCATTTCCTTGAAGTCATTCAGAACACACCAAGGGATTTGACTCATCCAGAAAGAACAACAGAGATCTGAAGTCGGTCTTGCAGAAAGAAGGTTATCTTCCTCTGACGCGGGTCTCTCTTGTGTTTGCTTTCAGAAATCACAAAACCAGCTCATCCTTGGAGTCGTGGCTGTTGATGTTTCCTTGGAGGACATAAAACGCCTTACTCCTCGGTTTACTGTAAGTGAATATGTTTACATGCGCATTTTAGATACAGTCCATGTATATGTAATTCAGTCACCAAGGCTAATTTAAAGATGCAAAGGTGCACTGTGTAACATTTCGAATGGAAAGTTTGCCACCTGCTTATCTCCATGGAAATGTTATTCCTTGTACTCAAATATCCCGCAACATGGATTAAACCTATCATGAGTGAGACAAGCAGGCTACAGCACTATGCTACATTACAGTTTAGATCTTTGGAGACTAGCCCCTTTACAGAAAGAATGATCATTTTGAGCAATAGAAACAGCTGTCATGAATAAATGCTTAACATATATGTTTAATGTCATACCATGGAACATTCCAGGGAAAGCAATAACATCTCCATGGAGACAAGTAGGTAGGTGACCCTCCACCCAAAAAATTGCGCCGTGCACCTTTAAATACAAACTCAATGAGGACTAAATCGACTAAATCGTGGGGTGCGTTCACACACACCACATGAAATCTGGTACTAAATCTTGACCTAAACTTGGACCAGACCAGAACTAGAACAGGACCAAAACAAATCTGCAGAAATGAATTGAACCCAACATAACCATTGTTAAACTATAGCATAATGAGCAGGAGATCAGGCGAACACCAGGACTCACATGCCTTTTCCTTAGCTATGATTTTAATTTTGAATGTATCTCTGTACAGTATTTTATTTTTTAAAAAGTGTATAATTTTCTTCTTCACTCATATGCAAAACTCTTCTCTCTTTTCCCTCTGTCTAGTTTGGACCAAATGGATATTATTTTGCTATTGACCCAAATGGTTATGTGCTGCTACACCCGAATCTCCAGCCTCTGGTGTGTCATATTTATCTTCTGTTGTCATTATTTACAGACTCAATGGTCTGTTTTGTTGTGATGAATTCTGCATAAACCAGAATAACTGAAAACAAGGCTTCCAATGAAATATAATCAAAGGCTTCAGTGATTAGTACAAATTAGCAATAACACTGTGTAATGCATGGCTAATTAGGTTTATTTTCATGTAGACTGCCAAGTTTGATGAACCTGTAACTCTGGATTTCCTGGATGCTGAGATGGAAAATGACGTCAAAGTGGAGGTTTGGAAATAAAAATAGAAACTTTATGTACATGTTAAACTCATTGTAATTTTTTTTCCCTTTAACATTGTACATTTATGTAAATGTTTTGTTGACAGATGAGAAGAAACATGATTGATGGCAACAAAGGGGAATACACAATGATTACTTTTGTCAAATCCCAAGATGAGGTAATTGTATATCTCTACAGATGATGCGCTGCATACAATGGACATACATTCATCACTGCTCTATTTTGTGTATCTTCAAAGCGCTACATGGACATTGGGAAGAGGACATACACATACGCTCCTGTGAAGTCAACAGATTATAGGTAACTCTATCAACTTATTATTAATATTGATGTCAGTATCTTTGGACAAAATATTGAATCATGTTTTTTGCATATGTGTTTGTTCAGCCTTGCCCTGGTTCTCCCTGAGTACAGTAAGCACTACATCCAGGCCAGAATTGGAGACACTATCACCCAGGCCAAATGTAAGTCCGACCTTGATTTTTGTCTCTGTTCTGTAACATTTGTGTTTCATTTTCACAGACAGTAGACAAATAGTTCTGCCTGGAAAATGACTGCTAATGCACTCCAGCAGTCCCATACTTACACCGTACAAGTTTGAGATATACAGTCCTCATGGTTTATATCAACTATTAGCACATACACATTCAAACTGACTAATTTACTCTCAGTTGTGGTGATGTTCAAAGCCTTGTTACCAGACAGCAGGGAGAGTGGCTTGGGTCTCCTGTTTCATAAATGTAGTTGTGTGTCTATATGTGACACTGTGAGATATTATACATTCAAACCAAACTTCAATATGGCCCCATTATGCTTTCATGTCTCTTTGTGCTGGGTCTGTTCTCGCTTGTAAAAGATGTCATTGACTCATAGTGTTACTCAAAGGACGGTTTTATAGTGTGCTGACTACAATGAAGATGGAGCCATGCTTGATTAGACCCTGTTGCTCTGTCTGTCTGTTAGGTTGTTAGTCCGCCTCATGTACATTACTTCGTAGTTAATAATTCATGACATTAATAGTTTTATTACAGAACTCAAATGCTTAAATGCTGAAATGAGACTGAAAGCCATGTGTCATAATTTATAAGATAAAAATATTTGACTATAGTTAAAATATTAGCTGTTGTATGTGTTTAGCCTAATTGAATTTGTGTACTAGTAGTTGTAATTGCAATATTCTTATTCAAATCTGAATAAAATATTGGAAACCCCCTTTCTTTCTTTTTCATCTCCCTTTCTCCCTTCCTGATGTCTTCACCTCCTCCTGTCTCTCCTGACCCTGCTTATTCCTGATCCTGGTATGTTGGATCCTCCTGCAGCATTTTTGGGCAAGTATTCTCCTCTTGTGTATTTCCTACTATACGTTGTTAATTAAAATTCTTATTTTGGATGTACATGTTGTGCTTGCTCGTCCTATAAAGTTCCATTTAGCCCTTTTCATAGTTTTGCTATAACAGACGGTTTTGTCAGAATGATACCAGCTGACACCTGCTGCTCAAAATATGCTTTTGTGGTTACATTCATTTTTTACTGTTCCAGTGGTCTTCGAATACTCATTTTTGTGTAATATTTCCAGCACATATTTGAATTAGCTTGCATAAAACAACTCTCTTTACTTAGCCAAGCTTTTATGAGTATTTGTTATCCGTCTGTAATAACACACCACACTTGGTCAGGTGCTATGAGTATTGGGCAGCACGCTGCCCCCGCGACCCAGCTGGATTAAGCGGGAGAAGATGGATGGATGGATGGATGGATGGATGGACTTGGTTAGAGTTGTAAGCACTTTATAAGCAACGAAAAGCACATGACTACAATTACATCACAGTCATGGCCACCAAAGAGGACAAGGGGTAGCCCGTGTCGTCATCTGAGTTGAAACTGTAGTACACTGTAATACAGTTGTCAACATAACGTGCCTGGGGCAATGTCAGAGCAGTGTTTGGTTTATGCAGAACTGGTCTGTGGTTAATATCTCATAGTTTGATCAGATGTGCACATGACACTATAATGCAAATTCATGACTGAAGTTGGTTAAGTCCATGGATTTACTTTGTCACAAAAGGAATTTTAATAAAAATGCTAAAATCACATCTAAATGATGACTTAGCCCAGACCACATTACAGGCTCCTCTTTGTGCCCCCATCAGTGCTGTCTTCATGTGCATCCAAAGGCCTCAAACCGTTTGATTGGGAGCAATATTTCTATTCAGGACTCGCTCTGTGAATAAAATATTGTGCCACCTTTAAACCCTGTGGTTACACCCTGTCTCTTCTGCCTCTCTCTCCCCTCTTGTCTTCACCTCCCCTGGGACGACCCTCTCTCACCCACTCTCTCTCTCTGCTGGGATTATTTTCCACTCCAGGGAAAGAGGGCAAGTATTTTTTCTTTACTTTCATCTCATTCCTCTTGTTCTTGAGCTGTGTCAGAGCTCAATTCAGCATACTGTATCTGACCTAGACCAGTATGCCTCTTATTCTAAATCGGCTGGTTTCTGACTGACACTACAGATAACTTTAGAATGAGTACATGCATAGAAGTACAATTTAAATGTCTAATGTAAAATGATGTGATGTTTTAATTGTTTTATTATCATATAATATATAATTATAATTGTTTATAAAGGACAATACACCTCTTTGTTTGCTTTTTGATATTAACTTTACAATCTTCCATGTTTTATACCAGTTTCTGAAAGCCTTCTTGCAGACAAGTTTGATGAGTATGGCTACACATTTATTGCACCAAGGTAAATACAAGGTTTTGGCTGATGCTCTACAATAAATGATGCATCTATAATTATTTATTTCTCCACAGAGAATACTGCAAGGACCTGAAGACCCCAGACAAGGACACCAATAACACAGAGTTCCTGATGGAGTTCAACAATTACATTGATACGGAGACGCCAAACAATCCCATGTGTAAGTCACTCGAATTAGTTAAAATGAACTTTTAACCTTTAAACCTATAAAGGTTCTATAATAGTATCCATTATTCCAACTTTTTGACATCTTACTTGATGTCTTTACTCAAGTAATAACTACTGACCGCACATTTAAACTTGAATTGGAGTTTTAATGGACAACAGATACACTATAAGAGTGACTTGTTGCCGTGAAATACTGGTCTGGTTAAGTGGTTTTGTGCATGACCAAGCAAGGCATTATTATATGGAAATCCTATGTTCTTACTGTTACCCATTTGATGCTATAGCGTTTAAAGTCCAGCCATCACACGGCTGAGTGCACATGCTTAGATGTGACACACTCACCCACACACAGTATTCACGCCTAATATGCCTTCCACACTCTGCCTAAAGCTGCTCGACCTCATCCAATTACTGTGTGTTTGTGAGAAAGAGCAGGACACATCAGGCAAGGAATACGAGTGGACCAGTAAAACACCAATTAGGGACCATTGGGCCTTCCTTTTAACATTTGACCCAGGTATTATGTCTTTAGTACAAATGCATTTAATTTGAATACAATATTGAGTACTTTACACACGTTAAATCCATTACACCCGTGATAATTTATTTTGGTTATGGTAAATTATTTTTGCTAACACATTTTTGTCCTGTCTTGAGTTCAGAAAATAGAAGGAGAATGAACATGATGTGTAAAAAATCCCACTTAATTCTTTGGCACAAGGAGGAAAACTATCTCCTGAGACAATCCTTGAAGGGAAAGGCTTAATGGAAAATAAGAATTATGCTGTATTTACATAATGTTGGTTTGTTCATTATACGCTTCACACATTTAACCAGCCTATAAAACCACAAACTAAAATATTATTTTTGCCATGATTAGCTGCCAGTTTAATGGAGTCCACAGTGAGAACAAATGGAGTGGTTACGTTAGACCCATGTGGGCTATTTGGGGTCTCAAGTATTGTTACACTTTTTACTCGGTTAAGCCACTGCAGAAGTTATAAGTACATTAGGAATTTGTGGGCTGCCTTCAATAAAGATATCCTTAATGAAAACCACGGCAGGCGCTGGGTAGGTGGTGTGGTGGGGAATAAAGCGTTAGAGCAGCTGTTCTCTCTGATGTGTGTGGTGTGTTATAAAGATCGGAGAAGGTGGTGGAGGGATCAACGAGCCTGGATGTTAATGGACTGGAGCAAGTTTTGGGAGAGTTCAAAGTGGCTGCGCGCTGCAAAGGGACGGACCAGCGCCTTTTATCACCTGTTATGTTAGTCATGTGGTCGTGTCAGACGGCTTGGAAAATAATTTTTTACACTCAGCCTAGCCTACCACCTACAACTATTTAGAACAGGTTAAAAAGGTCAACCTGAGTATGAATCCCTGTTATGTTTTAATTGTTAATATTTCTGCTTAGGTAACGTTGAACTGTTGAACCGACTGCTTTTGGACGCCGGCATCACCTCTGATCTAATAAAAGTTTGGAGAAAGACTGAGATGCCGTGAGTAGCCTTTCTTGTACACCACAGTTTAAATATGTAACTACATGTCCTGTACGCTGTCTTTATTCATAGTTTAAATACTTATTGTATCTGTTGTCTGTTAGGAATGGTGTGACTGCTAGATTTGTGGCTACTGATGGAGGCATCACTAGAGTCTATCCAAAAAAGTAAGTTTTCTATTCATATGATAAAAAGGTGCATTTTTAGATAGTAAATTCTACCACTACATGTTATGTTTATTGTCTTAATTGAATTTTTGTTTGACAGTGCTGGCCTTAACTGGAAAGAGGATGCAGAGACGTACGAGTCAAGTTTCTACAAGAGAAGTTTGGACAATGACCTGTATATTTTTACTCCCACACCTTACATTGACCGAGAGAATTGTACGCCATGTATTACACTGCACTTTCTTACAACTACTTACTTTTTGTGTACTAATGCAGTATTTCTACATTTTCCATATAGCAAGTGATGACTCTATTCTCGTGAGCAGAGCAGTGGACCTTACTCTTAAAAACATCACGGTCAAACCGGCTGGTAAGACCATTCAAATAAACCAGTAACTTTCCCTCACTAATCACATTTGTTTTGTCATATTGTCATCATCATTTGCTACCCTGAGGCGTTAACCTTATTAAACGTGCACCTGACACACACCAGGGACTTAGCCTTTACAGCCAGAGAAGCCCTTTGTCTTTTTCTCGCTCTCCCTCTGACATATGCACACAAACAAATGCATACTAACCACACATCACATTGTCTACTGGCCTGTGATGTCGCGCCAAGTTAGCATTCGCAGAGTTCAAAGAGTAAAGTTGAGTCAGGGGTTGGCTATGATCTTGGATGTCTGCTCTCTGTTTGATCGCAGTGGTAGGAGTGAAGTTGGACATCAGTACCTGGATGTCCAGTTTTATTAACACTACACAGATACTGAACGTGAGTACTTTTCCTTTCGTGTCTTCATCTGGTTATC
Source organism: Odontamblyopus lacepedii (assembly GCA_034769755.1). Taxonomy (NCBI): domain Eukaryota; kingdom Metazoa; phylum Chordata; class Actinopteri; order Gobiiformes; family Gobiidae; genus Odontamblyopus; species Odontamblyopus lacepedii. The sequence goes on along the minus strand of CM068344.1, from coordinate 31,856,894 downwards.
CGTTACTTATCTAATTAGTTTAATGTTGTATTTTTAGTGCAATGATGAGATTTGTGGCTGCCAAAGAAATGATGAGGTAAAATCTGAACTGTTATTGTTTCCAATCCAAACAGTTTGGACAGCAATAATACAGTGTTATTGTGTTGCAGTATTTAGACTGCGTCATTCTCGATGATGGCGGATTCCTGGTGATGTCTAACAGAGACATATATATTGATCAGGCAAGTATTATTTTCACTGTTCACAATTCCCTGTAGTTACATACTATGCCAACTACTCTGAATATCTCTTTGTCAGTGATCTGTAGCTCATTAAGGAAACATTATGAAATTGAACCTTGGTAGTCTAAGGGGAGCCAGAAAACTTAATCCTCAAGGAATTTTGGAAATTCAAATTTTTATTTCCATATAGCTGGACAATATCTTGTAATCAGTATTAAATGCAAATCAAACTGTCACACATGTCTTAGGCAGTGATTTGCTGGAGCTATTATGTTTCAGTGGTGGTATAATTGTATCAGGAACCCCCTGTTTGACATACAGTAAGTGTGCACCATTTCCCCGTTGCCCCATGTTAAACGCTGAGTTGGGCCCCCGCTGGTGTCTGAGTAAATGTTTTTTCATGCTGCGGCTCCTTCCTAATCAGAGCTGGGTGTGCGCTGGATAAATCAGTCCCTCTGAAGTTTGGCAGCGGCACTAAAACCCAGGGACCCGAGGCCGTGTTTGGAGAAGGCAGTGTGCCCTCAATCATATTTCCTACAGGAGCAAAGTTTCTGCTTTGCTACAAGCTTCTCGCTTACTCTTTATATTTATGTCTTCTCTCTGCAGCCCATTCTTTTCTTTCTCTGAAGTCCTCAGGGAGTCTGCAGCCAGGCCTGTGACTGTTAATTCATTATTTGTGTTATTGCACAGCGAATGCAGTGGAGTCTCTCTTTTCCTTATAGATTGGAAGATTTATTCATCCTTTGGCAGTCAGACTGAAGAGGATGGGTTGTTAGCAGTGACCTTACTAAGTGGAAGGAAAGGGGTGCATTACACTTCCTCTGCTCACAAGTGCAGACACATATCTGCAGCTCACACACCTGATGAGTGCTGCTGTTTACCTCATATCTCACACCCTCCCTTTGGCCAGATGAATACTTCAACACTCCCTTCACACATTCTGTCACACCATAATCACCAGATAAACATTCCCCTCCCCAGTTATTATTTAGGGCTGCCCATTAGACTATACTGTCAATCAACCTGGTTCTGTGAAATTTACTGGGTGTGTTTTAGACCTTTTAATCAAAATCAAATCAAGCTATAACCACATCTTTAGACATGCAACAAGTTGAATGCAAAATGTATTCTTCAGCTGTATTATAAGTTATTTCCCTGTGATTCTGAGATCTTTGTGTATTCACACTTGTGTTCAAATCTAATAAAGGTGTTTATCATTATACATATTTTTATGGTGTGTTGTTTGTATTTTAGATTGGAAAATTCTTTGGTGTTATTGATCCCATCCTGATGTTGAGCCTGAACTCATCGTTGTTCACCTTGAAGAAGACCTTTGATTACCAGTCTCTGTGTGACCCTGTGAAGGAGAGCAAAGCAGCTGCAGGTCTGCGCTCTGTCTATGTGGTGAGTTACATAAGCCAGAGGCCACCTATCACACCAACATATTGAGACATTAACATAATGATTCATATAAATACTAGATCAGAAACACTGAACTGACCCATGTAGCCATAGAGAGGCAATTGCTACATCACTCAAATACAGAACTAAGGTTCCCCTCTAGAGAACTATAAATCTAGACTGAGCAGATAAGAAGCTCAGGGGATGGTGAAAGCAACAGAGAAGAGATCTGTAACAGTAACAGGATTAGGTGGTCCTGCACATTGGGCCAACACACAAAACACACAACTTTGAAATTATGAAAAATTGGCTGCAGACATCCAGTGGTAATGATACTGAAGACATACAGAAAGCATTGTACATGTGCTGAGTGTTAGGGCCATAAGATGATGGCTGGAATAGAAAGAAAAACAGTTGTAGTTCACAGGTCCCTATTTCCCAGCACTAATTGACAGCTGTAACCACGTAATTTACCGACTTGTAGTACATGTGTACAACACGCTTTAGTCACCAAAGTGAGATGAAAGATGAAGATGTGAGTGATCAAAGACCTGCTGAACACTGAGCGATGCCTTTGACACGGTTAGTTTGAACTCCTGGATGACTCAACACAGCATAGACTACAGTGAAAGGACGCTGCACTGATTCACCAAAACAAGGCCCTCGCATGCTAGCCATAATCAAAGCAACATGTTCAGATCTGTTGTAACTGTGTTTTTCTCTACATGGCTATTTACATATCAGGTTTAATTATTTCATCATCAGTACTGACAAAACACAAAAGTGCAGTTTGCAGTTGATAATAATATTACTCTTTTCAGCCCACCATTGCAGATATCCTGAATGTTGGTTGGTGGGCAACTGCAGCAGCTTGGTGAGTTTAATACTTAACATGAAGTGCATCATGTTGCCATATACACATGTTTTTGATATGTGCATATGACAGCATTGGTGGTCTCTTTCTGTCTGTAGGTCTATGTTGCAGCAGTTATTAGTCAGCATCACATTGCCTTCCTACCTAGAAGCTGGTAAGTTATTATTATTATTATTATTATTATTATTATTGTTATTGTTATTGTTATTGTTATTGTTATTGTTATTGTTGTTATTATTATTATTATTATTATTATTGTTATTATTATTATTATTATTATTATTATTATTATTATTATCATCATCAAAAAACAACTCTAAAACTGATAACAACTCAATACCCTGAATGTAAATGTGTAATATATGCACAGGTGTCACCTGGACAGTTTAAAAACCCTTTAAGCCTTCCTGTCTCTAAAGTTTGATATTTGAACTGTCTGTACATAAGTCCCCTTATTTGAAATGAATACTGATTAATGCGTTTTGTTTCCCAGCTGAAATGGATGATAAGCTATCAGATGCCATGCTCAAAGAAGTGTGTATCACAGAGCAAACTCAGTACTTGTTTGAGTCATCCAACCTGTCATTCAGAGGCACTGTGGACTGTGAAAACTGCTCCAGGTAAGAGGCCACATAAATCTCTGCAAACAAGGAGCATTAGGAGACAAACAGAGCTGTGAGAAGTGAGACCTCTCAAACGTCGTCCCCAGAGGTGCCACTCAGAAAGAGTTATAAAAGTTCACATGCCATAAAGGTGAAGTCAATTCACTTGTATGGACCACCGTCCTGGCATGGTGCACATGTGGCTCACGTACTTTTTAAGGTCCCCTCGTGCCGACTAATAGAGTGCCTGCCTGCGTGCTGCGCGGCATTCCTGCACATTAGCTGCACATATGTTTCTCTTTAATGACTGCCATAAAAAAGCAGAGAAAATCATTTGTGCACCGGTGACATGTGGCTTTCACTAAAGGTGCGCCCGAAAAGTGGGGTGGCACAGCAGGTCAGTGTCCCCTCAACAATACAGACCTTTACCAAACTGTACAGGGCGTATACATTGTGTTTTTGTGTTGTGTAGATGAAACATGTCAGAGTTTAAGCGCCTCAGGGAGGGACTTTCGGACCGTTGTTTTTTGGACCTTTGCATGCCTCTTAGTGAAGTGTCTTTTATCTGCATCTTTCCTAAGTTGAATCCGTTGTAACTTGTCTCTTGTGATTATGCTCCTCCTCAGACTGTACCACGCTGAAAAACTGCCCAGGACAAACCTGGTCTTCATCATCGCTGATGCAAAACACACCTGCAGATCTTGCGATACCAAGCCACTGATACAGGAAGAGCAACAGTGTATCCTTTGGCTCAATACAAGCTCCAGCAGAAAAGGCATTTGGTCATTTGCTCTTTGATGACCATTTCTACTTTCGATGCATGGCAAGAACAGGAGATGGTCCGTTAAATAAGATTTCTGATCTTTGTTGGCTGAATGCTGCGCAGGCTGCTCTGTGTCTGTGCGGCAGATGGAAGTGTGGGAGAAGTCTGTTCAAGTTTACAAACAGTCATGATACACTTCAGCCTAAGGTCAATTATGACGTACTCTGCGTTAAAAGCACATTAATCTGGTATTGGCTAATATTTGTACCATATTTGCACTGTTTCTAACATTGTTGTCCCTTTGAATAGTAATATAAATCCTCACTATGTAACATTTTAGCCAAATTTTTTTTTTTTTAGTGTTTTTTTTTTTTTTATTGCTCTGAAAAACATGCAAAAACGTGCATCCTTACTGTGAGCAGACTTGCATTTCTACAAACCTGACTTTTACTTGGCCTGGAAGAGGGCTTCCACCTACTTGTCTCCATGGAAATGTTATTCCTTTGGATATAATATTCCACAGTATGGCATAAAATATATCTATTCCCATGGAGAATATTCTGATTCTGGAGTATGGTTTTAAGCTTTTATTTCCATGGAATCATACAGGTGACATACCCCCTCCACAAAGGTACATTACGTATGATAGGAGTTTAAATCAATTTGCTGGCTCATTCCTGACCATTTATACAGCCAATGGACCGAATCCTTGTGAAATTGCCAAGACTCCTCGCTACAGGAAGGGCCCTGAATTGTGCTTTGATAAAAATGAGAGTGTAAGTACAGCACTGCCTCTGGTTAAGAGCTATTTGAAGTGCACTACTCTGTCACTGTAGAGGTTTATACATCCTATTTCCAGGCTGCTGAAAAGCGAGACTCTTTATTCTTTACTAGCCCAACTAGAATAAAATGAAGTTGGCAGAAAATCTGATGTTAAAATCAGAGAACCTTTTCCAATTAAAATAAGTGCCTAGAGGCTACTGTGACTTTTTTTTTAGTTTTGATTGCAGATTTTTATCACTATGGCTTTGTGACTATGGTGACAACATTTTAAAAATTCAATGAAGATAGAACACTGACCAAATGGAATATATAAATATGATTCACTATTGGTTTCCGGCAAATTGTTCCTTCCTGATTTGAAAAACTAAAGTAATCACAAATCATCCATGTAATAAATCAAGAGACAAGTTCAAATAGTGAGTTACGGCAGTTTTTCCCTCTTTCCACAGTCTATAAGTAGTGAAATCTGATTAGCAGGTTTTCAGCATGTAATATTTGGCGAAGAGTTTCCCACACAGGGACAAACACCCATCAAAAACAGTATTATTGAAAACCTTACATAAACAAACATGTTCTGGGAGTCTGTGTGTGAAATTCTTTTGCTGTTCCACTGTTTGTTTTCCTATTCTAATCCTTCTCCAGTGTCTCGTCTGAATTAACACTTTCCCTTGTAGTGAATGTGTTTTGTGACCGTACTAAATCTGATGCTTGTGTTTTGCTTATACTTCTTGCTAACTATGAGGACCTTTGCTGCATGATTCTCTTTCTCTTGTCTTTTCTCTATTTCCTGCTCTGTGATTGGCTGTTGATGTTTAGGATGAGGTCATTTGCAGACGGAGCGCAGGCTCCCCATTGGCTTCTTCTCTGCTCATGTTACTGCTGCCACTGTTCATGTGCTGTCTCGGGTCAGTTCCATAACACTAGCACTCTTTTTCATTATTAACATTTGATCGTCGTCATTCACTCACTTTTAGTGTTTTTGGCTCTCTGATTTTTCCACACTTTATGTTAAATCCTTTCAAACTAACTTTTCCAGATTTCCTCCTTGTGAGTGTCTTTTCCTATTCAACTTATATCTTATCTCTTCGTCCTGTCATTTGTCTGTGCTCTATCACCATCTGTCCTTCCCTCTCTTTGACTCACCATGCCTCATTTATTCACAGGCTAACTTTTTCTCCATGCACCTGACTTTGAACCTCTTGTATCTCTGCCCATCTATCATGACACATCTCATGCAATAGACTAGAATGTCCGTCTGGGCTGACGTCTGATTCCCAGTGCAGCCAGACATTTATTTAAACACAAGGCTCACTTCCCATTTGCATCCAGACCTTTGTACATCTCTCTAACTGTTCTCGACATTTTTGTTCCTTTCCAAAATTATGATGGCCAGTCATTTCGTTTCTACCTCCCCAGATGTTAAGCATTCAGTGTAGTTCTTTTGTAGACACAATGTTTTAATAAAATTTCAAACAGACAGTTGTTTAATCTCAGCATAGCTCAGATTCAGAAGTGTTTATTGTTTCGCTTGCACCAATCATTAACTACTTTTCTGTGCTCCAGGAGGAGGACGCTGACTGTGGAGGGGCATCCAGCCTAAGTCCCACTCTGTGGCTCATGGTGGCCGTGCAGCTGGCCTTGCTCTGGGCTCTGAGCTCTAGATCAGACACTGTCCTATCGTGACCTCATTGTGACCTCCCAACTACTGTACATCCATGTGGACTCCCAGCAGGCAACACTGCCACACTAGTGAAGCCACAACAAACAGTCACATCCTTTTAGATGGTTTCAGAGGGTCAGTGAGGGTATAAACATGGATGTATCCGCTGGATGGTTTGAGAACTAGAACTGAACTGGAGCTAAAGCTCTACCCCTGAAGTCCCCCTGCCCTCTGAGATTAGAGGAATCCACAGATAATTTTGGTTGGCCACGTTGGACCCTGATGTGTCGAGGAAAAAGAGAAGGGACTGCCTTTTGTTTAGTGTCAACAGGATCTTTTAATGATGGTGGTAATATCAGCTATTTACTCAACATACTGAGCAGTTTTACTAACCACTGCCAGAAACAATGCTGCTTTTTGCAAGCTTTATTTATTCTGTTTGCAGTGCAGTAGCTGGATATGATTGATTGATTTATTTATTTATTTGTCTTATCTTTTTATTTTGGTTAATTGACTTGGATACAGAGAAGAATGCCAAATTGTGATAACACAAGCTTCATTTGTGCGATGATGCTTCCAAGAACATTTTACTGTGTCTCTGACATTGCTCCCTATCACTAACTGTTCTTGCATATTTAGCATGAAAAGAAGGCTCAATACACAAAGCTTTGTTTGGCCAATCAACCCTCCAACTGCCACAGGCCACTTTTACCTGGTTACACACATGAAACACCTTTTATTTTGAATTAAAGTTATTTTTTGCCATAGGTGATGCCTGCTCTGTGGACTAAACTCTCTTGTGCCATGTAGACAATGTGATCCAGATAAACTTATTATCTTGTAGCTAATGAATGGAAAAGAGTCTATTATTTACTTTGGGAATGAAGCAATGTTGTGATGCTTGACTGCCACATTTTCTACATATGATTTCTATTCAGTTTGTTTGGATTGAAAAGTAAAATGTACATGTGCATTTACTACTGCTAAATGGTAATGTGTAACCACTAACACTGATTAATTGTGGATAATGTAAATTTTTTCTCTCTTTTTGACAAATGATGTCAAGTCAGGCAAAGGAACTAAAGAAATCCTAGAATCAGTGACTTTTCCTGCACTACTGAGGTGATCTAAGGGGGGAAAACATATCAAAAAATCTGCCAACTCTGACATTTTGTTACCTTGAGACTTCTCCACTGCATTTTTAATCCTTTTTTGTATTTATGTATTCTAGCTTTTAAATTTGTCTGGAAAACCTTTATTCAATCTTTATTCAGTCTGTGTTTTTGGTTTTAGCCTGTGAGAATGCATTTGAGTTTATTTTTGTCCTTGATAAAACTGACAATCAGTAGTTTGATACATACAAACATACATGTTTGGTTGCTTAGTCCCATAAATGATTACTTTATTAGAAGAAAAAAAATCATCTGTTGCAGATGATGCCAATGTAATCACTTTTATGCCACTTTAACTACATTCAACTAAATTTTAACTCCATTAAGTAGCATTAGCCTGAGATAAATATTGAAATTTATGATTTTATCCAACATTTTTAAGCCTTTAAAGTCAGGTTATGTAGCATCTTCCAACTCAACTATTTCAGGTTGTCACGCTGTCTCTGTGCACTTTTCCAGCTATATTCTAAAGTCCTTATGTGGTGAAACTAACAATGCTGTTTGTGCTATTTAGTAAATATTAGACATAATATCAAGTGCCATATAGGACTCTCTTGGAGAAACCTATTATCCTAATATTTATGCAATGCTACCAAGGCAAGATGTAAGTTTCCCTGTGCTGCATGATTGTGGCTGAGACTGATAAACTCACATATTTGGTATATGCTCCATCTGTAGAGTGTGATGTAGGAAGCATAATCTCCTGAGTGTCCGGCATCTGTTTATGATATGATACATATGGTACATATGGTATGATCAGCTCTAACTGCCTTTCTCTTGGGGAGACAGCATTTGGCTTATCCCTGCTTTGAGTGCAACAACAGGTAGACCGGATTGGGCATTGTCATGTGGTATGCACTACTCTCATGTTCTCTTGTCTATTATTGGACAAAACACCTTTAAGACCATACTAGTGATTTCACATGTAGAAGCCTACTGCCAAACTGCAGGTGTTAACTGAATGTTGCCACTGATAGACTAAACCAATAGAGGGAATTGAGGTGGTGACTTAAAACAACCATATAAAGAAAGTAATTACCTATTTTTCCTCCAACAGCTCTTACTCTTGCTTTACCAAATAATGACATATTATGTGCTACTGATAATGTGCAGAGTAAAGTGAACTTAAAACATACACCCAATCATGCAATCAATGCAATCAGATACTTTTCCCTTGAAAAGTATCTGATGGCATTGATTACATTGTAAGCATCAGTAACAAAGCACACACCTGTGATGGTAACCTCCAAACTGGGAGAATGTTAATGTGTCAAATCCTGGTATGGTCCACTATTTAAGGGTGCATAGGTATTTAGGGTATCAATGGCCACAAAAGCTATGCTGTTTATATTGATACTCAGATACTCAGCAGCTATGCTAAGAAAACAGTGATGAGCATGTACGGTTCTGCTGGTAAGTGCTCCAATCGGATGCTGTCGCCTCAGGAATAACCTCCTTCTCAGTGTGATTTGATGTGTTTTTGATTCTGTTGGTGCTCTGTTTTGACTGTGTGGATTGGCCTTTTATTTATGGAATCTTGAAGATTGCTTAATGTGTGTTTACTTTGTGTCTGTTACCTTAGATTGGCAGGCATGTCAGTCACTTTCTCTGCCTTGATATTTGAAGGCAGGCTCTGTATGAAGGCTTAGACAAATTACTCCCCGTGGGCCTCTTTGTCGGTCTCCCTGATTGTGCTTTAATAGTCTTGTAAAAAAATTTGTACGAAATGATGTTGTTCTTACAAAATGAAAAAAAGTACAATGTTTATAATCCTGGGAGGGAAATGTGTTGTGAGACAAAGATATATTCAAAATAAAGTTTATGATTATTATCCATTGTATTCTCATTTGATTGTCACAAAACATTTTCTTTGGTGGTTAAAATGGCTAAATTTAGAAGAACCTAAAAGTCCTATTACCTCCTCAATACTCAACTGGAAGCAAAGATTACAACTCAACAAAAGTTACTTGAACATGCAGTAGAATTTTAATGGCTATATTTTTAACATTTATATCACTGTTAAACAGTATATTACTCAAGAAAAATCATTTAAGTTTCTCCACTGATTGAACGCTGCTTGCTCACCATCTAGCTATCCAAAAGTGTGTAAAAAGAGAAGGAAGTGCTTCTAGTATGCTTTCCCGGTGTCTATCCTACATCAATTCTGAATTTTGGCCAAAATCAACAGTGTCCTGCAATAGAGCTGAGGCAGACGAGGTCCTCCACATTGGATTTGGCCAAAGCACATATCCATTAACAATGACCCAGAATCTCCCTTGGCTCATAAACTGACTGTAATTTCTCCTCTCCCTGTTGTATGTTGATCAAATGGTAAGTGACTTTCTCGTTAGTGCTGCCTGCTTTACAAAAACCTTAAACCAGCTGTGCTTAAGTCCAGAGTCCCCCAATCCCAAAGTCAATCGACTAGCTCATTTTACCCTTTGCTTACTTTATTATGGACATTAAAATTGTGGCCCGTGGTTCGGCACAGGTCCCTATGAGTGGCATAGAAAGAGCTAAATCCCTCAGGAGCTCAGGGACACTTTATATAGCACCAATTAGCCTTTTTAGTATTTATTTAAAATGTTAAATATGGCTTTTATTGTAGGTAGCACATCTGGAGAACAACTGTACAGAGAGCAATAATTTAACATTGTGTATTTTTCTGAGCCAGGGACAGAAAATGTTTACACTAACTTATGAAATAGCACTTTAGGTAAGTAGGATTTTATCATTGAAGATTAATTCTCAATCATATTTTAACCCTGTTGAAAATGGCTCTATTTTTGTATCAACATCTGTGAGTTTTGTTTTTGGAAGAAACATTTACCACATTTAACACTGAGAAAAAAAATGTATTTATTCTCAGGTTTTTGAGTACATTTTAAATCATTGTTTGGATCCAGGAATTTTTTGCCAGAAAGGGTTTTTATAAACATGGAGCTTAAAGGTCCTATATTACAAATAAAGCCATGTTAGAATGTTGTTACCTCCACAAAAACAAACCTGGAATTGTGGTTTGTTTCATTCACACATAATCCTGCTTTACTAGGCTGTCTATATCTCCAAAGCTCAAAATTCATTGTTCCTATTTGTGATGTCATGAAGCAGTAGTTTTCAAGTTAACAGCTACTTTTTACCTTTTGTTTAGCAGAGAGTGGCAATTCCAGAGCTGAAATTATAAAACTAATTCTAGTGAAGGTGTATGGAGATTAAAAACACAGTGGAACACTTCCTGTATTACCAATTTGACATCACAAGGTGGAACAGGGTGTATTTTACGGGAAAGAAGAACGTATCTTAAATATGAAGGGTTTGTGTGTTAAGCATGTGTAAATGAAACAAAACATCTTCTTCCTACCAGTTTGAGTCTCTTGGTTTTTAGATATTGTTGCAATTACTCTCAGGAAGACATGTTACATCTCACTTTATTTGAGAGTGTATAATCTGTTTTATTTGATTTTGGCCATATTTATCGTTCTAAAATCAATGTTTCCAGTAACAAACTGCATGTCCTCAGACCACACTTCACTGTCTGTTTTGGATGGGTTAAAATGGCAAGCACTCATTGAGGATATCCTGTCTGTGGCCTACATGACTACCTGAGTACCAGGCAGTAGTAAATAAGTAGATTTACACTCAAGTAGATTTACACTCAAGTTGGCCCTGTTTTGTTTTGATTGTTATCCCAAACTGTGTTTCCCACTGTCACTGATTGAGTTTTGGCTTCAAGACACAGCAGATTTTATGTGAATAAGACGAGTTTGTTTTGAAACTTTAGCTAATAATTAGATTTGTTTTCCCATATTCGGCTTTTCAGGTATTGGGGTGACACACTATAGGACAAACACAGACTGCCGTGTACAAATAATCAATTATTATTAAAGTCAAACTAATACTGTTGTTGACTAGATGACATTAAACTCATTGTCAAGTTGTTTGTGTCCAGATGATTTAATTGTAATGAAATCGAGGAAGCTCTTTCCTAAATATGTAAACATTTCAAAACAGCCCTTCATTTGTTTTCTACATATGGTTCAAGATACATTGCTTGGTTGTCAGATCAAAAGGTTTGTTCCTGTCAATTGCCTATTTGTTAGACAATAATAGACCTTTTGCAGTTGATTCTTTTTATACAAATGCTCCACACACATCCCTCCCGTCTTCCACAAACTAAACTCATTCGTACCCACATGTACACAATAAATAATCCTGTCTTCATACAATACGTTTACGGAGAAGAAATGTCAGCTTTGCGGTCTGTGGTTGTTCTAAAACCCAAAACACGGCACAAAAAGCAGAGAGTGGGACCACCAGCGCATTGCTCAGACGCTGTCTCGATCCTCATATACAGCATGTCCTCCTGATTTTGGATCCAGAAGAGACGTCTGCAACTGCCCCTATCTCAAATGAGGTCAGTGGCGCTTCATTTAAACATTTTGAAGCAGTTCATAAAGACATTGTTTGGCTCCAGCTCAAGGCCCAGTCACAAGTGCTGTAATAAAGATCTCGTGACGCTTATTAGACATAAAGGGTTTCATTTCAGGCACCCTCAGATTGATATGTTTAGCATATCATTTCTCCCTCTCACTATTTCCACTTTTACTGGTGTAGCTCAAAAACGTCTGCAGCCTGAGGGCCCGCAGTCCCCTGCATGCAACCTCTACATTCTTACGGCTTTTTTTAACATATTAGATTACAGTGATAGAGATTACAGTTTGGGAATGGCATTCTCTCAACCTAGAATAAACTAAATGGCTCCAGGTAAGATTAAAGAAATGTACAAGTGAAAGGAAAACATATTGATTTCTGGGATTTTCACAGTATCATTTTGACTGCTATAAATGTATGGGTTTTGTTAGGGAATAACAGAATATAACTAATCAAATTGTACTGGATTGTACAATCTATTAGAACACTGTATGAATATAGCATTTAGATGTAGTCTCATGTAGTCTTCTACAGTACGTCCTTCAATATGACGTACTACAGAGGTTATTTAACTTCTTGTAAAAGCATCACAAGAGTCAAAGCATCACAGAGGCAATACCATGTGTGACAATGGTATGTGCTGAATGTTCAAGTGTCTCTGGCCATTGTAATTTGTAAATAAACTAGACTGTCTCCTGTCTTTTTTATCTATATTGTATGGACAACTTGTAAAACTTCTACAACACGTTTAGAGGGGAAAAAGTCATGATAGCTAAATATTTATAAATATTTTAGATGTGCACGATAGAGAATATTATGCTTGATGTATGGAGGCTCAAACAAATAACATTTCATGAAAATAAAACATTGTTGATTCCAAATATTGTCAAGCCACTTTTCTCCAGAACATCTTGATTTTATGTTGTTTACCTGCTCTTTTATTTAGATCCGCCTTTGTGATTCATTCATTTGTCTTTATGCGTTCGTTGTAATTGCTGCAGCATGGTAGCACAGACTTATCATGGAGCTTTCATGTTGTTCTCTGACCACAACACCAAATTTATTTTATGAGACCACAAAAACAATAGACACATGTGCGATGTTATCAGGATGAGAGGCTTTTGATGTTTCACTGTGTAACTCTTCATTTGCTATATGTTTATGTACTTTAAGATACAATAAAATCCCACTTTTGTGAGGTGAATCTTGTTCATTTGACCAGGTGGCCAGACCATATTATATACAGTTCTTCAGCAAAATGTGTCCAAAACATGCATTACACTGAATAATCAGTAGTCAAATGGAAGTCCAAGTAGAGTTAAATATGTTGCATTTTAGATCCCAATATAATAATTTATTTTATTCCCATATATTCTCTCAATATCCATATTCAGTGGGATAAGCTGGTGAGGAAGGCAGGTAGTAGGTACAGAGCTCTGGGACCCTAAACAAGCTAAACAAGGATGGATAACCCCCAGCACCCCCTCACAGCACCGTCACCGGACAGGAGAGCACCTTTGGGGAATGGCTCTTGTCTCTTTTCTTCTCCATAGACACACTCTGGAAGTCATTTGTCCCACATGCTATACATATGTACAACACATGCCTATAGCTGAATGCAAGAGGATGGACGCCTATGTTAAGTTTATTTCTTTGTTGCTGCTGCCGAACTTTGAATTTCCTTTGGGATTAATGAAGAATCTATCTATATAGTATGGACTTAGTACCGGTTGAGAATTAACTGAGAATAGCCCCAAACTGCTGGCACTGCACAGTATTCCCAGGTGAGCCACGGTGGCACTTGTAGAATGACAACTTGTTTGATTCACAAAGCACGCTTGCACTCTCAGCACCTCACTTTCCTATGACTCGTGTTTGGTTTAGATTAAGACAGCAACTAACACGGAGTTTCCTGTTAGTGATATGATCTGATATTTGTAATGTTACATAACCCAGACAGAAAGTGGGGCAGACATCTCTTATAGTGTGAGTTATTTCCTGTGGGCTGCAGGTGTCTGGTCATCAGAGCAGCCATAACAGCACGTGTGTGGGTTAGAAACACATTATTCTTTTCTACTGCAGCCAAACCTCTGCTGGGGCTAAACACATGTCACATACACATGGCTACCAGCCCACACACACTTTACAGGCACACGAATAGTATATCAACAGTGATTGGATGCACTTAGTCCACTTTCCCACTCAAAGTTGACTGAGCTGACTCATTCACAGAGTTGCAAAGCCATCCAGTTCACTCACACACACTCATGGTTAGCAAAGGAGAGAGTAACACGCAAACATCACCACAGCACCGCAACAATTACTCAAATCAAAGGGTTGCGTGCACTGTGGTTACATGTGTGGTACAGTAAAAGAGAAATAATGAGTCAGGTTTAGCCATGTTGTTAAAGTACTTAAACTAACAAAGGGTTTAGACATTGTTGTTGCTTTCTGATTTAAACCCTATTAACTGTGTGTCTACATGATTAAAGGTGTTCCTGGGGTCTTTCCATGGCTCACTTAATGGGCTTATATTACACTATTTTCTGATCTGTTATAATGTTTCTTTGTCATAAACATACCTGAAGTTGTGTTTTATTCCTTTACATTTAACACACAAACTTTGCATATTTAGGTTTTCTTCCGTCATACAGAACCTTATGATGTCATATATGGTAATACAGGAAGTGCTCCACTGTGTTTTTAAACGCCATACAACTTCACTAGAATTATTTACATGATTTCAGCCCTAGATTTGCCCATCTCTACTGATCAATAGCTGAAAACTACCACTACATGACATCACAAGGTGGAACAGAGCATTTTGATTTTTGGAGATCTAGACAGGCTAATAAAGGGTTACTCATGTGGAAATGAAACAAAACACAACTCCAGGTATGTTTTTGATTAGGTAAAAACATTTTACAATGGCTTAAAGTTCACAACAGTCAATTTTGAGTAATATAGGACCTTTAATGGAGCATAACATACTGGATTAGTTCAGATCAGTGTCCTATATTCCTTGGTTATCCTTCCCTTGCCTGATAAATCCACACTAAAATCCACAGTAGGATTTTAACTATGCCTCTCCATGTTTCAGGCCAAACTGAGACCCATGCAATCAGCTTTGTTTATTTTAGCGATGCATGGGAAACAAACAAGCTCATTGGTCATCTATCATTAAGAACAATAGAAAATTTCTCACATCACAAAATAACAGCGTTTAGTACTATGCTCATTGTATTTTTTGTGTCTTTCTGTTTTATTGCCATGTCTGTTTTGATATGGGCAGACCACACATTTAATCCACCTCTCAAACATACCTACTGAAACTCAGGGAGATAAGTACAGAACAAGGCCCAGACTACCCTTTTTATATAGAATCAAAGAAGTGTGTGGTCTTGGCTGGCTTGGCAAATCTTTTCTTTCAAGAAGGGGAGAGCCAAGAAAGGAAACTGTTCTTTAAATCGTGAGGTAACTTTATTGAGATGTTGCTGGAGTAGCATGAAATTTATTTTAACCTATAACAACATTGGCTGCTGCCTGAGCAATGCTTTTGGTTTTGATATTGAAGAAATGTTGAAAAGCGTTGCAGGTGTGTGTGTTAGTAATGACAGCATAAAGGAATGCTCTGCAGCTGCAGAACAAGACATAATACTCACAAATAAAATGTCCATAAAGACAGCACTATATTCACTGCAAACATCCATTGTAATTTTATAGTATAACTCTATGTGTAGACTTATAAACATGGGAAATACTTCAGAAAAAGTCCTAATCTGGGACTTGATCCAAAACCTTGGAAGCCATAGAGATTAGTTTGTGAGCATAAATCTATCTGGGACATTCATGTTCTATAGTAACTGTGCTTTACTGGTTGCAATTCAACAGCTTCAAATAAAATTAACCCTTTACAATTTACTGGTGCTATTTCACCATAGGACGATACTTTGAGTGCCCTGGTGAATATGTGTGTCCCATATTGTCAGTGTCACTGGTGTGCGTCTGTATGTATGTTGAATGCAGGTCAACCCTGGGTCTGGATAATTTGCCGCACATGAAACCTGACTCCATTGCAGTCCACACCAATGCACGTTTCAAAGCTGCAGGAAATCTATTAGCACCTGGTGAGACCCCTCCACCCCTCCCTGTCCTCTCTCTCCCCCAGTACACCCTACTACAGCTCTCTTGCCCATCTCACCTCTGGCTGCCCCACGTCAGTCCATAAAACCCCACATGAATGCTGCAGTCCTGCTGTGCTGCTAAAGCCTGTAGATTAGCCCATGTGTATCCAGCGCGTGTGTGTGTGTCTGTGGCATATACCGCACACACTCCTCACCCATTCAACAGTGTGACCTCTGTGGGCCTATGTGGATCTGTCTTTTACACACGTGGAGCCACTTAGCAGTGAATGAGGTGCCAGACATTCATGCAGCAGCTGCCATATAAACAACTGTATAAGATATTTTTTATTTCATTTGGACAACAAAAAGAGAAAATAAATAAACAAAAATAATCACATAAACACAATATATTATGTCTTTAGCAAGAAAATAATACACTCCCTTTACAAATGAACTCTTAAGAATTACATATATATTATATTCTTGATGTGGCTGGTACATGGACATTTAGACTTTTTTAGGACAGTAACCACACATATTTTATAGCTTCCTTTTTCAATTTGAAATACAATTTGTCATTGAGTTGCACAACAAAACAGGGTTGTTAAATTCTTATTTAGATTCTCCATAAGAAGTAGACTTACTGCAGAACACCCAGAGGCAACAAATGTGTAATATTGTTTAACAGTCTTGCATTGTGTCTGGGAAACATGAATTAAGAGATTTATAGAAGTTCACATGTGTGGGCCAGATGCAACAAAAGAAATCATCTTGCTCATGTATCATTTCTTTATCTGATTTATCTGTAAAGGCTGCATACAAAAATCAGGAATACTTTGGGTCCCACAAGCAAACATTTCTTAAAAATGGATAGTAGAGTAATCACATCACCACTGGGACGTCAGGCTGAATGGAATATTATAGTTGTGTTGACAGTGGGGCGTATTTCTTGTTGTAATTAGAGGATCAGATCATCTTCCGCACAAGATTTAATGTAATCACATGATGACTTTGGGATTGCTGCTAGCGTGAAGAAATGTAGTGGTGTTTTACTGTTGATGCTGTCATTCCGGACTCATGGCCCCTTTAACCACCATCAAACACAGAAACACACTGACATTGCCAGTGTAAAGACTCTATTCATCCATTCACACTCAAGCATTCCAATACCAGTTTACTCATACACTGGAGGCAATATGGTCCAAAGAGGAAGGAATGGGATTAGAACCCCTAACCTTTGGATTTGGCTGTACCTGTGATTCTCTGTAGAACAAACAGACCTTAAACAGACCTTTAGCTGCTGTTGACCATGTTACAGCATCATTAGCTTACTCAAAATTCCGATTGACATGCGTATTTGAGCAATTGTTCTGCATGCTCAGAAAAGAAAATATGTTTTCACCTACCCCTTATCCCCACCCACTGCTGCACTTACTTGTGATTATTCCGGCTATAATTCGAGCTCTGGGTCATACATGTAGGGTTCAAAAATGTCACATTGCCATTTTCGAATGGCGCTAGAGGCATGGCCAATCAGTTAAGCAGTTTTGAACAGAAAGCCAATGGACAAATTTCACTTACTAACCAACGATGTGGTTTACAATTAACATGATGCAAAATGATGATTTATACATGTTACAGTTAAATACTATACCCGAAAAAAGCATGGTATGTTTTCTTTAACAATATATCTAACTTCAGACCTACCACAACGTTTAAGAAACCCAAACCCAAACAACCTTAACCCCACATGTGAACATAGGTTTACTTAAGCTTATCTTGTCTTTAACTATTACTTTGTGCACACTGTCTTTTAACCTGCTGCTAAATTTCATTATCATAGTCAGCTGTGTTGATGGACATTAGGGCTTTCGAGTGTGCTAACCAGCCCACTATCTAAACCTGTAATTGGATTTATGTGCAAGAATGTTTTCCAAAGCCACACTTGTGAAATAGGTCCACATCTGCTGGCCATTAGCAGTGGACATAACATACAACAGAGAGAGGAAAGCCCCCGACGCCTTGATTCATTGGCCCGCTGTGCGCCTTTTATTGCAGCTGAGGAGTAGACTTCAATGCGGCGTCCGAGCTTAGTGAGCCCTGCTTTATCTCTTTTGGTCACTTCACTCTGCAGGTTTAGATTTCATATGTTTTTCCACCTGCCATTCAATCCCTCAGTCACCTTACTATCTCCAGGCCTTGTTTTACTTCACAAATTGATATAGTATTTGTGTGTATTAGGCCTATTTGAATTCAGATTTCTTGCATAATATTGCAAAAAGATAGAAAAATAAGCAATATTAATCAAGGGATTATTGTATGTACGTTATTTTTTATTAATTAGTTCTCCTTAAACTTGTTTCTGTTAGAGGTCACATTTTTATCAATGGCCCTTGATTACACTGATAAACAGTGACTTTGCGAAGTGTCTTAGGTAAGTTACACTGGTACAGGTATACTTGGGGAACCTGTCAGGAACAGTGGCCAGCTGAACTTGGATGCCAGGAGCTACTGCCAGATTTGCCTGTCTTTGCATGTTTTTAGATTAAAATGAAGGCTCATCCAGGCATACAGAGAACATGCAATCACCACAAGAAAGGCTACACTAGGACTCAACTGAACCCAGGACTTTCATGGAAGGAATGCTCACCATAAACTGGGTCTGAACTGAACGCAACACATTTGTAAATCAAGAATTTGAACATGAATTTGTTCAGATTATGTGAGATGAACGACATACGTCACTGTGGGGGTTCAATTAAACGTTGTTTGTTTTCACCTGATGAGTCAAGTGACACTCAATGCCCATGGGCTCCTCCATTCAAAAACTGCACAGCCACACTAGAGCGCTTGTGTGTGCAATGCATCTTGGGTAAAGTAGTGTAAAGGAGGGATGGGCATGATTAGTCGACTAATCGATCATGTTCATCTTTAATCGACAAACCGAATGTAAGGTGCTGTGCATAGCGTAGCGTAAGGAGACGAGGCAGGCGTGTCACAGCTCAACATTGGAGTTTCGGCCCCACAGTCCGACGTCTCGGTGATGGCTCCTTGGAGATCACTACATCCCTTAATCATGAATATCAGTATCCTTGTTATGATTGGGTTTTTTGAGTATCCTGGTTTCGTCATGGTGCAAGTATGTATGTATGTATCCCGGCTACTGCAATAGTTGAGTGCACATGTTGTTTTCATCACAACAGTAGCCAAAATAAATAACGTAACCAACATAAATAAAGTGAGTGAAATGACTGTTCAATAAAGAGCTGCGCTAAACCTGTACATGTACAACCTGTACTCACTCATATGACCTGCACTCGTATGATCTCTGAACCATCTGCAAAGCGATATACACACAGAACAGACTCGCCATTAGTGGAACATCCCTCTGTCACAGGAAGAACACTCATATTCCAATGAGTCGTGTCCTTTAGTCAGATAGAAGCATCAGGGCACAAGGAAAGAGCTGCTTTTTCCCAGCGTTTACAGTTTATGCAAATTAGCCATGCAGTTTTAGGTTTTGTTTCTGTAAAATGTAAACAAATGTGTGCAAAACTGCATTAAACGCAAACGGGCTGGTTGTGGTTATGGTTTATATGTTGTAAAGTTGAGTTTATTTTTGCAGATTAGTAATAGTAATAATAATGATTATAATTTTAATATAAAAACATTTACAGGGGTGCGTATAGTTGATTTAAAAAAAGTTGAAAGCATAGATGTCCTTCTGTCACACTAAAATGATGTACTATGTTTTTTTATTATACAGTTTTTTCCGGTCCTTTTCTAGAGAAACAGTATTGGGGCAACAGACAAATAAACCATAAACAAAAAATTATATTTTGTGTCCTTTGTCTATACTGTATGTGCAAAAACGTCCATTTTGTGTGATAGAATTTAAGATCCACAGTGAACAGTTGTAGGTTGGTAGGCTATATTGATAGAAGTCAGTTTGAAAAATAAAATAAGTTAAGCCTTTCTTTTACATATGTCACCTAAAAATAAAATGAACTGAGCTTTGAACTAGTTCAAAATTAAAACTATGAACGATGAACGTGAACAGTTCATTTGACCATGTGTGAACTGAACTTTGAACTAGTTCAAGAAAAGTGTGAACTTGCACAACACTGGGTCTGAATTAGAGATGCAAATCAAGTGACATAATCACAACATACACATTCAATAGAGAAAATCACAATATTATATAATTATTTATATACATGTTGCATTTGCTTGTTGCCTTAACAATACATGAAATTTAGAACTGAAACAGGCAAATAATATTATTTTTTGTCCTTTAATAGTCTCTTCCTACTCCTCATTCCTCGCTCTGACTTTCTCTCCCCTCTGACTGTGACTGGTCATTCATCTATGTCAGTACAACTTCCAACACTCAAGCTTTCCCAAAGCGAGGATGTCCTGTCTCTTGATCTCTTGGTGGGCACGAGGCAAAGCGAGCAAGGCGGTCTGAGCACCCCCTGACCCCTCATCTGTCATGTGTGGGGGGAAAAGCACCTTCCTAATTGGGGGGAAAGCATGGAGGGGCTGGGTGCTGTTAGGGAGCTTGTTATTGTAGTGTCGCTGAGGTCAAAGGGGAAAAAGGCTAGATCGCGCTGATGAGTATAATCTCTTAAACTCTTTCAGGAGAAGCATGTATTATGTTAGCAGTTTTTAATGTAAATAAAGCATTACTTTAGCAGTATTTAATGTAAATAAAGTACTACTTTAGCCATTTTTAATGTAGATAAAGTATTACTTTAGCAGCTTTAGGTCTGACATTGTTGCAGTCATGGTTTACTTTCACCACTAATCTTGCAGGTACTTATGAATTATTACAAGCCAACTGTTAAGTTTACACAATGGAACAGACCCCTGAGACCACTTACTCAGTTCTAAGCAGTTCTTGACAGTTTTTGAGAGAACTAATGTGATACAAACCACATAATAAAGAGTGAACAAGCTTTGGAGGTTTTCTATTGTTGGTACTGGAATGGTGCTGCTGAGAGAAAGCCAGTTGTGTGCTAGTGAGTGCTGACAGAGCCTGGCCTTGAGATCTACTTCTCCTTATGTAATGATGAATGTGGCGCATCTCCTACAGTTCAAGGCTCATGACTTCCCTTTCCACACTACTTTACACAGACATGAAGAGGTAGGTGCATTGAAAGAAAAAAGGTTAAAATAAGCATTTTACATGTGCTGAAATGCTACTGTTGAAAAATCAATGTCAAGGTTAGGACCTCTGTTGCTTGTAAGTTTAAACTAGACACACTTCACAAAGCTATATGTTATCTGACTATCCCTATGAAAATTGGTAAAATTAAAGAGTTTAAGTGTCTATTTTACACATCACTGTACAACTTTCCATAGCCTAATTACCAGCAGACATGACTGACATCTTGGACCCCTCTGCATTAGGCCAGGGACTGTGAGTGAAAAAAAAAAAAATCATGCAAGTTTATACTCCCATTGCTTTGGTCTGTTATGAAAGAAACTACCTACCTCCAACATCTTCTCCCTCAAAGCATAATCGTCTGTCAAAGCTAACTTATTTAGCCCTCACTTGTTGAGGTATGTTGGGCCTTGTGCTGCTGCAGTTCAAAAGGTACCAACCTCATTTTCATGTAGAGTCTGGGTTTCCTCTTCTGCCCTGACACCGACTGACATTGTGGGCGAGACGTGTGGGGTGTGCTGTTTGCTGCACCTTCTGGACCACTGCCTCAGAGCTTGCAGAGCACTGAACACCTGTTCATATGTGTGCACACCAAAGAGAAGCGGAAGGACCACAGAAAATCAAATGACCTGCACGCGCCTTAATGAGGAAGGGCCCAGTGCCTGGCATTCACTGCAGATTGCTTTATTCTTCCACTCTCTCTAGAGGCTTTTAAGCAGGCTGCCTGTTAACAGCTGAAGTGTGGATTTCCTGTCAAAAGAGGGTTAGGGCCCGACAAAAGTCCACTACATTGTTCCTAAATAGGATCACTTCCAGCTGCTTCTCATAAGACTATGCAGACACACAACTTTTAATATCTTCTAATATGCCTCCAGGGAATGTGGGCTATACCTTAAAGATTTTCATTTGAAATGACTAGTGACCTCTACTACTATAATCAAAGTAATATTCAAGTATTAAAGATAAGAGCTACCTTAGCAATTTCCCTCCCTTTAACCCTGGTAAATACAAAGCCATTTAATGGAGCTTTAGCTCAGCAAACTTACAATAATATACTAGTGAGTCTTGGCAGTATATTTTTTATATTTATGTCTTCATACCTCCTTGTCCCGTAGAATTTCTTAGTTTGATCAACAAGACAAATATTTCTTTAGTTTCAGTTAGACATAACTCTTCTTCATGTGGATTTTGTGAGAACGGTGCCACTACATGCCAGTCTAAACCTCAGTCTAAAGTCAATGTAATTTCCACACGAAGCATAAAAAAGATTTCTTAACTTATTTGACATTCATCACCACTAGCACCAGACCCACATTTTAACAACTGACCTATTATGAAAATCACTGCTTGCTGAAGGTGCACCAATGTGAGCAGTTTCTTCTGTGTTTATTGTAGATTCCTGTTCTGGGACTTTACCTGTTTCCTCATTTTGCTCAAGGACACTCTTCCCTTCCTTCTCCACCTGTGCTTTTTCTGTCTGGGAAGTATGTTGCAACTGCACAGCCCTCTCAGGATTCAGTCACTATACTTAAGGCCAAGAGCTCCTTGGCAAATGCCTCAAGAATCCAATCTGCCTTATAGTCTAAGTGTTTCTGAGCCAAAAACACACACTAAAGAAATGATTGTCCAAGCAAAAGCTGATAGGCCTGAGAACAAGTGCAGGTTTTTGTGAATAATGTATTGTTAGATGGAGGGATGGGTGGGGGGTTGGCCAATGACTAAGCAATACAATAGCAAAAAAAAAAAATAATAATAAATAATAATAAAGTTTACATTTGAAAAATCAAATAATGATTGCTCAAAACGCGTTTTAATTTGAAATTTGCTACCGGATGTTGAGTAAGCCTAACTTCAAGCACTTGATGTTAGTAATGAGGTGCGCTGAGAGCACAGTACAAAGTGGAGTAAAAGGGGGTTGAACCGAGGACGTGTGGATCGCTGGAAGTCTCTCATCAAATTGAGGAAGACGAGACTCGTCCTGTTCAGTCAGTCGCACTTCACACACGCTTCAGTCCATCTTTGGGTCTCTAACCATGAGGATTTACCAAGCCTTGTTCTGCGCGCTTTTAACGGCTCTGCACTCAGGTAAAACTAATAATTAATTATCAGCATTTGTCATTGTCGTGTGTCAGATTGTGTTTTTAGCATGGTTTAAAAAAAAAACTAAACTTAACCTATAGCCTCCACACATTCTTGAATGAATAGTCTTTAAACGTTAAATGTGCAAATTAGAGTTAAAAGATAGATAAGTAAAGGTATGATGTCGAAAGTGATGTACTACTATTTGATCACAACTTTATTAGCCACTAACTTCTTGACTCAGTTGCTTGCCCATGTCTGCCTGTGTTTGCTCTCACTTGTTGAAATTGTGCCCGCCACCACTTGTGTCAGAAGTGTCAGATTGCGTTGAGACGCACTTAACAGCCCCGTGCCTGAAGGCGTAGGTGCGTGCGCGCCAAACCGCTCGGTTTGCAACTGCTTGGATATATAAGCTGCCATTAAACTTTTATAGAGGTCAGAATAATTTGTGCAATAAATACTAGTGCAATACTCTAATACTATAATGTGGGATGCCAGATTACGACTAAATCTATTTGCAACATGCAAGGATGCATGAGCTAACGGGTCATTCATTGAAACACCTGCATTGTATGTGCTTTTGATGTCCGGACATTATGTTCTCATTATGGCTGTCATCTCAATGAAACATTACATGGCACTGAATAAATCAGTGGGTCTCCACCAGTTTGCACCTAGCTCTGACCCTGACTTCTGACCTCATTGAAAATGGGGAAAGAAAAGTTGAGAACACGATTCTAGCTTAGGTATTCTATGCCTGTCCCACCAGAGACGTTTGTGAGGAAGAGGGGTGGAGGGTGAACATCTGGACAAAAAGTCCGGTTCCCCATCTCTCAGAAGCAGATGTAACGTCTGCTTAATTCCCAGACAGAACCTGCGTCTCTCTTGTGCTTGCATTGAGCAGCTGTGCCGTGAAGCGATCTAGTCTGACTATGATGGGACGAGGTGTGATTTGGTTAAACATATACTAAAGGGGGCCTCAGTGATTCTTTCACACAGAAGTGAAAGCAAGGTCATTCTCTCATCATAGTTACATTTTTCTCAGTTAGACTGAAGACACACCTGTAACTCAAGCAATTTCTGACACTTTTTATTAAATCTCGTCACTCCTCTGTAGCACTGATCGAGCAGCTTTAATTCTAATTGTCTCCCTGAGTAAATGTTTGGGATGTGAAGATAGCAGAGGTCCGACCGCGAGAAGAGGAAGAGCCTAAGTGAAATCTAATTGAGCAGCCTCGCCAGACATCAGGGCTGGAACAACAGTGTGATGAGTGCCAGATGTGGTCTAGTGGAGCCTAAACATTAATAACACGTCCGCCCCAAAAACCATTTTCAACCATGAGGAGCCACAGTTTACAATATCTTAAGTACACGCAACGCCTACAGTTGGATCTTGGCACAAGACTGAATTTCTGTAACTTAGTAGCATAAGAGATTCATCTGAAATTGATCCCACACTTTACCCTTATTATAAAAGAGGGATTGACTGTAAATAAAGGTGATGCATCTGAAGCTTGTGGCCTCAGGAGACAGCAGAGTGGAGGATGTGCATCTAACTTTGACCACTAAGGTAACACATGATGGATTTGTATTACAAAGGATTCATAGGTAAAATATAGTTGTGTCCTGCTTTTGAACCCATTGGATCTGCTATACTATGTATGCAGTGGACTCTTTGTGTTTTTGTTTGAAGTTTGTCTTCCAGAGAAATGGTTTTAAAAGGTCTATAAATAAAAGAATGATTTATAATACTCAGTTTCTTTTGCACTGTTGACAGCTCCATATTTATGTACATGGACCATTTCACGCTAAAGAGTTGGATGCCAATAAAGGAAAGATAGAAAATAGGGTGACAGTGAAACTTTCCAGCAATTTGCAATTACTCCTTTTTTGTATCAAATCATTATGAAGTTATTGTAGTTAAACAATAGGGGATTTAATAAGACTTTAATGGCTGGCCTTAGAGTTCACTGTTAAAGCTCATGAAGTTAGAAATAGCCTCCCTCTGGAATCTCAGATACCCATAAAATATATCTGTAATAATAGCAAAAAAAAAAAAAAACTAAATATATTGCAGAGCAGTAAAACATACTACTGGATTATTTTGGACAATGGTCCATGGCAGTAAAATATAAGATATGTTCCATGACCATCACAAAGTGAGACTGTATGTGTTTAGATTGACATGACTCTGGTTTTGGCTGTGTTCTCAGTTTAGGGCGTTTTTACTTCCCAGGCAGCCACAATCATCTGAAGTACTACAGCAGGAGGTGTTTCCACATGGACATACTTCTGCTCTATGAAATACTGTGTTACTTCAATATGGGCCGCAAAGATAAACCTAAGATATATAAAAAGTTTAGGGCTTCTTAGGGCCTGCACAGCGGTCATGCATCAGAACAGATAGTAGCATGCCATCTCTGCATCTGGAAGAGACTTTGAACTAACTCTGTAACAGGAGGCCACACAGTGAGCTAGATCTTATCCAGGCTTACTACTTTCTACCATTTCTCACCTGTGTTGAACTTGCTGTTAAAAAGTATAGGGTTGTAAAAAATAATGATTTTGAAACTACTGTTGATTAAATTTCAATATCCGTCAAGACCAGCAAACTAGTGTTCCTCTGTGTTTTAGGTCACTGCAGAAGAAACCATCAGTGTTTACAAAAGTATGAGAAGTCAGACAACCACATGTTGGCTTGCATAAACTGCCCACAGACCCCTTTGGTACGAAACAGTCGATCACCTGAGCACTGTGCCCGCAAGTGCAAAAAAGCAAAGAAAAACTGCAGGTGAGTTATGCTTGTTTTGGACATTTGTGCTTTCTACGGCTAAGCTTGGTCTGGCCTATGGTTAACTTTGATTATTTATTTGTATTCTTTTACTCTCTGATTTACTCTTTACAGGGCTTTCAACTTTCAAAGACACACCCAGAAGTGCCACTTGCTTCCATTCGACCGCTTCGGCACTGATGTGCAGAAGCAGAGCAACTCCAACTTCACGTTGTATGAGAAAAAAGGTAAATTTCACTGATGGAATCTTTGTGATTAAAGTAAGTCACTACACATACCCTCATTGCTTTGAATGGCAACAGTGAGAGGTTTTCCTCTCATGTGAACTCACACTAAAGTATTTACAAAACTCTCCAATGTGATATTTACCAAACTCGAGGAAGTTTTCTGTTAATAATAACACACTAACTGGGACACTTGAAGATATCTCCATGCCCAAACATGGTAAACAAAATATATTCCAGGTGGTCAATGTTGTGCATGGAAGCACAACACTGAAATTTATATCCAACAAAAGAACAAGGAAGGAACAAAAAGGATGGAAAGACAGGACCATAAACTTATAGATGTTTGTAATGATCTTAATCTGCTTGCCCCCTCTCAGATTATATAAGAGAGTGCATCACTGGGACCAACAACTACAGAGGTCGTAGGTCATGGACCAAGTCAAACATCACATGCCAAGCTTGGTCTGATAACATCATCAATGAACACACGTAAGTCTCTTTGCAATAGCAAGAAGATTGTATTAGGAAATAATGTGTCCAAACTTTAGTTTAAATATGAACAATGACTGAACTACTAAAAAGTAAATCATTGTCAAAGATAAGACAGCTCAGGCTCCATAGTAATAATGTATCAGTTACACTTGCATGCATTTACTTCATATCCTGTTTTTTTCTTTTACCTCATTCATATGCCCACAGTGCACTTCTTGAAGTCCATGCCATGTACATTTGAAGCAGTCACCTTTCAAAGCTTGTTCTCATAATCTTAGGTCTTCCATCTGTGTGGCTGATACAACACAGGCCTGAGTCACTGATTTAGTGATGGCTATCCATCCTACTGCATCTCAGGGGCTAAAAGAAGAGGGGAGGCCTTGAAGATGAATGTTTATCCAGAGTTTAATCAGATTTCTTTCAACACAAGCAGGGATCTCCTCCCAAATGAGCTTTTCTTTCTTTGTGGCAGGACTTCAGGTGTATCCTAAAATATCTTCCCACTGGCTGTAAGAATGAGATAGATTAGTGAATTTGAAGGGACAGCTCTGGCACCTACCTCTTCTCATTAGTTATACTCAAATCACATGAAAATAAAAGGCACAAGTAAGTGCCTGGCTTAATGTACACAGAGAATACAGCTTTCAGTTATGTATTTTCTGACAAAGTCTTGTATCTTAATACCTCAGGAATCCTGGAACATGACTTCATTTGGAATAGTGACTGTAATATTCATTGTATTTTAGCCTTAAAAAATAAGCTGTTTTTACTAAGTGTGGGTGGGCAATATGATCCCTGTGATGAGCTGCTATTTTGATAGAATAGTGTAGAATAGAAGAAATACTAAAAACTGTCCCATGAGAAAGTCATGGAGCATTTGCCACATAACCTTGAGGGCAAAAAATATTCAATATTGGCAAAGGTCCGTATAAATACATGATTGAAAAAGGAGATAAAAAACAACAAGGTGCTTGTGATGGTAAAGTGCACTATTGTCTGAAGTCATTTAGAATTTTAATTTAGGATAAAACACAGTTCATACTTCTCACTATGGTCAAACACAGACAGCTAGTTTTGACCATTTACAGTGAAGTTGAATTCTCAGGAAAGATAGGCAGATGCAGTTACCTGTTAAAAACATTACAAAGCAGAGCAAACTGTAATCTTGACTCTACAAAATCATGATTATTATTTTTTTGTATATCACCCACCCCTACTTGTCAGGGTGAAAGAGCTCCTTAAATTGAGGGAGATTTGGTGCCACTGGAGTTACCTAACATAGGACCATCCTGCTGTTTGATAGTTAGCGTCAATGAGAACCATGCACCACTGGAGCTTCAGGTAGCTATTATTTTCACGCTTTACTGCTTACTGTGAGCACAAGGTGACTTCTTAGCTGTTTCCATTCAAAGACTGGGACTTCCATTTGGATGTCAGTGCTTAGTCTAGGAGCAAGATAGAAGTGTACAAATGTATTGGAAAATACCTGATAATTATAACTTGTAGCACATTTATGCATATGTGTATAAAACTGTTGTCGACCAAAAAAATCATGCTGAACATCATCTTACAGCATCAGGTACATTCATATGCATGGCCAAAGTTGTAAAATAAAAATACAGGACATCTACATTCTATGGTACACATGAGCAGCGTCATCACTACATGTTTTTGCACATTTGTGATGTAGAGAATTTCTCAGTGACATCACAGTCAGACCTCATCAACATGTTCCATAATGAGGTGTGTACATTATATTTTCCCACTCTCTAGGGGAAGTAAGTTTGGCAAGAGCATGAATAACTGGTCAACATCTGTTAACACAGCATCATTATACGGGGCTAACCTTCTCAAAATTGTAGCTGTTTTCAGACTGTAACCACATGCTGTAATATGAGCAGCACTTAAACTTGATCATATTAACAAGATTATGAGCTGAGTCACAGGTTACATATGTCTGTTTAGCCCCTGTAGAAATAAACTTTGTATTGTATGTGTATGCATTTGTAGGTACATCTACACTGTAATTGGTGATGTCCTTCTTACAGTCCCTGTTCACTAGGTTAACTTGCAGATTTCCTCTCCTTATGGCTTGGATAATGCTGAGCATTACTGTGGAAGCCTTGCAAAAGCCCCAGGGTATTGAGGGGAGCAAAGCAGACTCCCCCAAGTAAAGAGTCATTGCCTGGGGTAGAGGCTGCTGAAGGGAGGGTCCGCATCAGGACAGCACATGTTGTTTCTTTTACATCATTGATTTCACACTGGGGGACTGTCAGTGGATTAGGCTCAGCTTGTATTCTTAAAAATAGTCACTTTATAGACTTAAATTGCCTCTCCAATGTGTTTTTTGTGTTGGCTTTGTGTCTCTAGGTGGGAGGGAGCACAGTCGGCATGGATCAGGGGGTGCTGACACACCAGCTTTTCATCATACTGCTCTGACAGAGGACCAATTTCACACACTGTCCATTTAGTGCAGTCATCCTCTGCCTCTGCCATTGTTACATACCATATGTCTGGGCCAGTCAGGCTCGTTTCTCCAAATGTCTGTGCTACAGTCACTTGTTCAAGCTGACATGATGGAGTTGATGACAGAGAGGGATTACTTTTAAATGTGTTCAAAGGCTGCCAGAAAAATACTTGCATGGGTTACTCCAAGTGGCTCATAGCATTGTTCTGTGCGGCTGGAGGTTACTGTGCTGTGACAAGCCCTGACTGCTTCACACTTGAGTAAAATGTCTTATGGTAGGAATCACTGGCAACACTAGTAAAGGTGAATGAAAGTCATTCATGTTTTCCATAGAATTTCTTAAGTGGTTATTCTAAAACTTGTACTGGGGCCTTAACCTCTAAAGTATATTTGGTCTGTTGTGGAAACCACAATAAGCATAAAATTACATGACACTGAGTGTGAAATGTATTAATATTCTGTGTACAGAGGCATTCTGTAAAGTTTCAAAGTCGGTAGCATCTGTTTTAATAATATCCATTTCTACACACTGCAGGTTTTATCCAGATAGGTACCCAGCACACGATCTACGAGAGAACTTCTGTCGAAATCCCAACAACGATCCTGGTGGTCCATGGTGCTATACCATTGACCCAAATGTACGTGCTGAAGAGTGTGGCATACCTCAGTGTTCAGAGGGTAAGACCCTCCCAACCACTTCTCTGCACATAAGATAATTGTTGAGAAACATGGCATGTAGCTTATTCTCATAGAAGTCGCTTATAGGCCTAGTATTTACTGAAGCTTAGAGATTGTGCATCTCTCCACAGAGGAATGTATGAAGTGTAATGGGGAGGATTACAGAGGCAGAGTGGATCACACAGAAGGTGGCCGGGAGTGCCAGAGATGGGACTCAGTGCGTCCTCATAAACACCACTTCCAGCCCAAAAAGTAAGAGAAGTGTTTTCCCAGAACACACCTACACACCTGGCTCATGCATCAGAAGACATACTTATCCTCAGGAGGGACAGACCTCACGCACTGTCCTGTGTCCACTCATGTTTTTCTTTTCTCTCTGTTGTCAGGTACCGTGACAAAGACTTAAAGGATAACTACTGTCGTAACCCAGACAATCGCCTGCGTCCCTGGTGTTATACCATGGATCTCAAAACTCCATGGGAGTACTGCAACATCACTGTGTGTGGTAAGAAATGGTTTCAGACTATGCTTTGTTATAACACCAGTCACCTTCTTAGAAGTACTTCTTAAAATGGATGTACTACTTTTAATATGTTCAACAAATGTAAATTGAATCCATGTTGGAATATTTGAGTGTAGTTTGTATAATATTTGCTTCATACTTTATGCAAATAATATTTGAGTGTAGTTTGTATAACATTTGCATCATACTTTATGCAAATAATAATATTTGAGTGTAGTTTGTATAACATTTGCATCATACTTTATGCAAATAATAATATTTGAGTGTAGTTTGTATAACATTTGCATCATACTTTATGCAAATAATAATATTTGAGTGTAGTTTGTATAACATTTGCATCATACTTTATGCAAATAATAATATTTGAGTGTAGTTTGTATAACATTTGCATCATACTTTATGCAAATAATAATATTTGAGTGTAGTTTGTATAACATTTGCATCATACTTTATGCAAATAATAATATTTGAGTGTAGTTTGTATAACATTTGCTTCATACTTTATGCAAACATTAACACTGCTTTTGTGAGTCATGTCATAATCATGTTTCCTTTGTATGTTAACATTGTCCCACATGTGCAGAACAAACAACCAGAGCATCTATCTTGCTTTCTCTTTGACACACACATGCATTTTACATGCACATGCAGTGATTTACTGTGGACAGGATCTGCATTTGTCCAGATGTGTGTAGTCCTGTATGTCTGCTCTTAGAAAGATAAAAACCACTGACCTGTGCATGGTACAGCGCAGACACTGGCATGCGTTACATCAAACCAAAGATTCCTCATGCACGGCCTTCACTTTCCTCCTCAAAACATTGCCTACACTCCTCCATCTGCTCCATCGTATTTGTCAAAGGCTAAGGAAACAGAGACAGAAATCCAGGAGGGAGAGTTTCCATCTATTCATGTTCCAGCCTTGCTGAAGAGCAGAATTCCATTTGAAAATACTTGGAATAGTTTTCCTATGAATATAGCAGTAAGCTTTTATTTAATATTTGGGATATTTTATAAACAGACTTATCTACATTTTAGACAGAAGAATCTTGCTGGTAACCTGTGCTATTGCTTGCTGTCAGAATATTACTTAACGTTTGATGTCTATTGTGGCTTTACCTGCAGTAAGTCCAAGAATGCGGGGCACCAGTGTTTGGAATACAGGAAGTATCCTATCTTGGTGCAGAGGACAGGGTTATGCTACTGATTTTGATCATCTCTTACTGGGTTAAACTAAACACAACACATTCTTGAAAGGATTACAGTCTCCCTTCTTCCTAATCATCATTCTTTTTAATGGCTAGGGCTATCTACACCTTCTTACTTTTTAATGTTGGAGTGTTTTTGTTTATTAACAATTTTTTTTTTTTTTCTGTCCATAGACTCAGACTATAGTGAAGAGAGTATTGCTAATACATCAACATCCTGTTTAGAGGGAAAGGGGACTGATTACAGAGGCACTACAAATGTTACTCCAGAGGGTGTGTCCTGTCAGCGCTGGGATTCACAGTTCCCCCACAAACACTCCTTTCTGCCTGAGAACTACAAGTGCAAGTGAGTAATGCCTGTAATTCTGTGTGTTTGTAACTGTAAAACCTTCTGTCATTTCTGTGCTAGAGACCTGAGAGAAAATTATTGCCGTAACCCTGATGGCTCAGAGCATCCATGGTGCTTCACGACAGATCCAAATCAGAGGAGAGCCAACTGCACTCATATCCCACGGTGTGGTGCTGAAGCCTCTCAAGAAACTGGTAATTCATTGACATAATCAATTTCACCATGCTGTAGGATCCACAAAGAACAAGCATAGGTTGTTGTTTTTAATATTTATAATACTGTGACTGTAATTGTAAGAGACATGCTTTAAAGACATGTCATGTTTTCACAAAGTGGAATTACACAGGCACTTTCAGTATTGGACCCAAAGGATTCAGCCTCTTGGCAGCATATTGCCCTGTGAATTCAATTTTATGGAAGAAAAGAATCACCACTCTCTGGAACTGTGTGCATCATTTCCCATAGTTCTCTGCCGCAATAAGTCAGTTTTGAAAGTTCTTGTTCTATTTAAGGACATACCAAAATAGAAATGAAATTTAGATATGACATTTAGATAACAGATGTGGCAATTACATTATTCACGTTTCGAAAACAAAATTTTAAAACATATGTCAATGCTTCAAAACATTTTCTGACCTTAAAATGTCATCCAAACAAATATTATTTTCTTTCAGGGTGTTATGAAGACACCGGGAAGACCTACCAGGGAACATTATCTATCACTCGATCAGGAATACCCTGTGCAAACTGGTCACAACATATAAACAGGTACTAGGGATCTGCATTTTGGCTTTTATGAGCAAGAACTTTTTAAAATCTGCTGTGAAAGTTAACAGCCAGGGGTTCTTCAAAGACCAATTGTCCATTTATGTTTCATTGAACCTTGGGGTGCTCCTCCATTACTTAGGAAATGCTAGATGTCAAAATAGAATCTGTTAGAATTACTTAATTTAACGGAATTTGAAAAGCCAAAATGGCACAGACAGATGGACATGTTCCAGAGCTGACCTATGACCTCAGGAAGTGCTTTCTTAGGGAACCAGATCAAAGCCAATCAGCTCCCTCACATTGGCTGCAGCCAGCGAGTCTGCCCTGTCCAAGGTGAAGGGTCAGCCCAGAAGAATCACTGAGAGCTACAGCTTGTTTAACATTCTCCTGTAAAGTGAAATTATCTGCAGTCTTTGACAAATTGTTGCTCAGTGCTGTGCATTAACTTTATGTGTGTGCCTCAACTTCCATTGTGCAACTGACTGTCAAGATTACTTTGAAACCTGATATTACATTTAAATCTACTGGAAGCATTTGGACCATGACAACAATACAAAATGACTGTAAATGTGAATTCCTAAAAGTTGGGAATATAACCAAAATAATTCCACAAACAACATGGCTCCTGCTGGTCTATCCTGCTCAGAGTGCATACTTTCATACTCCCATGAGCACTGTTCACAAAACTCTATTTCCTTCTACAGGATCTCTGGAACTACAGATCTTTCACAGTGCAGTGTCAGACTTCTTGGCATGGCATGCTTTTTATGTTTAATATACTACACCAATGTGTTTGTTTGAAACTGAGCATATAAGTGTAAATTAATTTAAAAAAATTATTTGTGTGTTTTTCAGTGGGGATTCACACTCTACAATATCCCACATAGGGCTAGAAAAGAACTACTGTCGGAATCCAGATAGAGACAAGCATGGACCCTGGTGTTATACCAACCCAAACACACGCCTGTCCTGGGACTACTGTAAACTGAAGCAGTGTAAGTAGTCTCAGTCATTAATAACAGAAGACTATGAAATGCTGTGCACTACTGTACTGAAATACCAGTTATATTAATGCATTATGTATTTGGTTAGCTGTGGTTTGTCCAAATGCACAGTTTTGTATACAGGTGACATGTGTACATATGCCTTCACTTTATTGATAAAAGACTCAGCACTCGAAGTGCTTTCACCCTTGAGCAAATGTATTTCTTGTGCTTTTTCTACCCCGGTATAGCTTATAACCAGTAGTAATATTTATAGCTATGTTAATAATACAGGAGTTCTGTCAATAACCCTTGTGCACTTTGTTTATAAAGCCGTGTACTAATATTCTTGGTTCTTTTTAGGTGAATCTACAACTGAAGTCCCTCAAGTCAGCTGTAAGAATTGTTTTCAACACATATGGAACAGTACCTACCTGTAACTAAAGACTGTGTCCACAATATGTAGTTTCAGATCTAACAAGAGCCAAGATTTCATGCTTTGTGCATATAAATACTCGGATAGTTGGAGGACATGAGGTTCAGGGGTCAGACGGTAGCTGGGTTGTTAGCATTCAAAGAGAGTAAGTTATTTAATGTGTCATAAATGGTTTAATCAATGTTTGATGCCTTAGATAAAAAACTGTATTTTTTTATAGGAACGTTCACTTGTGCGGGGGCTCTTTGATCAGAGAGGACTGGATTCTGACAGACCAACAATGTTTCACCTCTTGGTAAATCTTAACTCTCCTATGCTTTTACTGATACATTTTCTTCCCATGTTTTTGCTAACTAAAATGATTGTTATCAGCAAATGCCTTTAAACTCTGCTTTATTCTTCTGTGTATGGTACACAGTTTTCCTTTATCTCATTACTTCATAAAGGATAAATTGAATATACTGTATGTTACCTATTAAAGAGCATTCGCATTTGGACCATGTAGTAGATACAGACTAGTACTGGTACATCAGAAGAAATGGAAAAGCTCCTTTCTACTGTCCATGTAAAACACATGGTATACATCAGTTGCTTTAGGCTACTAAAGAGTTGGCTCGCTGTAGCTACTGGTATAGATCAGATAATATGGTAATGGTGAGGAATCCCAGAACTCCACAGCTGCATACTGCTCTTGTGTACTGCATAACCTTCTGAGTCCAACAATATGGAAGATTAAAATGTGTCTTTAATAGTGTGTGATAATACCGGTATGTTTCAGTGGCTGTCTCAGATAATGTGACAACTTGTTGGCAGATTATGCCCTACATTACACAGTATGCATAATGATTTATGTGTAACGTCCAGTGCACCTTCTGTTTGTTGTTTTCGGGAGCAGTGTTCCAGATCTGAAGGACTACAGTGTGCAGGTCGGCCTGAAGCAGCTCAATGAGTCTTATAACCATCCCAGACTCCGCATTTCGCGCCTCATCTGTGGCCCAGAGGGGTCCAACCTTGTCATGTTGAAATTAACAGAGTAAGTGGCTCACCTGCTTTCCTTTTTAGATTTAGTATGGTAAAAAGTCAAAATATGAGGTAACATTTTGTGTGAGTGTCCACTTTGAAATGCTGAAAAATGAAATGTTATGTACAGGGACATTTGTCTGAATAAATATAGTCCTTTAGAAATTGTATTTTCTGCTGTTTGTTCTAGCCCTGCCCCGGTTTCTGAGGGTGCCTCCACCATTCATCTTCCTGTGAAAGAATGTCATATCTCTGAAGGCACCAACTGCACCATGTACGGCTGGGGGGAAACCAAAAGTACTGACATCACTCACACTCACCAAGTCTGACAGTGAATTCTCTGTTGAGGTACTCAGCTATAGTTTGTGTTACAGGCACAGGGTCTGACGACACTCTGAACTCAGTCACTATGGCAATGGACAGCAAGATGTGCTCACAAATCAAAGGGGATGCTGGGGACAGCAGGATATGTGCAGGGGGCAGAAGGGGCGAGGGAGTGTGTGATGTAAGAAGTTTAATTTCAGAAGAAGCTAAAACAGTTGTTATTGGTTTGTTTTTTTATGACCTCACATGTGCTTTTCCTTCACAGAGGGACTATGGGGGTCCACTAGTGTGTCAAGAACATGAACGCAAAGTCATAATTGGTGTGAGCATCCAAAGGACCAAATGTGCTTCTTCACAACCAGCACTTTTTGTCAATGTTGCCTTCTATTCAGAGTGGATTTACAAAGTCTTTAAACTTTACCCCAGTGTGGAGAGAAACTAGGATGCATTTCTGAGCCCTGGAGGAGGACAATGGGAATTCAGACCAGTATTTTGAGGATCTAATTGAATGTTTCAACCCAGATGGATATGCCACATGGGATGTAAAATGAATGAAGATATTATTATTGCCAGTCCTGGGCACATATAGGAATTGTTTTGGCATGCTCAGAAAAAGCCATGCAAACAAAGACTACAAATATTTCAATGTCTCCTGGATTATACTTGAATTTTGACAGAGCACGAGTGTGCCCTGTGGGACTACATGAGACATTAAAAGAGCTGATCTGCACAAAGGACTGTTCATGTATAGCCCACATCTTCAGTTCAGCTTTTCACTTTTAAGGGTCAACACACAAATATTTTGCCTTGCACGTTGCATTGGTTTGTAGCCCTTCAGGGGGCATCCAGTATCCTGTATTTTGATGCTCTGTGTCTGGATTTCACATTTTGGCCATAATCCTGTGCTAATGTCAGTCATCGCTGAGATAATTTTAGCAATTAGCTTACATTCTGCAAAAATAGATGGAAGAGAAAAGTTATTTTTCATATCGTAAATTTGGCCAAAGGTCTTGTAAGTTTGACTTCTGCATATTTGGTAATCAAGTCATCGTTTTTTTCTTAAATGCTAATTGTGAGCAGTAGCCCAAGTTAAATGTTACTGTTAGTTGGTTTACCCGTGAGAGGCTCAAGGAAGTACTCCACAAACAGCCTCAAATCTTGTGCTAATATTTGTAGCATGAGAATGAGAGAAGAGCTATGCCAAATATAACATAGCTACCCAGTCTCCTATTTGGAGGGAACTCTGGCCCCTGGCGGGCTGTGTGTGGTCAGTAGAATAGTTGACACTTTTTAACTGTGGAAAGTGCAGATTTATGAAGTATTTTTTTTAACCACAACTTTATGGGTCTTATAGATCTGAGTATTGTATTTTTGTGTGAATATTGTAATATGAATTTATTTATTTGTATTTGTGCATAGCTGCAGACCTATACCATAATGTTATTTGCTGGATTTTTTAAACAAATGTAAACTATTGAGAGAAACAATATTTGGTTGATCTTTGTAGTATGTATTGGGAATGTGTGTTGGCCAGAATCTAAGAGTCAGAATCAACTTTATTGTTGTAGAGGAAATGAACAAAACACAGTGATACAAGACACAGACAGTGCCAGATACAACTCAAAAGCTGCTGTTTTTTGTTTTATTCATTCAATAGAACCTGAGAATTTGAATCTAATACTTTTATACCTAATGTTTTTAACTGGATTTCATCTAAAATAGAGAACATCATAATTCAGACAGAATTGTATAGGTTAAAAGATATGATCACTTTGATCAATAGTTCACAGCCTCTAGTCAAGGATGTTTGTGATTAAAATCACAATATGACAGTTGCACTATAAAATGACAAAAGGTTTTAACTCTTTTTAACATAATGGCATGTTTTACAAGAGCTTATTGTACAATAGTGCATGCAATCAATTTGACAATTTTGCTGAAATTGTTGAACAAAATTAGAGAACTCTGATACAAATTTGTATTCAAACAATAAAGGAACTGTAAAGGTCATGTGGCTGTTAATTATAGAAGATGACATGTTTGTATCTATTTTTTGTTTATTTAATAAACACTTTGTAAATATCCTAAACCTTTCAGAAATGTACATTTGTAAATACTGTAAAACACCAAAGTACTGTATTTTTACATCTTCTTTTCCTTTTTGTAAAGTGTAAAGTTTAACAGCTGCTATTTTGTCATAATGAAGTTTATGACTTGCCTATTTTTTTTCTTTCTTTATATGCAGTATATTATATGGATTATAATAAACACAAACCATGACAAACAATTACATCCAAGCATCTTTTTGCACATCATCTGTAATTACACAGGCCATAACACAGTACTTTGACCATGCTAATATGTATCGACACATATTGAGTTATTGATAGTTGTATTGATCACCATACCTAGGTAAGGTAAGGTCTTAAAAAGTAAACAAAGGAACAAAAGGGAAACTCAAATTTGGCAGTAGGCTACAATGTACTAGGAAAGGCCTC
Source organism: Odontamblyopus lacepedii (assembly GCA_034769755.1). Classification (NCBI taxonomy): domain Eukaryota; kingdom Metazoa; phylum Chordata; class Actinopteri; order Gobiiformes; family Gobiidae; genus Odontamblyopus; species Odontamblyopus lacepedii. Next base: position 31,818,853 of record CM068344.1, on the reverse strand, counting down.
CACTTTTCAATAGGTTACAACTCTATTTCTCTAGTATGCTGAGCAAGCTGTCTTTTGATCCGCCCCCATCCCTGTTGACCAGTTACCTCCAAACTCAAGTTTTACCATCTCCCCAGTGCGGTAAAGGCATATGGAAGAACCTAATGCTTCTGTCCTGTTACAATCATAAAGGCAGACAGACACAGAACAGATAGAGGGTCATACTTAGACTTTATACAACTGTACTTAATAGATTTTCCCACTGCTCTGTCCGGGTGAGGAAAACCTGGAAGTGCCTTTGGCACTTAGACAAACAGCAAGACCATAAAAGAGATAGCATCCATATCATTCAGCCAGAGGCAACCTCAAGTGCTCCATGAGTTGTGATATATGCTGTAAACATAATAGGCCTACATGACTGACCAAATATGTTGTAGGCATTGAATCAAAGTAATGTGTGACTTGTCAAAATTCCTTAATTTAATTTCTTCACTCTCTAGTGAAGATTATAATCAATCATGGCTTTATAACATTTTATCCCCTTGGACAATCTTCAAAGTAATTTGCAATTGTAAAATATGATTGTATTATTTTTATTTTATTAACACATTACCAGTTCAGACATTTGTTCTTTACAACACTTTTTGACAAAGCTTATGCACCAGCTGTATAGCACAGTGTAATTTGTATGCAATAATGTTAAGCATTAAGTGTGTACATTTGTTATAGTTTAAACCAGATTTGTAACGTGAGTATTGAAACGTGAAACATCAGTCCTGTTCCTCCCTCTAGTGGCTAATGTGTGCCCCTGCAGTCTCAGAAACATTATCAATGCATAAAGCTCTCAGGCTAATATTACAATGTGTCATGTTCAAACCACATCTGCATGTGATGTGTCCGAAACACCTGCTTGTTATGAGACCAAAAAGCAAAAGTTTAAAATACCAATAAAATGCATAATGTACCATTGTAACATTTTTACAAGGCTTGCATTATAAACAACTAGGCTAGTTGACTTGCCTGCTTGGCCACACTCCCTATTTGTGCCATCAACTATTTCCTTTCCTCCGTTCCTTTCTGTTCTGAAGTGCTCAAACATAGCTGACTAGCTAGTAGCCAAAAATTTGGCCTTGGTCAAATTAATCTCAATCTTTGTCTGCCATGGTCATTGTATAGTAATAAAAAATAAATATAGCTGCACATAGGATAGAAGTACATAAATATGTGGCTTAGTGTCCACCCATATATTGATGTGCGCTGACCTCCCAAGGCTGTGAGTAGAAACTCCTCTCCAATGTTTGGCTCCATGTAAAAGAAGCTCTGTGTTGGCTCCAAGTATCTGTCAGTGGCCTGTAATCCCTTCTCATTGTGTTTGCTGCCAAAGTGAGATATGGCCTTGTGTCCATGTGTCCAGACCCGAGCAGAGCCAGACGGGACTTCTCGGTGTTCTGAACCATTTCATTGTTACTCTGATAAAGGTACAGCTGAGGTATAGAAACTGATGGTTGATGTTCATTGTTCATTGATACTGTGGAGATTAGAGGAAACAGCTTTGAAGTAAATTAAATCCACACACTAAATCAGTAAATCACAAACATGTGATGTGATAGTAGATTCCATCTTTCAACAATATATATCTTACTTACATACATATTTGTTAATTAAAAAATAAATCATACATTATGGCATTGTAAATGTATTTGTAACCTACTTCTGACATTGTTGTGGACTGGATTTTGATCAGAAGCATCAGTGGAATCAACACCAGATGTTGTTACCTAAACAAAAAGGGTAAAAACTGTTAACTTTTGGTTTAAGCATAAGATATAAATAAATACAGAAAGACATAATGCTTTAAAACTCACCTGTTGCAAGGCAACACTGGTTGTATCACTTTGAGGAAGTGGTAAAAAATCCTGTTGATTGGTTACAACTGTAAAACAAAACTTACACTGACTGACAGTTTTAAATTTGGTGTTCAAATATTCCTTTATTATTACCCTTTGTGCAATTTTGCATAAGCTCTTTCCTCCATTTTGCTCTTCTGTTAGAAAACCATACCTATATTATAAACAGCCACTATGTGAATAAAATGATATTTTCCGCATATATTGCATTATTTGAGGGAGAAAATTATTAACATTACTTTGATAACTTCCTCTGGAAGTTGAATCATTGCTGAAAGTTTTTCCCTTGTAAATGTGTCAGCATAATGACAAACAGAGAACTCTGGAAGTTAAAAGTCACATAAAGTAAGACAATAGCCTAATGGCCTGATTATTGTGGATATTATGGACAGTGCAGATTTACCTTGTTCAAGAGCTTTGGCCTGCTCTGAAGTGAAGGTGGTGCGGTTTCTGTGTGGACCATCCTGGAGCTTATCTTGGCCACTGCTAACCACTTCTACATTGTCTTTTAGAGTCACCTCCTCTGTAATAACTGAACATAACATGTTAGTCTAAAAATCCAATGCTGCTATAAACACCAGAACTGACTGTCAGAATGGGAATTTACCATGATCAGCTAAAACATGCGTATTGACTTCCAAACACAATGGGCCGTGGTCTATGTGGATCTTTCTTAAAATGCGATTAATGGAGGAAACCTTTCAAAGATAGTGAACACTTTTACAGACAAGTTTTCATATTAATGCCTAAAAGAAGACAATTAAATGTGCCAGACTTACGCTGGGAACTTTGAGGCCCTTAAGGGTCTGCTCTGCAGTAAGTCGTCTCCGTATTTCCCAGGCAAAAATACTGGGATTCTCGCGTTTGCACTTAACAATAGTATGGATGACCCTGGGAGTGAGAAGTCGCGGTCTACTCCCACCAATGGTCTTGGGTTCCAGGAGTCCCGTGCGGCGATAGCGGCTCAGGATCTTGCTCACACAGCCATTGGAGACCTGTAAAAAAAAAAATCACGTAACAGCGTAAGAGGTTACTCACATCAAATGCTGTTATTTTACGCAGATACAAGCGCTAACCCGCAATATTCTGGAAATCTGACTTGGACGCACTCCCTCAGAGGCGAGTTCTATCATTTTTCGACGTTTGAGTTCAGGGAGAGGTCTGCCACTCAGAAAGGTGCCTCCCAACTGGTTCACACTGCTGGATTCTTAAAATAAAGTTTCAAAGTGGCTTTAATTACAAAATGGAATTAAAGACGATGTATAGAATGAAGCAGATTACCGTTATAAAGGCATAATTCAGTGTTTGGTCCACACATTTTCTCCTGCAAGTAAGATATTAAGGCAAAGCGATGTCACAATATCCGTCCTGGTGGCACGCAACTTCATTCTCCATCCTCTCGTGTTAATCACGTCCCGCCTTTTATGGAGAAGTAAAGGTGACGTAGGGTGCGCTAAGAAGGTCACTTATGTGCATGGATGTGTTGGAGGGCAAGAAAATCCCTGAGCGTTTTTATAGGCTACTATTCATGAGAAAATATAGTTCAGGGAAAACAAAGGTGGTTAGACTGCAATTCATCTATTCATCAATTGCAAGTGCATCACTTTGGGTTTTGTCTTTATAGTCCAATTCTCTGAGCAATTCACTATTAAACTGTGAGAATACAATAGTAAGTTTTGTCCATTTTTAAAATATAGGCTACGTATCTTATTACAACCTCAAGTTGCTCATTAATTGTTCTACCATGCAGTGCGCAGATGGCTTCAATCTGATTGGGCTAGTGCAGCCTATTTTAGACTATCACAATGTTATTTCATAAATCAAAGGCCTGCCATAAATATATTAGAAATAATTAATTTTAAATGGTAAAAACACGCACCAACACTTTGCCAGAATACCTATGATCACGTGACTTGTGAAGGTTGAGTGGTTCAGAATTAAAAAAAAAAAATCTGAGCTCCTTTCTGAAAACAAACATTTGTAAATCCGTTCCACTATCGTGGCCATATGGTGCTTTTGATAAGTCATAAATAAATCACATCTTTAGACAATATATTTATATTAATTGTGGACAAATTGGCATGCATATTGGACAACGGAAAGGATCAATTGGCTTGCTTACCTGCTTCGTTAGAAAAGGCCGTCTAAAAACCTCACAGATGTTCCTTGGACAGGTTGTAGATAAAATGCGTTGTAAAGGTTTCAAAGGAAAATATTTGAACAGCAAATATTAGCCTATGTGAAAGGACATACGAGCCAGGTCTTTCTTCTGTTTAATGACTAATTGAATATCATTAGTTAGGTCCACAAAGATCGAAGAGCCACCGAAATAAAGGCTTGGATTCTAAAATGCCATATGGTCCAAATTATACATTAACCACTAGTTACACGACAATAACTCTCTGTGTGTACAATCAGTCATGTTAGATAGGGAACAGTCATTTTTGGACACCATCATCTCCATGCCAACCAGTCAAAGAACAAATATGACAAGTCTTTTTTTATTTATAAACTGCTTTATGTTCCCGTTGATGTACAGTATTTTATTGCCCATATATTGTGTACCAAATAAAGATTGGTTAGTGTTCCTTTATGAAACCGCACAATGGCACTGTGGTGCGTAAATTGGAAAAAGCTCTCCAAAAAGAGGACATTTGTTATAGCGATTAAATCTTTCTTATAAATCAGTCTTTATGTTAAACCAGCACTACATCTTGTTTTGGTACGCGTAAGTACACAGATGAGCTTGCAAAATTACGCATAATAGAGGGAAAATATGAGAATTTTTGCCGCGTAAAATGGTTTCCAAACGTTCCCAAAAGCGCACAATGACGGCACGTGCGCAATGGTTTCACTGGTGTGCCTTCCATGTTCTGTTAATTTATTGAACTACTACACACCCACTCTATACTTTATTTAATCTTCGGTGTTATTTTCTGGCGTTGGCAATCAAGACTATTATTTTTTTGTTTAAATTTTAACCTATGAGAATGAGTTTTTCTAGAATAGTCAAAGCACATGGCCGCAAAGGTGGAAGTAGATGGTTAATCAGTCGTAGCCTAAGCCTAAAATTATTTGGGGAATTTTCAAAAGAAAGACACATTTAAAGATATTCCTCACAATTAGCCAACTGAATTTATTATTCACCAGGACACAAGCTTAATTCGATGTACATCTGGTGATAATGTCATTGGGCCTGTAGCCGAAAAAAGCTTGAGTTATTTATGGTAACGTTAAGTGGGGGAAAAAACTACAATACCTAACGCAACTTTCTTTCAACTCACCAAGATTTGGAGCCTTTAATGTGTCACGATATTCGGGAAATGGTAGAACACAGTCACACACGTTTTTACCCACAGGCTTTCTAAAAACAGCAAAAATAATGTGACAACACAACTTATTTGACAGTGCTAAATCTGTTTAGTGTACGTGCTCAAGACACCTGTAATTAATATTAGGCTTAATAATTAGGCCATGTGAATAAGACGTGTTGTTGCGTTCAATTAAAAAGAGTACTTCACGAGTTGACAGAGCCACGTCACAATTTTGACCCCGTTAGCTTTCGTAAATGCAAAGCTCGAAATAAATCATACATTTCTACGCAAATTAAACATTTCAATATGACTAGTTTACTATGTTATTTCAAACATGCACACATTTTATTTTTAAATGATAATTTGTTAAGGACGGGGCAAGCGTTTGGTAAAAGAAATATGATCCGAGGGTGCATGAACGCAGCGTCCTACAGCGTCCACGCTGTGCCATGCGCTGTGCTGACGTGTCGCAGCTTTTGCCCCGGAAGAGCTCCTTTTGAATTCGCTTACGCGCCCAAGCGGTGGCTTCATTCGCTTCCATTCATTTCAGTCCACGATCCCGGAATTACTTTACGTTTGTGGTGTGTATGCATGGCAGATTGTGTTTCCGGTATAACGTGTGTGTTGGTCCGTGCTCAGCCTTTCTCTCTTGGCTTTCAGTAGAGCAATCACTCTCCTCAGAGTCTCAGCTTCTTTACCTGGTTCACCCCTCATTGGCTCCAAATATCCGAGCGTGGACATGGCTTCAGTTTCGGCTCCAGCTCAAGCGGCCCCTGCTCCTCTGCAGAGAGGCATAGTAAAGATGGTAAGACTGCTTCAAGTATGTAAAACCTTGTGCGTAAGTGTGGGGGTACAGCTAGTTAGCAGAAGGTATGTAGAGCCAAAACCTGTCTGATATATGCGTGAGATGTTGTGGTTTTACAGTAGGAACTCTTGTTTAGTTAGTCAATGCATTGCCACTGCTATTGAGATAACTGTCACCCACTATAAAGTTGTATTGATTAAGACACGTCTGCTAAGACGAGCCTAGCATGTTTGCTACATTTTAGCTAACGAGCTAATGAGCACTACTGAGTTGACGTTGAATAATGTGTAAAGGCACAATTGCAAAATGTGTGTCATTTTAGTTATTCCGAGTTTTGTAGTAAAGCGCAGCTTAGGTTTAAGGTGTGTAGCCGGGTTTACGCGCATATACCGGTTGGGACCAGGCGACTAGCGCTGTCAGGACCACTGTCTGCAGCAGGTGTTCAGTTTCCCATTAGCCTAACTGCTAGCAACTTTAATTTTACAACTAGAATATTGCGAACAGGCTAGATCATGACTTGTCGTGGGGTAACAATGGGTTATCTTAATTCGTGAATTCGTAAATTCGTGAAAACTATAGGTGTTTTCTACTCTTAGCTTACAGGTAGCCCATGAGCACTATATGATTGATAAAGTAGCATAACAGTCTTGGTAATAAACGCCATTCGTAAATTAACAGGCAGTGGTTATAAGCATGTATTCAATCGCACGATAAGGTCCGGCTCCGATTCAGTGGGCTTTAGTTCATTGCAGAGTCCGACCACCGGAAAAGTGACACGTAGATGGTTATTTAGTTGCCTGTCTGCCAGGAGGCATGCTAACGGTGCTCCTTAAAATGAGTTACTTGATTTAGTCTTTCATAGCGTTTAGCCTATATAGGGTAAAGCTATTATTAACACTTTAAAATAACCTATTTAGATCAGACAAATTAGCTACATCCTTGGTTACTCACATCACGTTACATTTTGCCTATAGGTTTTCTGCTATCCTCATTTAGGATTTAAAATTAGCCTTCTCCTGTAAAATGCTCTTATTCCAACATTTAAAGCCTCTGCTCTGCACTGTTGTAGTCTAAGGACAGGGGCAGTACTTGTTTGGGGAAAGCCTTTATCTCTACCAACATCTAAGATCAACAGCCCCCTGGTTGTTCCCTGGAGGACCGTCAGATAAACTGTGTTTGCTCAGATTCATGTAAATGCCGTGGTTGTCAAAGCTCACAATGGGTTATCTTTTGTAGCCTTTTTAGCCAAGTTGTCAGATGGTTAGATCTCGCCTTACAGCTGAACTCCCATCACCATAGAAACATGAAGTGTTGCACTATACAGCTTGTCAGTCTGTGTTGGCAAAACAAAGTTTCAGTCTGTTTATCTGTACCTTTTGTGTTTTAGTTTTACATCCATTTGTTGACTCGTATCTTTCTCCTTTCCCTATTATCTTGCTGAAAAGTATAGCCTTTTTATTTCATGCACTGTTGAGTTTGATGTGTATTGGATGCATGAACCCTACATTCTTTGTGATTGATTTGAATGCCTGCAGCTGATGTTTTGTTTGTCTCTTTGTAGGTTTTGTCCGGATGTGCCATCATTGTGAGGGGGCAGCCTCGAGGAGGTCCCCCTCCAGAGCGTCAGATCAATCTGAGCAACATCAGAACTGGGGCCATGGCACGCAGAGCAGCTCAGGGCCAGCCCGAGACGAAGGACGTCCCAGATGAGGTGAGAGCCTCTACTGTTTGTTTTTGTGACTATAACAGGGCTTCTTGTTTTGTGAGTGAGTAATTAACAGTAGGATTTTGTATGTATGTTAGTCTTTCAGATAAGTATGGCTTATTGTTTAAATAAATGTACTTAATTCAGTAGTATAAATCAAACCATAGTATAAATCTGTACTAATTCATGCACTCATTTGTCAGACACGTGTGTTTAGGAATTTCATTTCTGAAGAACACATTTGTATAATGATCAAAGAAAGAACCCCAAGCTAGCTGGTTACTTGCCTAATGTGGTGTCAGTCAAAGTTTAAGTGGTTTTATTTTGATATTATCTGACTGAACAAGTAAAACATATTTTTTCTTTCTTTGTGTAGCCTTGGGCCTTTCAAGCCAGAGAGTTCCTGCGAAAGAAGTTAATTGGGAAGGAGGTGTGCTTCACAGTGGAAATCAAAACCACTCTGGGTCGAGAGTATGGAATGGTCTATCTTGGCAAAGGTATAGGCCAATGCTTGCCATGAATTCTTCTTTGAATATAGTTTGTAATTACTGTAGGAATACTACACTGTTATCTGCCATTACACATGTGCTCTGGCTAAAGGTTATACTTGTGCAACAATAATCACGGTAAGCCAAGCCTGGCTCTCTAAAACACTTACTTGGGGGTTAGTCAGGTTAGCCAGTGTACAGCTACAGCTAAATTATAAAGTTTTTTCTGTTTTTGGGTGGCAGTTAGCTCTGCAATACACGTTGGTAGAGTGTTCCACAGATCGAAAGGTCAGTGGTTTCATCCTCTCTACCACTGTGCACTTGGCCAAGACTTTGAACTTGTCTTACCTACAATATTTGCATCCTGGCTTTATGGGTGTGTGTGTGAATAGTTTTTTGATGTAAAGCAGTGTGAAAGTGGAGAAGAAATGCCATTTACAGTAGCTTTTCTTACTGAAGATGATCACTTCTGTCATAGACTAAATAAAATTTTATTTATATTCTGCATCTCAATATAGACACAACAGGTGAGAACATTGCTGAGTCTCTGGTTAGTGAGGGCCTTGCCACTGTCCGTCGGGAAGTCAGAGGAAACAAGTAAGTTTTTTTCCATGCTATTTTGCCTTCAGCATCAATTTGCAGAGCAATTTATTGATTCTAGTTGAAACTTCTATACTGAAATATGCATTCATATATTCACACTAAGATTTCAGTTATCCACTGTTGTAGTGTTGCAGTACCAGCAGGGGACAGTATTGCCCTTCTGAAATTGTACACTATACAGCGCAGCTATCCTGTATCCCTTAAGCATAGAATCCCTCAACACAGTGAAAGTAAAATGAGCACTGTTACATACAATACCCCCAGTGGATGTATTTTCACAATACACATAATAGAAGCAATTCACTCCTGCTGCAACATTTTATCTTGTAATATAAGAAGAGCTGATGTAAAAAAAATTCATCTAGATAATGACCTGTTGGAAGCAGCAGTCTGTTTGATGGCCCAGAACAACACTAATGTAAACGATGCTTTATGTCTAAGTGGGCAGCATTTGGCCTGATTCAAAGGGTCTTTACTTGACTGCTCTAGCCTGCAGTACTCTCATGTCCAATCACTATAGCAATATCATGAAAATTATGTGCGTGATGAGAGCAGGGATTATGTTTGAGACAGTGCAGTTTTTGCATGTTTTAAAAGCTCAATGTCATCTTTGATGACAGCAGCTATTAGATGGTGTACTGATGTCAGATGCCAGCATCATAAATGGCTTTTTAATAAATCTAATATATTCGCTCAGAATGATGGGTGTATTTATTATCCCTAGTAAAATTATTTAACGGTTCAATGTTTATGACGGGTCCTTTGAGAATCATTTCACAATTATACCCTATCTGCCTGCCTAACTGAACAGATGAAAAAAAGAAATAAATCACCTTTACATTTAGACATCTTTGATGCTGGTTTTTATTTTTTTTTTATTTGGTTAGCCCCTTTATAGTTTTATTGGTTCTAAACTATACAGTGTGTAAAACAAATGCTCAATTTATTAATTTTAATCTTTTCAAGTTATTAGTGTAACTTCAGCTGCCTTTCACACACATTCATATTTTATATTCACCATCACCAACAAATTCAGTGAAATTCCATGAGAAATGTAAAAGTCAGTTAGATCAAATGACTGATGTTTTTTATAACGTCTGCCCAGCTAGGGAAAGGATGGTAGACTATATGGTAATATAATTTAAAACACTTGCTGTGCTGCTTTTAAGTTAAGAGTAAGAGGAGAACTGTTAATGTCCTTTAGAGGCAGTCATTCTCAAGGTTCTGAAAGTTTCCAGCAGGCAGACACAAGGGCACCATGAAGAGATAAAGTATTTATGATTTGAAGGGGAAAAATACTTGAATCATATTCTTTTTGCTTTGCTTACTGACTAATAATTAAGAACAAAAGTCAGTCTCTCTTACAGTTAGAAATGATCATGGTGGGAATGAATAATTTTGATTACTCAATGCCTACTGTGCCTACTGTATCACTTCACGCTTGATATCACCACAGTTGGTCTTTTGAAGAGAAGACATTTTCATTCAGAAGGTGCCATTCACACTGTGACATCACCCAGGTTACTTTTTGCATCTTAGAAAACTGAAGCTTGTTGGCCTTTAAAGTACTGAATTATTAAGATGTACATGGGCCTTTAGACGGCTGTAGGGAGCTTTCCTGCTTGTCTGTATTTTTGCCTGGAATAATCTTTAAATCTGAATGACTTGGTGTCACTTATAATAACTACACTTTGATTAGCCTTAAAAAAGCATGAATTAAATAATATTTTACTACTGAAATAATAATTTACTTGGAATGATTCAAGCTTAGTTGGGTTTAGGAGTTAGATTTGGAGTGTTAGTTACTGAGGCTGACTCATTCTTAGTAAACTACTTGTTCAATTCAAATTAAGTTTAAATCTTTGTTCATGTCATGTATGTTTTCAAGCTATTAAACAGGTTAAAATGAATATTTTACTGTGAAATGTTGAGTATTTTGTTTTTACTCCCAGTCCAGAACAAGCCAGACTCTGTGACTTGGAAGACCAGGCAAAAGCAGCCAAAAAGGGCCAGTGGAGTGAGGGAAGTGCAGCACACACCATTCGAGACCTCAAGTACACCATTGAGAATCCACGGAACTTTGTGGATTCTTTGCACCAGAAACCTATCAATGGTGAGTGATTTTTATTAACAAAGCTCTAACATTTCTTTACTTGGGTCTACTGAGTTATAATGAGCACAGGTTTTGGAAATATGATAATGTGAATAGTTTTGCTACAAATTTACTCTAATTGTGAAAGTGTCCACTGGAGGGCATTTCATAGAGAGTTACTGTTCACTGGCTTCTATAGTGTCTGACCTGCCTGAGGTGTAATGTGAAACTCGATTGGTTCTGGGCTCATTTCACTAGACTGTAATTGAGCAGAGGAAATGAACATGATACGAGACTTTGAGTCTCATTTCTTTCTTGCTCTTCATGGAAGGCAGACTTGGAGCAGTTAAATAAAACCCAGTTGCACTGTGTAGTGAGCCCTTTCATATCTACTTATGCTGTTATTTAGTACTGTGCAGCATCACACCACTAATGGTTTTGTACAAACCCATTCAAATGCACTGGGTTAACTAGTAGACCTTGTAGATCTTGGATTGGTCAATTTATATATAGCATTCCTTTTCACATGCCAAACTGCAGTAATAATGTTTGTGTCAGTTCATTATATTACCTATAAAAATCACTATAATTATGGACATCAAATTTGGAGGCACAGCTTCTTCCTCTTTTGTGAAGTGAGAGTACATCTCCACTGAGACACTTGTGTCTTTGTGCTGAAGTAAAGCTCTCCTTTGTTCTTGAACGACCTTAAGTGTTATTCCAGCAATTCGGAGGGTTTTACAGGTTAAGGATGTATTTACTTCCCAAGAAATGAATTGCAAAACAAAAATCTCTTATGATTGTGTCATAAAGCAAATATTTTGATATAATTTTTGTAGCAATCATCGAGCATGTGCGTGATGGCGGCGTTGTTCGTGCCTTGCTCCTTCCAGACTACTACCTTGTCACTGTAATGCTTTCAGGAATCAAGGTAAATACAACACACTTGACAAGTTAAATAAAGCTTTTTTCGGTTATTCATTTTAATTTTGTGATTTGGAACATTTTATTTTCCTCATTTATAACTAAAAGATTAAGTACTCTTTTGGGTCTGCGTTTATTGTTTTCATTTCCACTTTACTACATTTTCACATCAATCAAATGCAACCAAGTCAGTGAACCACTTAAGATGATATTTTGCACCTTGCAATTGAGAATCACTTCCGAACATTTTATTTCCCTTGTGATTTTGCTTGTTTGTTTGTGTGAGGATCTTTAGGGCTTACACCATTAGAAGTGTATTTTATATTTGATTGAAGATGAAAGTTGCAGTTAGTAGTTGAAGTGCTGATTCATTTCATGTCAATGTTTTGGGTTCTAGTGTCCAACATTCAAACGCGAAGCAGATGGCACAGAAACACCAGAGCCATTCGCAGCAGAGGCCAAATTCTTCACTGAATCCCGACTTCTACAGAGAGACGTTCAAATCATCCTGGAGAGCTGCCCAAACCAGATCATACTGGGCACCATCCTTCACCCGGTAAGCAAGACAAGCTGTGTCCCGTTTTAAGCGATTTTGTCTTTTTATTTTTGTAATGGTGAATAAATTTACCGTATTTTCCGGACTATAAGCCGCTACTTTTTTCCCAGGCTTTGAACCATGCGGCTTTTACAAAGGTGCAGCTATTCTGTGGATTTTTCTTCCACCACTAGGGGCGCTCTAACCGGAATTTCAAAAACAAGATAGACGGAAAATTAATGCAAAGAAGCATACGCTACTTTTTATTTAGCAGATATAACGCACACGACAAATTACTAACTGGTAATTATTTTCAAATCCTCACCCCTTCATCCCGCGGGACCCCACACAAAACAGCGCGGTGCGGGACATATTCTGAAAGCATATTGCGGGCGCGGGCGGGAGTGCGACCGCACGACGCGGAAGCGGGACTGAAAATTGTGTCCCACGCAGACCTCTGCCGTGCTGCTGCACATAAGCTTGGGTCAATGGTTTCAGCGAAGATGATTAAAGTGACTTGTGGTTTCACTGCACAGGAGAAATGAAGGTAATCACTTACCGGTTCTTTTCTGTTTTTGACCTCATTTTAATCAGCACAGTTGCTGCCGTGTTAAAAGGCACTGTTCGGAAAGAATCTGTTCAGGTACATAAATGTACATTTACAGTACAAAATCGTTCTGTATATGCAGTAAATATCTAATTTTTCAACATGGATATCAGCGGCTTATAGCCCGGTTGCGGCTTGTTTCTACTTTTTTTTTTTTTTTTTTTAAATAGAGTGGGTGTGGCTTATATACAGGTGCGCTCTATAGTCTAGAAAATATGGTATATAAATTCTCCTTTCAGAATGGGAACATCACCGAACTGTTGCTGAAAGAAGGATTTGCACGTTGTGTGGACTGGTCAATGGCTGTTTATTCACAAGGAGCTGAGAAACTTCGAGCTGCTGAAAGGTAAGATGCAGAGGCATGTACTGCAAACTTGTATATCCATGTTGTATAATTGTATTTTTTCTGAAACCCTGAATAGATCTGCCAAGGAGCGCAAGGTCCGCATCTGGAAAGACTATGTGGCACCCACAGCCAACCTGGACCAGAAAGACAGGCAGTTTGTCGCCAAGGTGAGATTCGTTTCGGGTTAGAAGACTTTAGTTAATGTCTGTTGTCTGGATGTTTCATAATTAATGACAAATAGAGGTAATTTGGCTTTTATGGTGTTATGTGAGAGCAGGTTTTGCTTATTCTGTTAGTTTGTTATTGTTGGCTGTGCTTTCAATTTTCCTGAAACAATACGATGCAACTACAGCTACTTTGAAGCTGCTAATGAAGTATAACCTCTTGCCCCTGTTTTATTTTCTCATTTTCACCCCCACTGAATAGAGAGGAAAAATAAAAATCCTTTCGCTAAAGGGACAAATAGGAATGCTTAACAGCAACCTTGAAGCACTCCCCAGTCAAATTAGGACCAAATTGCTGGCGTATGCGCTAGCAGCAGCACAGAACGACCCCCAAAAGCCAGGAACTCCAGATATTAACTTTGAAGGTTATTGGCTTACAACTCAGGGGGAAAGCGATGTCCTTAATATCAAGCACATTGAGATGGACTCTGGCTGTCAACAAACATTAGTTCAAATCAAGTGAGATGGACTCCTTGTGCATCATGATAAAATGCTTTAACCTTGTTGTCACAACATTAAGATTATGACATCCAATTCATTTCTTCTTTTTAAAAAAAAAAAAGTAAAGCAAGTCTGAATATTTCAGGGTAATTTTACGCCAAATCTCCGAATGCATCTCAGATTTGACTGAAAAAAAACACTTTTCAACAAGAAAAGTACCAGATGGAAAAAATGTATTTGGTGCCATCTTTGCCATATTATACCAAAAAAATGACTGCACCCACCAACATTAAATGGAGTTTTATAGAAAGATTAGATGTCTGTTTTTAACATATCCAAAATTTGTAATTGTGTTCTGTCTTATTTTCGCAAAATTAATTTTTGAAAATGTGGTGTCCGCATACATGCATAGCAGTCATGGCCTAAGAAATCACTTTCCGAAGCTAAGAAAACAGTCTGAATATATGACACACAGCTTAAATTTAACAAAATCCTTTATTTGATTACCGTACTCAGCTATTGTAAAGTATCTCAACTCTTTGAGGAAAGACTCCTGAATTGTACAGGCGTCCTGTTGCTGTGCTAGGGACATCTATTTTAGAAAGGATGTGTTGTTGAGGTACCCAGCAGAAACATTTTGCTAGGCCTTGTGGATGCATCAATTGTATCTGAACATCTTGCTGGGCTTCAGATGTCTCTGACGCTTCCCACCCACCAATGATGGTCGTAAACACAGACTACATATTGGCCAGGTATCATGTCACCGATTTGGAAGCCCTCTTCTTCTGCATGTTCTGGGTACCTTTACAACACATCATTTCTAAATTAGATGTTCCTTCCACTACAACAGGATGCCTATATACAATTCAGGAGTGTTACACTAAAGCATCTGAAAGTTTCCTCAAAGAATTGAGATACTTTACAGTAGTTGAGTAATCAAATAAAGCATGTTGTTAAGTTTAAGCTGTGTGTCATATATTCAGTGTTTCTTAACTTCTGAAAGTGCCTTCATAGGGCATGAATGCTATGCATGTATGTGGACAAAGAATACAGCATGTGTGGGAAGGTATATGTTCAATATCAAACCTCTGTCTGCCATATATGCCCTCATATTTGAAGAGAAAGCACATTTGTAAAAGTCCATATTTTACAAGTACATTTGCCAAATTTTAACCTTTGAACATTTGAAGGACCTATCTTAAATAGCTTTTTAGAAAAACTCAGAAAACTCTGCTCAAAGCGGGCCAGGGGGTAGTTGACAAAATATTTTTTAATGACAAAACTATAAGGAGTTAGGAGCTAACATCTGGGACTTTTCCTGTTGGAAAGTGTGTGAACATCCTAGAATTTTTTAAAGTAAAATCTGAGATGGTCGAGCGGGGGCATTCTGAGATTTGACATGGAATGACCCTTAATCCATTTTCTTATCATATGCACAGCATTTTTCGAGATAAAATGGTTTAGTTTTGAGTAAGTGCACAGTGAACTAGGTCCATCTTTTCTCTGGCTTGTAAAGGCTGTGGAATGAAACATTTATGTTATCAGTATGAGGCTCTTTCAGAGCTGATAGAACAGCACTGCTTTTGAGTTGTTGGAATGAAATACTATTTGCTGGTGGTTAATATAGAGTTTGTAATAAGAAAGAAGATGAGAGAAAATTAAGCTGAAAAGTCAGGTTGGTTGGGTGAGGGGTTGGTGAGGTGTAGCTGAATTCAAGTAGATTAGACTTGCACTTTATTATCAGATTTATGTGGCTACAGGTGTCCTCTCTTTGGCACTCCCTGTTCTGTTTTTCTGGAGCTGTGGTGTGCTCGGCTCAGGCCCCCAGTGGAACCTTGATGCACCTCTTTGATCTCTGCAGGGCTCTTCTTCATCCTCCCTTTCTTTATTTCTGTCTCTACCAAGTGCTGTCCATCTAAGAAGCACCAAAGAAGTTGCAGGTGCCAACTTAGTTAAGGGATTTAGTATTTCGTTTGATCCAAGGCTACATGACCAGAATCAAATTATGTTGAGATAACACATTTGAAAATGTGTAAAGGAAAATTGCATTAGATGAACACATTTTCTTCACACGTTGTTTCAAAATTTGACTTATCCTCTTAGTTGGGACGTAAGGTGACTTTTAGCCATAGACCGTATATATGAGTGGAATAAGCTATCTGGCTCCTTCTCTCCCTTTTTCCCATTGAGTTACATTAGGATCTGATCGCTCTTCTCTCTGTACCTGTTGCTGAGGGCCTCGTCATTTTGGTCTTAAAATGTTCGTATGAACCCGCTCTACATTATCCTGAATTTTTTCCCCCGCTATTTTGTCCGTCAAAAAAACATTCATAACATAGGGCCTGGCTCCAGATTTGCCCCTGTAACCGTTAGCAACCGCGAGCCTCATTTGAGCAGCGCTAAACGCTATGGGTGACGTCACACTCACTTAGTCCACTTCTTTTATACAGTCTATGCTTTTAGCGTACATGGGTTTTCTGTAACAAAATGTCCAGTTCTCTATCTGGAGATCCAGCTCAGATTTTTTTTACTTCCTCTGAGCTTGTTTAGTTTGCTTGAACCTACCAGGAGATAAAACCCCTCCTGATACATCCCCCAAGGGTGCTGGCAATGCCCAAGCCTTGCCTCAATGGCGCAGTATCTGTAATTTAGTCTTGCCTATTCCTACTATGTGAAAACAGTTTATGTCCCTGTCTTACATCTCAGAGTTCCTTTGGGTATAACTGATGTGCAGATTAGCCAATCATACCTTGACCCTTTGTATCAAAATAAATGTGGCCATCTGTGAGGAAAATGGAATAGGGACCAAAATGATTTTATGCATTGATCCACAAATTCGTCCCTAACCATTAAGTCGTCGTTTAGTCGTTCTCATATGAACTAAGACTAAACTAGGCTGATGTTTAGAAAACAATTTCCTTTTCCTCCTACAAACAATCAAAATTAAAAGCATGCATCTCTTTTTCTGTTTAAAAAGTTACATACTATGGCTTTTATTTATTCCAAATTATTAGATTAAAAAAGTCTACTGTTGCTAACAGTATGTGGCCAGGTTGCTCAGGCCCGTCACTGGCGACTGGTGCTCTCCCTGTTTCATTCATTGGCACCTAATACAGCGGCGGCTCTCACAGGGACACATCTATCCATCAGTCTGATCACAGGCCGCTCCTGTGTCAACGTCCACTGTGCTTTTCACTTTTTATTATCTGAGTGATGGATAGAGTTGAGGCACAGTAGCACATCCCATCTTCACAAGTCAGGCCTGCTGCTGATGCATCTTCCTTTTTGGCTGTCTCTTTCTCTCCTCCCACCTCGACTGGGACTGGAGCAGCGGATGTAGGCCATGTCCCAGTAGTTTTGTTCTCTCCTTCTATCCTCTCTTTGTGCATCCGATGACCTATGAGCTGATGGATAAAAGGTGACGTTCTGGAAACCTGGTCATTACTCTTACCCTTGAAGATCTGTCACAACATGATGGTATTCAGCTTTGGAATCTATAATACATTAATCAATTTGCATCTCATACACTTTTTCTGTTACTGATTAGGGTAAGTGAGCAGAAGAAAGAAAATAGATTTTTTTTTTGTATTTTTTTCAATAGTAACTGGTTCTAAAGCACACTGACTTTAAGTGTAGTGGAATATTGTTTCATGGAAATTAGTCAAGTGGAAAGGCACTTGGGCTGAAAGGTACCTCGTTCATGTTGCAGCCTGTCACATTGGTTGCCCTAAAGCCTACTCTTTTTCACATATTTTGTCACTTGCACGATTGCACCTGAGGCCTGTGCCAAGTTGTTTATCATTATCAACATCAGAAACACTACCAGATTGTGCAAAAGCATGCAATTTGGGTGACAAATTACAGCTGGCATTCAAACTAAAATGCTGCCATAGGTGTAGTGTTGGAAGGAGATCATCTGACATGAATAATGACTAAATCCTGCCTAGACTCACTCTTGGCACATTGGTTTAAAGCAACTAAATTAATTTGAATAACTACCCAGCCTATTCCTTGACGGTGGCCGACATGTTTTTGCACTATGACTGATCTTGGACACTGCAGATGTCATGACAGGTACGAGCAGAGGGGGGCAGTAGATCCCTATTAAGCAGTGGTTTGGACTAGTGCAACACACAGCTCATTTGTCTTCTCTGCCAGCTTGTGCGACCCTCACACAAGCTAGTTTGAGAAGACTTTTTGCTCTGTTTTTTAATCCATTTCCATCTTCTTTGTCTCACTTCTTGTGCTATTTGCTGAGATTACGCCATCTCCCTCTCTCTTTCTGCTCTTCTCTTGATGTGTGTTCATCTCTCCTCCTCGCCTCTCTTGTCTTGTCTTCTCTGACTGATAATTAACCATTAAATGTTGAGCCATTTTCTTATGTCACATTCTCTCTCTCCTTGCCTCTATTTACTTGCATATACCACAAAATGACCTTGTTCGGGTGTGAATTTGTGTAGGCTGCATGGTCTGCACTTTGTCTTGTGAATGCAAGCCTTTCATAGTTGCTGATGACACCTCTTTCCACATTCTGTTTTTTCGCTTCAGCTTCTAGATGTAGTCAGATTAGTACAGATACATTTGGCTGTTGTCGTGGGTAGCCTACTTACCATGTGGGCTGGTCTTGTTTCTTCCTTCTGGTGGCTAAAGCACTGGCCCTCTTTCATATGTTTACTCAGTTCAGAGTAGATCGCCTTTGTGACGAATTTATGCCTATGTGATGTAGCTAAAGGAATTGATACTGTGCATTGCTGTTTTTGGCTATTTTTGTTTTCATTCTCCACACACACCTACTCTGTCCACTGTAAGTGTGATGCATGGCTTGTACTTTTTTAGCACTCAGAGCCGGGGAGCAGCCTACATATGAAGCCGTTTGAGTGATGCTTGGGCCACTTAATGCGCATGTGGGAGGCAACATGTGTAGTGCCATTGATTTCTCAGTCTCCAGCAAGCGGCCTACTTAAAGGCTCTCTTTCTAGATGCCTCCTCCATCTCAGTCACATTATAGCCCCAATCTGTCTTCATACTTGGGGGAATGCTCAGGTACATAAAGGGGCTGGCTGGAGCAACAAATGTTCATTTAACACTTCAGTGGAATTCATTTCAGTGAATTCATACAGCCATTTTAAAGGTGCCACAGGGACACCATACAAGCCAAACATAGATGCAATGCATCACAGTGACCCATAAATAAAACAGGGTCTTGCCCCTTCTCAAATGTCCTCTTTTAGGACTTGTATTAAATTTGATTTTATGAGTCATCATCATGCGTCTCCATGGGCCAGACTGTACCTAAACCTTTTAGTGGATTGGTTATTATGGTCAACAAGAGAATACATGCTGATTACTGAATACTCAGCTGTTTAAATGAATTGTCAAATTAAGAGAGTTGGGCTCAGCTTCTCCAGAAATCCCTTTTAGGAGTGTTCTTGGTCAACAGACCGCTACTTTGCCCTGCTCAGGCCTTTTAGGATTAATTGGTTGCTTATCCAGTTACTCCTTTCTCTCCTAGTCCATTCAGTCAGTTCACTTGTAAAAAAAATCCTAAGCATTCAGGTGAAATTCAGTTTTTATATAGACATTTCTACGTGTATAAAAATATAATCTAACAGTGATGACGTCAGCTTTTGTGTGTCCTGGGTCTTTTAACACCCGTTTCTTCTACTTACAGGTGATGCAGATTGTCAATGCTGATGCCATGGTGGTCAAGCTTAACTCTGGAGAATACAAAACCATTCACCTGTCCAGCATTCGCCCACCAAGGAATGAAGGAGAGGTATGCTCCCTGTTAGCTTGTTGATTTGAAACTATTGTCAACTCTGCCCCTCAAGCTATTCCCCCTTTATGCTTCACCCAACATTGGCAGCAGTATTCAACTCTTCTCACCACAGCAGCCTTTTTATGCCTGTGAGAATCGTGTTGACCACCGGGTGGCGTCTCTGCAGTGGGGCACATGCAGACTCACTGAGACATTTGCACACACCCAGTAGTTGCAGCACTGCAGAGTGAGGCTGATCGATTTTTTTTTCTTCACTTCTTTTTCCCACAATCACTTCTACAGTCAGAGGCCATGCTCAAATGCACACATGCGTGTTAATGCTGCCTTGCATGTGCACCATTCTTTATATACGCTAAAGTCTTAAATCTCTCAGGCGCACATACCACAAATATTCAAATTTGAGATGAAGATGACTTCATTACAATATAACTAACATTCCAGCTCTGTAAGCAAGTGTTTAGCGGATAGCACTTCTTTCAACACAGTTTAATTCCTATTTGTATTGATTCCTTTTCCACCATGGGAGATGGCATCATTTTCCATTCATTGTCAATATCACAATTGTCTCCTCTCATAAGTACAAAAAAAATGTTTGTCTGTTCATGTGGCAGCTTTGTGTAAGAGCTCTAATAATTTGGTTAATGGTAAAAAGTGAATTTTGCTTGCCATGTTTTGATGCCTTTATAGTTATTTGGCAACCTTTTCTCACGACATTCTGTTTACAATTATATCCATTTATATGCAAGTCATGTTATCCGGTCCCTGTTCCAAAGGCGGGGGTGCAGAGCTTCTGTTGTAAAAGGCAGATTGCTGACAGTCTGAGACAACTATTTTTTGAGTTTTGATTGTTTTTGTTTTATTGACTCTGTGTCTTAACTTCGACTTTGATTTTATGGCCTGCTCATTCCACGCCGTTTCTGTTTATTTCCCTAGTTAAGCTTTTATTCCCATCACATGCTCTCTCCCAACCCCCCTCTTCCTTGTTGCTGTCTTTCCGCTGGTGTCTTCGTTAGTGCCATGCATCAGTAAGAGACAGCCTTGTATCCCCTCTCCTAGCCCCTCCCCCTGCTCCTGTCTCCTCTACCCTTACTTTTCCTCACTTCACGTTGGGTCCCTTGGGTTGTCCAGGTTGTGGTCAGATTGTTGACCTGCACCAGTATACCTCTTGTGCTTTTATTTGTCTTTTTAACAAGCTTGTGGGCAAAAAAGGTTTTGCTTTTCATTGCTCTGCATGCTTTTCATGTACTACATGATTCTTGCTTCATATTAAAACAATTCTTCTGGTGCCTTTCAAAACTTTATCTCAGTTCTGTTTTCTCAATGCCCTTCTCCTTTGTATTGCACTGTCATTGGAGATGCCAGCTGCTTCAACAGTATGGTTTCTGTGCTTCATTACCCTGTCATATGTTTCTCAAAACCTCCAGATGTGGGTGTGGGTGCTGTGCTGTTCTACTGTTACTGTGGCTCGTCATTTCCAATTGTTCACTCTGTTTATCTCTTTTTTGTAGGCACAGTCATATTATAGTGTGATACTTGGTTTGAACTTTGGTTGGTGAAGCTGTTACAGACTTTAATAATAAATAATGAATTGCAGGATTACACCAAAGTAGAGCACCTACCTATACCCATATGGTGTTATGCCGTATCGTAAAATGTGTTTCTTGAATTTTGCTCTGTAGTGGCTGAATGAATAAAATGAGGGTACACACCTTTTCTTTTTAGGCCTCTCTGGGTACAACCTCTAAGTAAGATCATTCTGTGCACTGGTTTTCATGGATTGCCTTGTAGAACTTAGTATTGCAGACCTAAGGTTACTTGACTATGGGGAAAAAATGGTAGGTGGGACATCAGGGAGCCTTAAATAAGGAGAACAAATGTATGGAAGGAATGAAAGTAGATGATGCATCTCACAGAAACTGAGCAATTAGAGCAAAAATCATATTTGTAATTGAAATGTGACTAATTGCCAAGCCCTATGCAGACACAAGATAGTTTGTTACCTGGTAATGTGTGATGCTGAATCTGTTTATTTGTAATGCCGTTTTTTAGCTGTAGTTATTTGTGTCTAAAGTACCTTCGTGATAATCTGTGATGCTGTTGGCTCAGCTTTGAGTCTTGTCGCTATGGCAGCAATGCAGAGTTCTGGTTTCCTGTGAGGCTTTCTATTAGGTACAATAATGACACCATAATTTCTCAGGTAACAAATATTCTTTTAGACAGTAAGACAGACACTAAACAGTAGAATTGTTGATTGTTTTTTCATTACATCCATTGGATAAAATGTCTAGAGTAATTATGTTTCAGTTGTAGAAGATTATGTCATTGTTTTGAGTTATAAGATCCTGACTGCTAATACTGTATGATAGAGGAGGATTGGTATTTCCTAAATTAATTGAAGAAACACTATGTTGTCTAGAAAATACTTCTTACCTTGTGGTCAAGCAATCATGAGATCACAGCAGGTATCGCTCCACTCCTGAGTGCTGCAGAGCTGGATAACTGTCTCTGGCATAGCTAGTATGGAGTCATCCGACTAGACATAAACCTGTGGTTTACAGCTCAGCATATAGACATGCTTCGTTAAGATGGATTTGCCCATGGAAATCAGTGTCACTTTGTGCCCAAACAAAGATTACAATGAAATGTACAGGGTGTCTACATAAAGCAACTCGTCAGAAATATTCAGATTTCTGTGTTTTCTAAGCATAACACTCAAAACAATCTCAGAGATTTGGCTTTGCAACAAATGTGAGAATGCGAGGGCTGCATTCTCTAGAGTTCTGTAGAAATTTTCCTGTGCCAGTTACCATTACTGTCTCTGTCTAGATGAATTTTTTGCACTCTTCTCCCATTCTTTCTGCAAGCAAAGGCTTCTATGTTTGTGTGGAAGGGCGTGTCTGGATGTATGTAGCATTTAAAGGGCTACTGAGGCCAGATGCGACAGAGCAGAGTGCTGATGAACCATGACAGTTCCTGCTAAGCCCCTCTCCCCTACCTTCCCGCTCATCTGCTTCTTTTGGTTTCCTACCACCCTTCCCCTTATGACTATACTAATAGTGTTCACAGTGACAGATTGGTGGGTCTATGGTGTTTGGCTGCAGCAAATGATCGAACTCAAGTTGCACACTTTCCCTCTCTGTTCCTATGCCATATTTGTCCCTCTTGAGATTGGTACTATTTTTGTTGCTTCTTAAGGCAGTTCATTATTAACATTTATTCTTGTTGTGGTTAGGTGCTTGTCTTAAAATGTTGTCATTTCTTTCTTTATTGCACTGACTTAAACTTAAGTATAGGCACTGTAGTTTATGGCAACACAATTTTCATCACTCCTCTGTCCATCTCCACTGTATAACGTTTGTTTTAGTGCCCTACGACTGTAATACCCTTCTCGCACTGCATTCCTTGTGTGGTTCAAAACAACTGAAGAAATATTGGATGTTTTTTAATAAAAGGGTGTGCAAATAGTGAAAGCCAAACAGATGGAGCAGAGGGTGACGAATAAACAAATAAGAGAACTGTAATGGATTTCAGCAAGTGAGAGATTTGTGATTATTGTATTGTGATGGATATTGCAAGTGTGCCTAAAATATATCAGTAGCAGAATGTTGCTGATCTATACGCCTTTGATGCACATTCAGGCCAAAGATGGTCAGTTTTATGAATGCTTAAATAGACAATCCCATCTGTCTTCTCCTATTTTGCTCTCCTCCGCTCACTGCTGTCCCCAGCCTCCACAGCTTCTGTCTGCCCATGTGTGTGCCCTCAGCATGGCACTGCTATGACACACTGTGACCCCACACGCTAAAACAGGCTGACATGAGGGCACACACCACATTGATTAACTCCATCCCCTTTGACTGGACAAGACACTTTGGGAGGTTTTTTTAAATTTATTTTCTTGCAAAGTTATTCAAGAGCGAGAGCATTACTTGTTTGGGTAATCAAAATGTTAAATAAGTATTCACTGTACACTGAAAATTAATACAGTGGACAACCAAATGAACATTTTACATTATTTTGGTCCTTATATTCTTATTCTATTTTACTTTTTGTTCCAGTAACACCTGATGTATCACTCATTTGAACAGTAATCACAAATGACCATTGTAGGCCATTTTCTTGCCATAGACCAAAGGCCAAAGGCTAATTGAAAATGGTGTTGCATATTTTTTAATTAAATCATAGCCAGTGTTGGATTAAATGCTCCAAATGTTATTGTTGTAAGTTTCAGAGCCAGTTTGAAGCCAGTGACCACACATTCCTGCTAATATGTAGGTTATTGTCGAATGGTAGTGCATAATTTGGAACAAAGTAAATTTATCCCATGTAAAAGCCCCATGTATGTTTTACCCGGGAGCCTTGCAATATGGAATTTGACTTTCCGTATTGTTTTTGATGAGCCTATAACAATTTATTAAAATGATGCTCAAAGGAGAAGTTGTGAGTGTTCCTTTAGTCTTATCGTTGTCAGATTGAGAGGGCTACGTGTTTGAATAATCAAGATGGCTGCAATCTTGCACATGATATACCATTTCATATAGATTGGGGGTCATTGTCTTCAAAGCACATGAGCACCCTTTTAACTGTAGCTTTTCACCACAAGAAGTAAAGACACAAACTCACCCAATTACACTGGACACAAGTTGGTTCGGGACAATCATTGGTGTGCTCTCCTGCACCAGCACATCTTATTTGTTGCTCTGATTGTCTGTATTCTTTGTTTTAAAACTGTTTCACCTTCTGCTCAGCATCTCTGTATTCCCCATAGAGCTGCTGTAAGATGGGAGGCTAGTACCTTTTGTCCTCCATGTCTGCTCCTCCACTCCTCGTGCCTAATTGGCATAGAGTGCTGACATTTACACTCTTTGCCCTCAGTGACATAGTTCTTCTCCAGTGTGAAACACTGTATTAGGTAGACATGATTTTTGCCCCTCTCTTTGTGTCTTTCTTCTCGTTTCTTCTGCAGGTACTATATCTTCTCATTAAAACATTCTATTTTCATCACAGGAATGTGGAATGCATGGTTTAGCCATATATGTATGAGGATTTTATTTTGCTGCATTGTCATGTTTTTAAAAAAAAAAATTCTGGCATTTTGCATAGTTTACATGTAAGGAAACACAATGCTGCTGTTTACTTTTGTATATTTTGATAATCTGCTCAAGGCGAAACAGGGGCAAACAATTCTGTGTTAAATAAAGTCATTGTCCTCAGCAGCTCCCAATACTGACTTGGATAAAAGCTTCTTTTTAAGCCTGACCGAGTGATAAAGGATTTTGCCTCAGTGCTCTTGTTTTGAAGCCTGAAAAAGAGGAGGGGCCAAGATTGAAAAAAAGGACAGTTTTATTGCACTGTATTATTAACACTTTTGTCTACGGTTACACTCAGTTTCAGACATCCTTTACAACTGACCTAGAATGACCTGAACAACTTTGCTGCATTTTTTACATATGCATTACACAATAAACAGCTGTGATAACAGTACTGTAGCCTAACAAGGAAGAACACATGGTCCAACATTAAACTCACTATTCCATTTCTTCACGTGTCTTGCTTCTCAATCCATCTGCCATGTTATGTGCCGCACCTGGCAGCAGCAGGGCATTAAGCTCAAAGGAAAGCCATTGAACAGTTAAAATGAGGGATTCATTTAACCTTGCTTGTTGGCATGACAGATAATGATGAAGATGTATGCAGGGCTGGGATAGCGTAGCATGCAGTATTGTCATTCATAGCTTTATTTCCATGTTGGTGCCTGCCATTTGTTTTTCTTTCACTTCTTCAATGTCATTTTGTTCCTTTTTTTTATCACACTCTGCAAAGGGACACCTGTCACTGCAGAAGTCTGTGTTTGTCTTCTTCCAACTTGGAGCATTACAAAGCCCAGCCTCCTTTAAAAATGTAAATGGTTTCTATTTGTGGGCTGCTCCTGTCACAGAATAGGTGAACACATTGAGGGCTGATTTGGTGCGCAGCTGTGCGTAGGGTTACATCTGTGTGTGCGTATGGTGCCAGTCTGCCTTTGTGCAACTCATTAACAACAACTTCCTCTGTGCTTTGACTGTGGCACACCTGGATCTGCTTGGCATTTGATAGGCTAATTTGGCTTTTTTGAGAGAATTGGATTTGACAGAAAGGCATATTGCAAAAGGGTGTATAATGGAGGTTTTAAGTGCATGGGATGAGCAAACTGCCTTGTGAAATGAAACGTACACCAATTAAAACAACTATTGTGAACTGACCATGGCAAACTATGAATTCATCATTCAGTTTTAGCTTTAATAGTCTATCTATTCCTTTGTCACACGTTGTTCTTTGCATTATTATGCTAATTCTATAGATGTTGAGGCAAAGGAGAGAATTCAATTTGTCAGCTGAATAAAAGTTTATTTAGTCAAATACATTTCGCAGCTCATCCAAGCTGTTTCTTTAGTTCTGGTCAGAATGCTGGAGGACACTGCCTTAAATCTACCTGCAAGGGGAGGAGGTAGCTACCAAGAAATTACTCTGAAACTAATACCCTACTTGTTTACAGTTTCTTTTGTTAGCTAGACCTATTGAAATTGGTCTGAGTGTGGGGTCATATTAGCATAATCATGGGTGTTTTCACACCTCCGGACCTGACCTGGCTAACCCTATTGTTTTCTCAATTTGTTTTGATTTAGGTTTGAGAATGGAGTTATAAATTGGAGACAGATGGTCCACCATGTCTGTTTAAAGAAGGGTTCTCTCTCTCTTTTTTTTTTTTTTTTAACAAACATAGCCTCCAATGTCTAACTCTATTCTCAAACCTAAATCAAAAGAAATTAAGAATACAACAGGGGTCCGGTCAAGCCCATAGGTGTGAAAACACCCATGACACACTCAGGGCAATTTCAATATGCCCAGCTAACAGAAACTGTAAACAAGTATATTAGTTTCAGAGTAATTTCTTGATAGCTAACTCCTCCCTTTGCAAGCAGATTTAAGGCAGTGTCCTTCAGCATTCTGACCAGAACTGAAGAAGCATCTTGGATGAGCTGCGAAACGTATTTGACTAAATAAACTTTTGTCCAGTTGACAAATTGAATTCTCTCCTTTGCCATGGATTCTACCTGGACGACTGAGGGACTTTACACACTCTCTAAATGGTAACCTAAAACTCTGAGGTGCACCATGTAAGTTTTCTGCTTTTCTCCATCAAGATGTTAATGTTTTGCCTCGAAACACATCCATCTTGCAATTACATACAAGTGAATATTAATACTTTTTTTCTTGTGTTTTAGGAAAAGAGCAAAGATAAAGACAAGCGTTTTCGTCCACTTTATGACATTCCCTACATGTTTGAAGCCCGCGAGTTCCTTCGGAAGAAGCTCATTGGGAAGAAGGTGAGATCCAGTCATTATTGTGCTACCTCCTAAAAAATCTTTTTAAATGCTCTTCTCTGGGCTATTCATATATTCAAACACATTTTTCCATTCCTTCAGCAGCAATACAATTATGTCTTAAGCCTATCTATTTCTGCTCTGCTGCGAATAGCAAGTGCTCTGATGCCCCGGGGCGTGGAAATGGCCCGCACGCACCCTTTAAAGAAACAGTGCTGATTCCCTCCCCTTGTGTCTATTGATCTACTCGACGTGTAGCCTGTGGGAGGCTGTGATTTACACAAATTTGACCCAACAGGAGCCAGTGTTAAGAATGCTACCAACTAAAGCTGCTTACTCCTCAACATATGCATTTTCAACATCCAAGTAATATTTCTGAAAAATTACGTATAGCAGTTCAACTACTGCATCTTAATAGAAAAATAAAGTTCCCCCAATTTCTGTATAAGAATACAGACAAACTATTACACATTCACAACATGCATGCTGCTGAGTGGCAACACTCAGGCCTCACAGCAAGAAGGTGGCGGGTTCGATCCCCGGGTCGCCCGGGCCTTTCTGTGTGGAGTTTGCATGTTCCTCCCCGTGTCTGGATGGGTTTCCTCCGGGTACTCCGGTTTCCCCCATCAATCCAAAACATGCCCGCACCCCTATGAACTAACATCAAGGACCATGTTGTCCACCCTCCTGTGGGCTCACCACCTGCAGAGGGGTTCATAGGGGGGGTCAGGTGCTATGAGGATCGGGCAGTAAACTGCCCCCGTGACCCAGCCGGATTAAGCGGGAGAAGATGGATGGATGGATGGAACATGCATGCTTTCAGAAGCCTCAAGTTAGTTTTGGCATTCAGAACAAGATTTTAATTGATTATTCTGTCTGTCATTTTAATTGTCCCCATTAATGTCTGTTTAATAGCTAAACATATTGCCTTTTATAAAGAGAAAAGCAGGAGTGAATTATTCTATTCAGTCAGTTAAGATGAGTTTAATAAAGGCTACTAATGCTTTTTACGATTAATTAGCTGGTATATAGGATCTACCCCACACTTGTCTGCACCGTCCCAAAAGCGCGTTTACAATTTGAGATCTCAGATGCATTTGAGCTCTAAATTTGATTTTAAATTACGCACGCACACACACACACACACACAATGTATTCTTTTCTATGCTATGCATTGTTAATCATAGAAGCTATTCAGTAGGGTTATATATATATATATATATATATATAGAGATATAGATATATATAGATATATAGATATAGATATATAGATATAGAGATATAGAGATATATATATAGATATAGAGATATATATATAGATATATCTATATATAGATCTATAGATATAGATATATCTATATATAGATCTATAGATATAGATATAGATATATATAGATCTATAGATATATCTATATATAGATATATATAGATAGATATCTATATATACATCTATATATATCTATCTATCTATCAATCAAACCTGTACACAAAGTACACAGACACACAAGCAAGCATCAAGTTGTGTCATAAATTCTTGCATGTCATAAATGGCGCCTTTTACTTCTGATTCTGTCATTTACACCAGTCTTCAGCTCACTCTCATGTATATACCCAGCACTTTCTAAAATGACAGCTCTTGCATGGTGACATAATCCCAAAAAGCATGATTTGGCTAACTTTATAAGTAGTGCTTCTTGTGTGCTTGGGTTTCAGCCTCAGCAGAAAAAATTCCAATGAAAATGTTGCATTAAGCCACTTATCAGGGTTGAACACATTCGGATAATCCTGCGTTCTCAAAGTGGCTCATGTTATGCAGCTGCTAGTGCACACTTTTCCTCCTTACTCTGCTGCATGAGAGCGATCTGTTTGCGAAAGTGAAACTCCATTCACAATTCACCATTTTGGTGTGTTCAAGCAGATGCAAAGCAAGTAGTCCTAAGCCTCAGAAGCTCCTATGGTTCAAAATCCAGATGGGGCTTTCGCTGCATGTCTTCCTTTTCAGTCACTGATCACTATTTTGAAATGTATGTACCGGTAAATAAATCGGGATAAAAAAAACGTATAGATAAGAAAATGTTATCAAGTTTTTGAAATGGTTACTATTGTGTGTGCTTTTAAAAAAACAAATCAGTTTCTAAAAAAGAAACCTAATGTCAGGTTTATTTTCATTTTACAAATCACTGTCAAATTAATCAGCAATTGTCCGTACCACGTTATACAAATTAGAATGTGCTCCGACTCCTGTGTTGTGTTATTGGTGTGAAAAGCAGTCATCTTTTGTCTCAGTAGAAACAAAACCATTCGGACGCGCACACACACACACACACACACACACACACACAGTGATGTCTCTGTCCTTGTCGTTAACACTCAGCCCCCTTCCTAAACCCTCCTCTGGCTTTTCCCTGTGTCGTGCTCTCCTCTGGGGGCCTCACTGATAGCTTTGCCTTATCAGGAAATCTGTGAGTCGGCCCGTGGAGAATGGAGGATGAGACTCCCCTAATCTGACATCACTGGTCAAAGTTTATAATCTGTCATCACCTTAGCTAATGGGTAAGATACTGGTTCTTAGCCTTCCCATCCTCTAACTCCCAGTACAGCAGAGTATTTGCACTGGTTCTGGGTTTTCATTTGCTCTTTGTGGTTTTATTCTAATTCAAGCAAATGGCCATTTCATTTATTTCAAATACTAAAAATGGTCCCTTTTGTGTTATTTGTTAAAATAATCACTTTAAGATTAATGGGTCATGGGGTCTAAATTCAGTCTATCATTTTTCACAGTTTCACAGTTGTTTCGAGTCTATACTAACTGGCTTATGCACGCTTAAATGGATAGTTCAGGTGTTTTTGACTTGAATCTGTATGGCATCCCCGTCAGCAGTGTCGTGCATCAACACTGATTTACCTCCCGATTGTGTCTGGTGAGCCAAGACTTTGCCTGGTTTTGGTGCTGACGAAAGTGTCCGGCAAGTTGGCTGGGATCACGGAAATAAAGCGTTTTTCTTCTCAAAACAATGTGTTCAAAAGAGTGATACATTTGCATAACAAAACGTTAATCACTTGCTACTATTTTCTCTCCAGTTCATATCACTGCGCGCTGCCGCCGGGTGACAGTCGTGCCTGTTTCGCTGTATTTACTGCTCAGAAAGTTAACAACATGTCTGACTATGACACCAACGATGAAGACATGGCCTTTAGCACAGAGCCAAGGGGAGATCTTTATGAACCTGAATATACTGATGCCAAAATTCACCAGATGGAGTTACAATGGACAGAGAAGTGGTACAAGTTGAAGCTGGATTTTTGTTGTTACAGCCTGGATCACAAGTCCACACCATTTTATATATATATTCTTATATATCTTATACAAGCTTATATACTTATCGCTGTAGCTCTCACGTTAGCTCTCTCGTGTCGCGGCGGTCATCGGTCTGACCACGTAAACACTGCCGAACTACTGAAAAAAGTTTTGGATTCATGCTTGGCTGTCACCTGGTGGCAGCACACAGTGATATGAGCAGAGAGAAAATAGTACCAAGTGATTATGAGGTCTGACTTTTTCGTGGTTCATGTTTTGTGACGCAAATGTGTCACTCCTTTGAACACATATTGTTTTGAGAAGAAAAATCTTTATTTTTGTGACCCCAGCCTACTTGCCGGACTACTTTCATCAGCACCAAGAACTCAGCTCACTGGACGCTGTCGGGAGATAAGTCAGTGTTGATGCATAGTACTGCTGACGGGGATGCCATACAGCTTCATGTCAAAAAACCCAACCTATCCCTTTAATATATTATTAATGGAATGTATTATTGATCTTTTTACTGTCATTCTTGTCATTTAGAAAATCCCCAAAAAGTAATTCAAAGCCAGTGTTCTTTGCAAATCATCTAGGCACATTTCATTTTAATTTTTCATTTGAAAAACCATCTCTTCCCCAATTCAAAAAATGTTGAACCAATTACAAGATACTCTGTTGCCTTGGCCAAATTTCATCATGTCCTTCATGTTTGACAAAACTCAAAATTACATTTTTGTGCTGCAACATTCCTGCTGTTGGCGGGTTTTTACCCCCCAATTTTCCCCCTCCAAGGTTTGTAATGTTCCAGTAGACGCCTGAATCATAGGCACTCTGGATGCAAGTCAGTGAGATTCTGAGCCCAAAGTGAAATACAGGGCCACACATAGCAGTGACAAAGCTGTGTCCCCAGGCCGCTTACTTTAGAGATAGTTTCAGGCAATGCTAGTGCAATGCATGTGTGTGAACGCCTCTCCTCTGGGCTGAGCTACTGTGCCGCCTGACATGATTTACACTGACTAGGTGACCTTGGAAACTGGGACAAACACACAACCCACTCACACTTGCAATTTTAACACCCCAGATCAAATGATTGCTGTAGCGCTCTCACTAAACCTGATATGTTGTGTTGACCTCTGCACCTGTGTCTGTGCCCCTACAGGTCAACGTGACAGTGGACTACATCCGAGCAGCGACCGGCCCGGCAGAAGGCACCCCCGCATTTTCAGAGCGCACCTGTGCAACAGTCACAATTGGTGGCATGTGAGTAGAACACTTGATTAAATTACTCCTCAAGTGTTATTTAATCAGTATTTATCATATTAACATGAAATGTTACTAAATTGTAATGTGTTTTGTTTGTAAATACAATACTAAAAGTACAGTAGTATTTGCCTAATGCTATTTTACTCTTCTGCAGCATACACTTAAAGGAAACCATTGCATTTACAGCTCAATAAATAACCCCAAAGCTGCAATTTTATGTGTACAATTTCTATTCTTTGCTGGTTTGTAAAATATCTGGTTCAAGATTATAGTAGAGGTTTTTTTGGTCCACAAAATATTCTCCCACTCACCCCCAGTCCACTAGACTGATTCATCAGCTGGTTTCACTTTCCTGGAAACCGTCTGACCTTGCAGCATTAGGATTTGTTCGCTCGACAGTAGGCGGGTACTTTTTTTGATTTAGCCAATTGCTGCTATTTGGTTGTGATGTTTGTAATGCACCGGAATGTTCTGTGGTGTAATGTAATTGCTGGCACAACAGCAAACAAAGCAGATAGTGAACATGTCTGTCAGTGAGCATTGTCGTTTCTGCAAGGTGAACTTGTGAATTAAAGGTGCTATTAAAAAATGCAAAGTTATTATTTGACAAAAGAAGTCTAAAGGCGGATAGCATGTACAGTCTGCAACTCTGGTTGGTTCTGGCCAACACACCAATTTGCTGATTGGCCGGTGCGCCGACTACAATTTCCAGGGTTCTTACAAACCATCTAGTGTATTCTGATTCCTGACCAGTCGCTGGAGAGAAATTAAATTGAGCGGAGGCACTAGGTGGCATCAGCCTGGCTACCAATACACATCTCTGCATTTTAATTTTCACAAAGATTATCTGAGTGCAGGCAATTATTCTATCTTCAAACACAGTTATGCATCAATCCATTTTATCTTGTAGACCATTACATTTTATGCAGGACTGCAAATGTTATTACACTATTCAGAACTTCCAGCTACTTCAAAAGTGTTTTGTGTTGAAAAACATTTAAAATAATTTTCCCACCAAAACTGATTAAAGCTGCCATTTGTCGTTTGTGGTGTTCTGGTCCCCTTTAGAACTATGTTATTGAACCACAACTGATAGAAAAACAATTCTTTCAGTCCCAACAATATTATGATCTTTTTGATGATTCAATCATACATAAATTGAGAACAAAGTAACCTATTGACCAGCCCAATTATAACCCAGCACCAGCCAACAGCAGCAGCTGGTCTTCACGGATAATATTTGGCATATGCCCTTATGAGCACTGACATGACTATGCTAAGATATGTACCTTCTGTCACTGGTATAGTTGGATTGCATTGTGTCTTGTAATAATAAATTATAAAAATTAAGAAATGAAGTAATTCGTCACATAAACGTATTTTAAGAATGTAAGCGAATATAATGGGGCTAGGATTCACAAACGATCAGATCCAGTTTATTTCAGTATTTGTTCTGGTTTATTCCAGTTCATTTCTCATAGTTTTCAGTGGTGGCATTTGGTGTGCAAAATTTGCAAATGACAGGTCTGTTAAATAAAGCAGGGATTCTTCATTAACAGGATGGTGCTTGCCAAGAGGCAAGGAAGGCAACTAATAACAGATGAATACTTTAACTCTGTTATGTTTTGTCCAAAGATACCCTTGCAATTCAATTCCCAATTGTTTAAATAAATGTACATTTCCACATCATTAATTGAATTCACTGGCTTGTGCCACTGTATCGTCTGATGTCATAAGGTGTTATAATATACATGACAGAAGTGCTTTCTAGTGGACAAATGGGACTGTGCTGCTTGCCCTTCTCCCACAGCTGATCTAGAACAGCCATGTCTAAGGGCCAGTAACTAAGTGCTGCATTAACTACAACAGTGCTCCCTCTTTTTGCCCTTCTCCACATCAGCAACATGGCAAAGCAGTGCTTAGTCAAGTGTGCAGAGCCAGCATTTAACCAGCCCTATGTTCTTTAGCAAGACCATCTTATTTATTATTGCCCAGCTTATACCTCCTCTCCAATATTGTTCAGTGCCTATAAAGTCTTTTAAAGCCTCCTCCTCTCCTCCTTTTGTTCTGTGCAGTAACATTGCAGAGGCTTTGGTCAGTAAAGGTCTGGCCACGGTCATCAGATACAGACAGGATGATGACCAGAGATCCTCCCATTATGATGAGCTTTTGGCTGCAGAAGCAAGGTGAGGAAAGACACTCCTTTTTATGAAATGAACACAAACAAAATTAACTCAAATTGTCATATTTCTTCAATTGAAAGATTAGATCACATTAAACTGTTATACAATACAACATCCCTTTTAAAATTAGCATAGCCTCTCTCTCCTTTTATCCTTGACCCTGTGAATGCTACTCTTGGGATGTAGTATATAAATGACCTTGAAGCTTTCTCTCCAAATTGCTTTTATCCACTGAGTGCTGTTACCAAATTAATTCACATAGTAGTGAATTACCATCTCATCTTTTGACATTCATAAACTGTTGTTTTGAATACATTTTCTGTCTTTCTCTATCTCTGTATATGAGAGAGAGATTTAGATGTATAGATAGATATATAGCGAGATAGACAGATAATAAAATATATAATAAAATATTTATATAATCAGAGACTCTCTTTACCCTGGGCCCATGAATATAATTAAGTAGAGGTCCAGTACCATTCAGTATTGGCTGTATGGCTGTAGATTGCGATTGTATTACTGTAGATTAAGATTTTCTGGTTGTAAGTTGAGCAGCTTCAGCCCTTTTTGTATAGAAGTCTCTCTCTTCTCTTGTGTCACTTCTCACTCCATTTCTCCCTCTTCTCCTCTTTGCATTCCTTACTCTTCTGCACAGTTTGTTCTTATTTCTCCACATTAGCTGTTTTCGATTTTGTCCTTCTTTGGCCTTGCTCTGCTGGGCCATCTTTTCACTCACTTCCTCATCTTGTCTATTCAGCTCCATCACAGTCTCTCTCTCTGTCCCTGATGGGGTTTTATTAAAGCTGATGAGCGGTTTCTGTCTATAGCCTAAGTTTTATTTTTAGATCTCGGTTGCATGAGGCTACTGGCCCGCAACCTCCCAGGAACCTCAGCTGTACTGTTAAATGAGCATCGCTTACCATCTATATACATGCCTGCATAGATGGGCACCAGTAGTGATTTACATCCCTCAGAGCCAAGGGCTGCATTACTGTCGACCAGCTACAGTGGCCTGGGCACTCTTTAACTCATCTAGAGCTCGAGGAAGTGCCTATGAAGAAGACTTCATGAGCCATTGTCATAGAATGCATCTCTTGAAAAAGCAAACATTTTCAGCCATATTTGCTCATATTCTATGTTTCCTTGTGTCACTATAATTTGTCTTCGAACAAATTCTATTTTAGTTTTTTTAGTTGAGCTGTAATAGCTGTTCAGGGAAGAAAAGTGGCATTGATTTACATATTACTTTGAGATGCCACATTGTTTGTCTGTCATTACTCACACGCTCATTCTAGTCTTTGCGGCTCAGGGCCATTTAATTTTCCTAATGGATAATGGTGGTGTTTGTGCCACATTTACTATGTATTGTGTGTTTTTGACATGACTGACCACAGGGCCATTAAGAATGGCAAAGGGCTACACAGCAAGAAGGAGGTCCCCATCCACAGAGTGGCTGATATCTCTGGGGTGAGTTATTCTTTAATGTTTTACATTTCAAAAACTTTTTTCTCAGTGAGCATTTCAGTTCATAATGCGAGAGACTCCCAAATACTGTGATCATTCATTTAGACCTCAAAGACACTTTTTCATCTGAAGATAAGCAGCCTCTAAAAATAATCAGAGCCATTAATATAAAGATCAGTAGCACTTCGTCCTGCCTTGTTTACGAGTGCCTTGGGGCTTGATAGAGGGATCATTTGGCTAATGAAGCCTGATTGGAAGTGCTCTACGGATGAAATTAGCTGTTTTTCTTGTAAAGTTTATAAAGTGCAGGGTAATGGTTCAGTCGTACATATATTTCAAGCATCTCTGAGGACTAATTTCATTTTTTAAAAAGATGTTATGATCTGTCTCCTCCTTGTTAAAAAGTCAAACTATACTAAAGTCCAAAATATTAATAATTAGTGTTAAAAGCTGTTTGATAATGGCAATACAGTGTTGTAGTGTACACTCTCAACTATGAACTAAAGCAAGTGTGTTCCTTTTAATCTTTATTTCCATAAGCATTTCAACACATTTATTCACAAATCTCATTCAGAGCTTTCAGATTTGAAACCTTTAACCAAATTGGCACACTAAATTTAAATCAGTGTTTTTTTCCTGTAATAACTATGCTTTGGATCAATGTGCAATAATTTCCGTATTTGATTATAAGGTAAATACTTTGGCACATGCTGGTCCAGCATAATAATGCTGTGTCATGCATTCATGTGTGGTGTGCAGTATGATGTGCTCCCCTAAGCTCTTATTAGTGTCGTTAGTGTTAGTGTCATCCTCCCTATGGTTCTGGTCAGTGTCATTATTTGCAGCTGTAGCTCCTCCTTGCCCTACAGTTTGTGTCTATTTCAAACGGATGGTGCGGTGTTTGCTGCACAGCGCAGGACTAGTGCCAGCCACTGTCAGTAGGCGTACATGCACGTGCAAGCAACAGTTGTTTGGCTAATGTAATGAGACTTCTAATAAAAGGCCTAAAATAGCATGACTTCGCCCCCTTTCTCCCACCTCCCTCCTTCTTTTCCTTTAGTTTTGTGATATACACCCACAAATCGCTGTGTTCAGGCTTGTGCGTACCCACACACACTTGCAAGAAGTCAGAACTATACATCGGCACCCTGAGCTCAAAGGTATCCTGGAATTATGTTTGAAGAGGAGGCTACATCACAAATAGAGCAGTGATATGTTTGTAAATGTATGGTGTTTCAGATAAATGCAGAAGGTGGGAGGAGAGTGAAGAAGGCTCTTGATTGACCTCATGCCTCTCTGGGTTGCATAATAATGTCCTCTCACAGGTTCCTCCTTTTTCTGAACCAAGTTGCTATGCCCACACACTGCAGGTGTTGTGTGAATAGCTGACGGTTTGCTTCTGTTGTCTCCCACTCAGGGACCTATTTTGGACCACAGTGGGTGGAGTTCAGGTGCTGAATCTTTAGGCCTGATCCCAAGCACATGTCATGATTTTAAGTGTCACTGGTGATGTGTTCTTCATACTCAATGACCCTAATGCCATGAGTCGCTTTAACCATTACAACATAAGATATTTTGAGGGTTTCATCTAAAGAATCTGTCTGCCTGTACACTTAATCATTTTAAAGGCTTAAAAAACTTGTTTGTCCATCAGGAGACACAGAAAGCCAAGCAGTTCCTGCCATTCCTGCAGCGTGCTGGCCGATCAGAAGCTGTGGTGGAATATGTCTTCAGTGGCTCTCGTCTTAAGCTGTACATGCCTAAAGAAACTTGCCTCATCACATTCCTCCTTGCTGGTGGGTAACCTTTTTTCTCCTCATGTTTAGTTCTGTGGTTTAATTTGTAGTAGATGCTTTAAACATAGCCTGCATAAAGTTAAACAATTATATTTTTAACATTTAATTTCTATTTTCCCTGATCATCATTTACATTAGCACTTTACAGTTTGTGTAGTGATGAAACGGTATAGCCACATCTGCTCAGATAATGAGAAGTGACCACTATTGTTGTAATACAAATGCATTTTAGATAGATCTATCCCTTCTGCACAGTTGCTCAAGTAAGATATTAGAATCTAGGTATCCAAATCAGAATGTGTAACAAAAATGTATAAACATAATTATACATTTTAAAGCATTCATAGCATTTATAATCTGAGCTAAAGAGTTCTCAGCAGATTAGCAAGGCACAGTTATTAATATTGCCTCTTTGACACTGGTCAGATGATAACAATTGTATAATACAAAGACTGGGATATTCAACATAAGATGTATCTGTTATGTTTAAGTTTCTCTACCATTTAGGTCAAAAATACTGCTGTAAATGAAACCTCATAATGCAAATTGTTTTTTAGCAATTCATATCCTGATGCATTCAAAAAAGGCATTTTCTGGAGTTAAGCTACAGAAATAAAATGTTATTCATTCCATGTATAAATGATTATAAGGCCTTGGTCATTTTTTCCTTTTAAAATGTATTGTAGATAGCTCAAAGTAAAAAAAAAAAAATGTTGAGATTAGGAGCTGAAACTCTCTCAAATCTTGCAATATCCAGTCTGTTAATATTTAGCATTTCTTGTGCATGCAGTGCTGTGTCCTAATTGTCACTTCAGTTTGCATGTGTGTTTCCGTTCTTTCAGTTTTAAGTAGAAATCACTGATAGGCCTTTTTGGAATCCAAACAAAGGTGAGGGGAAAAGAGACTGTTGACTTCAAAGTAGGCCGGAGGTTTACATCATGAGGTGAGGAGAAGTTACTTTTCCTTTACTAGACCTACTGGCTGCTGCAGTGATATGTGCATACGCCAATTCAATGGGGGTTAACGGGAGTCGCCTTCATTCTGACGAGTATAATAATGCCAGTAGTACTTGCTTTCCTTTCCAATACCATTGGGAATGCTTTAAAAAGTGATGAGTGCAATATTATAAGGTGAGGTGAGTGCAAAGGAACTGCATATACTTGTAAACCATGGAGACTTTATCAACATCAATGGATTCATGTGTTTTTGACACCGAGGCCACATCAGGTAAAACTCTTTCACCGAAAGGTTTTTTGCTCTGTATAAACCTCACCCCTGAACACAAAAACTCACACAGACTGTCCTCACAAGGCATTGATCAACACTGTGTGTAACCTGAGTCCAGTTTGATATTGTTTTTGATGTTTTACCTAGAACATGCAGCTGTGTCTGTGAGAAGCACCTTCTCTCTTGCTGGGTGTGCTATGGGACTGATTTGGAAATGTATTCTTAAAAGAATAAAATAAACAAAAACTTAAGCATGCTTCAAAGTCAGAGAAGGTGGCAAATCATTTAGCTTTTCCTTTGACCTTCGCACATCAGCGCCATCCACACCATGCGGTCCTTCTGTTGCTAATTACTTTAATTTTAAACATAATCTTAAATGTTTATTAATTTTCAATCAGTTTTATATCCATTCATTGTGATGCATCAAATTATGTGATAATCATAAAAGAGATCAGTGTATTTAAGCAAAAAAATGTTTTTCTATTATTTAGCATAGCTGTTTACAATGCATATTGCAGGAAAGTGGGCTATGTCTAGGAACAAATTTATGTTTAAGTTTATTGATGTTTAAAGTGCAAAATCACACTGAAGTGTCTCAGTGCACTTAGCAGTGAGATTAAAATATATAAATATTTGCAACAAAAATATAACTATATAGTGATTGACAGCAGTATATACCACAGTAAAAAGGAACAAGCCTCTACACTTAATGATTTACACACAGAGGTCTCAATTGGTAGGTTTCAGATTCTACAATGTGTTGGTGTCATCCTCCCAAATGGGGGTAGCAGACAGTTTTCCTTATTGATTACATTGTACTTTGTCACTAAATATATAAAACATAAATGTACAAATGTTGAACCTGATCATTTCTATTACTAACTACACACAAGAACTCACTGTATTACAACAAAAATCTGCAATCCAACTATATTAATTTTAGCTAACCCCATCTTTATTAAATCATATAGGCCTATAGAATGTTATGTCGTCACC
Organism: Odontamblyopus lacepedii; assembly: GCA_034769755.1. Taxonomy (NCBI): domain Eukaryota; kingdom Metazoa; phylum Chordata; class Actinopteri; order Gobiiformes; family Gobiidae; genus Odontamblyopus; species Odontamblyopus lacepedii. The sequence continues at coordinate 31,779,510 of CM068344.1, read as the reverse complement.
TGAAACCCAGCAATAGCACTTAGGGTGAAAACCACAAGTTGATAATTGAGATGTTTGCCAACTAATTTATCAAGTAACTATCAAGACAGGTCATGTGCTGAAAGAAGAGGTGTTATTAGACAAAGTAAGAATTGTGAAAAAGAACCTCATTTACAGGCGTTTAGCCATCTGAATGACTAAGTAACAATTATTAATTGAATTAATTGATTTGCAAAATAGTCTTTGTTTACTTTGTTGAATATGCATTGTGACTAATTAGGCAGCCTTTAAACTTTGTACTCTTTGTGAGATACAAAACTTGACTTCTTTGTGTCTAACATTCTTTTGGAGGATTAGAGAATCCCTGCTGCAGCAGTTATCTGAGCTGCGACCAAACCAAGCAGAAACTCAGTATCTCCCTGCCTGCAATTACTTCCTTTTCTGTGTATTTGCTAACCAGTTCCCCTCTTTCTCATCTTTTTTCTGGCTTTATCAAACATCCTTTTCATGTGGTGACTCTTGTATTCACAGGGTTGCACAGAGATGTCTTGTGTTAGCAATAAATGCTTATAGATGATTTTGGTCTTGCTCTCCTCTTCTGTGCCTATAGCTTTTTGTGAAGTTTTGCAAATGTATGTGTATTGTAGGCCAAAGTTGTTTGTTTGTAATAAGGTTAATTATGGATTGACAGCCATCTCAAATGTTTCACCAACAAAAAAAAATCACACTTGCTCTGGTAAAGGCTGTACATTGCATTACAACATAGTCAGAAATTACCGGCAGTGTCTCACAGGAGGCTGACTCAGCCGGTTTGAAAGCAGACTATTCTTCTGGCCTGAATTTAATTTCACTTAGGGATTTGTTCTCCACAATTTTACATAAGATGTTCATGGTATTCTTTGGACAGGGTCATCTAATAGAACATCTGGATTTTCTATTATTTTTTGCCTTGTGCTTTTATATGTTATGTAATGTAATATCATGGCACCATGTTAATATGATGATCTGGTTAATCTTCTTCATGACAACCACTTTTTTTGATTGGCTATTTCTGTGCTTAACTTCTGCTCTGGTGTTGTTTGTGGGCAGGAATCGAATGTCCCCGCAGCTCCAGAGCCACGCCTGGAGGGATGCAGCTGGCCGAACCCTTTAGTGAAGAGGCCACGCTGTTCACCAAAGAACTGGTACTGCAAAGAGAGGTAAGCAGATAACATGGCCTCTACATCTGAGCTTTGCGCTTCAAGTAGGCTTTACTGCATCACAAGCCCTTTTAAATACAAGAGCAAGCATGGAATCTATTAACTATGTTGGAAATGTACTGTTCTTCACATTATGATGAGTGGAATGTTTATTACTTTACAGGGCAAAATTTGAGTAGTGACATATTGAGGTATGCCCATTTTGCACTGGTCAATTGGCATTATAAGTGGGACAAGGAATGATCAATGCCATGTATGGATTTTGTGGTAAACAAAGACTACCATGTGTTGACTAATTCAACAGCCACTTCTCCAGCCAGTTCTCCAAACGTTACCTCCACTGACAATACAGAAATGGTCATAATGTTGAGCCTGATTAATGCAACTTTCAAACCTCTTTCATTTTGTGAAAAGATATTACTGCACAGTTAACGTTGATGGGTCAAAGGATGAAAACCACATACACACGGCACAAAGACTGCTCTGCTGGTGGCGGATCAGTGCTCCTGGTTCTTACAAAACTCCATCCACAGTGCACTGTTCATTCACATGCTAATAGGTTTTTATTGGAGGCAGTGAACAGACCAAAGCCATGATGGAACTGGCTATAATCCGGCCTCCACTTATCCAGGCCTCACACCCTTTTGGCTCTTTGCTCTCCCTCTCTGTCCCTATCTACTTTTTAATAGTCCTTTTTTGCATAGCATGGCTGTCTCCACTGCCCTCCGCTGTTTTAATTGTCATGGAAATGTAACCCTGAGGTGTGCTTAGGCAAGTGTTTACAATACTATGCAAAAGCTTTAGACACGTTTTTACCAAAGCCCTGAACAATGAAATGTTAATCAATGAATAAAGGTAAACACCTGAATAAGCTAGAACACAACATTTGCAAAGGCCCCGTTCCATCTTATACAGAATACTAAAATATAGTGACAGTGAGGTACTGCACTGATTAAGGATGCAGTAGCTTAATATAATTTTTTATTTATTTTTTTTAGTTGTGCTGCTGTGATGTGTGGTAATGGATTTAAGCATACACTAACGTATTATCAATCTATGCGGTAGCCTTATGCTTGGCATACACACCCAGGTTTATTAAACTGTATCATTATTCATACACACATTGGCACACATTTTCTTTAGTCAGTTGTGGCATCAGCACATTTCTTAGTGGTAGGTGGGAGTTTGCAGGCAGGACTGAGCCATAATGAGTCCTGGGCTCTGTGTGGAGGCTGGCAGGCTTCCTACACTGACCTGCTGTTGTGGCTCCCTAGAAACAGACTCAAGCACATTTATCCACACTGAGGTACTGTGAGGTACAGCAATATCTATTGTTATTACTGTCACATTGGGAATTGTATTCCTCACATGCATGCATCTTGAAACAATGTCCTATTTGAGCATTGAACAACATTGTCAGCAATTTAAAAATGTAATTTTGATTTTCCCTTTTTAACTTCTTGAAGGCTTAATTTGTATTAATTTTAATTGCAGAAAGTTGTGCAGCATGGTTTAGGATTGACAAGAATATATTATGCTAATGGAATAATTATAACTTGATTTGGAGTGACTTATTTCTATAGGGTTCAGAACATGAAGTAGGCACACTGTCAAAGGGCCAATTGCTAAGACGAAGATGGTAGTTCTGACAATCTCCCCTCCTGTGTTCCCTCACCATCCTTATGTCGCCTTAAAAACATGTTATTAAGGTGCGCGAGCTGCAGCTTGAATATGGATAATTTGATCTTATTAACGTAGGACTCAACTGTTGAGTCATTTCTGAATAGTGTCTGATTGCAGCAAGCTTGTGAAGACATCTCAGGATAGCCCCACGTGAATAACATTTGATTTGGGTTTTGGTGCTGGATTGATTTGCATTCATCAAATACTTTATACTGAGAAATCTCGACATTTTCCATGTTGTTGATCTGATATGTTTATTTGCTTGTTCATATTCTTTTTTATATCCATACCCTATAATTAGCTTCTTTTATTCCAAGACAGATTTGAAGCACTTACAGTCCTTATGTTGATGTACTGAATACAAAGGATATAATATCACAGTGAATCCCTTTTGCATCATTTGTTGTCTTGCCTCACTTGTTGCCTGGTTTGTCCTACAGTAATTCTCCTTATCAAATTACTTTGATAGAGACGCACATAATTAATGTGGTGTGTAGCAAGGGAGAGGCCTTGAAGACATCTTTTCAAACCCAGATTTTCAGTTTCTATGGTGTCTTCACTTCTCCTTTATCCTGCCTTTCTGTAAGCTCCTCTCTGTCTGCCTGCATCTCTCAGCTGCTTCTCTGTAGTGTTAATCTCTGACAGACACTGCTCCCATTCCCAGCATGCATCTGAAACAGCAGCACACATTTCTGAGGAAAAGGAGCAAACACATTGGTAAACGTCACTCTTCAGATATTTCCTTTGGCTTTTTGATGTCATCCATTACAATTTCTCTCACCTCCAGCCTTTCATTGAAAAAACAACAAAAACAACCACTACCACCATTCACTCTCTCATCCAGGGCTGTGTTGATTTTGCTCTATTCTTTTGGGTGGCAACTTCAAATGGCTGCAGTAGCAGAGCATTTTTTTTTCATTGACGTCTTTATCAAGAGTGACTCAGCTACAGATGAAACCTCCCTATCTCTGATGTATTAGAAGGACTATTGCACTACGTGAGCTACTCTGATCTAGTTTATTATTAACTGTTATCAGATTTAAATGCTCATTTAAATCAATATTAATGATATCAAGATGTTATGTATATATGTTGTGTACAGTTGTGCGCAATTATTAATGTGTTTATTATGAATTTGTATATGTTAAGACCCTTTGGCAGCCGTATAAAAAAATACAGAGACTCTAAAATGTACTTAAACATAGCCACAACAATATGAAATAGAGCAGTAGATCAGTAGTTTTCTATTTGCATATCTGGGAGGAAAGAAGGCATATGTATGTAAGGGTGAAGTATGAGTTGTGCTACATGAGAGCAGGCTAAGTGGACAGTAATATGTGTTGCGCTGTTCCACCTACATATACCATCAGTCGTGTTGACCTCATTCAGTCTGGGTGGTCTATCCTCTGCTGTTCTGACGGCCTACTCACTCTACACATAATTCTGCATCTCACTGGAAAATGCTCATAGAATTTGTTTGAATCATCAAGAGAAAAACAGTTCACCCCGGCACTCCCCCACCCACCCTTTATATATGGGTGTAGTGTTATTTATAGTTATTTTGTGTGTGATAATTTGGATACTGTGGTTTAGTTTTTTTTTTATTATTGCACCTGTTGCGTTTTATTGAGTACATACTGTACATTTGGACATAGCAGCAGATGTAACACAACAGATGATTCCATTACTCCATAAGTTTGTACTCGAGGCTAAAGCTTGCCCAAATACTGAACTTAACCAAAATATACTATTTACAACCTTTTCTAAAACCTTTATATTTTGTGAAGTCATTGTTTTGTGACATTTGACATTTTTGTATACATGATTGACTTAGACGGTTAACTGGGTCTGGGTCGCTGCTGATACATTATCTGTAATTGAGCTATCTGAACATCATTATTAAAGATATCCTGATCTGTTTTACAACCTGCTTCTTGCATAGGTTTAAAATTTTGACCAGAATCTTATCTGTCATATAATTCAACTAATGTTCATAATCCTTCTGATATGCTTTCCTAATGTGTGGGTGTACATTACCATTTTGTATTCCCATTATACCTTCCTTATTGGTGGATCCTGAAAGCAAGCAGAACGTGACAGTGTGGCTGGCCTTGGTACTCTGCAGTGGACCATCTCTGCAGTGGTGGAGGCTTGGCACGTGTCGGGTCAGAGCTGCAGAAGCCTGTTGTAGGGCGCTGATGACTCACCGCTCCATTGGGGCATCTATGAAGTGAAGCTATTGCCTTCCTCCACAAATCTCTTCTTCACCTCAAACCAGCCTGTGGCAATTGGTTTATTTAAATGCTACAAACTAGTAGAAATAGGAGGGTTTAGCTTCCCCTTTTCTTGTTAAAAAAAAAAAAAAAAAAGTGATTTTTTTCTTTTTTCTTTTGCGGCTTCACAGCATATTGCATATTAAAATGAAATAAATATGTGCCATATGTTTCTATTGTCTATCTATTGTCTATTATCAGTCCCCTACAGTGTTGATTGGCATTAGCGTTACATGAGATGTACAGTATGATCTTGGATGGTATGAACATAAGTGCATAAGTCCAAAGGCATCCTGCTCTCTGATGGCCTAAACAAAAAATTAGTTTATATCAGTGGAGTAGAGGTCATAATGAATTAAGTAAACAGATCTTAATCATGTTTATATGTTCACCAAAGATCTGATCATTATCTGATTTCAGATAAGATTTAAACAATTACATTGAAGTTACATTCAATGTTCCCTCTAATTTTTCATATGTCTGAGCATACAAACAACCTCCCTGAGCACACTGAGGACCACTGTGAGCAACATCAGATGTGCACGCTGTGGCCATACAGCAGTATCACACCTGGGATCATAGCAAGTTTCATGGCTTATTAAAAGAATCAAATTACAACAGAAATTTCCATTAGTTAACAATTAACATTAATTAACATTAATAACAATTAACATTAATTTCCATTAGTCACCCAGTTTCACCGCTTGTTCTTCTATTTGCACATATTCCGACAGCCATTCTATCTTAAAAGAACCGTATTTCTTTTTTAGGGCCCTGTCACACCTTGACGATTTAGCCAGCATATGCCAACGTACCAGAATTTCCCTAAAACGCTGGCATACGCTGCACTTTCAATATTTTTTATTATTTTTTATTTTATTTTGGGGCATATACATAGCGTATTCACGAGTTGGACCTATACATAACGTAATAGTAACTTACGCAGAACGTTTTGATAACTTATAGCTAACTTACACCAACTAACGCTATTCCAACGCGTCATATTTTACATCTCTCGCTGTCTATGGTGCTGAATGCAGCAGATCGATCAATCGGTAGGTTGGTACAGAGCAGCGGGATCTGGCTGCAGACCACAGTCTGTAAAGTGTCTCGATTTGAGACTCAAGTGTTCAAAGATCAGAACTCTGCACTTCCAGTTTTGATACAAGACAAAACTGTGTTATTATTTGTGAAATGTGCAATACTTCAGATACATGTTTTTTAAATCATAAAAGATTTAAGATAAAGTCCACAGGAAGTAGAGCCACTGTCGTGGATCTGCAGCTTCACACGCGGCTGGATGTAAACAAACACACGTGCTATTCTCGCCTTTTTACTTTTAAAGAACGCCTCAAATGGGATTAATATCACTGTTTTGTGGACTGGATGTCATTATTTGCGGAGGAGAAATTCTATGGATAATGAGGGTGAGTAATAAAGTATTTTCATTGAGCAGGACTGGCGCAGTGAAGTGATTGGTTATTTTGGCTATGAGGTGTTCTCCGCAGATGCAATTTACAATTCCCCTAAATGCTGCCAATACGCTATTATACTTTAGCTAGTTAGAAACACGTTCAGAAGTTTTAGTTAGAAACACATTCGGTAAGTTCTGTGGTCATCTGGAACATGTCAAAAACGTCTACATACGTCAATAAGCTCTGGAGATAAGTTCGGTATAAGTTACACACAGGTTCAAAGCACATTATAAGTCACGGGTATGCTAGACATGATCTCAGCGTATTTGGACTTACCTACACCATATGGCACACGTATGCAGGACGTATGAGCACACGCTGACATACGTCGAGAAGCATGTTTTTTCAGCGACCTTGCCGTACGCCAGTGTGCTGCTCATAACTTATACAAAACTCACCTAAATTTTTCATACGTCGGCAATACGCGGGCTAAATCGTCAAGGTGTGACAGCCACTTTACTTTGGTTTGGTGAGTGGACGCATCACATTCAGAGGCAGAGCAGAGCACGCGTGCATGTACTGTCAATGCCGTGATTGGCTGCGTAGCGTAATTGCGTCGTATCGTATGATTGGCTGGACACCTGTCACTCACTGACTTACACAGCAAAATGATACAGGAAAAAAATGTTATATCTAATTCATTTGCAGTGCGCTACATAGGTTTTCTTGTGCGCTGAGTGTGCGAGCAGTGTGCAATTGCGCAGTTGCGCAGCTTAGAGGGAACATTGGTTACACTGAAGTTAATTAATGTTTAATCTGTCTGAAATCAGTCTTCTACATACAGTATTTGCTCTAAAAGTCCAATGAATAACTTCTCCAGGTATTCACCATAATTATCAAATTTCTTTTGTGCATGGAAACACACACCAAAAATCAGACCTAATTATTTGGTTATTTGATTGTTCTAGTTATCCAATGTTCTTGTTATGTTTTAAATAAAATGCAAGCATAGGTTATTTACAGCTACAAGCAAGAAAACAATGGTCATACATTTGAGCCTCCTTTATATATCTCATTTTAGCGTTCAGTGCAGTGGGCTTTCTTTGGATTCCTTCGCAGCTCCCATGCTTGGACATTGATTTCCAATTGTGCTTGAATTATTTCGGCCTATTACACAAGTACCGCATCTCCCCTCTCTTGCTTGCCCTGTTTCCTTTAGGCCACTCTTTTCGGCCCACACATTGACCTCTTTTGTACTTGTATTTTGCCTTTTAGACCTTAGCAAATACTAAACAAATATCAATCAAAAGGACCACAAAAGACTCCAGATGATGAATAATGCATGGAGTGGTTTCCTGGTCAGCGACGGACTGTAGAGGCAATTTATTACCTTTTCTGCACCACATGCTTTACCTAAACTGGCCACATACAAACAAAACCGGCTAATTACAGCTGCTCCATGATTGACAGAAATGCATATATAACTATGACACAAATGTGTTTTTCCGGTCTCATCCAGACACATTTCTGACTACTGTGAGCAGCAGGCTTTGAACCAGCAACTTTAAAAGCATGCTTAGTACAAGTAATAATGCAGTGGTTAAGCACTTAGAATGAAGTAGATTGTCTAAAACGATATGTCATACCTTGCGAGCTGAGATAGCCTGATGTTGAACACTGTGCTAAAGGCTTCCCATGTCTCATATTGCATTATTTTAAATCGATATATTCATGTAAAACTCTCTGATGCCGCTTTGAGTCAGGTACAGATGGTTGCACATTTGCAATCAACCACTTTTTGTGGCTTGTTGAAAACACTGCATTCTCGCTACAGAATTGTAAAACCTTCTATGTTTTGGATTCAGAAGCATTTCCAACCCTGCCTATTTTGGACATGCCCTTTTGATTTTATTTTCCTTCAATGATGAATTTTTTTCCACTTAGCTATTGACATAATTATGCAATGACAAAATTAAACGGGCCAGTGGATGCTAGCACAAAGACATGACCAGGAAAGTTAGCAAGTTAGTGGTTGTTCACTGCTTTGATCCTTAAAACTCTTGGCGCCACTTAAATCCCATAAAATAGGTCCTAGATGAATAAGAAGGGACAGTACAAGTACAAACCTGTGCATCGTTTTTTAGGCCGCTCTTATTTACAAGGGTGACCTTGTGTTTTGTGTGCGTCTGTGTGGAGTGGAGTGCAGCTTTACTGTCCACTATGATAAGCATACCCTGCAGACAAAGCAAAGACACAGGTGCGCACTCGGCTTGGGGACCAGTGAATCTTTGTAGCTTTTGCCTGTACATAAAGGGCACTGCAGTCCACATCACTGAGGGCAATAGGATAATGCTCCCATGCTCTTGCACTGCCTCATACTCCAGGTCTCACTCTAAGATTTTCAGCGGATGGTGGGGGCTGCTCTTTGGACATTCATAAAATATTAAACAAGAAAAGTCTATTATTTCTGGATATTGAATTTTGCCACAATTCGCTTCAAGTAAATAACCAAACATCATATAATATTTAAGATAGGGAAGTTAAGGAAGTTGCTTGTCGTGTGGCGTTACTCAGGTGTCAATCACTTAGTACTTTCAACTAACAAACCCTTTAAAATTCCAAAATTCTTTAATGAGGCAAAATAAAGACTAACTTACTGATATCAAATTTAACAACCCCGTTTAAACACTGATGGAAATGCAGCATGTTTATGTGTCAGCAGCTGTAAATTAAAGTCTGCCAACTAAATCTTTGTTTGTAAACTGATATCTTGACCATGACCGTTATAAAAAGCGGTAGATTTCGCTTTGGGCTGATATCTCTGACACTGACATATATTTTCCTAACCTGTCACATACCTGCCTGTGCTGTCAGTGGGTCGCAGCCTCCGGTCTTTCATGCATCTGTGTCCATATGTCAGGGCTAAATCCCCTGTTTATTCACTTGTCTATTGGAATGAACTACTGTTGCTGGGCCCTTTTAAAAAGCTTTGTTATCCTATATACATTTTATTGCACCTTACAGCCACACATAATATACCTTCTTTGGGTCATATTTTCTACTAAACTTGCTACTTAGCTCAATGAGTGACGAGTGGTCAGTTAATTTTTATGTAAATAATATTAAACAATTAAACAATTCATTTATGTTCAGATTTACTTTTGCCTTAAAGCAGTCCCACCTGCCTGGGTTTTGCAAACAGGAGTGTACAGACTCTCTCTCTGCATGTTGCATATTGTTTGTCTGCCACCTTAAAGCATGCAGTTTGGCACTATGCTCTGAGAACTGCCTCACAAACATATAGTGTCACACACAAACTGGGACTTATTATCTCCTGGAACAATACTAATAGATGCATGTACTGCTGTGAGCAAACAGTTTGTGCCACCGATGCCAGCAGAGTGGGTGGGTGAGCGCCTGCCAAGTCTCTAGCATGCGCCTCTGTGCTCTCTCTCAAGCTAAATCACATTCCCTACTTTACCTTTTCACTGCTTCTATTACAACTGCATGGGACATTTTTGCATCATTCACTTCAAGTACTAACAGTAATGTCCCTTCCAGTTTGTTTATTGAATGAATCTCTTCAAAGGCATAACTACAATTGATCTAGAAACATTTATAATGGTGTAATCACACTTAACTTGGATGTGTTTAATTAGCAGAAAGATGAGTTTTGGGGAGATGAGCAAGCAATTGCCTAATTATTGAGTCCCCTGTTGAGCAGGTACTGCTGTAACAGCCAGGCTTGGGGCGGTGCAGCGCTCCTGAACCACCTCTTTTTTTCGGGGTACGTCCTTGGCCTTTTAAAATCATTTTTGCTGTGCTACTTAAAATTATGCTTGTGGTCATGCTGCAGCTAAGCCAATATGTGACCTCATTTACAAAATATGAAAGTCGATTAATTCATTCAAATTTGTATAAACTGGACTACTTTCATCCTATAAACAAATTAAGTTAAAATTACGTTTTAAAAGTTTATTTAAGTTTGTTGTTACTTTTTACTGTACACAGCTCTAAAAATGCTCTTGGCTGCCAAATAATTCTGGTTCCACATTAAAACTGTTTCAGAGTGAGTTTCTCTGGGGCTTGCCGGGGCTTTCATCTAGACGTTGCTTTCATGTGTCATTCTGTGCACTACGCAGCACTTTTCCTGCCTTTGACATCTGTCAAAATCTCATCACTTAAAAATCCTTTCCAAAAGTATACAGTATAAATATTTGACTTCATCTTAACATGTCAGATCTGTAGTGTTAGATCTGTTTCACCTTGCTGCTTTTGAGTTATTTTGTTTTGCCTTTTGTTCTCGTAATCATTTTGCTTTTATGCACATTTCCTGTTGTTTCACTTTATCACTCTAAATCACAATGTCAAGTTTTAATTGCTTGACCTTGCAGCACTTTTAGTTTTCTTCCAGTGCATAACTAATTGGTTGTACATACACATAAATAAATACATGTTTTCCATATGTTAATGAGATTTTTTAGTTCTCCATATCCTCGTACTTTCAGCCTCCCTCCCTATTGCCTGTCAGTGCTATTCTGAGCACAGTATCCTTGGTGATGCTGCACCCGTGATCAAGATTTCTCTACAGCCAATAAATCTCAACAAAAGCAGTGAAATTAATGACCAGTGGCTTCATCTTTTCTTGTTGTGTATATGTGCCGCTATGTAACCATGTTTGCTTTATGTCACCTACCACAACCCCCACCCAAAACACACACACACTTCCCACCCTCATCTCCGTGGACATGATTTACTGCCCGCCACATACACCTCTGCCTCAACTACTGGACAGCATCATAAAAGTAAGGCCTGCTCGTTTGCACGGGATGCTAAGAAAAATACAGGGATATTTTTTACCCACCTAAGGGGTCATAAACTCTCACCAAGGAACACACTTAAGGTTTTTTTCCCCCTTAGACAGTTCCTATACTCATTCTTTACAAGCAGTGTAAAGTACATTCTGACATGAACAAATTGATAATTGCATGCAAGCATCAACTACTTTTAGTAGTGAAGTGTAAATGAAATTTAGCCTTCAAAGCACACACCCTTAGAATAGTAATCTGTATAGTCTTTATCCTGTAGTGTCCACTGTCTCTATTTGACATAAGGCCCATATGACTATGTGGCTCTGACTAACTCTGAATCACAAGCTTGCACGCTCCCAGGCCTGCTTAGAATAGCCCTTGTCTGCTCCACTGGCACACTAGCTAGTACACACACACACACACACACACAAAAACATTACGTTAAACAATTTAGTCTTTAAAAATTAGTGAAAAGATATGAGTCTATGCTTCTCTAACATTCACACTTCTGATAATGCTGACCTCTTGATGCAGACATCCTCCCAATCACTTCTGCTTCACCAACTGCAATTTCTTGTTTTTAAAGTGCCCCCAGTTGTCTAGTCCATTATTGGTCTCCATACTTATTTTAAGTTAGTTAATACCCCCATTATTTCCAACACAAGGACAGCTAACCACACCCCCTTTTTGTGTAATGTGCTGTCCCATTGATCAGAAGCCATGGTGACCAGACCATATATCCCCAGTTCCATCTGTAGTTGGCAGTCTTGCATCACATTTGGTCTGACAAGGGCTGCACAACTCCAATATGCCTCTTTTTATTTCCATGAACAAATGAATTGTTCTTTTTTTTCTTTCAGGTCATTTTTTTTTGCTTTTTAGTCTTTTTTGTATGCATATTTCATATTTGGATGGATTAGGGAGCAATAAACTGACTATCTTGTTTTGAGATATTGGTTTTAACTTACGGTATCTTAAATTTAATTCAGGACTCGCTGTTTTGTGACTGAAATTTTCCTTGAAGAATGCCAGGCATTAGTTTTAACCCAACAGGACCCTCTTTTGTTTTTAATATGTAAAACACAGCAAAAATAATGAAACTCAAACTAGTTGTGCTTACTTTACAATAGTGGCGCGAAAGACTTTCACGCATGTCATAACATCTTGTTTTGGGGGTAATCTTAGTTTTCACTAATTCTACACAATACCTGATACACTTGCTCAAGCCTTTTGTAATGTTACTAGTACATAACTCATATATGATGAATTTTTTTTTCAAATTGTACTTGTTTTTCTCACATTGACAGGCATTTAAACATTGCAAGGATGTACCGTATTTTCTGATTATCTGCTTTTGTTCTCAACAAAGGTAACATAATAATAATACTTAATATTACATAAACAACATAAAGAATGATCTTGCCTTTCCCTCAAAGCACCTCCCTCTCCTGCACAGTGAGTCATTCAGCACTCTCAGGGTTAAAGTATAGCTGCAGCATCTTACTGCAGTGTCTAAAGTGTTTTGCTGTTGGTTACAGTAGACACCAAAAAGAGGTGAAAAACATTCTTCTAATGCGTTCTTTTCCTCCAAAAATCTTTTTTTATTGCATTTATAACATTTGGCACAGTACAAATGTTGGTGCTTTTACAAGGTAAACCTGTAAAGATCAACACTGACCTTTGTTGGTTTGTTAAAAGAAAGGCTTTTTTGTATAAATATCTTTTGAATTGCTGCATTCTTTATCATTGTGTAAAAATCACATTGAATGCCCTCTATAACAAGCCTTTTCCTATTTGTCAAAGTCAAGACAGAATCTCAAACAACTCATTGTTTTAAATAGAAGTTACAAGTTAGAAAATAGTTTTCATTTCTTTTAATATATGTTTCTCTATCACCAGCCCATGGTAGTAGTTTTGATTTGTCCATATATATATATAGATGTGTGTATATATATATATATATATATATAGATGTGTGTGTATATATATATATATATATATATATATATATATATATATTTATAAGCATGTACAACAAGAAATTGTCTTTTTTCACATTGCACTTTGTACAAAAAAGTTGTCATTTCCTTCATTGTGCATTCTATTGCGTGATTCTATGAAAAGGAAAAGAAAAGACGAAATGAGATTGGCGACAGTGACACAATGGGTCAGAGGAGCTTTTAAATCTGAGTCTCTTGTACTTTCTCCTTGTGAGTTTTTATGACAAAGGGCTCCGCCATTGCTGTGATGGTGCTGGGCAAGGTTCTGGGCAATGAGTTACCAACATTGTTATCTGTCCATTTAGCTCCTTGTCCACTTGGTTTGTAAGTATTATATTTGGGTTTTAGGGTACTGAAGTCGACTTTATGAGGGCTGTAGTCCATTTTGTGTGGACTATAATCCAGTTTAGATCTCTGGGTCTGGGGACTAAAGTCAGACTTGAAGGCGCAGTAATCAACTTTGTAAGGACTGTAATCAGTCACAGTCTTATGGGGGGTATAAGGGTCCTTGGGTTTGTAGGTATTGTCGGTTTTAGATCTCTGGGCATTGAAGTCTGTTTTGACTTTAGGCTGAGTGCTGTAGTCTGCCTTAAAAGGGCTATATTCAGGTTTAGGCCTTGGGTGAGTGCCAAAGGAGGGCTTGAAGGGGCTGTAATGGGCACTGATTTTGGGCTGTGTGTTGTAGTCCGATTTCAAGGGGCTATAGTCATGTTTGGGTTTTGGCTGGGTATTATAATCTCTCTTGAATGGACTGAATTCTGATTTCTGCCTGGGATGGGTGCTGTAATCCGGTTTAAAAGGGCTAAAGTCCGATTTAGCTTTAGGGTGAGTTCCAAAGTCTGCTTTAAAAGGGCTGTATTCCACCTTTGACTTGTACTCCTGTGAAAATGGGCTGAAATCAGGCTTTGGTCTATGAAGGCTGAAGTCTGGTGTAGATTTGTGGGTACTGTATTCTGACATGGTCTTGTGGCTACTGTAGTCTACATTTGGCTTATATGTTGTATACTCAGCCTTTGGCTTGTGAAGAGTGAAATCAGGCTGTGGTTTGTACTCCACTTTAGGCTTGTGGAAACTGTAGTCTGTTTTGTGGCTGATAAAATCCAGTTTGTGTATACTGTTATGGTCCCGGATTTCAGGCAACGTTAGTGCGGTCTCTTGTGCTGCAGAAGCTGGTGGTGGAAGGTCCTCCTCGTCAACCTGAATTATCTCCACAGTTCGAGCAGCTGCCACAGTGCTCCTCTGCTGGTGGCGCTTTCTAAGTTTGTAGAAGGCAATAAGCATGACAGCAGCCAGTAGTGTCACTGCCACAAAGCAGCCTATTATAATCTTGGTTGTCTTCATCACTTCATCAAGACTGGGGCCTGACTTTCCTGGTTTCCTAGTGGCTCCTTGGACTGCAGGAACTACAGAGGTCTTTGCTGCACCTGGAGGACTTTCAGTACTTTGCAGCAGGACCGTTGGTGTAGAAATGAAGACTGGCTGAAATACGGAGGGAGAAGCAGTTGTTGTTGTTGTTGTACCCCCTCCACCAGCAGCTACCCCAGCCCCAGAGGATGTTGTGGTGGTTGTAGGTTTGGGCATTTCTGTGGTTGGTCCCATTACTTCAACCGTCACTGTGGTGAAGTAACTCAAATTAGACGTATTCAGCTCAGCAGCACTCACATTGAGGTAGGCCGAGGCATTAGAGTTCCCTGCTGCATTGGACACCATGCAGGTATAAGTGCCTGTGTCCACAGTAAGGACATTTGAAAAATTAAGAGTTCCATCGTTAAGAACTGATATTCTGATGTGGCTGGAGGCATGTGTAAGGATTGTCCCATTGGGTAACAACCAGCGTACTGAGGACATTGGGGCTGTACGGCATCGAAGCTCTGCTACTCTCCCTGCTGAGATGTTAAAGTCTCTTGGAGCATCAGCAATGAATGGAGCAGAACATTGGGTGGCTGCCCCTTCACCCCTCTCAACTTCAACTAACTGTCGCCCCCTCATGCTAGCTGGTGAATGACAGCGTCCACAACATGTAGAGTTTGTTGGTATATACTCCCTTAGCCAACGTGCTAACCACACAGTCTCACAGCCACAGTTCCATGGATTGTGGTGAAGGTGAAGCTCCACCAAGAACCTGAGCGGGGAAAACAAATCGTGTGGCACTGCACTCAGATTGTTATGGGCAAGATTAAGTTCTACCAATGAAGAAAGGTCATCAAAGGCATTGCGCTCAATTACTGTTATTTGAGAGTTCATCACCCATAGCTTTTTAAGAGCACGTAGGCCTTTGAAGGAGCCTGGCTTTATTCTCGGAAAAAGGTTTTCAGAGATCTCTAGGTCTTCCAGGCCTTTCAGTGGACTCAAATTTGGCAAATCCCCCCTAATGTTGCACATTCCCAGATTGAGGTACTTGAGGTTTTGTAGGCCCTCAAACGCTCCCTCTGAGATGTACTCCAGTTTCCGTAACTCTCCCAGATCCAATCGCATAAGGGAAGGGACCCGGTTGAAGGCATACGATGGGATGCTCTCAATTGGGTTATTCCTCAACCATAGTTCTCTTAGTTTTGACAAGTATTCAAAAGCCCCACTAGGCACAACTGTTAGCCGGTTGTCAAAGAGCTCCAGTGTGTTCAGGCTTGTAAGTCCATTGAACGCGCCCACCTCAATCTGCCGTATGGCATTTCGCCCAAGCTGGAGCACCTCAAGGTGGTGCAGGTGGCGAAAAGAGTCCGCCTGCACCGCCTCAATGGCGTTTTCCATGAGATTGAGGTGTCGCGTGTTAGCAGGTATTCCAGGGGGTACACGGGTGAGGCCGCGCCGGGTGCACACCACTTTCCCCTGCTGATTACTGCAGGAACATTGCGGTGGGCAGCCCTGGGGTCCTTGAGACGCTGCCGCCCCCGCCAAGGCCAGGGAGGCGCTGCTCCACGCTCGCGCCATCAGGAAGACTACACAGAGCAGGGCGGCTTTCCTGGCGCGATGCACAGTTACCCGCCCCAGGAGACTCATGATGTGGCACGTTCATAATTCAGCATCATCTGGGGGGGGGAGATGGGGGTGGTGGGGATGTTGTTCAGGGACTTACAACAGTCTAACTTGTGTAATCAACCAAAAGGTTCACCTCTCCAAGCAAAGTCAAAAAGTGATTTCAATTATATACCAATGGGCTAGATGACCTTTTCACAATTAGTTACTGCTGTGATTAGTCATATTCATACAAATATGCTCAAACAAGTTGAAGGGCAAAACTGCTATGCCCTGTGTATATCTGTGAATGACATAATTATAAATCAATCCACAAAACTGTTACATGAATGGGATTTTGTGTTATAACAAATGCAGCGAGGATGTGAAGCTCTAGACACCTACCTCAATTTAAATATACAGGCTCAGAGATCTATAGCTTTCCTCCTTTTGCAATGAGAAAGAGTTGTGGTTTTTAGAACAGATGTATTTATATCCCATGAGCAGCACTGAAAGCCTTTCTGCTTTCTTTAAAACGTGTATCAATCCCAAAGAGCTTAATCACGATGAGCCCTTTTGTAAATCCACATATCCAAATAGAAAGGCCCTTTGTGAATGTTTATTTTCCTGTTCCTTACTCTTTAATAGACAAAAAAGCTTGGAATCCAGTCAGGCTCCTAAAGCAGCAGTGCTCCCATGCTCACTTTTTGCTGTCGGCTCCTCTTCTCTGGCTTGTCCTTGGAATCCGACAGTTGATCCCCCTGCTAGACACCGTACACAGGTCTCCATAGCACAGATGACTACACAAACAAGCGCACAAAATTTTGTGCACCAAATGGAAAGGCAAAAATGACAAAAGAGGTAGGTGAGAGGTCAGCTTAAAGAATATTGAATGTAAAATCCTCATACATTTCAGTGTTTCTTGCCTGCTTATTTTGCAGAGGGTAAGAAAAAAAAGTCCCTTTTTTGGTATTCCTCTGTTTACTTTAGCGGTCAATCACTTGGTCAGATGGTTGGTCTCATAGCCCTTCTTTTTTCCTCCTCTCCCCGTGTCGTTCTTTACTCTGCGATGCTGTGTCCTTTTTTTTTATTTAAAAAAAATCTCAATCCATCCCTTTCGGTGCTCTGCTTGGGTTGAAAAGAAGGCGACACAGGCTGCCTTCATTAGTGTCTTCTTTTCTTGTCCAGCCACATGCTCAATCCTTAGAAGCCACGGTGGCTCCAGCAGTATTCATGAGCGCGCAAACACCATCCCTGCAACGCACACGGCAGTCAGAGCGAGCACACAGCAGCTGCAGCCTGCCTCCCATGCACTTCCCAATAATCCGTCAATTTCTTCAGAGGGGGGTGTGAGGTGGGGGATGGAGAGGGGTGCTGGGAGCAGTGGGGGTGATGTCGTTCGTTGATCGAGGTGGGTAAAGAGTCACAAAAAGGAGGGGTGGTGCGCAGTTTCTCCTTCCTCTATTCGGCTTCTTTTTGGTCCAGTTTTTTTTCTCCTCCTCTCCTTGCGCTGATCGGCACCCACTTGATGATAGAGTGTCCTACTGGGGAGAGGACCAAGACAGGGAGGCAAGCGCTGGGCAAGTGCGGCTTACAGGCGTGACGTTAACAGTAGCGTAGCTGTGGAAAGGATCCGTTGTAGCAGCAATAGAGCGCGTGTGCCGGCTCCGCTCTCTCTATCTCTCCCTCTCCCCCTCTCTAATGCACTCTCTTTATGCTTCTCTCTCCCTCACTCTCCCACTCACAGACACACTGCCTGTCTCCCTCTTTCTCTCTGCAGTGTCCTGGGGTAGTTGGGTGAGCTCAAAGCACTCAGACCTTTTGTGAGATTTACCTCTTCAAAAACCAGTTTGTCCTTGCTGCTTTTTCTAATGCTTACAGCATAATGTTTCTTTGAAATTCTTTAGCTTTGTCTAGCTAGCTTTTGCAAAAGCCAAGCAAAATGTATCCTTGTTAACATTAAGATGGTCGCTTGGATTCTAGTCCATCCAGAAAATGTCATGTTAAATGTGATTTTTTTTTTTTTTTTTACTGTCTGTAGAAATTGGTTCTCCACTTAGACCTCCTGTCCCCCAAACACTTGCAACATGGTTTGAGTTGTGAAACAACACTGAGAATGGATTGTTTAAGCGGATTGTGACAATGCTGTAGATATGTGTGTACGTTTGTGTCCGAGCTATAGAATAAGTGTGTGAAAGTGGAGAGGGGGAGAAGCACGACAGCTAGAAAAGGTCACTGTGCCTGTAGCAATGTATGTTATTCCCAGAGGCACAGAAGTATAGAGCCAACCTCTACATTAGACACACACATGCACACACATTCTCCTTGATTTCACTGCACATGAATATGAATTGGCTTTAATGAAGCAAATGTTATATTGAGGTGGCAGCTACATATGTGCAGGGGGTTTTCCGGTGCCAAGCAAGTGACCATTCTTTATCTGTCAGTTGGGATTTCCCTTTCCCACAAAGGTGCCGTATTTTCCGGACTATAAGGCGCTACTTTTTTCCTGGGCTTTGAACCATGTGGCTTTTACAAAGGTGCGGCTATTCTGTGGATTTTTCTTCCACCACTAAGGGCGCTCTAACCGGAATTTCAAAAACAAGATAGAGGGAAAATGAATGCAAAGAAGCATACGCTACTTTTTATTTAGCCGATGTAACACGCACGACAAATTACTAACTGGTAATTATTTTCAAATCCTCACCCCTTCATCATGAAAAGCACACGAAGGAGTTTGCATGATGCAAGTTTTAAGTTGAAGGCATCGATCTTGCTCCAGGAAGGAAACCGTGCTGTAGAGCCCTGCACTCGCGGGACCCAACACAAAACAGTGCGGCTCAGGACATATTCTGAAAGCTTATGCGGGAGCAGACGGGAGCGGGACTGAAGAATTCGCGAGCGGGCAGGAGCGGGACTGAAAATTGTGTTCCGCGCAGACCTCTGCCGTGCTGCTGCACGTAAGCTTGGGTCAGTGGTTTCAGCGAAGATGATTAAAGTGACTTGTGGTTTCACTGCACAGGAGAAATGAAGGTAATCAATTACCGGTTCTTTTCTGTTTTTGACCTCGTTTTAATTAGCACAGCATTAGTGGCTGCCGTGTTAAAAGGCACTGTTCGGAAGTAATCTGTTCAGGTACATAAATGTACAAAAAGGTACATAAATTTACAGTACAAAATCGTTCTGTATATGCAGTAAATATCTCATTTTTCAACATGGATGTCAGCATCTTATAGCCCGGTTGCAGCTTGTATATACTTTTTTTTAAAATAGAGTGGATGCAGCTTATATACAGGTGCGCTCTATAGTCCGGAAAATACGGTATATGTGACAGCTATTATAATGCCAATTAAAATGCTGCTACTAGAACAGGTGCAATAAATTGCAGAATTTGGTTAATCAGACTCGATCTCAAAGCATTGATATTACAAGGGGACCCTTTGGTGTAACTCTGAATTGGCGTGTTGTTTTAACAGTGCTAATGCTCCTCCTATGAGACCTTTTCCATTAAAAAGAAAAACCCTATAATTTGTTAAAGATGTGCAAATTAATTAGTATGATATAGGCAAAGTAGGAAATCACGCATTCTGTAGGATACCTTGATTATCAACTTTGCCTATAACATATACACTAAAGTAAAATGGAAGAGACATTAGTTACTGTCACCATGTTCCACAAACTCAAGCCCTGCAGAAATTAACATCTTTAAGTTATACTCCACAGCACAGTACTACTGATTAAAATAAATCCATATTTTTTGCTGCTTTTGCTTCACACATACTGGCTTTGCAATATTGTCTGGATCTGGTGACCCAGAATGTCCTCAGCCTGCGCCCCCCTTCCCCCAGACCTCTGATCTGTTACATGACCAATGTGCCAGGGCAGCACTGTTCTTTTGGTCTTGATCTGTTCTTTTTGTCTACCCTGTCTGTCCCAACACACTTGTATTTTCTGTTTGTGCTGATTTGAGAGTAGGTTATGACCTGCCAAACGTTGCAATATTTAAGTAGTAAGCATTGCTAATTGGTGTGGTCTTGACCTGAACTGGTCATCATATTTTTTTTTAGCCAAACACTATCAGGATGTCAGGTTCCACACTGTAACTTGGACTTGCTCTTGTCTCTTTAAGCTGACAGGCAGAGAGTTGTCAGCCCTTGTGGACTGATTGAAGGGCTGTCACATACTATGTGAGACCTTCACTTTGTAATGCCAACCCTAAGCCCCTTTTGTGTTACCCCTGCTCTCCCCACTGCACTTAAGGCGCTTTGAGCAACCCCCAGTACCAGGCCAGGAGGGCAGAGTATAGTTTAAGGGTATGGCATGACCTACTTGTGTGGATTGCCAGTCAGTTCGTATGAGGGGTATGCAAACAGTCCAGAACTCTCCCCCTGGGGTAAAGTCAATCTGGGCTGTGTCCAGTCACATGTAGGTCAGCAGCCTCCATGTTCGCGTGTGTCACGGTTTCCATTAGAGAATGGCCTGCAGTATCCTATAGAAAAATGAAGGCTCAATTAGGTGAATGCGCAGTTGAGTAGGAGATCAGATGAGGATTCCACCTGCTAGTTTGGTAGATAAAAGTTTTTGTGCAGTATTTTTGACACACATGTGGCATACCATTTCCTGCTTTTCCTTTTTAGAAGCAAAAATGTCTAAACTCAACAGTTTAGACATATTTGCAGATATGTCATAAAACAAAACTGCTCTGGAGCTGATCCATTTTAATGCTTTATCCTTTGAAGCACTATTGGTTATGAATGAAGAGAGATGCATGACTTGACTGTTTTTTGATATAAAACCAAATGCAATATTAAGAGCTAATTAATTATATGATAACACAATCTGTGTCTAACACTGACCTTGAAATAAAGCACAGCTACAGATACTACTTTCCCCATTTTAATTTAATTTTCCTGGAATTAATTCTGCCCCAGATTATATGAACAGTCTCCCACACACGGTGTGACAGAATTGCTGCTATGAGTATTCCATTTTTGTCATCTGTTATATTCCCTCATAGGGCTGGTGAATCCAGATATTATACCAGCTGATAAACTGTAATTTTAATTGACTCTGGATTTTAAGCATTCCATTCCTTAAGTTCATTCTTCCAACTTTTCCACCTACACACTTCACATTTTTACCTACTTTTATCTCTTGACTTAAAGGCTACTTTATATTGTATTGCTGCAACAGACCTCATCCTCCAGTCCAGCGTTTTCATGTACGTGGTATATAATTGGGCAATAGCACATTGCTGCATTTTCTCTGTCCCCAGCAGTCAATCTTAAAGGAAGGCTTTTATAGTTTTAGACAGTATATTTGCAGATATTTTTAAATATTATATTTTATAATATTATATTATAATAACACATTTTTCCTTGTAACTTTGACTTAGTGTATTCTTGCATTAGGATGCATGGAGTATCAAAGTTGGTGTGTTCATCAGACAGACAGACATCCATTTCATAGGCCTTGCCAATTATCAAGGCCTATGAAATTGATGTCTGTCTCAGAGCAATGTGAAGGTGAAACATAGTAATCTACCAAAGTGAATGACTAAAACCGCTGTACTTTAGTCATAAAGAACTAGTCTTCATTCACAACCTTTTCTCCTTTTTTTTTTTTCTCTTGATGTAACGTACAAAACGCTTACCTTGACCTAAATTCATAACCAAACACCTCAATTTGCATAATTTTAGGTTATACTTTTAAATGTATTTTTAGTATTGTTGGTGGGAGCAATTAACCCTGTTGTTCCTGAACATAGAGCTTTGCTGGCATGTGCACCCTCAGTGTATCTTGTGTCATGTCTGTGTGTTTGTCTGTTTATGGTGTGTGCCAGAATATCTGCACTGAACATATTGCACAGTGCTGTCCCTGATGTTAGGAAACAGATGGATGTAGAGAAAGGGAGTTGGTAATATGGTTTCCTATGGGATTTTAGTATTAGTTCAGTGTTTATAAAATGCTGTACATTTTGTGTGTTGTTTCACTTGAGAACCATGATAATCATCATATAATAAGAATAACAGTCACAATTAAGGTTGTTCCGATACCAACACTAGTATCGGCAAAAGCTCAGATACCACATATTTTTCAGGTATCAGTCTTGGCGAGTACGCAGACCAAATCACCGAATTGATACTACTCAATATTTTTCACAATGAGGACCTGTAGATGCGAATGAGCCACTGTTTACCTCTGTGGCTAATGCCAACACCCAGAGCAGGTTTAATGTAGACTGTGGAGGCTCTGCAGACACTTAAAACATGCTGATAATGACAGAAAAGAAGTGTTAGATCTTTGATACCTTAATTTAGCCTTTACTGTGAAATCTCAATATAATCGAAAAACTGTGCTATGGAGAGTGCAGCCAGACAACAGCGGCAACAGCACTAACTTGGACTTTGTTTACTCTGCATAATTAGCCATGTGCTCCGAGGATGAGCGCCTTTTTACAGGCCTCACTGTTGGTTTTATCCATGCACTGTGGAGGAAAGTAACAAATGAGGAAAGCTTAGATCAGCACTACTTGTGGTCAAAATCATTATATATTTGACTCTTAACACTTACTTCTAAAAATCTCATTTATTCTTCCACATTTTCTTTAGAGATAGCCTTTTAGTAGATGTATTTATTGCTGTAACAAAATTGAGTAGCCTTAGTCAACTTCTTCCATAGAACTATAATAAAATAAATAAAATACAATTTTATTATAGATCCATGACTTCTTCACACTATGATATCCGACTGGTATCGATATCGGCGAGTACACTAAGGACAATATTGGATTGGATATAGTATTGGATCGGATCCCAAAAAAATGGTAATGGGACAACACTAGTCACAATAATCTTATAGCCATCTAGACAAAACAATGTTTTAAAAAGTACCCAGTTTGTATAAATATGGGTCAAAGGAAGAGTTCCATCCACCATGTGCTGACTCCTCCCCCTCTCAAACTCCAGGGCCTACAACCTTGCTTAAATGTGTTTTCCGTACCATAGCAATCAGGGATATCCCCCGGAGGGGCCTTGGCCAGGGCCAGCGGGGTCCTGCCTATGAAGGGAGGAGGGAAAAAGCAGCAGGCAGCACTTTCTAAATTGAAGTCAATAACACAGCAGTCCATTCTATCAGAGCCAGTCCTCCCACACAGTTCGCTTACAGTCAATAAGGAGTGCTGAGGGTAGGATGTCGATTGAGTTCTCCCAAGTACCACTCCTATGGCAACATGTGTTTGCATGGGATTGTTGAGGGAGTGGAGGTGTGACACTGATGCTGTAGATGTTCTTCATATCCGATGTATGTGTGCTTGTTAAACAGTCTTGCATTAGTTCTACAGCTGGCCCTTCAAATAAAATCATGCCAATGCAGGCATATCTTAGACACATGCACACGCAGGCGTATTTTGGCTTTAATCCTTTTTCTTATGTTAGCACTTCTACATTGCTTTGGGGGATTAAGGGCAGTATGGTTGGCCTGCCCTGAGCAGGGATGGGGAAGGAAATTAGTGCCTGGTAGAGTGTAGACATCCGGTTGACAGGAGTTTGCTTGTGTGTTGAAGCATGTGCATAAGCAGACATATCGTTTCCTGAATATGAAATTTTCACTTGACACTTTCCCACAGTAGGAGACAATTTTCTTATGAACTTATTTGTCCAGTTTACAATTTTTAAGAGTGGGAGATGGCTTAATGAATCTTTCCACAGTATTGTCTTTTTTTTTCAGTGAACATGGTAACGTTCATCCATTCCGTCCATTCAGTAACTGAGTTTTTGTATTTTATTGCTGTGCCGTACATGTGCTTGCTTGTACATTTACTGTTTAAACGTTCCTGCCTGTTGCTTATAATTGTGTAGGTGTGTTTTGGTGATGCTTTACAGTACCATGTGATTGCGTTGTTTTATTTTTTTTTTCTTTTCTTAATGCTGTTGGCTCAACAAAGCTACAAAGAAGCATGGAGTTAAATTTTAAAAAAAATCTTACTATCTGAGTTTTACATGTCTGGTTTGTGTCATTGGCTTCATACTGCTGTGTGTCCTATTTTTCCTCTCCTCACAGGAACACAAACACTGCATTGTCAGTAGTATTTACATACACAAACACACAGCATTGTCAGTATTGCACAGCAGTCATTTCCCATAGCACATATTGATTTCAACTCGGCTAGATGGCTGACATGAGAAGGAACTTTACAATTTTTGAATCTAACAATTTTTGTTGTATTTGATATAATGGGAAGCTATTGAACCTTGTCATAGAGTAAAAATGGGGTTAGGACTGTCTCTTTGCTGGCATGGGTACTATCTATGTAGATTTTACTCTGCCCTGAGTTGAAAAAAACACAACATGCTAATCTAAATTGCCCTTGTGTTGCACCTTTAGCTAACTGGCTTGTCTTTGAAGTAGGGGTGGGCGATATCTCGATATTTAAAATATATCGAGATATTTTTGAAACTCGATATGAATTCTGACATATCGATATATCGCTATAATGCTTATGTTTACTTCTGGTTTCGCCGCTTCGCTTGTTTCGCCTTCTCTGTGCTGCGGTCGCCTCCGCCTCCTGCTTTTGTCCCCTGAGCTCCTCCGCGGAGCCCGGACCTGGCCGCGGACTAAACCAGGACTAGAACTAAACCAGGACTAAACGCGGCCGCAAAGCCCGGGGCTCGGCCACGGACTAAACCAGGACTAGGACCAGGGCTCTGCAGTGCGCCCATTTCACTCGCATTTGCGAGCAAATATTTCGTCGTGCGAACGTGGAAAACCAAACAGGCGCATCTGTGCGAGTGTTTCTGCAGCCACAATAAGGAGCTGCGCACAGACGCAACGTGACGAGTTAAACTTTCTAAATGCACGTTTCCCAGTGCGAGCGCAACCACATGACACCTCCGATCGCGCACGACCCCAGCACACGAGCTCCGTGTGTGCAGATATCACGAACAAACTCCGCTTCAAAACACACCCACGCCCCTTAAACGAGGAGCCCCCGCAGCAGGACCCACACCTGCCCCACCACTCACAGACACCCGCGTGCCGCTGGACAAAGCGAGAGCTTTGGCTTTTGTCTTGGTCTTGTCTCGGACTCGAGCGCATTTGGACTCGGTCTTGTCATGAACTCAAGGTCTGAATACTGAGTGCGGTCATTTTTCATTAATGCCGCTGCTGTTGCCAATAAACTCATCCCGGTGTGCGGGAGTGCGCGGGAGCTTGCGGGGCTTCTCTCTGCAGCCTGTGCCAAATGCCAAATAAATCCGTTTGTCACACTGTGCGTTTGATTTGGTAAATGTGCAGGGACTAAATACCACTTTAAAACAAGAGAATGTAACTCCAGTTTGGAATTTGAAAATAGAGGTTTAAAAATCCTGCACACTTTATTCACTTTGAAGCAGTTTTGTGTCAGTGGAAGTCCTCTTAAAGAAGAGGTTCTTAAACTGTGGGTGAGGGTCCAAAAAGGGGTGTCAAGAGTGTTTAAGTGCAGAACTAAATGAATATTAATCAGATAAAATTTGTTTTTTTGTTTTTGCAGTAGTTTGGGGGGGCTGTATTTTTTCCTGTAAAGATATCGAGATATATATCGTATATCGAGATATAGCAAAATATATCGAGATATATTTTTTGGTCCATATCGCCCAGCCCTACTTTGAAGGTATCCCTTGTTGGTGTTGTCCATTACAAAAAGGTTCCTTTCACATTCTTGGTAACCCATTATCTACCCTTGATCTGTTTGAGTCTACAGAATCTAGCATATATTCTACACACACACACACACGCGCGTGCACAAAACTAAGATAAACAGGTGTGTCTTGAGATTACTATCTGTGACTTAACCATCTTTTTTTACTACTATCTGTAAACTATACTAACTAGGCCTATATGGAATCTGGAACACTAACTATCTGGAACCAAGTGGGTCTTGAGATTGCTACCTGTGACATAACTATCTTTTTTACAACTATCTGGAATCAATACACAGAAAAAAAAAGAAGAAACCCCTCTGCAACATCGGCACATACAACAAAAACACAGTACAGACATAACGACAAGACTAGCAACCGGGCAGGAGAGGGAAGTGGAGTCCACCCCAAAATATAGACAGGCAACCTCTAGATCCTGCAGCCAGGGGGCGCTGGATACAACAGACCAACAGGCTCTGATTGTCTCTTGGTCTCAAGGTCTACACACCACCCTTTGTAAAGCTTCAAGCCTCTCAAAGATGTTATCCATATTGCGCTCCAAGGCCAAAGTCCCATCCAGTCTGCGATCAACGACCGTTAACTTTTCCATGATGTTTTTCAACATGCGGTGCGTGGCAGCCTGACCTTCCAAAATACAGCTCATAGTCACAGTTAATGAGTTCATAGCTTTACCTCCACTTTCAATTAGACTGGGCAGCCAAGTGGGGTGTTGAAGAGCTGCCTTGGTAATCCGAATTTTTCTAAAAACCACGGCAATGCTTAATCCAGTGATCAAAAGACCTGTAATCATGGTTCAAAATAGGTAGATGTCTTCTATGTTCTTCATGAAGAGAGCCGCCAGCCACACGACTCACTAGTTCTCCCAGCCATCCATCGTGTACCCTGCGGAGAAAGTTCCAGGAAGACATCCAGATTCACCTGATCCTGAGCTTCTCGTAGAAAAAATAATGTCAGTGGCATTGAGTGACCAAGTTATCAAATCCATAGTTAATTTGGGTTCAGAGAGCAGAACGAGAGAGTCTCTCAAAGTATAAAGACACTAGACTAGGACATAGACAGCAAGGCAAAGCAGGGAAGATAAGATAGAGCAGGAGAGGAGAGAAACCTGTCCACCCTCACCAAGAGCCAGAGAGAAAGAGAGAAATAATTGCTAACATACATTTAGCCAGTGTATTTTATTATCAGATCATGTCAGTTGCCTGCAGTGATTGGCTACAGCTCCACTGGGCATCCCTTTTCTTCCATACTCTTTCCATGGGTGCTATTTCCTCCTTTGTTGTTGTATCAGTCTGTTCTTTTCTGCATGATGCTCCAATGACTGTTATACTTTGCATAGGTTTTATTAGTGATAGAAAAAAAAAGTAATCTGACTTCTAATCTAAAGTAACTGGCTGTATAGGTATAAGTGCTTTATCTGAACACATTATGCATTTAAAATCACATTTAATGATGAGTTGATTTATGTTTATAACCCCACTTCTTTTCAAAAATTACAATCAGATGGCATCCAGATTGTTGAGTTTTTAAGCATGGCGTAGTTGCGTTTGATCATTCATCTTCAATGGCACCTGTTATCTTGTGTAATATTATTTCCAGCCATCTTATGGTTCCTTCCTGTGTCTTGTTTTCCCAAGAGCTCATTGAGTGTTTAGCTCAAATAATGAAACATTTAAATTCTTTAAGGTTTTTCCTTTAGGTTTGAAATAATATGCACCTTCTTTACATCTGATGACTCTAGTCCAGGAATATGGGCTTTCTGCTATTGAAGTAGAATGAAGCTCTGTGTCGTACCTCTTCGCCAACTCATCTCCACCACTTTTCCAACACTCCATCTACAACCCATGCCCAACAACTCTCCAGCCTAGCTTAGCAACTATGCACAGCCTTTCATTTTGACAAGCACAAAGAAATTGACAAAAAGCCATGGTTGAAAAATGCCTCCGTCGACTCTTTTTCTCCTCTTTCTTTTACCCCTTTCCCGCTCTCTCTGTCAGCACGATCAGGAGCTGGGAACAGAAATGGCTTTTTTAGTGACACAGTCTGGCTATTTCATTTATAGTGTCAACCGGACAAAAGGAGGCGGAGACAGATGACGATGACCCTGCCATGATTGTCCCTCGGCACGCACCCTTTTGCTTTCTTGCTCTTCCAAGTCCTCCTAATGCCCGTCTAATGACGCATCCTGTATACGGTGTGCATTTACAAGGCTTTTGACTTGGCTGAGACCATTCAATCATTGGGTGTCTTTTCTGATTGAAATGCTGTGGAACAATTCTTTCTGGAAAATCTTCTAAATTGAATTACAAGCAAGTCTAAGTACTGATGTATTGATGTTGCCTCTCAGCTTATTATTCTAATCTTTTTTTTTATATATAGAACCTCCATTACTGTCAGTTTGGAATGTCCTGACAAATTGTGCTCTTCACCATATGGGTTGATAAAACCAGTCAGTGTCATAGAAGAGAAAGTGATTGATTGATTTATTATGTTGCTTATCATAACATTAGACATTAGATTAACATTAGATTTTTTTTTTTTATCAAGTACCAACCAGCAAATACTTTATTTTATTTCATTGTCTGTAAAGTCAATGTCCTTTTTAGATCGTGTTACACAATTGTTTTTCCACCTACATCCCAAGAGCAACCAGTAAAGATGAATTATATAAGTAATATTACAAATGTACCTCAATATTCATTGACCAGGGTACAATGTAGCTAGTCTCTTAAAACTTAGATTAATTGTAGTTATTGGTCTTATTGATTTTAATAACCAGGCTGTTACGGCTTGATGCAGACAGTGGCTGACTTTTTGGAGCTGCCTCATGTGGGGGCATAGGCTTTTTGTGAAGAACGGAGATCCATAAACTAATTAACTTTTTTTTTTGAGCATGGCTAGGTTTGCTGACATTTGCATCATTGTTTTTACCAACATACCTCCTAAAAATATAAATAGTATTTGTATATGGTTTAGGGTTTTTTGGACATTATAGGTTTGCAACGGAACATATTGCTGCCTAATGTTCTAGCAAACCAATTCCCTGGTGAAAATGTGCCTCCTATTTTTTGTTAGATTGTAGGATGATCTGGAACCAGACCATAAAGAGCTTGAGACAACATCCAAGTCTGGGACTGTCCAATCATGACAGCTGATTTGTAAAATTAGTTAAATGTGCAAGTTATATCCTATATTTAAAACAGAGTTGGGTTCTTGACCATTTTTCTTTTGATCCTCAGAAGCCTATTGTAAAGCACTTGTGTTTTTTTCCCCAGATTTGTTATTCCACCTGTAAGTCAGACACATCTGAAGTCATAATGACAGGATAAGGTTTTAGATTATACTTTTGTAAAATAAAATTAGAATTTTCAACAGTAGTAAATAATTCAAGACCTTTTTGTATTTCTCAAAAGCAGCTTGGTATCACAGCTCTCTAGTTAAGACATGCACTCGCCTTGTTACCTTACTGGTCACCAAACCAGGATTATCAGGTCTGACTGCAGACCTTATTAGGTGTGCGCACACATGTCTTAATCTTGCCCTTTTAAACATGCCTCCAACATCATCTTCCTCACCTGTTTGCTCTGTAGGCAGCCAAACATCAATTATGTATAGATGAAAGAAAAACTCATTAATGGGCATCAGGCGGTTTAATAGTGGTGATAATGCTTGTTTTCATGGCCATTAATTGCCCCGAGCATGGTAGAAGATGTTTGACTTCTCCTCAGCCTGCCACCAGCAGACAGCAGTCTGCTGCTGACAGTGATGCATGGGACCCCCAAAGTCACATTGATCAAAGTGGAAGTGTCTGCTCACACAAACTTGCACTGGCCAAAGGCTGCAGTTTCGAGGAAATTTTATTCCCATTTTTAAATTCACCCCAAAGAATAAAAATGAAAAAATAAAGGCATGTTCACATTTTATGTTAGTAAAACTGAAATATCCATTGCATTGTGGATGTGCTTGTAAAGGCAGATTCCATTGCCTTAGTTTAAATTACTTGGTCACATTTTCCCTCAGTCTTTGAGTATGGGTTTTGGCAAAGATATGAAAGTGTTTCCTTACTGTGATCTTTAGATTTTTGTGCAAACACGCCAAGTAAATTAAATTACTACAGTTCTAAAACATGCCCAATATCCAAGGTTCACATGCCTTTGTGTGTAAGTATTTTGCCTTCTCATATTTCTGTCAACTCTGTCGACAATCCCAGCGTTTATGAGATTACCAGAGCCCATTTGTGCTCCGGCGGGAGCCATCTTGGCTCAGAGGAGGCCTCTACTGGGAACCATCTGGGCTCAATTCAAAGCAGTTTCCACTATTGCTAGTGCTTTTAGAATTATCACAAAAATATTTATCCAAGTAGTTAGTTTGGTATTGTGAGTTTGACTTTAGATTTCTGTGTCCTCTTTTAAAATGTAAACATTTTTTTAAACAATGTAATGTGCATCAAAATACTGCTGTGTAGATTTAAAAATTCCAGTTCTCTTTAAAAGACTTTCCCACTTTGCAGTTTCCGTAAAAAAATTGAATAAAATGGAATAAAATTGTCTATTTATGTTTATCTATGTGCACTCAGCACCCATATTTTCTGTGACAATCCTACCATTTATACAGTGTGTGGGTCGGTTTTACTTTGCTTTTTCATTATTTCTTTTTTTTATTTTAAGAGTGTTGCTTACATAACAAGCTGCCTGTAAACATGAGCTATTCAAGAAATGTGTAATATACACTTAATGTCTTCATCTTATTCTACCAGGATCGTTATCAAAGCTTTATTTATACCTCTTATTATTGTGTAAAAAAAAAAAAAAAAAAAAGTTAGTTTTTTTAATATTATTTTTTTCAGAATAACTAAAGTGTCATCATCATGTGTTCATTAATAATATCTTTTTAGCTTGGGCCAAATATAAGCTTGGACGGTTTACAAACCTAAATCTCCTTAGATTTCCCTGGCGACTGCACAGCTAAGCATCCTTAGTTTTAATCGCTTGACTTCTCCCTATCTCTTCAGCACACCTGCCCTCTCACTTTCTCGCTGACTGAGGCTTTAGAGAAGAAAATCAATTGACCCCTCCCCCCATTCCTCTGCGTCCATCACTTATGAAACAAAACGTAATGAATACATAATTAGCCTGAATAGGCACAATTTGGTTACAGTCCATTGTGGGCAATATTGTGGAAACCTCTCCTCTTTGTCAGCAGGTTGGCTATTTCTTTCCCTCAGTTTGTTAACTCCAGAGACTCCAGAATTACAGATAATTTACATTATTAAAAGGAAGATGGCGATATTTAAGTTAAAGGGCATAGGCAACATTAAGAACTGCATTTATTTTCTATGGGTCATTGAATTAACTTGCTTTCCACCATTTGCAGCAGATTTTTTTTATGGGGTGTATTACACATTCATGTCATAAATTTTATATATTTGTTACAGGTGGAAGTCGAAGTAGAGAGCATGGACAAAGCTGGTAACTTCATTGGCTGGCTGCACATTGAGGGGGTCAATCTCTCTGTGGCGCTGGTTGAAAACGCACTTTCCAAGGTCCACTTCACAGCAGAGCGTAGTGCCTACTACAAAACCCTTCTGTCAGCGGAGGAGGCTTGCCGGCAAAGAAAAGAGAAGGTAGGTCTCATTGTAGTATAATGCAAAACTTTGATGGGATAATTTTAGAACTGGCCATAAAGTTTTTCTCTTACACCAATGGCCCTAACCTGGATAACTAGAGCAGAAATTCTTACTTGCAGTTATCCTCGCTATCAGTTCCTTCTGTCTGGCTGTGGAGGAGTATTAGATTACAGTCCTAAAGGAAACCTGGTGTTTGATTTGTGTAAATGTGGTGACTTCACTGCAGAAGCCTCTGGTCTGATCATATGATTGTACATGTAAGGCTTCAAATAACAAATAATAATGCTTTTATTATTATAAACATTTTGCAACGTTTGTTCTTGACAGTCGGGTGTTTTTACATTGCATTCATTTATTCCCTCCACCTCCCCTAAAGGCGCTGCCACACCTTGACATCATGAAGTTTTGTATAAGTAATGAGCATGCTGAAGCACTCTGGCATACGCCGACATACGGCATTGTTGTAGAAAAATTCTGCAGCCATATCCCGCTGCTCTATACCAATCTATTGAGCCATCTGCTGCATTCAACACCATAGACAGCGAGAGATATGACAAATATGACATGTCGGAATATCGATCCCAAAAAGTGTTGGAAAACCGGCATGTCTAAATAGAGGCATGTTGTAATACCGGGTTCTTGCTGGGATATCAGAATGAAGGGATGCCGTAATAGGCGGCGAAAACCCACTGCACCAGATGTGTGTCAATAGAACCAGGAGTTTTCTTTGGCACGCTGATTATAATGTTGCTACTGCGATGTCTAGTGCAGTTATCATTTAAATTGTCGAGTGGCAGCCTTTTTTATGGGCGACAACACGTGATCATCTGCGATGCACTGCTGTCTGTAAGTGAGACTGTTGTTGGGGATATGTTGTGGACGCCGGCAGCACGTTAAGCATTAGTTGGTATAAGTTAGCTAAACATTCTTTGTAAGTTAATAATATGTAATGTATATGTCCAACTCGTTAAGAATAGACTATATATACGCCCCCTCCCCCAAAAAAACAACATAGTTCAACGTATGCCAGTGTTTTAGGGAAATTCCGGTATGTCGGCATATGCTAAATCGTCAAGGTGTGACAGCGCCTTAAGCTACTAGTGTAAACCTCGCTGTCCTAGATCTTACTGAGAAGTGGCTGCCAATGTTCGCCAATGGACTCTCAGACCACCTCCACCATTCATTCCCAGACCACTTTCATGCATGGGAACAGTAAGGGCTCTTTCCACAGAGCACATCAATATGCAATGTTATATGCTGGGGTTGAATCCATAGACTATAGATGCACATAGCAAACGCGCTAGCCGCGACGTTCCAAAGAGGAAGTGACCATGGGCGCTCTTCTGGCTCCATCGACTTGGGCTCAAATTCACTTAGTACAGCATCCTGCTGTCAGGCTCCTCATTTTGGTCTTAAAACTTGATACATGATCCTGGTGGTCTTATTTCACTGTTTTGTCCACTATTAACTCCTTTTCCTAATATGCAACTTGGCTCCAAATTTACCCCCATAACTGCTAGCCTTGTGAGCTTCATTTGACTGGAGCCGAACACTATGGGTGGCTAAGTCAACTTCTTTATACAGTCTATGGTTGAACCGCTGGTCCTAGATAGAATGTGGTCACTGCAAACAATAGATGTAAACTTGGAACTAGGTCTTTGCTCTTTGGGGGTTTCTTGATAGATTGAGCCTCGTCTTGCTCTGGTCTGACCTTGGCCTGCATTATTATTATGGCTTTACGCTTCAATCCAACCACATGCTTGACCACACCAGCTGTCACGATTGTCCTCATTCATTTTTATCATTTGAACTTCTTTATCATTTCAAATTAAAGCTTTGTAGGGCTAATTTTATACACATGAATGATTTTAAGGGATGGGAAGGGAAACTATAAAAATTGTGAAAAAAGGGAGACAATAATTGTCCCTGATACACTGATACTTTTTGTATAATCGTGATAATCAACAACAATAATTTTAAGTTTAAGAGTTAAATAAGTTTAACTCTTAAACTTATTCATAATACAAATTTGTTAATGTATTTTTAATTTTATTTATTTACCCTTGAGAAGCATGACACAAATTTTCAATGTCGCCCCATGAGTTTGCTGGTCCTCTAACTTGAGGGACTGCAGTCTCAGATTTTCACTCCGTCCCACTGCATAAATTATGTTGCATTCTTGAACAACACACTTCACCTGCCTCTGAGCTTTTAACAAGTTGAAGTCAAAATTATGGTGGTCAGGTGCACGTTTGTATCCTTTGACACTGAAAGAAACTCTGCCTGCCATGTGAACACACGGGTCTTAGCATGTTAAATGCAACTCCTGCCTATTCTTGACACCACTGTCAATTTCACTAGAGGTCTGTGGCAGTCCTTTGCAGCAGTGAGACAGATAGGCTTTCTGCACACAGGTTTGACTTGAGCTAACCTGAGTGCGGACAGGAGCAATGATGCCTGGGATGAACAAACATTGATTATGTGTGACGTTATTAGCTACAAGCTCTGCTGATCTTGAATATTTTGGTCTGTTTGTGTGTTTTCATCAAACAATTTTTTTCATACAGTGTTTAGTCTGTGTAGGTGCAAACTATGCAATTTATAGACAGGAGTTTGGCCCGGGTGCTCTAATTAACCCTCAGAGACCATTGAGGGAAAAGTTGCATTTGGCATTTTTCCCATCTTTCTTTGAAGTGGTGTCTTGTCCTAATAGTCTGAGTAGGCTGGGGCTAGGTGGAGCGGATTACGTATATCTAAGTCTCTTCAGTCAACCATTTTGTGTGTGCCCTTCTGCCGTCCCTCTGGCTATGGATGAGGAAGACACGTGTTACTGCTGCGTCAGGATCCTCGCTGCTACAACAGGGCTGTGAGAAGTAGGAGACAGTGGGTGTGTACAAGTGCTCATTAAGAAGAAATTGTGTTGTCCTGCTGGGACCAAGGGCACACCAGGGGGTTGGTGCTTGCTGGGGCAGCATACTGAGCCAAACGAGTTTTGTGTTTGAGTGCTTAAATTGATGTTACAGAATGACTCTTTTGTTGTAAATGAGACTAAAAGGAGAATTTAGTATGTGTAAATGAAACTTGGAGAATGAGTTTTAGCATCTAATTCCATATTCTTAGTGCTAACAAAAGGGGTATGTTCCAAAGGGAGGGTTGGTATACTATGACAAAGAATGTCTTGACACTGTTAAGCACTACACTAATGCTTTTTTGCACACTGTCTGGTTTGTTTTCATAAGACATTGTTCACTTTAAATCATGCTGTCTCCAAAAGCCAAGCTTATACTAAGAACAAGGCAAAGAAACATGTAAATGAGTCAACAGTCGCCTCTCAGTTATAAGTCAAGTGTGCCAACTTCACGTCTTTTTTTTTTTTTTCCTCCAGTAATTATCCAACCTTGAAGGAGATTAACACACTCTGATGGGCCTGAGAGGGATCGTGGAAGATAGAATAGAGAGGGAGGGAACAAAAGTGGATATGACAGACCATGTTAAAGATATTTCATGTCACAGGCCTCTTCTTTCATCAGCGCCCACCCCTTTCCTGCAGACCTGCTCCGCCTCCTCACACACTACTCTTCTCCTTTAATCTCTCTCCTCCACACATCTCGATGAACACTTGTTCACCCAAAGTTTTTCCATTGCCCTTCTTCAAATAATCATCCTGGAATCCCCTCTTATTAGCCAGATTAATGTCTTGTCCAATGCCCCGTGTCACACCCCTCCTCCAAGGCTTAAATTTGGTGCACAGGGAAGATTGTCTTCCCATTAAAGTATGCTTTGGTCACCATGAGCCAAATTCCAGTCCACTTGTACCGTTCTTGGAAAAACAAAATCTCTGAAAGCAAAATACAGGAGCTGCCATTTCTTATACTTCACTTGTCCATCAACTCGGCCCATCAAAGGTCTCCAAGCCACATCATTCTGACATTGAGCTCAGTGATGTGTCCTTGGCAGAGTCTGATTGAAGTACGTAATCTTGTTTTTACTTCTTTTGGGTTTGGTCCAGGGTTTCAGGACTGGCCAGCATTGACAATTGTCCTTCCCATGGGCCATTGCATTACAATATGCATTTCCTGACATTAAATAATATCATGTATTTTCAGCATGCTTGATTATAACCTTGCATCAATGTCTGTGGAAAGTGGCTGTTTTGACCATCTTAATAGTCCTTTTAACAACAAGTTACCATGTTGTTCCTTATTATTGTCCATTTTATTCTTTCTGATTTTTGGGAGTGTGCGAAAACCTGCATCTCCCAGTTGCCCAATCGAAGATGTGACTTCTCAGCAGTCAGCACATCACACACCTGGCTGAACAGAAACACACTGTGGAGGAATCAACATAATTGGGCTTTTAGTGCAGCTAATAGGTTTGTGTCTTTAGGTTCAGAATGATGGAAGTTTAACTTTTTTGTCATAGTTTTCTTATGTTTTATATAGTTCAGTTGGGCTGAATCTTATCGGCTTAACTGTGTATTTTATCACTGAAATAATTGTCAATTTAATTGTAAGTTTTATTTAATTTTAGCGCGTATATATTGGTTTTACACAGGTTCTAAAACATGACTTGTGCTGCTGAGAGAACAAGTTTTATTACCATATAATCCATAATTTGGTCTGTATGTGTTAACCTGAGATAATCACAAAATATTTTAATATATTTTATTTGAATAATAATAGGGTTGCTGTCTTATTGCAAACTATGAAGATGTGTACTGTCAGTATGACTCTCCATCTACTTAAGGAAATATTGTATTGAAATGTAAATATGCATCTTGTCTGAACGTTTAAGCATCATAACAATATTGATGTCCTTTGTCCCTTAAGTTGGAAAATGTATCAAAAAATTGTATTAATACTGGTTGTTTTCCCCTGAGATTACCCTAGTGCACCATTTAATCTTTTTATTTGCCTTTTGGAGCTCATTCAAAAACATGTTTTGTGTAGCTTTGAATTTGTGAACTCCAGTCTACGAAACGACTTGCCTCTGCACAATGTGCCAGCATCAGAAACTCTTTGAAATGACTTTAACTAAAGTGTGGATATTTGCCAGAATTTTCATTTGTCTGTAAAAATGCTATTGGATAGTCTGTCATAGATTTATGTGGGTATGGTGTGAATTTACTGTGGGGTTATTAGACAAATCTTATATTTTGGCATTAAAATATTGACAACCATTTTTACAATATAAAATTAGAATTAACCCCCACTGACTGCACCTCTCTGTCATTAGATGTCAAATGTATGACCATATCAAGCACACTGAGCAGTGACCATTTGGCTCTTCTGCCACTGAGTCAATAGTGGAGAGATGGAGTTTGACGCGTTGGTGGCTTGTGTGCAATGGCAGCAGGATCACAGCAAGGGGACATTATTGCCTGCAGGGAGGATACAATGAAGGAGATGACCCCATGTGAGACCTCTGTGGAAAATACATTTTTTGAAATAGAGATTTTGCTATAAACCAGCACACTCTGAAGTATGTCATTGGCTGCACTGTGCCTTTGTCCCATGTGAACATTTGTGCTTCTGCTTACCATTACCCTCCTGCTGCACTCTGTTATCTCTTGCCCTCATCTTTCTCTTCAGCAGTGTGCTCGCAAAATGAACCACCTAGCACACAAAAGCAAAGTGCTGACGGAGTCTTTTTCATGTGGCTAAAAGATTACATAATATGATTTTCAGTGCACTGTGTACACATCAGCACACACAAAGTTGCTTGCAGATAGAGAAGCTGCCCACGTGCTCCCACCATACTCTCACTGTCTCTTTGCACGCAGTGGGACTCACTGAGCATGTGCAGAGCCACAGTGCAGAGCTACAGGCCAGACACAAACGTACACATGGACGCTCTCTGGGGACTGCCCCTGCTGCTAACGGCATGCCGAACCCTGTGCCCTGAAGCACAGACAGAACCAAAGAGAAAGATCAGTGGAGCTAGTCATGTGTGCGTTAGACTTACACCCCAACCCCCAGTTCCCTCTTACTCTCATCTTTGTTTCCCCAGATGCAAGCTGCACACTCAGCAGTCTGTCAGCTCTACTTGGACCTCTGTGAATATACAGACAAACATCCTCTGTCTTTCTCTCGCTATCCAATACAGGACCATTCTTAGGTCTCCCAGCAGACACTTTCACAAGTCATGTGACCAGTGTTCAAACACACCTGTGAGACATCTATGCACTCACCCACTGTGTGCTAAATTATGGATATACATGAGTTGCAGAATTACATGCTGACGTTGAATGTGCCATTTAGAAATGTATTTAACCATAAGGACAAAGAAACTCCTTATAACTGGTGATGAAGCAAATAAGCATTTTGCTTACTATATACTATTAATAAAAGTAATTTTCTTGAACTACTTTGGGTGTTTCAATGCTGTGATACAAATATTGGTTTGTACACTCAACAAAAATATAAACGCAACACTTTTGTTTTTGCTCCCATTTGTCATGAGATGGACTCAAAGATCTAAAATTCATTCCAGATACACAATATTACCATTTCTCTCAAACATTGTTCACAAATCTGTCTAAATGTGTGATAGTGAGCACTTTTGCTTTGCTGAGATAATCCATCCCACCTCACAGGTGTGCCACATCAAGATGCTCATCAGACACCATGATTAGTGCACAGGTGTACCTTAGACTGCCCACAATAAAAGGCCACTCTGAAATGTGCAGTTTTGTCTCACAGCAAAATGCCACAGATGGCGCAAGCATTGAGGGAGCGTGCAATTGGCATGCTGACAGCAGGAATGTCAACCAGATCTGTTGCTCGGGCGTTGAATGTTCATTTCTCCACCATAAGTCGTCTCCAAAGGCGTTTCAGAGAATATGGCAGTACATCCAACCGGCCTCACAACCGCAGACCACGTGTAACCACACCAGCCCAGGACCTCCACATCCAGCAGGTTCACCTCCAAGATCGTCTGAGACCAGCTACTCAGACAGCTGCTGAAACAATTGGTTTGCATAACCAAAGAATTTCTGCACAAACTGTCAGAAACCGTCTCAGGGAAGCTCAACTGCATGCTCGTCGTCCTCATCGGGGTCTTAACCTGACTCCAGATCGTCGCCGTAACAGACTTGAGTGGGCAAATGCCCACATTCGATGGCGTCTGGCACGTTGGAGAGGTGTTCTCTTCACGGATGAATCTCGGTTTACATTGTTCAGGGCAGATGGCAGACAGCGTGTGTGGCGTCGTGTGGGTGAGCGCTTTGCTGATGTCAATGTTGTGGATCGAGTGGCTCATGGTGGTGGTGGGGTTATGGTATGGGCAGGAATCTGTTATGGATGAAGAACACAGGTGCATTTTATTGATGGCATTTTGAATGCACAGAGATACCGTGATGAGATCCTGAGGCCCATTGTTGTGCCATACATCCATGAACATCACCTCATGTTTCAGCAAGATAATGCACGGCCCCATGTTGCAAGGATCTGTACACAATTCTTGGAAGCTGAAAATGTCCCAGTTCTTGCATGGCCAGCATACTCACCGGACATGTCACCCATTGAGCATGTTTGGGATGTGCTTGACCGGCGTATATGACAGCGCGTACCAGTTCCCACTAATATCCAGCAACTTCGCACAGCCATTGAAGAGGAGTGGACCAACATTCCACAGGCCACAATTGACAATCTGATAAACTCTATGCGAAGAAGATGTGTTGCACTGCATGAGGCAAATGGTGGTCACACCAGATACTGACTGGTTCTGAGTCCCCAGACCCCCAATAAAGCAACAACTGCACATTTCAGAGTGGCCTTTTATTGTGGACAGTCTAAGGTACACCTATGCACTTATCATGGTGTCATGGCAAAAACAAAAGTGTTGCGTTTATATTTTTGTTGAGTGTACTTGGATACATGGCCTGTTTGTCCTTGGCTTGTGTTTTCCCTTATCCAGTCATGCAGAGGTTTCTTGCGGGCTCTTTGCAGAGGTCCTCAGGGGCAGGTTTGTGGCAGCCTCTGGTTCATCAGTGCAGAAATAACTCGACCCTTCTGCCTCCTGCCTACACCCCACCCTTTCACTCTGGGGAGAAGGCCATTGGAAGAGACTGGAGGTGAAACATTGGCAGGAAGCATAATGCGATGACATGGTGTGTTGCATTATGGCTGATTAACACATGCTCATCTCTGCAGAGCCACATACAAAATACAGATCTGGAGGTCAGGCTGCTTTCATCTGCTCTTTATATCTGGGATTTATAACTTCTTTCTTTGACCAAAAATCTCTTCCATGTCTTGAAATGTGCATGTGAATAACCTACGGTGTCTTACATTTCCTCTGCTTTGGGACATTGTAAGGAATCAATTTTCTGCTTGGTTTACTGTGGTTGCCTTTTTCTTCTATCAAACATTTAACGCAATTTGATTTTTGACATTTCATTGTAACATTACATTATTGTTAACAGTGGAGTGCTTGCTTGGAGTTTACCCTGTGCATATTTATTTAATGCACTCAGCTAAGCATATTGTGCCATTAAAGAAATATCCAGCAGGGTAGAGCTGTAGGGATGGCCTCTCTCCTGCAGCTTGTACATTTGTGTAGTGTAGGTAGTTGTGATTTCATCAAAGAAAGATATTTGGGTGTTAAATAAACTCGTAGATCACTTACTTTTTGGAACCTCACATTGGACTAATATTTAACTCTGTGTAATACGGGTCAATGGTTAAATATCCCTTGCTTTCTTTCTGCTTCCTTAGTTCTTTCATTCATTCTTCTTCATTCACTTTTCTGTTTTTGTTATGAAAAGCAGCAGTGCACATGTTTTCAAATTCATGATTAACTCAAGCAGCCATGTACTTATAGCATCTTTTCCCCTCTGATAGCGCAGGTATATTCAGGCCAAAGGGATTGTTGCCAGAATGCGCAGAAGTAGCTTATATCCAGTGTGGAGGCTCACGGCTCATCAGCTCCGTTTATTACTCGCTCATAGACACGGAGAGCTCCATGCGTTGGCAGGCTGGTCGTGGTTGAGCGGCCAGTGCTACTCCTAAATGCCTTTGCTTATTCCAATTCTATTTGCCTCATCACCCCCTCTGCTACTACCTTGTGTGTCCTCCAATCATTTATCCAGTTCACAGGGACTGCAGATCCATGATAAATAAACTTCTTACAGATCATCCTATTGAGTTAGTTTTAATATGGGGTTTCTTTGTGTCAAGTGTGTGTGTGTGTGTGTGTATAATACACACACACACACACATATCTTCTGTATGTAAGCTAATTTCTTTCCATGACATTCCTTGTCAGCTCTCATTTTTATCAATCATGAATAAAATGAAGATCTCAGGAAGGGCCCCACATTGAGTTTGTACTTGTCAGTGTGATTTTTATGAAAAATAATGTGTTATAGTTATATGTACTTCGATTTAATTAACATTATGTTTAATCAACAAACCACATTCTTGTATCCTGGAGTTGCAGAATTTAGAAGACTGGCAATGGCTGCATCCTTAGCAAATCTTTCCCCAAAATAAATCCAAGAGTGACAATTTCGGTTCTCCATCTGTTACATGAATAGTTCTGTCATCATTGTGTTAATGTTCAACTTTCATTAGAGATGGATACATTTTGAGAATCTATTTAAAGTCGCTTTTTTTCTAAATAAATGTTAAATGGATATGTTATTGTTAAACCAGTGGGAATACAAATGTTGGATAGATTAAATAACCTGTTTTTCTCCTTAGAATGCAGTATAATTTGGGTCAGTCAAATTTTGGCCTTTTCACTTTCTGGCTGGCTTGCCTGAAGAAAATATACAAAATTTAGAGAATAGGTCCATTCAGTGCCGACTTTGGGACTTTGTCTTTCTCTTTCGGCCGCCTCAGGGAGAAACTGTTACATAAACATGCTCTCGTCATTGCTGTACTTCCGATTACCACTGTTCAGGCTCACTCAGCTTCTGCGCTCAGATTAGATTTTTTATATATATACTTTTTATATTCAGGACATTCAAGTCAGTTTTTGTCTTTTATACTTTTCTGTTGCATTTTTATGTGTCCATTCCTTTTCCAACTCACTGCAGAGTCAATTTTGAATGCACATTTATATAAAATGAGAAAGTGCATCCTATTACTAACTGTATAGGACAGGCCAATGATATTTAACACATGATGGTAGGCAGCTTAACTTCATTTTGTAAAAAGCCAGAGTCATGTTGCAAAATAGTCAGTTCTTGTCACTGATAGAAACAATTGTCATTAATGCACAATGCAATCAATAGGGGAAACTGGCACTTGCCCCCCATCTAGGAGTATGACGTCACATTCTAAAATCCATCAGTACTGAAACTACTGTATAGTTTGAGTGACTTTAGGGGATGTTACCTTTGATGTAATAATAGTGGCGTCTTTCTCCCAGTCCTTCCTTTCCCATCTCTACTTCCTATTGCAGTTTCTCACCACTGCCAGATCCATATTAACCTCTCTGTCACTCTCCGCTATGCCGCATCTCAAGCATTCCCTTAATCCCAGTAGCGCCGCTCCCCCGCCCCTCTCCTCCCCCTCTCCTCTGCTCCTCTATACTGCCATTATTATTTTCTTTTCAAAAAGCCACAGAAGCAAAGTGAGACCAAGAACAATCAAGTGAATTCTCAGAACAAGGGGAAAGAGATCAGGAGTCCTTTACACAGAAAAATTAGATAATACCACCTTGGAAAGCCAGTCGTCATGGCAACACTCTGGCAACTAGGGACAGATGAGCCTGTTAATTAAAAAGTTGATTAATTGCCTTTTAATTGCATGCTTGTACATTGTAACATTGAGGTGGGCTTTTTCCTAATCAGGCCACTTCAAACCAGGTCTCTTTTATATTGTAATAAATGGGAAAATCTTTTGAGGAGGTAACACAATTCTTAGTGATGGAGCAAGAGTGTCAATGTGGAAAATGTGAGTGAAATTGCATAGAATGAAGGGAAGAAAAAGGTAGGCAGTATTGCATAGTTTAAAATGCTTTTTTCCCCCTACATGTCACCTTGACACCATAAATGATTAAATATTGAAATGTTTCTGGCATTCGGATCAAATTGAGTAATTGGCTAGAGTGGATAATAGATAAATCATCACTTATTTTTCTACACATCTCTAAACAAGCATTTTGACAGTTCATCTTGTCTTTTTGAATTATATCCAAGGTTATAACCAGCAAATTCTTGGTGTGGCTACATCCTAATTAACTGGCATAAATCCTTTCCACAATCACTTCTTATGTTTATTTTGAGGGATGGTGATGGAGCATTTGTACATAGCCATTATTACTTGAACTTACATTAGGCTTTTATGTTCTTGGTTATGATGATGGTGACAAACCACTACTTGGGCCAAGAGAAAAAATGGCTACACTTGTCACAGGCCTCCATATGCTGTAGTGCTTACCCCGGGGGAAAGCATGTTTGATCTGTAAGCAATGTCTGCTTGGTATTCTTGTCCGTCTGGCCTCCTGCGCTGCCCAGGAATGGTGCTCATGAGGATGGTGACACAGGTGGGGATTTGTGTGTTTGCATGACACCCTGATTATATATGCGCCCACATGTCCTGTTTCCATAGTAACATAGGATCCCATTCAACTTGTGCGCAGTAACCACCGATCTGTCAGGTGTAAGTTGGTGCTTGTTTCTGTTAGTACTTAGTCACTGGCTGACATGTATGTTGTGTAGATCAATTTGTGTTCATTAAAAAAAAAAAAAAAGTTTAACAATTTGTCAGTGTTAAAGCCTTGGGTTGTCTCCAAGCCCTATGTCTTAGACCATGTCTGTCCTTATCAGAATAAGGGTCGT
Source organism: Odontamblyopus lacepedii (assembly GCA_034769755.1). Taxonomy (NCBI): domain Eukaryota; kingdom Metazoa; phylum Chordata; class Actinopteri; order Gobiiformes; family Gobiidae; genus Odontamblyopus; species Odontamblyopus lacepedii. The sequence goes on along the minus strand of CM068344.1, from coordinate 31,736,086 downwards.
ATTAGTCATAAGTCCATGTAGAGTAGCCTAGCTGCCTGCATGCAGCCTCTTTGATGGCTGAACATCTGTTAGTTGTGGTATGGAGCCACGGAGTGTGCCTCTTTCTCCTTCCATCCTTCACTTGCTCTCCCAGCTCTGTTATAAGTTTCCCAGCTGCTTTGCCCCCCTCCCTCCACCCAAAACCCTGTCCTGCACCACCTGTGCAGTTTTAATGCATAATTTATTTGCTAAGTAACCACATCCAAGAGACTTGTCCTGTCATTTCACTCCCCATTCTTATAGTCCCCCAGTGTGGTTTGGCTTTGTCTGCCGTTGTGGACAGCTTTTAGGAAAGATTAGTGTTGACTTCAAACCAGTGCAGAGGGTTGAGCTGATGATTAGAATGTTTCAAATTTAATGCAATTAATTGTATGAGTTAAAACTTAAAATCCATTTCACAATGGGCAAGTTCATAAGATTTCAAGTCCTTCAATTTCCTTAAAGGAAAAACATAACATTAGAACAACAAATAATAGATTATTCTTTTTCACCAATATTCCCATGTTCCAAGGACCTTTCTCTCGCATAACTAAACAAAATGCTGAAGAAATGTTCATGCACACACAAAATGTATAGTTTGTTTTAAAATGTTTTACTGGTGAACCTTTTGAATACTTGATTTGTATCTGGATAATTTCCATGCACTAGGTTGAATTTTATTTTCCAGTGTTGTCAAACCAGCTACCTCCTCCAATGTGATTTACTGATGTGTGATTTCAATTTTTACTGCTTGTCACAGTGGGCTGTGTCTGGCTGACATGTTTTGTTACTATGTCCACATGTGTGGCCTTGTGTGCCTATAAGCAGTCGCATTATATTAGCCGATGTGTCGTAGCTCAATCCGGACCTCCATATTCTCTTCAAGGCCACGCTTATGCCTGTGCCCATACTTGTGTGTTTGTGTGCGATTATTCTTCTGTATTTTTATCACCGCCATGCATTACATCTGAATATTGGCCCAGAAGGAGGAACGATTTGAAGCCCCGGTGGACCACAATCCTGTAAATCTCTCTTCCCCTACGAAACATGGCCGCTCCACTTCTTACAATATGACAAGGTGAACCATCCAGGTTAATGTACCATCACAACCTCTGACCGCAGGCGTCCCTTTTGGGGTGAGGCAGCTGCATTGGGTTAATGTTGTTCCTCCTCAGTGTACAAGAATGATCGGACCACCTTGACATCTGTCGCTCAGGTTTGATCATTATGATTTTTTTCAACAGGTGAACTATGAGATTTCAGGACAACAGCAGTCGCCCTGGGCCTCAAGTGTAACACAAATTGGTGATTGTACCTTGAAGCAGCTCAACCAGTCGATAAATCAAAGTCAGAGAGCCCTCTATAAAGCTTGTCAGTCATTTAAGCCATATTGTACTTTTTATATAACTTTCCCTGTATTTACTTGACCTTTTGCCACAGTAGTTATTGGTTGTAAGAGATAGTCTGCTAAAAAGCCACATAGAAGTGGCACTTTGTAAGTAAAAAAAAAAATCCTACATCATGAGATGGGCACAGATTATAATTAGTGCATGAATATATCTGTTTTGAAATTATTACCATAAATAACATTGACAGTCCTATTTTACACAGTACATGAACTACATTTATGACGTTTTATAAGGTACATACACAACATCCACACATGAACAGCAGAAATTGGTACCAAACACCAAGTTGTTCGCAGCTATCCAGCCTCCAGTCTTTCAATGCTGGTACAGACAGCAGCTCTTTAAGTGCTCACATTGAGTGTGTATGCACTCTTCTATGTGTTTATGTTGTCATATATAGTGCCCTTGCTTATTCTCTAGCTTTATTATTTTAGAGATATTGGGAGACATTACCCAGATGATCAGCAGATTGCTTAATTCAAAAGTACACTTGGCAATTGCCAAGGTGATTCTTCCCATCAGCAGGTTTTCTGTCTTGTCAGTGTTAATGAAGACATGCCACCTGGGAGATGCTACAGTAATCTGTCTATACACAAGTATTTGACTTAGTTTAGAGGCTTCACCTCCTCACAAAGTTTGACATTTTAAAGAATGAAGAAAAATTAGGAACATTTTTATTTGTTAAACGTTGCTTCCTTCAGTTTCTGTGGTTGACATTGTGAAATCAAAATATTGAGCTGAGGTCATTCCCCAGCACTGTATTACGGCTGTGACTTGTCACTCACTGGGTGTGAATGTGTTGTCATGGTGGAGTTGTGAAGGTCAGTCTAACCTGCCATCTCGTAGTTCTCTATGATTATCAGGACTTGTCCTTTCTGCCTGGACTTAATGGGCTGCCTCTTTCCCCCCTTTTCCATCGTTCTGCCTCTCTCCTGCTCTGCGCTCTCGCGCTGACATTGTCCATGGTGGTATGGTCTGGCTGCAGTAGCGGCACAGGAGCAGAGGCGGCATACCTGCATTGAAGTGGAACCAACAGGATGGTTGGCTGCTCACAGAAGGTCATCAGCCCTGGGCTCTGTGCACAGGGCTAGTGTGTGTGGCACTGTGCGTCCTGTGTGTTCTTCGGACAGAGATGGAGCTCTGCACTGATTCTAATGATGCACTCAGACGCAATAAAAAACTCATTTTCATCTTGCTGTTAGGAAATTGACCACCAGAGCCTCTGCCACAAATAGCCAATTGACAGTCAGTTTCATGAAAATAATGATCCATGCATTATGATAAGGAAAGGGTTGCATTAGGGGACATTTCTTGATCACAGTAGCGTACTATTCCAACAGTGGTAACTGTTTGACTTGTCTAGAAATGCATGACAACCTCAGTTTTTGCTATGGTAAAGTCCTGATATTTATAACTTCAAGCCCGATATATTGTGTTGAACTGTAAGAAAGTACTGCCAGTTCAAATGATGATCTGATGTAATTCTTTTCCTTTTCAAGTGCCTGTTTATGGTACACACACACTCACTAGACCTTAAAACTAAGTGTTGCTCATGCAATCATTTGAAGAATGTGACTTTTCAAAACTGTACCTTGTTTTTTTCATCCATGTTATCACATTAACAGTGTTGCAATAATAGTCCCCTGTTAATTACAAAACTGAAATTTGAAATGCCTACAATGACGACACATGATAGCATTTATGTAGTCTGGATTAAATCATTTAGCAAGGATTACAAAGTTGCTGCGTGGCTGTGCTTGGTGTCCTTTTTAGCCATGAGCCCACCTACCACCAGAGTGGGCTACAGTGATGGCCACCAGGCTAATGAAGGCTGACACTCCAATCTTTGTCATGCCTAATTGGTGCAGCAGGTTTGATTAAAAGCCAAATTGTGTCTACTCAACTGCATTGCATGGGGCCTGTTTATTACCACAAGTCGTGCATCGGCATTTGTGAATGATCTTGCACATCGTGTGGTGCAAGGTGCATCGCCTCACCACACTGCAGACAAAAGTTTGGTTGATGGCCGGGTTTACGAAGCATGGCCATATTTGAAGTCCTCATTAACCTTTCACGCCCTCAATCCGTGCATTTCCCCTCCTCGTTTTTCTCTCTCCACTTCTTTGTGGTTTGTGTACCTTGCCTGTAACTAGCAGCGCTTGCTTTTAAAATAAGGAAAGAAAAAGTGTAATTGTTTGCATATTGTTTTGGGTTTTCTCATTAAATAACCCCCCTCTCGGAGCTATTACAGCTGTGAATCTCAACATCAGAGGTAAAGGAGAATAGAAGCATGCCAGCTTATTAAAAACAGCCCCGGGTTTGATCGGCTCAGTCTTAACAGTAGTGTGGAGCTGAAGATGAGCTATGGCTGAATGAAAAAAAAATGACAACACTAAAACTGGCTTAATCTAATTAGCTTAGATGATACCATGCAGTTAAATAATTAGCCAGAACCTAATTGGCTCATATAGCTGTGCCATTAAAAAACTGCCTGCCTCCATCGCCTCCATTCTGCAGCATTTAAAAGTAAACACTTCGCAAATAGCCTGCAGAAACCAACGGTAACAAGCTGTGCTGCGGTTGCACCACTGTGAAGCTCAGTTGCACTTTTGGACTTTTCCCGCCCCCCCCATCCCACTGCCCTTTTATTCCCAACTCCTCATGGGTTTTGTGCATTTTTCTAAAGCAATAACTACATTCAAGTGTTTGTCCTAACTGGCCCTACTGTTTCGATTGTTTTTCCTGTAACCACACACACATTCACACATACAATGAGATCTAGAGTTTGATACTCGGCCTGAGGCAAAACACCTCCCTAACGAGGCGCCTGCCCTCTGTCTCTCCTGGGAAGCTGAAGGGGAAGTAAGCTAAGGAGGCTGTGTGCAGGATCATGATATACAACCACGATATGTACAGACATAATACAGTTATTATAGCTATTTAAATGTACTCTACCATAATTTAGTCAGTTCGTAAATATATTTTTTAAAAGTTTTCTAGATACAAAACAACTAGAGTGCCACATTTCTATACTTTTCAAACCTTCCCAGTCAATAAAACGCAACAACAGAATAAGAAAGAAAAATGAAACAACAATTTTAATAATAAACTAATCTACCCAATTATTCAAAATTCTGTATTTGCCCTATCTTGGTTCAAAGTCTTGCTGTTCTTAAATGTTTTTAACCTTTTATAATTCATTTTAAATATTGGCAGCAATGTTCTTGCAATATACAGTTTGTTCAGTTTATTGATTTGTTTTTTTGTTTCACTGTAACTTTTCAGAAATGGCAGAATATAGCAAAATGCCTAATTATCTGTCAAGTGAAAGTTTTGTGTCTTGTTAAATATTTTTGTTCTCTCATTCGTCTTTTGTTCTTTTTATAGATCTGGGCCAATTATGAGGAGAAACCAGTGGAAGAGTTTGTGCAGCTATCAGAGGAGAAGGAACGTGTTGCAAACTACAGACCAGTTTACGTCACAGAGATCACAGACACCCTGCACTTCTATGCCCAGGATGTAGAGACCGGTAAATGTTATAGAACACACTGTTAAAGCTTCATATCATTTCAAAGTCCTATTCACATCAACAACCCATTGCCAGCTATGGGCAAAACAGCTGACTTTTATTTCCTTTTAACATGAGGTTGACTGTAGGAATGACAATTACCTTAAGCTGCTAAGATTTCACCTCACCCTTTGGTGCTGTAGCCCTCCCTCACCAAAACCCAACTACCAAACATCCTCCATGTGATTGCTCCTGAATGATGGAAATAAATCACACCTTCCCTCCTTGTCACCACTGACAGGAGAGGGGAAAAAACTAGCAAAGTTTGCAGATCTAAAGGCTTACAGCCCCTATGATCAGGGTGCGGCATATCCCTCCAGCATGGTGCATGTTTGTGCATTTATCAACAAACTAAACCACCCTGGCTGCTGTCTCATTTATCAGGAAGTATGATTTAAAGGTTTTAACACATAATCTCCAATACTTCAATCAGATGTGGAGAAATGTAACAGTTTTGCTTTACGGCTGTGTGCACCGAGTCAGTTAAAACTCTGTCCAAGATGGCAAAAGTACTGAAGGAGACAACAAGCTGGTCAATTGGCTGAAATGGACTGGACTTTTTATTTTCGCCAATAGATCTGCATTGCAGCAGTCCCCCTGTCCTTGTGACTTTATTGCCGTTCACAAACAGCCACATAGTTAAACCCTAACTAGGATTCACAAACTAGCTAGAACACATTGAATGGTCTGATGCCAGTGGATGGTCCTTCATCCTGCGCCAGCATTACTGTGCTGTAGATATGTGTGCACTGGTGTCCCGGGCAGCCCTCACATCTGGTTTGACTGGCACTCCAACGCTCTGAGGCCATGAAATTGACTTTGGCCACCTCTTAATTTACTTCAGTGCTATAATTAATTAATTTTCCTCCACTTTCTGCCAATATGAGCTTGAACATCACTAGCTCCATAATAATCCAATCAGGTGAATGCACTCTGAAGCCATGTGAACTGGCCTTCCTTTTATTTTTGTGATTTGACTCCTCCATCTTCTGCTCAGAGCTGCAGATTGGAATCTAAAGCTGTTTGCCCCTCCCCCACTCCAGCTCCTCTGTTGTTAGTCAAAGCCACCCTTTGAGTTTATCAGTGATCAGCATCACGTGTCAGTGAACTGCACATGTTAACCTGAGGCCAGGGTTAATGCCTTCAGCATCACTCTTGTCCATGAGAAACACGCTCCATAGAAATGCTATAAATTGCGTATAAAGCACCTATGAGAAGGAAACTGCATACAAGTGTGTAAAACACTTAAAGAGAGGTGCCCTCACAGAAAATGTACACAAGGTGCTTTCTCAGAAATCTGCTTGTGGTGTATTCTGACAGAAGAGTTGCAAGTTGTTTAATAATTTCTCATACATAAGCGTGATTTTTAGATGAACCAGCATTGCTCTGGCCTTTTTTATTTATTTTTAATTGGTCCATGATCCTCCAAGAAGTCTATGCCCCTTTTTAAAAAGTGTTATTCTCAGCAGGGATCCTAACCTGACCAGTGCTTCCCCTGCCTCCACTTCCTCATCTGCTTCTCTATCAGGGCTCTGCCCCTCCTTACCGTCTCCCTTGGCCTCTTTCATTTTCGCTGACGCTCCCTCAAAGCTACATTAAGTCATACCCAGGCCTTGAAGAGCACATCAAAGTGTAAGACCCTGTAAAATCATACAAGCTGAGTGCTGCACAATAGCATTACATGTGTTCCTTCCTCTTCTGGCCTCCCTGCACCTGAGAATTAATTTGTATGAACACAAACATGTTAAGTTAAACAAAATGTGCCTGATTTGTGATAAGGTTGCCATGTCTAAGCAAGGCTTGTTTTTGTATAAGTGCATTTTTCACTCTATTGCTTTACTCACAACACCAAGGGAAACCTTTATGACAAGACATAATCCATAAAAGCCTAGGACCTTACATCCCTGTATTTCCTCTCTCAAAATTTACAGCTCGAGTTTAGCCTCTAAATTAAGAACTTTTGGCTGCCATTACTGCCAGCTCTCCATTTGCCAGATGGAGGTATCACTTTAACGGAGTACTCCTTGACCATCCTTGAAGTAGAGCACACCCACTGGCTGTTCCATCACTTACCTAATGTTCTTTGTGCAAACTGTGAATAAAATTTTGTTTGACTTAAAGTGCATTTGTAACTTCCTGTTTAGCTAAGTGTATGAGGACTTATAATAATTTCATTGTGTTGCAGAAAGTGAAAATTTACTTTTCCATTAATAGAAACTGCATTGATTAAATACAACCAGGACTGTTGGAATGCTGTTTCCTCTTATGAGACGAAACGTATTGATTCAACTTACATAACATAATATGGTTTTAGGAGTGTACTGCATCAAATGCCTTATCCAGTATTGTAACTATTCTTTCCCACATTTTACTGTATAGACAGGAATAGACATAAACACTGTAGCAATTGTAAAACCAGTAAGAATTATAAAAATGCAAAGCAGGGGACTTTATCGTACAAATGTAAGCACATGCCTTACTCTTGGGTTTTATATCTATGAGGGATTCATTGACTCCAGAGAAATTGCAGTATGTAATATCTTTTATTCCCCAGGGTGCACAAGCGTTCTGCTTTTTACCCTCTTCCCCATTTAAATTATTTACATTTAATTACTCTTAAATGTCTTTTCTATAATGGCTATCTTTACACAAGTTCATTTTATGTTGGCGTTGAATTTTCCAAGACACAGGAGATTTCAAACTTCCATGGTCGAATGTTGGGCTAGTCCTCTGTTGTTCTGTTCATTTATTCTTTGTCTCACTTTTTTCCATTATTTGTCACAATCTTTCTCCCTTTCCGACTCCCACCTCCCCTATTTACCTCGTGTCTCTGTGCTCTCTCCGGAGGCCATATGTAATTACTGTCAGAGGAGGACCTGCATAGATCTCACTGACCTTGGACCACAGCAGACACAGCCCACTTCAGGCACAGTCGGGAGAAATGACTCAATGTGTTATACAATTGTTGCCCGGATACAAAGCCGGATAGACGACATAATTAAAATCTTCCTAAATAATGGCGCCTTAGTGTTGGAAGAAGTATTGTGCTAGAACTGGGATGTTTTCACGCTTATTTTGTCGTGGATGTAAGCTGTAGTTTCTCCATGTACAAATAAAAAAGTTAAATGAGATAAATGTGGCTATTAGTTCTAAAAAAAAATCCCACCAAATATTACACATTATACATATGCTTAAATTATTGATGCATTTACATAAACACATTTTAATTCTCTTCAAAACATTTTCTGGTTGTTATAATCTTCTCCCGATGTTGAAGATTTTGTGCTTAATTTGGTGGTTTATTCCCTTTGGTCCTTCTTGACTCAAACTCCTCTTTAAAGGGCCCATATGGCGCTATTTTTCTGATCTATGTTATAATGTTTCTTCATCAAAAACATAACCAGAGTTGTGTTTTTCAAACGCACATTTTGATGTCATGGGGTAATACGGGAACTAGTCCACTGTATACCCCTTCACTAGAATTGATTATTTTAGATCTGAAGTTGCCAATCTCTGCTGAACTAAATGTAAAAAATTGGTTTTAACTTAAACTACTGCTCCATGATATCAAAAGGTGGAACAGAGCAGAATTTTGAGCTTAGTAAATTACTAATAAAGGATTACTCAAACGTGCAAATGGAACAAAACACAGCTCCATGTAAGGTAGCAGCATTCTAATATGGCTTAAACCTCACAAGGGTAAATTTTGCATAACATTGGACCTTTAAGGCTTGGGACTGGCTCAAAGTAATCACTCATTTTAAATTCTTTCTCTTCTGATTAAATGAACAATGTTATCAGTGTTGTCACTCGAAGGCTTGTTTATATTAGTGTTAAAAGCTTTTGTGAGTCCCACCTCTTGGGTCTGTATTCCAACTGGGCCTTAGTAGGAAACCCCATTTTGGTCTTTTCCGAAGCTTATGTTGCAGCCCAGTTGGCGGCCCATCCGATGTGCGCTTGTTTCCTGGCACCAGGAGCGACTCGTAATGAGTGAAGTCATTCCCCCCAACCAGGTGCCTCTCCGTCCACATTATTCACACTTCTACCTTTTACTTGCAGCAGGTGTTCATCACCTAATGATGCTGGAGCAGGCAGGAGCTCGAACTGCACCGCACTAGAGCATGTTTCTTTTCCATTTAAAATACATTTTACAAATTAAATTCATATTTCCCTGTTTTACAAAATGTTTTGTCCAAAAACCCTAGGATTTTCCCTCATGTATAATATATTTGAACTTGGGTCTAGGCTGCCTTTTTTTTTTTTCAATTATGCAACATGTTGATCTTTCAGGCAACATGTTTAGGTTGTTGTGACATTTAAAAAGGCTAGCTCTGCTTTATTTGCTTTGGGCATGCAGTCGTCCAGTGCATGTGCGTGTGATAAGCAAGTCAGTCAAGGGGTTAATTAACTCTCTACCAGTGTAATGAAAGTACTTTTCTCCAAAGAATTAGAATCATGTCTTGTTGAACATTCTCATTAGACAATGAAGTAATTGGAGTAATTGCAAAATTAACATTATAATGGACTTCAGACTGAGATCTTTTAGAAATGGATTGCAACTAAGCTCTTAATGTGGCAATTGTATTAATGATTATGTTAACTAGCATAATGGTGCTACCAAATCAGAGAACAAAGGGTTTAATTCTTACACTTTGTGTCAGTGTGGATGTAGACTTCCTCAAATTAAGTCTGCACTCTAGCACATTCACTATCGTGTTTTATTGAAGACACTTAACAAATGAGTGGTAGTTCACGTGGCTCTCGATTTCAAATGCCTTCTTTTACCACTAGTTTTCCATTTCTCCATTGGCTCCAAGCTCATGTCCAGTGTTACTGTTGATACTAGCATGGGGCAGTGGATGCAGAGGCAAATGCTGTGTTCAAATTTACTGCTCCCCGCCACTGTGGCAGATGGAGTCTTTAGAGGTCAGAGCATGCCCAGATGATCTCCCTCCTCCCAAGGCATCCATTATTACATTAGACACGCGCCTTGGCTTCCAAAATGTCAGCTCACCTGTCGGTTTCAGGTGGAGGCCTCTGATTTTATGCTGAAAATGAGCATCTTCATACTTTTGGTTCTGTCCTGGTGCACATGATTTACCATAATGTCAACTTGTGGGTCTATTATGTAGAGCTCAGTGATTCATTGTCACTTTTACAGCAATGAGCCACTTACTGGTCTAAATGAGCTTCTTTTACCAGGGCCTTCTCTGTGTCATCCTAAGGGTATATTTGGACTTCTTTCAATGAAAACAGGGCATTAGCTGTACCCAGTGAGGCTTGTCGGAAGCGAGACATGGCGTAGTTGCAAAAGTGAGCCACAGCTGCCACCTCTGTTTAGTGTTATTTGTACTGATTACAATTTAAGAAGCTGTAAAATGCTGTTAAAAAAGTCACCAGTCTGTCAAGATAGTTTTTAATTTTAAGAGTTAGAAGAGATGTGCCATGTGCATACAGCCCTCTAGTGAAATTTAAGCCACATTAGTCAGGCTACATGGGGTCATTTGTTTTTAGTGGCCTCTTCCAGTGCCCACCAGATGCTCATGGCACTTTAAAAATCATCAAATCACTCGGGGTAGGGAGTAATGGCCTTTTGTCTAGTCTCGGCTCCCTCCTTGTCATGCTGGGCCTTCAGAAAGTGTACACATATCCCCAGGTGAGCTCAGGTTTGTGTTGACGGAGCCAATAGACTTGTAACAGCATCAGGTTCAGCCAGTCAGCCCACAGACAAGGGCCTCAAGTCAGGCTCTACCGACACTGGAGGTTTAAGGTGCTGCTTGCATGTCCTGAAATATATCCATTTAGCACCCTTGAGAATAAAATGAGCCAAAGTTTATAAATATTTAACCGTGTAAACTAACAGGTGAGTGCAAGGCAGCACGGTTTAAATCTCCCAGATGGTCCACACCACACCATCCCCACGTCCCTGTACTCTGGGTCACTCTACCAGAGAAAGAGCTGAAACTTTTTGCACTTAATTTTGAACTATATAAAAGTAGTCTGATTTTCCTTATTGGTCATTTGTTTGTGCCTAATGCTACTACTGAATACTGCCATTTAACTTTATTCACACCTCTTTTATAACTGCAACAAGTGCAGTTATAAATCCACTTAATCTGTACCCCAAATGCAAGCACTTCTTTTCTCTGTATTTCATTTCATTTCATTTCGCTGTATAATTGTATATGATTTACAAACAGCTGCAGCTATAATGGTGTATAAACAAATTACAGAATGAGTGAGTGCAAAGACAGAGGAATAAAGGGATGAAGACAGAAATTGGCCAGCGTGAGATGCATCAGCGCTTCGGCTGTTTTTTGGATCATTGCTTTGGCTCGCCGCTCAACACAAAATGATCTTCGATGCTCGACATAGCTTAGCCCTTCTGTGCACAGATATTAAGTTGTTTTAACGCCAGCTTCAGATTGGCCTCTGTTTCTCTAATGCTTCCTCCTTTGACTATTTACAATACATCCACTTACTGATCTATCTGGCCTGGTTTCTCACTTTGAAAATTGCTATGGGCCACTGTGTTTTGCATGACAATGTAGGTTTGCTTTTGTTGTGTAAATATATGTAAATACATCTTATTACTCCACTCTTAGACCGGATTTAATGTCAGAAAATTGAAGTTCATTGTCTAAAAGCCAAATCCTGTAATTTACACATGTACTAGTTATGTGCATTATGATTGATGTTTTGCATCCCAAGCCTGCACAAATACAGCTTTTGTAACATTTTCAAAATGTTATGCATTGTTCAAATAGTGGTGAGGCAATACTGATTTGGTCAAAAGAACAGGTTATACTGTACTCTGAGTGGCTAGCACTGTTGTTTCATTGCCAGATGGGTCTGATTCAGAGGATGAATTTCCGTACCGGGACAACATATTATACTTTTATCAACTGTATATTTATGGTCAGGCCTTTTTTTAAGTTTGGCATGCTCATTTGTCATGCAGATACACAGGCAACAGACAGCAACTTTGAGAGCAAAGTCTTTATAAACTTTTTACATACAGAAAAGTTAAGTAAAAGTAATAGTCCGTGTGAAAAATTAAACAATAGGCCTTTGCAAAAGAATGTGTGAAAACATATAATTGGAAAGTGCACCTTGTTGTCTTGCAGGTGATGGAATAAGAAACAGCATGTTGGCATTAGAAGTGTTATTTGAGATCTGTTGAACTCATGGTTTTTGTACCAATTCTTGAGACCATCTGGCCAACAAAATACACTGGGACATTTGGTGCCTACAACGCCCTACTAGTTTTCCAAGCAGCTGCTTCTTCACCGAATCTTGTATTCAAACTTTTTACATTAATAAAGTATTGAGAAATGACCTAAAGCACATCACATATTCATGCAAAATGTATAGTCATATACAAGAGGATCCCCATTAAAAGTGTAATTTATTTAAATCTTAAGAGGAAAGTGGTGCAGATGACTGTTAGAGGACATATTAAAGCACCCGAAACATGCACTTTCCACACTTGGATCAAAGTGGAGAACACACTAACTTTTTTAATTAGATTAATAAATCACTGAGCAGACTGACTGTGCCTGTGACATTTTACTAACTCTGCACCAAAACGCTCAGGCAAAAATTGGAGCATAATGATGTGAGCTGACTTCCTGTGGACATGAGGACCTGGACAATTTATCAAAGGTTTCCCAAAATGTGCCGTTTCTGCAACACTGAAGGTTGTTGTTTTTGTTAAATCCTTGTATCCTCCACGTGTCCATCAGCAGTTGGTGTAGCAGTAGGAGTCCATGAGGAGTGTTCAGAGGCTTGTCTCCAGGCTCCTGCCTCGACCCTTCTGACTCCATATTCCAGCGCCCTGCTGCCTTTTGTTCATCGACCGAATACTTGTTTTTCACCAAAGTATCTCCAAATACCTAAACTTTTTGCTTTGCTAGAAGTTCAACAATTTCTGAAAACTAGATTGTGACTTCATCTAAATTAACCATGTTGAGAATTTTGCTATTTTTTTTTTAACTCTTCTCTTCTAACCTGCCTGTGACTAAATTCAATTCATTGGCTTCAGACGAGGGGAAAAAATGATTCATGGCAATGAACTATTAACACAAAATATATTCTAGTAATTTTTGTGCTAAAGTCATTAAAAGCCATGTGACTGAAATACGATGAATATTTTGCCCACTTCTTTTTAAAGGCATACTTAAAGCATCTGTGTTACTGTGGATTCACAAAGTTGGACCCTAAACAGAAATGCACCTGTTTCCTTAAACATCCTGCATCTAAATACAAACCTGCCATCACACAAACACGAGGAAGTGCCACTCTAACACTACTTGGTTGACAAGTGCGGCTGATGTGTACAAATCAGACTGCTACTTAAATGAAGTCCTTTAATCCATCCAGGAGCTCTGAGTCACCAGCCCGTTCCCCTCTACATCAGCACCCTTGTTTGGGTTCCCAGTCTCCTAGAATAGGCTGCTGCACTAGATGAATTTGGCTTGTTTGGAGAGGGCTGCCTCACTTTACACAAGTATTTCTTCAGCAGGGTCAAACAAGCATTAGCGGTGCACTACTAACATTCTAACAGCTGTAAAACCACAGATAGAACACTTTCCTTTGAGCATTAGTTCAGGTTAGTGTTGAAGATGCACTGTACTTAGGCATATGGGGAGAATTTTTGTATTACACCTTTTAGAACAGTTAAAGAAAGTTATGAAAAGCCCAGAAAATCATGACTGCAGTGAAGTTATTCAAACAGATAATCACACATTTAATAGTGAACAAACAATTCTGTCTTTATGTAGAGTATTTCAGAAATTTGATTTATAAAGATAAGGGAGGCAAAAGGAATGATGTCTGAATTAAATAAGCAGAATGTTTTCTTACATGAGTTGTATTTGTTTTCAGGAGCCCAGTTGGAGAGTCTAATGGAGACCATGAGAGCAGAGATAGCAGCCCAGCCGCCAGTGGAAGGATCCTACTCTGCACGCAGGGGGGACTACTGCCTAGCCAAGTTCGCTGATGGAGAATGGTATGTTTCACTGCTATAAATAAGCTATATATTTATTAACATTTATTACTTTCAATAAGTCTAAGCAAATATTCATGGAATCAACTTTTTGTCACTGATTTAACCTTTTTTAGAAAAAGTTGCTTTCAGACTCCGAATTTCTACTTCTAAATACCAGTAAAATGTTTAACACATTTCAGGACAGCCATTTCCATATTATTGACATCACGCAGTAAATGAATATTATCATCTCTTTTTAATGGTTGATTACCTAATTACATTTAAGAGCATAATAATCTTGTTGCTATGGATTGGTGTCCACGCAAAAGTCTGTTATAAAGAGCGGCTAATTATGTTCATGTTGGCATTGTTCTGTCTATATCTTTGTATTCTGTGATGCATGTGGAATGTCTGCTAGTTTGATTAGGGGCTAATTAGAATTGTGTCGCTTTTCAAGGCCCTTTTACAACACACAGTCAAAGTGAATAGAAAGTGAGAGACTTTGTTCATCAACTCACTCACACTTTGTCTGTGGCTCCTTCACACGCTGCTCTCCGCCGCACTGTTTTATGTCTCCCTGTTAATCACGTATTCAGTTTAACTTTGTTCTCTTGTTCTCTCCCTTTGCCCATGTGGACCTAATTATTTAGCTTTTCTCCTGGCGTCCTTGGTTCTCAGCCATTTCGTCTTCTTCACTCTCATTTGTTTGTCCAAAGACTGACAAACGATGGTCAGATGAAGAGGCGCTTTCTGAACTTAACGCACAAAAAGGCCAACTCTTCCTGTGTTGTCTTTGTGTTGTGTTGTGCTAGGTTAGCTGTTAGCACTTTGTTAGCATTTTCAAACTTCTTGATTCATGCATTAACTGGTGGGATGCCCTAAATGTTGAGCATTTATTGTCATCAGATGTTGTAATGTGTCTGATCATTAGTTTTTTGGTTTTTTCAATACAAAACAGGTGGCAACTTCCATAAGGCCGTGTATGGTTGTATTTTAAGTAATTGTACAAATATGTATTAAACAACATTTTTCTATACAAAAAGAAATTCATATTGAGCCAAAAGTTACACCTAAAGGAAAAGTGCAGTTCAATTAATTTCAAAGCATTTTTAACTTCCACTGTGAAAGTATTGTGCCTTCAGTGAGGTTGTGATCTAATAAACAAACTGGAAACACTGTTTAATATTCTCATTGCTCAACACAGGTTACATCCCATAAACAAACTTGACACTTTCTAAACTGTCAAATACCAGTAGTTTATTAAGATAGTTCTGTCATACGCATCTTGATCCCATTTTATTTAATTGGTGCCTGGGTTTGCCCTTGTAAAATGCTTAGCTCTATGTAACCATTCGGCAAATGCATTTTGGGCTCAACTCGGGGTATACTAAAGACATTAGCTGTAGGGCGAAAATGTGTCTAAATATCTGCCCTTTATTGCAATGAGGCCTCGGTGCAATTTCCCAGCCCAGTGTGTCCAGATAGATTCAGCGTCCCCTCCTACTCTCCAGTTCGTTCATCGCTTAACACTGCTCTCCCCCGATCACAACAGACACCATCCAACACCTGCTCCCCAGGGAAATAAGCATGGAATCATTTACTCATCTTCCTTTGCTCTCGCTCTCTCCTCTCTGTATCCATCCCTCGCTCTCTTTTTTTTCCCTCTTTTATCTCTCCTCCTTTCTATCTCTCTCTCTCTCTCTCTCTCTCTCTCCATCTGTGCATGTCTGCCCCTTTTTCCTCAATTACTCTGGTGGTGTCATTACAGGTATCGGGCACGAGTGGAGAAAGTTGAGTCGCCTTCAAAGGTCCATGTCTTCTACATTGATTATGGCAACGTGAGTATACTGTGTTGCAATTAATTCACATTCACAGTCGGATCAAAACAGAAGGGGCTAAAGCTAAATAGCAGGAGGGAGCTTCTCCAAAGAGATCTACTCCATCTACTTCTTGGATGTTTTCAGTCAGCATTTGTTTGTTATATTTTGTATTCAAAGGGATATAACTGGCAACATGTGTCTAAGCGGCTGGAGATTTCCGGCAAATACAGTACAAGCTTTTTGTTTTGCTTTGTTTGTCATGCCACTGAGCATAACTTTGTTCCCTTTTTATAGTTACGATCAAAATAGTGCTCTTTATTTCTGAGGATTTTTGGATTTCCCAGAGCACGCAAACTTTAGAGAATGACATGTTCAGCTGGGCAGCCTTCGGCGTTTGGTAAAATTCCCATGATCCATTGGAGTGGCTCTCTGTGTGACTGACCTTAAATGGTGATGGCTGAGGTTTGGCTGGCAGACACAACATGTTTTGGCACGTTACACAAAGTGTGATTCTCCGTGGCCGCCCTAGCACAGTCTAAAATGGAGATATCAGAATACACCCTTACACAGACAGTGTTGACTCATTCAGACCTACATGAATTCTGTGTCAGGTCCGATTACCCTGTAATATCTTTGTAAACTTGACCTGTCAGCACTCGTAGTACAAAATATTATTATTAGCTTGTGCTCTAGATCAGCAGTGCAATTGCCTTTTATTATAAATTACTTACAGTGCTGTCAGAAGCTAATATGGCTTGAGTAAATTTTAATGTTCAAGAGAAACCCAGTCTAGACGGCACAGTCCAATGAACACATTAACCTAAGTTATGAGGGTCATCACATTGGCTCCCCTTTCTAATGTTTTTCTTTGTCTTCTGCCACTTGGTTCACTTTTAGCTTTCTCCAATACACCTTATTTAGACATTTATTTTAACATTTGAAAAGTTTGTGCCCCACAATATTTATAATGTCAAAGTCATTATTCCTTAGTACCAAAACAAGATATGGTCATTCATCACTCTCCAGGTGCACAATATTTATGTGAAATAGTGGTGTCAAAAACTGCCCGCATCGATAAGCAAAAGAATATGAATGAATTGTATTTTTACTGTTGCACTCAAAACTAATAGTATACATATGCAAACATAGCAGTGAGGTTTTTGAAATCCATGAGTTAAAATCCTCTTTAGCTATCAGCAGTTTAAATGCTCATGTCACCAGAGCATCTCTGTGCTTTTGTCATTGGTGTGATCCGACCGCAGTTTGACTTGTGCTTTTATCTGCGCGCTGAAGCAGATGGGGCTTACTGAAAGCGCCCCTGTGTACCACTGCACAAACAGCTGGGCTATGACTTTAAGGTGATACATGGAGTACAAGCAGTCAGCATTTAAACGGCAAATCAGCATCTGTCCATTCCCTGTATGATCTTTCAAATGACATGTGGGAGTTAATATGGTGTCTGACAAATGATAGTGTTACTACATACTACATGTATACATGTTGCCATAGAAATCACACTATTCCTAAATATATCACGGACAACTTCTGGCCCATTCCTGTGCACTTTATCAATACTACCCGTGTCTTACTTTGAGTCTTTCTTTGGTCTTTCAGCGGGAGGTAGTGTCTAGCACTCGTCTGGCCGCCATTCCCCCAGCCTTCAGCACCAGGACCCTGCCTGCACAGGCCACCGAGTATGCCTTCGCCTTCATCCAAGTGCCACAGGATGTAAGTACACCCAAAACAGCAGATGTGCACCATATGACAACCTCTTTGTTAACATCAAATTTCTTGGGGTTCAGTCAGATTTTGAAAATATAAGCAAAAAAAATCCTACTCATATCAGTCTCAAGCTGTTAGACTGGGTTGAGTCTTCATTTCAAGTCTCTGCTTATACATAATGCATGCAGAGCTAAGCAGACAAACCAATGACAAACAACTCTACTGATGTACAGACTCCAGAAATAATTAGCATTCTCAGACAGTGGGATGTTAAAAAGGTAAATTCGACCTTGACACATGCACGCCATAGTAAGAGGCTAAGGTATACAGTGAAGTGCATTTAATAGCCAAGCAATAGCGTTCTTCTCCCTCTGTACCTAATCTTCTTGTTTACTTGGAGTGTTTTGTTAACCCAGGAGACCAGTCGTGTGTGTTTGTGTGTACACGGGAGTTTTTTGTGCATCACAGGGTCAACTCATTTGAAGCCTGCCGATTGCCTGCAGTGTGTATGTGTAGCTCATGTTTTTAATCTGCGTGATCTTGGCTGACACAGTATTCAATATCTGCTTTAATTAGCTTTATCTGGGAGGCTATTAGTTTTATTTAGTGCAGGTAAATGTCCTCACCATTATTTTTGATGTCATAGTTTTCAAAATAATGAGTGCTCCATCTTCATTTTTTTTTTTTTTTATTTGTACCATTATTTATTACAATGCATGCTAAATAAATGTCCCACAGTAAATCCTCACTACCTATAATTTATAGCATTGTAAGTGTTTGAGTGTTATTAATTAAATTTAATGGGCATTTGGGACACTGCTGATGTGTACCAGTTTGCAGGCATCTTGTATGGTGATTAGATTAATTGTTTTGCTTCAGTTTTATTTTATTAGCTGTAAAGGACATAGTGCCCCAATATTCATTCAGAGTAGAATCGGTGTGTGAAGGGTTCTTGCTGCTGGAACAACACTGAGATTCTACACACTATTTTTGATGCTTTTATTTAATCAAATAATTTAAACTTTTGATGAATGTCTTGGGTCTCGAGGGGCCTACAGTAATGTGTAGCTAGATTTAAAAGGATCAGTTTTAGATACAATATGATTATCTTTTTATCTTTTTCACTTTCCAGTCAAATTGAATTGAGACCCTCTGCTTTATTTCAGAAACATTTTCAGGTCGTCAGTCTTATGTAACACCATAAGGCGTGCTTGATGAAATTGACTTTTTAATCATATAGTTACTGCATGAATTATCCCGGAATGGTTTATGAACCAAGGACACAGTGTATGTATTAGGGGTGCAACGATATTTGATATAATATCGAATCATTTGATACTGGTGTCACGATTCGATACACGTGTTTGGTCAATATTCAGGTGCCCCTCCATGTGCGCTGCGTTGCAGCAAGAAAACAGCTCCATAGGGACTTTAGAGCTGAATTATAGCATCTAACAGAGGTGGGTTTTATTGTTCAGTCACTTTTTATTTTACATTGATAGACCCAGGAATGAAAAAGATATTAACTCAAATACTTTACAATCGCTTTGGCTTTACATTAGCTTTAATCAAATGCGCTTGTATATGATTCCACTACACGTCTTGCAATAGACATGATCTTTTTCTCAGACTCTATTTCATAAGAAAACAGTGTGTTGAGACATTTCTATGTAATATAACATAGTTTGAGCGTTTAGAAAGAATATGGGAAAGTGCAGTGTGCATAAAAAGAGCAGGGCAGTGGGGGAGGAACTACTGTCTGCTGCTGCTGCTGCTGCTGCTGCTGCTGCTGCTGCTGCTGCTGCTGCTGCTGCTGCTGCTGCTGCTGCTGCTGCTTCTGCTTCTTCTGCTTCTTCTTCAGATGAGGCTGAGCAGTGCGGACACAGGGAGGACGTGTGAATGCAGCCAGAATAGAGACAGACACAGAAGGAAAAGAAATCACCAAATCATCATTAAAAAAGGAAAAGTATGATAGTGTAACTCCCCTTGCAGTCTATATTAGGGGTAGACTGGCTATATTATAAAATATGCCTGAGAAAGCTCTATTCTTATTTTCACTGAAAATGTTGTAAATCATGGAACCAAATTAACTAAAACACTTCACATATAAACTACAGCTGTACAGTAGTTGTACTGTAATGTATGTATTGTTTCATTAACATCATGGTGTTATTGAGAAAAAATTACATGAATTTTTTTTTTTTTCTTAAAACATCGACATTGAATCACTATCGTGGCCCGTGTATCGAGATATGTATTGAACTGTGGGAAAACCGTATCGTTGCATCCCTAGTACGTATGGGTATAAAAATTGTACTTTCTGTTCTGTATCTCACATATTGTTATTAGTATTTGCACACATACTATGTTATGACAGTTTTTCCAACATATTTTAGACTGGCTGGTCTCCCACTGGCAGAGAATCAAAGGCTTTGGCTCTGCGGAAGCTCCATGTGTTTGTGTGTGTGTTAATGTATGCATGTGTATGTAAGTGAATGTAATGTCCCTACAAACCATGGAAACCCAATGTGTGTGTGCGCTGTCACCTGTCTCATGACTCAAGTCTCCTTAAGGATGAAGTGGCCCATCTGTTGGTCAGCCCGGGGGAGGCAGTCATCACCTCCACTTTAGAGCCCCCAGACACGCCAAACACAAGGCTGACCACAGGGCTGACCGTGGACTGGAGGAGGGCACGCATCTTGTACATTACTCTTCTTTACCCCCTGATTGCTTTCCCTTTTTACATTTTGAAATTCCAATTCGAACAAAAAATAGAAATTGATCTGAGGCACTCTGACAGTAAAGTTCCTTATTTAAATAAATGTAGGAACATGGTCATATGAGGTGACCATGTGAGGCAAAGTAACCAACCAATGAATGAATACAGTGGGGCAAAAAAGTATTTATTCAGCCACCAATTGGGCAAGTTCTCCCACTTAAAAAGATGAGAGATGCCCGTAATTTTATGAGAGACAGAATTGTAAGATTTTTGATTAATTAATTTTGTAAATTCCTCTGTAAAATAAGTATTTGGTCAACTACAAACAAGCAAGATTTGCGGCTCTCACAGACCTGTAACTTCTTTTTTAGGAGGCTCCTCTGTCCTCCACTCGTTGTTTGAACTGGTTCTTAGTATAAAAGACACCTGTCCACAGCCTCAAACTATGGCCAAGACCAAAGAGCTGTCAAAGGACACCACAAACGAAGAGACCTGCACCAGGCTGGGAATACTGAATCTGCAGTAGGTAAGCAGCTTGGGTTGAAGAAATCAACTGTGGGACCAATTATTAGAAAATGGAAGACATACAAGACCACTGATAATCCCCCTCGATCTGGGGCTCCAGACAAGATCTCACCCCATGGAGTCAAAATGATCACAAGAACGGTGAGCAAAAATCCTAGATCCACACGCGGGAACCTAGTGAATGACCTGCAGAGAGCTGGAACCGAAGTAACACACTACGCCACCAGGGACTCAAATCCTGCAGTGCCAGACGTGTCCCCTTGCTTAAGCCAGTACATGTCCAGGTCTGTCTGAAGTTTGCTAGAGAGCATTTGGATGATCCAGAAGAGGACTAGGAGAATGTCCTATGGTCAGATGAAACCAAAATAGAACTTTTTGGAAAAACTCAACTCGTCGTGTTTGGAGGAGAAAGAATGCCGAGTTGCATCCAAAGAACACCATACCTACTGTGAAGCATCGGGGTGGAAACATCGGGCTTTGGGGCTGTTTTTTCTGCAAAGGGATCAGGACGACTGATCTGTGTAAAGGAAAGAATGAATGGGGCCATGTATCATGAGGTTTTGAGTGAAAACATCCTTCCATCGACAAGGGCATTGAAGATGAAACGTGGCTGGGTCTTTCAGCATGACAATGATACCAAACACACTGCCCGGGCAACGAAGGAGTGGCTTCGTAAGAAGCATTTCTCCAAATCTTGACCCCATAAAAAATCTTTGGAGGGAGTTGAAAGTCCATGTTGCCCAGCGACAGTCCCAAAACATCACTGCTGTAGAGATCTGCATGGAGGAATACCAGCAACAGTGTGTGAAGACTCACAGAAAACATATGACCTCTGTCATTACCAACAAAGGGTATATAACAAAGTATGGAGATGAACTTTTTTTTTAATTGACCAAATACTTATTTTCCACCATAATTTGCAAATAAATTATTTAAAAATCAAACAGTGATTTTTATTTTTTTTTATCATTTTGTCTCTCATAGTTGAGGTATATCTATGGTAAAAATTACAACTTGCACAATTGGTGGATGACTAAATACTTTTTTGCCCCACTGTATATGAGTACTGTATAGCTTTGAGCATTAGTGAGCACCCATATATATTAGTGTTCACATATAGTACACAACTAAAAGTAGTCAAGTGTTGTAACCAGATGTCATGTATTCTTTTGAGGTATGTTTTTCTGATTGAGTGGTCACTTTTCCTTACATGACCATGTTCTAACATCTGACGGCTTTTTAAATCTTAATTTCCCCTGAACACCACTTGAGTGGTTGAAAGGTGCTGGCATGTCCACTTTGCCTAAATAAATGAGTTTTACTATTAGAGTGCCTTGGTCCTTCTATTTTTTCCAGTCTACAGTATTTATCTCTTGGTTCCTTGAGGACCACCTGCCTAACATTTGATTTGACCCATTGATGCTCACACCCTTAGTTTTTTGTTTAATTAACAAGTTAGGACATTACATTATATAAAGGTAATGGCAGTCAGATGGCACTGATGTAAATATTGTTAGGCCATCAACAGTATAATGATGGATTCTGTATATTTGAAAAAGTATATAGCAGTTTTACTACTTTATTGATGTGTTTGATTGAATTTCCATTATATTTTTGTTCACAGCACATTGCTTTTCAATTGTCCCTCATTCTGACTACCATCCTGTACACCTTTTTGCCTTGAAAATGCAAATCTAACAGCAGATCAAGTTGTTTGCTGTTTTCAAGATACTTCCAAAGTCCCTGATAAAGCCTGAATGTTACAACATTTGCTGCTTTGCTCAGAACAGTTTGTTATGAAGCATAAACATTCAACTTTTTCTTTCTTTAATAATAATCTTTAATTTTCAAACTCGGCCACAGATGATGGTAACAACCCACTCAATTCAAAGTGTAAAAGCAGTACATTTTTACACTTTCATGTGCCTTGTTTGGCATTTGGCAGCCTTTAAAGTGCTTTAGTTGGTGCTTTTACAACTTTTCCTTTGGTTCTTTGAAAAGAAAATTCTTTTTACACAATCATCAGTTATTCTGCAGCACTAGGCAGCAAGGATTTGACGAGAAGCGTTTTAATATTTTCCCTCTATGTAGTTAACTAGTTAAAGAGCCATACAGTTATACTATTTCCCTAAAGTTACCCCTGTATTAGTTGACATCTACTATACATTTACTCCTCAACACACCATTCTAAATATAAATCAGGTCAGTTTTTCTCATTTGACCTCACAACAAAGTCCTGGAATCTCATACGTTGAATATTTGCAGTTTGTCCATTGTCTCGCTCTTCTGCCCACCCTCGCCCCTCAGATCTCCCCCGCAGCGCTTCTGACAAGTTTAACCACAGGGAAAGAGCAGGGGACAAAAAGCAACCCTTCGGTTTGTGCCTCCAACAAGCACTCCCCTGCCCACACATGCTACGCTCACACATACAGCAGACGCGAACGTACCCAAGGGCAGCCAGCTCGAAGGGGGTTGCTATGGAGACAAGACCAGGGTGAGGAAGAGAGAGGGAAGAGGAGAGATGGATGATGACCAGAGAATGATTTTTGTTTTTAAGTATCTTTCTGTATTTGAAGATACCGTACCCTTGTTTTTTTTTTTTTTTTTTTTTTTCCTTTCTGAGTCTCACTTCTGGAGGATGTGGGGTCAAATTACACCGTCGCCTGCTCCATCATCTTCCACACTTTGTTCAATCAAACCCTGGCCTTTATAGAAGAGAAGGTTGAGAGTAGGAGAGGGCAAGAAATCCAACAGCAAAATGGGAGGAGAACAAAAGAACGCCATGCAGGGAGAGTGGGTGAAGTTGTTAAGCGCTTCCAGAGAACTTCAATCTTTGCCAAGTGCTTCATTGCCGCTTTGATTGCTTCACAGCTGGCACATTATGTATGAACTAGCCCTGGCCTTTTCCCGTTAAGATTCTGTTTGTCTTCACCTTCCCCTTAACATAATATAACATAATGAAACAATGCATATTTAAGTTGCTTACATGGGCTTGTTGTGTTTACTTTTGTGTATTATTATGCAATTTAGCAATCAGCCGCCAATTATCCTCTTTTCGGTCTATAGGAGGATGCCCGGGCGGATGTGGTGGACTGCATCGTGCGAGACATTCACAACAGCCAGTGCCTGCTAAACATGGAGTACTCCGGAGCAGCCTGCCCTCATGTCACGATACAGTTCGCAGACACAAAGGAGGATGTGGGTCTGGGCCTGGTCAAAGAGGGCTTAGTGATGGTGGAGGTGCGCAAAGAGAAGCACCTGCAGAAGATGGTGAGTGGAAGTCAAAATGCAGACAGTGTTTCCGTGCACACCCGAAATCAGATCATTATTGGATTTTTGAATTATTACATTACTAAAATGCCATGTTAATAGTTGCATCTGCTCACACATGTGCAGGTTTTGGAAAAAAGGGCAAACTAATGTGCTAAAAAAAAAAAAAAGTCATCTTAAAATTCATTGAACTTCCAAATACAAGAGTTACTCCATTGATTAACCAACACATGGCACTAGATGTTCTTGATCAGATTTGTACATGTAAAGTAAAAACATAGGCTTGTTCTAGTTATCTGACTTTTACTGGCTATGTAAATGTGCCCAGTGTTAGTGAAAGCAATAAGCACCATACTGTACAGTCGTACTCTATTGATTTGTCTGTTGGGCCATTATGACAGCTCATTAATCAATGTGGTGCTTTTGAGTAGCAGCGTTTGACATCTTCGCTTGTATTCCACTAAACGCTCACAGGTATTGTAGTTTGCGTAAAGTCCACGTTCTTGTCAATCAGTGAAGCACACCTTTTCAATTTTAGTTTAGCAGTCCATTCAGTCGGACACATTGCTCACGCTTTTATTTCTACTCTTTATGATAATTTAACTAGCACTCTCAAAGTGACTCTGTACATGAAAGATAAAGAAAAATGAGGCAAATTCATTCTCTCCGCAATTACTGCTACTGCTCACCGCTCTTATTAGTCACTCTGTCATTTATTTAAAAATTGAAACGCAACAAAAGAATGGAAAAATAATCCACATTACAAAGTACTTCATAATCAAATCTAAATGAATATTCATGTAAATTATAGGCCAACAGAAAAGCCAAATTGTATCTACGCACTTTGCATCTAAGCCAAATTGCATCTACGCACTCACAGTTCACTCACGGCATGCTGAACACAAACTCGTTTTTGTGTAGCACCAATAACAGGTCGAGGAGGCGGTCAATAAAGCACTGTGCATCATTGTAAGAGTGTTTTGACCTCTGACCTCTAAAGGGTAGCCTGGGATTATAATGCACTGTCAGAGTAATGGGCCCTACAGAGAACAGACAGTGATTAAGCCCATGCACACATACCACTAATGGGCCTACAGACTCCATAGATTTAGGATTTGTTCCAAAGTAATGCCACGTTATAGTTTCATAGAATTCTTAATGAGAACACTTTACATTTTTTAACACCTAAATGTTCGCTCTTAGTAACTCTTAAGTATAATCAATAGAATTTGAGTGCTATTGGTAAAAGCTGTAATATGTAAATGTTCTGGTTGTCCCCATCGAGAAAAACTAGGCCTAGTAGTGTCCCAGGCTTGTCTCTATGGTGACAACTTTAGTGCCATGCTGGGGAATATTCCAGAAAAAGCATCACAAAACATTATTTACAACAGAAGTCATTTGTATACTTTATGTATACTTTAAGTTATGATAGCTGTGTCCTAATGGAAAGAGCTTTTTCTGTGTCATCATTGCAAGATGAGGTACAGCTTTTTTTGCTTTATAGCACATTTAAAACATAACCAAGACATTGCAAAGTACAAGTTGATCAGTCATCTGATCAATGAAAAACAATCCTTGAACTTGTTTGTTTTGCCGAGTCCACTTTAACTATATTTGTGAATGCAAATCTCTGGCTCAGATTCATTAAATTGATGCTGCTGTTCTTTGTGCAACAACACTGTAATTTCTCTCTGGGTCAGAAGACCAGAGCGTTGTTCAAAGAAACCTTTTGTTGATCTCAGGGCCACTATCCCCATTTTTCTTTTTGTTTTAATTTTTGATGGTGTACAATCTTGTGTAGTTCTTTGTCTGCATAGGCTGCTGTCCCTCTACTCACTCCCTATGACTTATTGCAGAAGTAACTTGGCCTTTATATCTCCACCATTTTAGTTCTTTTCTGTTCAGTAGTTTTTCATGGCTCATCTCTTATCTTTAGTTTTCGAATATAAATCATGTTTAACCTACACTAGATTAATTGCTCTCGTAAATATTGGTGTAGAGTTTTAAGACAGATGCGCTTTTGTCATTTGCTGTCCTGATTGAGGATGAATAAAGTGCATCATGTAAAAGGCCATGACCCAGAAATGGATCTATGGAATTAGGGCATGTATATCCCATAATATACATATATTCATAAGCTCATCCACATGCACTTTATGGACTTATTGTTTAAAGCATGTTTAGAGGTTTTCCTGTTGTAATCGGTCAGTGATATTATTGCTCCATTATACTAAGGCTCTTAAGGAAAATGGGGCATTATTTTTAGTTGTAAGTGCTGGTTGTGCTCTTGTCTGTTGTTGAAGCTTCTGACCAAATGGTTTAACAGATACACAATGTTGATCATTAAAATGGGTTGTTGTAAAAACAACAGTAATTGCTCTGCTTGGGTGGCAGAGAAGTGACTAGCCTGTCAAACATTTGGTCTGACAAATGAAATATGGCATAAAATAACAGTCTCTACTGTGAATAGTTTTAAGCATGCTGGGTGTACATATCAAATACGATGCCACTCACTACTAGTGGTGTAAGCCAAAAATGTTCTTAATGCTGCATTTTTTATCTATATAAAATGCCAGTCAGTTGATTTTGATAGTACTGTTGTGCCAGATATAGTGTCACTACACCCTACACCCACCCAGAAAAGATGGCTGTTAACACATCTTTCGTGCTCTGCTGGTTTGGCCGGTGTTCGCTGTCAGCAGCAGACAACAACATGGCAAACAAACGTCCACATGCTCCCCGTCTCGCCCAGTCACCTCTCCTAACTGACATGAGTGGATGTCTCCTAAGTTCATTAGTGCTACGAGCTAATAATCTCCCATTGCTAATTACAAGTCAATTACTTCTGCAAGTGTCTGTCATTGCCTTACCAATTATTATCAGCCACCAACAGTGATGCTGCCTGGCCTGCTGTATTGAACTAGGTCTAGTTGTAGCAAACATTATTTAAAGAAAAAAGGCCTTTACCAGCTCACACTGGAGTGCACTGGCTATAAACTGGCTTTGTTATAAAGGTAATGTAGTGTTTGTGTCAGCAGAAGGCAGATTAACAGCTGTGCTGTTCCTCTACAACAGTGAAACAGGAGTTTTAATTACCCAGCAGTAGCCTCTTGGGAACTGTAGTTTTAGTCTCCCTTTTATCTTATTTTTGCTAATGTATTTATACTGAGGCCTTGCTTTTTAATGTATGAGTGCTCAGCAGCTCTTTTAAGTAGTGCATATCATTTAAAGGCCAGTATGGCAGCCTTTAAGTGGCAACTAACATGTAATGCATTTTTTCTCTTTATACTTAAACTGCCTCATGGGTAGCCATAGTTTGCTTACAGCTATTGCAGATTCCCAGTATAGTTAATAGTGCAGCTGTCCCATTCGCAGTAATTGTGCTAATGGGGGTTGAAATCATCAATGAAGATAAAATGGCACACTGAGAAGCGATAGTACAAATGAGGCTGCATGTGTGTAATCCATACAGGAAATCAGGAAGCAGCTCACACACACAAAGTGTGCCTCCGGGGATGGCTTGTTTCATCTATCAAAGTGCGCCGCTGCTGTTTGGTGCACATTCTCTGGCTCAGGAGATGTAGTCTTGTGCCTCCACGCTGCTAAGCCACTGGTTTGGACACTGATGATATGCCTCTTGGGAATCTTGTGTTTCTGTTCAGTAGGTTCACTGTAACAAAATGAGGCCTCGTGGGCGAACAGGCTTTCTTATCATGTCAGTGCTGTTGTGGCTTCCAGAAGAAAGCAGCAAATCTTAAAAACAAATACAAATCTGTGGATAATGTTTCTGTAGCCATCACTGTGGCCTGTAAACTTGTAAATGTGTCATCCAGGAAAGGCTTTTAGCGTAACCGGACCACCAATCGAGCGCCTTTCAGCCCGCTGCCCTCTCTGTTCAACCCCACTGCCTGTCACGGCCCATCAGGAGCCTCACAGCGGCCGGCACCATAGGGCACACATGCACGGACCTACGCACATACACACATTTAGCATCTGAATTTCATGGGGATACGACAGCATGACTGCTCCCCCCCAGTGACTCAATACCTGATTTACAAGTAGAGTTAGGGATGGGCTTTATTACTGGACATATTTTGCCACCCTGCACACATACACATTAAGCTTAGCAGAACATTGGTCCCACCGCTCCCAATAGTGCATGAGTCTTTACAACATATCAAACAAAATGCTTAAGAAGAGAGCAGGAGAGATTAGCATGGGTTGTAACTGTGAATATTCATTTTACATTTGTCACAGGTGTTTTTTTCCCCCTCTGTTCCTCTGAACGTATGTAGCATGCTCAGAGCCTACATTAGCTGAATGTCTTTGAACATGACCTAGGTGCTGTGCCATGGACCCCTGCTGCTGGCTTTGTCATCCCACATTCTCACAGGCTCCTAATCTCCTTTGACAGGCACGCTGTAGGGACCAATGTGCAACATGGTGCAATCCCAGTAAAACCAGTGCACACAGCAGCTTTGACATCGCTTTAAGAGATATTTCTACAGTCAGGGGGAGAATGTTGCATACAGTAGAAGCCATGACTGTGTAAATAATGAAATAGTCATTTCTAATCATCAGTGATAGGGTCTGGAGGAGAAATTTTATCTTTTTTATGGCAATAATTAAACGTTTGTCTTTTCAGGAAATTAATATAGAAAACCAATGTATCCATTTTCAAGTGAATTTGAATCAAACATTTATGATTGATCAATAAACCTTTAACCACAGAAGTTGGAACCTGCAAATGAAGTCAATGGTCTTGTTGTTCTGTGATGGTTTTGACTTTTGATGAATTTGTTTTAAGATAATAGAATATCGCTAATGTTCAGCAGGAGGTACAAATGATAATTCCTTATAATGTTGGGCAATATGGAGCAAATAATATGTATCGATATATTTTGCTATATCTTGATATACTATATATATATCTTGATATATTTACAGGAAAAATAACCCCCCAAAACTACTGCTAAAACAAATATACCAAATTCCACAAGGTCTTTTTTTATTTAAGTGCATATAGGTAGTCAGTTCATGTAGGAACAATTTCATATTTTCAGTTTCTTTTCATTTAAAAATAAAAAACCTCAACTCAAGCTCATGTTCACATTAACTCTGTTAACCACACGATAACCAGAACCCTGAGCTCCTTTAGCCTAGGAAGCTCGGGAGGTTCCTTATTTTAACAGACCCATGTTCCTCCCCAGCGGTCAGGAGCTCTGATATCCCACAATCCACTGCACAGATCAAACAGAACGTTCAACACTACAGCAGATTATTCATTAAAATCTTCTGCATAAATAAACTCAACTTTTCAACGTATAAACCATAACTACGATAGAGCCACATCAGCCCGTTTGAGATTATAATGTGTTTAATTCAGCCTTGTGCACATTTGTTTTACAGAAACAAAACTTAAAACAACTAATTTGTTTGAACTATAAACGCTGAATAAAACAGCTCGTTCACCCTGATGTGTTCAGCTTCTGTTGGACTAAAGGACACGACTCAGTGGAATAGGAGTGTTCTTTCTGTGAGAGGATGTGCAGCTGATGGTGAGGAGGTAAATGGTGGAAAAGGTTTGTGGTGCTAGAAGCTTTGGTTGGTACCAACTGTCAGCATTCACAGGCGCGGCCGTGTCGAATGAGACAACACGCGAGGGGAGGGCAAGGAGGCGGGGCGAGCACAGAGAATCCAAACAAGTGAAGCGGCAAACTCAGAAGTAAATATAAGCATTATATTGATGTATACGATATGTCAAAATCCATACCAAGTTTAAAAAATATCTATATATAATATATTTTAAATCTTGAGATATCGCCCACCCTAATTCCTTATACTTCATTTCTTATTCTTCAGTCCAAAAGAGCAGACCCAGTGCTTTGATTATTCACTTGCTTTTCAGACATGCCATGTCCAGAATTGGCAGGTTAGCAATGCCGTTTTAGCATGGTGTGAAATCAAAAAGAAGCCGCTCACCTACGCACCAACCGCACACAACCTGTCGCGGCGCTGTCCTCTGGAGTCCTGTCACAGATCTCACATTCACACAACTGTCCCCACAATGCCACCTGCACCTGGGCACAGCTCAGACCAATGTGCGTAGAGAAAGACACACAAACGCACACAGCCAGATGGATTCACAACCAGCCAGACACGCACACATCCAAAACACCAGAGATACCACCTGCGCCTCAGCTCGCCCAAAAACAAGCTCTATGGAGACAGTGGAGTTTAACAATATTCCTAACTTATAATGCTTGATTTGTAGGGAGCATTCTAAAAGTTTAATGATGATGACCAAACCGTCTAAAACCTAAATTAGATTACTATCGACCACTTAGCAAAGATATCTACTTTGCCCTGGCCTGTTTCTGCTGAGGCTATATAACGGTGTTCCCAACCAGGGGTATGGGCACATTTGGGGGTACTACACAAGCACTCAATCACTTCAGATTTTAAAAGGTGAAATTGAATAGTATTTGATTAAAAAAATCATTCTAGATAAGTCAATATAATGGTATAAATTGATAATATACTGTAGTAAAGCTTTATTTATCTAGTACCCATGTTTGGGGGTCCTCAGAGGGTGACACTAATCATTGGGGTTACTCAAAACAAAGAAGGTTGGGAAATCACTGAAATTTAACTTATGTAAAACAAATGAGTGCTGTAACAAGCAGATTTCTAACTCTCAAACAATTCATACATTTACAATGCATCTGTCAATTAGAATTTTTAATAGACAAAGTTAACTAAACAGATTTTTACAGGAATACATCATTATAACTCATGGTGGAACTTTGTCTTCCTCAAACTGTTGCAGCATATTCATTTTGATCATCTTAAACTCTCCAGTCTCGACCCTGTAAGTGTGGAAGTCTATCAGAAGTCCAAAATGGCTGAAGAAGTAATCCTTCACATACAGAGCTTTGGGGACAGCACATTCTTTTGGCAGCGTTTTAGAGATCTGCCACTGTCATCAGCCACTGCTCACCAAACGTGGCATCTGTCTGGCATATGGGAGCCCTGTAGGGTCATCCAGACATGTCCACGGTCACCCACCGCCTTCTGCCATCAAAACTCCCACCAAACGCTGCATTCTCTCTCCAGGCATATTATCCCCACTTTCATCATGTGCCATTCATTTTTTTAGCATCACTTTGGTCTTGGTCTTCTTGTGCATGTAAACCTGGTTTCCACTACCACCCAAACGTTAGGACACATTTTTTTCAGTTAGTCTTTTTTTATGTGACTGTTTACATGTAGATTCTCACTTAAGACATCAATAACCATAAATAATGTACACAAATGGGATATAGTATTCCAAAAAGTTTGAATTGAATCAAATCATGCTTTATATATAAAATTCTTAAATGGTCAGCATTTGCTTTGATCAGTGCTTTTTTGAAAACCATTTCAGGTGCCTTCATCATGAAGCTCATTGTTAGAAGGCCAAAGGTTTGCCACACTTTTGACAAAGGGATCTTTGAAGATCTTGAATGTGAAATATAAAAGTCAAATATTTTTAATCTTGGTTCATATATGTGATGTTTTCAATATGTTTTAGATTCCTTTTATATGCAACATTTTGAGGCGGCACGGTGGCTGAGTGGCAACACTCAGGCCTCACAGCAAGAAGGTTGCGGGTTCGATCCCCGGGTCGCCCGGGCCTTTCTGAGTTTGCATGTTCCTCCCCGTGTCTGGATGGGTTTCCTCCGGGTACTCCGGTTTCCCCCATCAACCCAAAACATGCAGCACCCCTATGAACTAACATCAAGGACCATAATGTCCACCCTCCTGTGGGCTCACCACCTGCAGAGGGGTTCATAGGGGGGGTCAGGTGCTATGAGTATTGGGCAGCAAGCTGCCCCCGCGACCCAGCTGGATTAAGCGGGAGATGATGGATGGATGGATGCAACATTTTGAGGACATTTTCCCATTCAAAAGATAGTGTATGATATTTTGTTTTTAATTGTTCATTGCTATGGCAAC
This sequence comes from Odontamblyopus lacepedii, assembly GCA_034769755.1. Taxonomy (NCBI): domain Eukaryota; kingdom Metazoa; phylum Chordata; class Actinopteri; order Gobiiformes; family Gobiidae; genus Odontamblyopus; species Odontamblyopus lacepedii. The sequence goes on along the minus strand of CM068344.1, from coordinate 31,704,048 downwards.
AGTTATCATTTTTCATCATTCTGAAACCTATGGAAATACAATGTAGAAAGTAGTAACTGTAAACAAAACAGAATGAGGTGTGTGTATGTAACGTGTAGTGTAGACATGTGTACCTCGCGTGAGAAGATGACTTCCTTTGACACAACTTTTCTCCAGATGGGGCTTTGCTTCTGTCAAGACTGTAAATGAGCTATTATGTCTCACTACAGGAGCCCATAGAGAAGCTATAATGGAAGCATCCGGTGTAGGAAAAATGGAGTGGGTTGAAACTGTCAGCAGCTCTCTGATTGGCTGTTGGGCTGAGCCACAGCTCATGCGTTAGACAGATTTGGAGAGATCCAGGAGGCGCCCCTCTGACCAGAGAACAAGAGGGCTCACCCTGAGAGCTGCAGCGTGACGACTCATCATCTGCACATTGTTCTGTAGTGCTCTCAGCCGCTGCACAGCTCTGGGGCTGTGATGCTCAGATGCCAACGCTTTGGAAAGACTGCAGTTCATACTCACGACGACTGTTCTAGTTAGTCGCTTTCACACAAATGTAATTTTTGTCCTTTGTGTTCCCCTGTTGTGAGATCCACTCGAGGAGATATGACACCTCGCTCCCACATGCCGCTAATTTTTACCTCCAGCTCTCTGAAAGCTGAGAGAAAAAGCAGGCCTCTCACTGCTGCAGGCACTCGGGCTTTCCAATAAAGTCCAAATGGCATCACTGGCCTTTTGTGTGTGTGAAATATTGTCTGCTGGCATCTCCACATGATGACATCTGCCTGATGGGACCCACACGCCATATTCAAACACCTTCTAAAAAATGTCTCCTTTAGCTGGCTGTGATGGATGCCTTGTGCAGTTTCATGTGCATTAGTTTGAATAGAGGCTGCAGCTCTGCTGTGTGTCGTGCCATGTGCAGTGTAGCGATCAAATAAGTGTACCTGCCTATGCCGGCACAGCAATTAAACTTCACTGTCCTTTCCAAATGAACAGCTTTAAGGCCTCTCATGCTCAGCTTGAGAACCAGAAGAAGAAATATTAGCAAAGAAAGTCAAGTCTTTACCTTTCAAATTATCTTTAGTGTTCACACAAAAAGTATCTCTGGAGCTCAGCTCCTTATTGCCTCTTGTGGTGGAAGAGGTTTCAAACAATGTTTTTAACATTGAAAACCTATTCTAGATAACTACCATCAACCTTTTCTTTCATGGACCACAGACTGTATAAATGAGGGATTACGTTCACACGTTATATTTTTTTGCAAAAACATAAAAAATTATAATCATAATTATGATTATAATTTTAACCTTACACCATGTCAACCCGTTGCCACCTTTGTGCACTATATTGTGACGACTCTGATTAGGAGCCAGACTCAAGTGTAGTTGGTGACATGAGGCGAGCAGGCGCTCACTGATGGAGCACCTCTCCTCTGGAGTGGCTCAAGTGCACTGAAACGTACTGTGATGAGGCCCTGACCCTGCTCCGCTCTGTACTGTACAGCTCTATAAGCTCCTGCAGTCACAGCCACTCGCAGACAGCATGTGTTTTCTTGATCTTGCTGATCTTCAGAGAACACCATGTTCTCTGCATCTAATGTCACAGGGAGTGTCTGTGTCCTTTACTCAAACTGGAGCTTGGTGGAAAAAGTTTTAATATTAATGAAAGCAGCAGGGTAAAGTAATGTCCCTGGGTTCAAAGTCGGCGCTGATTTAGTGTGATCTTCTGAAACCGGATAAGTATGCTGATCCCTTTTTTGTGCCCCAGGTGACGGAGTACCTGAACAGTCAAGAATCAGCAAAAAGTGCCAGGGTAAGTCACTTTTTCCACTATGTCTCTGCTCAGTCTGTAACATCTCATCCAGCCTTCTGCACAGCTTTCACTTTTAACATCAGCACATATTATTTCAACCATTCAGCACCACAAGTTTGTTTTATCTTCCCTCTTTCTCCTTCTCAAGATGCCACACATTACATTGGCAGTCCACATAGTCCCATATGGACTGCTGCCCACAGTCTGTGCGGGTTCATACTGTGAAAATTGGGGGGTGTTGATGTTCAGCTGGGATGGAGAGGAAGTGAGAGCACTCATATGCACATGTATACTTATAGCCTTCACAAGGAACAGACAAAGCCAGGTTGGGAAGCTTTGACTCTGGAGCCCGCTAGCTTTGTCTGGTTGAAATGACGACATTTGGTCTAACTGGATAATTGAAAACCATAGCAATGCCATCTGAAAAAGTCTACTTAAATTGACTGTATAATGATATCAAGGGGGATTATTTGTCACTGTTACATAAAGCCACGAAATAGAAAGGGAACAGAAGAACGACGAGCTGAAACCCCGGAGCTCATGGACATGATTGGGTCCTATTTAGTGTCGACACATGTAAGCGTCAACTCTCCAGTCAGCGTGTTACCGCTCACAGGCTGTTTGTGCCGTGAGTCAATCAGATGGACCAGGCTAATCACAGGTATACTGTCTGCTCCCGGTGGCACTGCACAACAACTAGCAAGGGAAAAAAGCTCAAGTGTGCGAGACGGAAAATGGCAATGCATACACGCCGCTCCATTCATCCTAATAACGAGCGCTAATTACCACAGTCGCTAATTAGCTATGAATCACGGCATTAACAGCTGAGCTGCATGCTTCTGAGTGCCAAAAAGGAGGCTCCCACACAGGCCCTGCTTGTACAATCACACAGTGCTCAGATGCTCACTTTCTTTCACATTCAAATCAGCGCCACCTTAGTGGCACACATGGAGCCAAGGGCGCCATGATGAAAGCAGCATTTAGCAGGAAATGTATGATGGTTTATGAGGCGATGCACGGTGTGAAAGGATGGAATGGGAGAAGTAATAGACTGGGTGGCATTTGAGGCAGTGTGAGCCTGCAGCTTGGATGGGCAAGCACAAAGAGTGCTACTAAATGGAGCCAATCATGGTGTGGCCACCTTAATGCAGCTTTGGAAATCCATACATTATAACTCTGCTGTTATACTTGTTGTACTTGTTTACTTTGCTTTTCCTTCTTGCCTCTGTGTTTAAAAAACCCCTCTGTTCTCCTTGCAGCTCAACATTTGGCGCTATGGAGATTTCCGTGCAGATGATGCCGATGAGTTTGGTTACAGTCGTTAAAGAAATCTGAAAAGGAAGACCATCCAGTCAACATCATTCCAAAGACCAACATGGACAAAAATGATGAGAATCTTAACCACCAACATTCTCTCACTCACTTTTTAATATATCAAATTCAGTCCTCCAGTACTTGCGTCTTCTTTTTTCCTAATTCTAAAAAAAATGAACACAAAGGAAAATGGTTGTTCTTGATCTTGTTTTCTCTATATAGCCACTGCCAGCTCCATCAGCCTGCAGTTTTGCCAATCTTTGTCATTTGCCATGTTATGTTTGAGCAGACTTCCTGTGTGATAGGCTCTGTTCTGTGCTCTTTTAGTCACTGCTTTCCACTGTACAGTGAGGGATTGTCTCTTAACAAAACAATGCTTCCCTGAGGATGACCTGTAAATGTGCGGAGAATATGTCCAAAAGTGTGTAAAAGGATTATTTTCCAAAAGTAGCTGCAGCCACACAGACTTTATTCACTGGTGCATATCTGTGTGATGTCCACATTTGCAGACGTTTTGTGAGGAGTGTCTTTTTTTTTCACAGTCCCATTTTTATGACCCGTAAACTATGGACGCCATCATTTGATATTTTATCTCAATAGCTCAAGCAAAGTTTACATTCTAATGTTATGATCATGTCTTTGGCAGTCTCCTGTCTGTCTCTATGCCATAGCAAAAACAGTGTTTGAATTTGTTTCCTTATAATGGACCTTTGCATTCTATTAAAATCTGCTAAATAAAAATAAGCAAATGAAATAAATGTGGTCCTTTTATTCTTTCACACAATAAAGATGCACTATGCAACCTGTAGTGGAGAGTACAGTCTGCTTGTCTCCATGATGTTGCTTTGCTTGGAATGTTCCACAATGTGCAAAAGATGTTTTTGTTGCTCAAAATATCTTGGAAAACATGCAATCTTACTATAAGCAGGGTCACCTCTATATATTTGACTTGTCACTTGGCCTAGTGGTGTTGCCTACTTGTCTCATTGGAGATGGATAAGTTTAATGTGGAACATCTCATGCAAAGTAAAACCTCTAGATTGATATAAGTGATGGACACCACTTGAAAAGTTGTATCACGGCATTTCTCCAACTCAAGGGAGCGCCTAGTAGCTCTGTCTAAGGAAACTGGAAATTTCCTTTTAATGTTCTACAGCAGCATTTATATAAAGGGACAACTTCAGCTAGTGCCATTACAAACATTTCTGTTAGAAGGCAAAATGTATGGTAATGTATTCATGGGTTTCTAGCTATGGCAACAGACCTCCGCCATGGAAATTAAAATATTACAATCAAAATATATCTTTTGAATGTGGAAAGGACTGTTACTGCTACATTAGTCAAAATTGTAAACCTTTTTATTGAACATTTAACTTAAATCAGACTTTTAAACAGATTTTAAAGTAGAAATTCCAACATTGGGTTAGTTGTTTTATGCTCAAAGCTGTAATTTTCTGTAAACTGTTATAATTTCAGCTTCCATTTGTTTCAGGGGATATGTATTCATGATGACAACTTATGTTTGGGGTCATATTCTTAATTTCTTTATAATCAGTGTGGCTGTACCCAGAACGCAGTTAAAAGCTGCTATGTAATGTACTGCCTATAAACATTTAATGGGCCCTGCCTTATAAATAAAAGCTTGGTTCCACATTAAGAGACTGTAAGACTCAGAGCTTTGCCAAATCTGACATAAAGAGCCGGAGGGTCTCCTCTCATTACTTATATGGACCAACTTCATGAAACCACTTTTCTAAATGAGATCCACTCTACACAAAAGTGATCAAAACATATTTACAGTGTTTGCTAACAATTCAATACAGCTGTATTATTACAACATGAAGTGCTCCTTTAATGTGACATATTATGAGAAACAATATGGCAGGACATAGGAACACTTGTTTTCCTCTTGGAATTAAACCCTTCAAAATCATGGCCAGGGGTTGTTGTTGCAAATGGCCTTGAAGGAGAGCAGCCAGTAATGAAATGGAGCTGCTTAACATTCACCCAGTGTTTGAAAACGGGCTTCCACCTCCCAGATATGTATTTCAATTAGACATGGAAGCGTTTGTTGTATGCTTTGCCCCTGATAGATGACGCGCAGTGGCAGTGGCTTTGGCCTGATTACAGACCCAATCAGACCATAGGCAACAGGATTACTATTCACAAGTCACTATGAGACTATGAGTCCAAAACAAGAGTGACACTGGGCTGGCAGTACAGAGGTGTGTGGAGTTTGTGCCCACTAATTTATGATAAATACAAATATGCATATTGCCAATTTTCATCCAATTGTACTTAAAGTTAAAATCGTTTACTTTTACTTTCTTTACTTGAGGGGGGGTCTCCTACGTGAGACACTGAGACACGCAGGTGAAGCCACAAGGCCAAGTTAGATCTGTGGAGAGGCAACAATACTCATTAAGAATGTTTTGGAACTTTCCAGGCAAAGCTTTACAAGAAAGAACCTGAGAGTTACCCATCCTGGTGGCTCTAAAATAGTTGGAGCTCATTCAACAAAAAACATACTCTTCGTTTTATACCAAAGTATTATATCTTTTTAATAATGCTACTTTCACACTTTTCTTAAAAACTTGAATAGACTTGAAAGTTCTATATTCACTAGCAAGATTGATCCAAAGAGGGACTCCTTGGATTGAGACACTTCGCTCCTTTGGTTTTGTTCTAAATGCAGGTTTAGAAAAAAAATGAGTTCCTCTTAATTTATAACGACTTTCTCTTATTTTGAATCTGCTTTGCAAGCTGTTTGGTAATGCTATTTGGTGAGCTTTGTACATAGTTTTGAGGAGGTTATAGTCTCCCAATCCTTTAAATTTTAACGTGTCTAATTGTATAAATTGCAACAACACTCATTAAGAATGTTTTGGAACTTTCCAGGCAAAGCTTTACATCATGGAGATGGAAAGAGCCTGAGAGTTACCCATCCTGGTGGCTCTAAAATAGTTGGAGCTCAGTTTCAGTCCAGTTTTGGCCCCATTTTGTCAGGATTTTAAATGGTTACAAACAGATCTAGAGTTATATACACAAGAAAAGACTATTTTACTATTTTAACAAGGACTTGCAGAGAACACCTTCCCTAATTCCAGGTGCCAAACAGCAGTCAGGAGCCTCCAAATCAAAGATGGCCAGAGCAATTTATCACTGGTGTTCATGTCCAATTACCAGAGGTGGGATGAGAAATATGCTCTCAGGGCAATTAAGAATCCTGTCTGCGCTGTCAGCTCCGTCATGGGCTGAGCAGACGACTTTGTCTTTGCCACGCACACCCCGACTATTCATCCTCTCCCCTATTTCCTCTCCTCTTCCTTGGGACATTACTCACCATGTTTTACCACAGCTGAATACACAGGGCTGCCTTAACATTATGACCACCGACAGGAAAGGAGAATTACTTAAATTATACCTTCTTTAAAGCACGTGTCATTTGGCAGCAGTTGATGTGCCGGTGGGGAATTGTCTACATTATGGCATCAAACTGGTCTATCTTGCTCTTATTAAATTATACGTGTTTTATAGCTGACAAAAGTGATAATTATGCATACTAGCTGCGAACAGGGTCACCTCTCCACAGATCAGACCTCTAACTTGGCTCGGTGTAATAAGTTTACGCCATACAGCCGAACATTCCAGCTAAGCATAACATTTCTATAGACACAAACCAAAAGAGCACAAACTTTCAGCGCCCTTGCTATTCAAAGTAAAAGGAAAATTACGCTGAAAATGCTTAAAATGTGTACGCTGATTGTGCAGGATGGCCAGGGAAGGTGACCACATATCCTTTGTTTAGGCCTCCATCCCCATCCCACTTTTTCATTTTTGTATAGAAAGTGAGATTTATAGAAAACACAATCATGTAAGGTGCAGTAACTTTCTGGATTGTAATACTGTAGTGATCTATTGCCATTCATATTTTGATATTTGTGTCATGGGGGTTAAAATGGGGCTATGGAAATGTTTGTAGCTCAACTTGTCCCACTTTTACTACTATTTGAGTCACCCTATGGCCAGGGGTCCGTGCACATACCAAACTTTAGGCAGGTGCCGATGCTGTGAAATAAATTCCTCGTCATCACAATTTAAAATGCTTATTCTTGTAGTCAGTAAACCCAAAAAGGTTAAAGCATATAGAAAAACATTTGAGCACTCTTTGTAATTTCTTTGGAAAATTCATAATTTCATGCTGGGGGAGTTCTACGTGTACTGTATCTGACTAAATGTTCAGCAGTTACCACGGTGACGCAATGAAAACTCAAGGAAAAAACATAAAAATGGATTTAAACAAGACATTTTCAGGAGCCTGTGATCAGCAGGAGTGTTCGTCGTCCCATCTGGGCGTTTGATTTCAGCGAAAATGGTGAGCGTTAGGGCTGAAACGATTAATTGAGTTAATCGATTAAATCGATTAGAAAAATGCATAGATTATTTTTTTTTGCCTCGATGCTTCATGTTATTTTCATTCGCTCAGCGATGGCCGGAACCTTTTGTGGTAGAGGTAAAGTTTCCGCACGACCACTGCACTTCACTGTACACAAAACAGCGCGGCGCCCATGGATGTGTAATAAGAGCGCACACCTCATCTCCTCCCGTACGCCGCGCACACCTCATCTCCTCCGGTACACCGCGCTGGACCGTGTCTTGTCACGGACGCTGCATGGACCGTGCGTCCTCCTGTGCGCCTCTAAACCAGAACACCAAGACTAAAACCAGGTCTAAACCAGGTCTAAAACAGGTCTGAAGCAGGTCTAAACCAGGTCTAAACCAGATCTAAAACCAGGACTAATCCAGGTCTAAAACCAAACAAGAATTTGCAGGAGTTGGTTGCTACATTCATGTAGTTTTAAAAATCATGACAATATCAAGTAATCCAAAGTATTCAGATTACGTTACTTTAAGTAATTTAATGGATTACGTTACAAACTACATTTTGGGGTATATAATCTGTAATCTGTAGGGGATTACATTTTAAAAGTCACCTTCTCAACACTGATGCTACAACATGTAAACAGAAAGCCCCGTACATTACACAAGTGGAAAAGAAACCGCGAGGTGAGTCAACTTTAGCCCAGCGATAATTAAGTTTTTCATGTCCAAAACACGTGTATCTGTCAATGCATGTGGTGTGTACTTAGCATGTGCAAAGTAGACACGACAATAACAAACGATTACTCGATTATTCGAACAAAATAATCAATAGAATAATCGATTACTGTAATAATCGATAGCTGCAGCCCTAGTGAGCGTGAGTAAGACTTGTTTAACAGCATAAATTAGTTCTCCTGTTGTAGTTCTTTACGGTCAGATTGTGTTAAAATAAAGCACAGATTTAAGTTTAATGAAGCCTCAGGCAGAATAGAACCTACAGTTAGAAATGTTGATGACAGCTGCAAAGTAACACTAGCACACAAGTGAATTATGATCCGCAAAAAGAGGCGGCCGTATTGTTTTGGCTGGTACTTACATACAGTATTTATCTCTGGGGAATGATTTGTGGAGCTTGACTTGTGAGTGGAGCCTTCTGGTTTCATGTCTTTTGTTTATAAAACTGTCTTTGCTGAAACAACGCCCAGCAGACGCAGCAGCAGATCACACAAATGCTGACAACAAATAGTTTGCAAGAATGGCTGATTATTTTGTGCTTTCTTACGCAGAGGAGGAGGCGGCCAAATCTCAAACTTTGTGTCAACAGGAATTAAGCTGTGAAACGGCGCTCTATAGTTTGAGACTTGTCGAAGAACTCGCACGTCTGCTCATCCATGTCTGCTGTCACTGACTCAAATGCATCTGTTCAAAATCAATGGTTTGAAATGGCACTAAAAGCAACAGTTGGAAAGTGTCTGTATATTTTCCACATGAACTTGAGTTCTGATTCCCATCATAGAGAAAAAGGAAATCTCTCAATAATTCACAAAGCTGAGAAGAAAGAGCGGAAATACTTTTAAACTGAATGGCGGGTTGGGTTTCTCCAGCGTGCCAGATTTACTGTGAAGTGCAGTGTAAGTGAACGAATCACTAGACAAAAACATACCACGCTCTTTTGTTCTTTGTCTTTTGGAGTACATGATGTGTCTTTAGGACTTTATAAAGCAGATCTTTTTTTAAACTCTTGCAACATTTTAAACCACCCCTTTAAAATGCCCATATAACACTATTTTCTGATGTATGTTATAATACTGTTTCCTGATCAGAAACATGAAGCATTAACTATTGTTTGTAGAGGGTTTATAATGTTAATAAGCCAAAAACAACCAAACATGAGTGTGAGCATAAGACGCTGCTTATTATGCTATTATCAATAAATAAAATAAGATAAACAAGTGATTCATGGGTTGTATTCAATCCCTTAATAAACATGCTCAGTTTGATTATAACAGAAGGTTGGTTAATAGACTAATCCCGCGAAACGCAGAAGTGGAGCGGAAGTAAAGCAGCAGCACCATTACTGCGGTGCTTTGCTGTAAGGAAGGAGCAGAAGTAGTAGCGTGTTGCTCATGGATGTGGTGTTGGTCCCGTAGTGGTAGTTGCTCAGACGTTAGCCAAAGTCATTCTCATGGTTCTTCTACATTTCCATTTCTATATCTCGTATTTTTCCAGTGCTGTGGCCCAGGGGTCGGCAAACTTAAATACTCAAAGAGCCATTTGGAGCGTCTCCCACAGAAAAAAAAACACCCCGAGCCACAAAACCCTTTGGACTCTAAAATGAGGAGAACTGCATAGCATTTTTTACTTGTCTGCTCTGTGTAAAAGACTATAGTGTGTTGCATATATGAAATCAGTGAGTTTACAGAGAATATATGTCCATACAGACGGTCTGTGCTACTGCAGACGTATAATCTCTGAAAAGTTTAGTATGAACCATCTCCAACGCGACAGAAGCACAGATCAGACTCACCATCAGCAGCACATCCCCCGTCATATAAAGAACACTCATATTCCACTGAGTCGTGTCCTTTAGTCCCACAGAAGAGGATCACATCAGCACTGAGCTGTTTTTTCAGTGCAGTGTATGTGGATCAGCCATGCGGTTTTAAGTTTGGTTTTTTTAAACAGAAACAAATGTGCGCAAAGCTGCATTTAAAACATTATTACTCAATGTATATTTGAGTCCTTCTCATAGGAAATAAAAATTCAATCTTAAATTATCCACCAGAAGTGTGCCTGCTTCTGTGTTCTGTCATCCCCTAATCTGACCAGTCCACCCAGACTGCAGATAGTTCTGCTTCTATCAGGGCCTGTACTTTAAGTTTGGACTCTCATCACATGCAGCCGATTCATAAAATAATCCAAAATACCTGTAAGAACATTTATTTTACTGCTACAACTGGTCATTTTTTTCCAACTTGTGATGTGTGTGAACAGCTATGACAGCGTTCGGTTTGAATAGATCCATGGGCAGGTCACAGTCCACAGGCAGTAATGGCATCAGGCCAGATGGCGGCGCTATACATTTCTCATGGGATTAGTCTAAAAATACATTTACAAAGGCTTTATTACTATTAAGTTTATAAAGTGGTGTTCCAGTTCCCTAATCTCAAGTATGGACTACTTTTCTAACTATCACTAATCATACTATGAAAATGTAACTTTTTAGTTCAAGCAAAATTAAGCCTCAACAAACAAGCCTGTTAATAAGTTGAGGACTCGAGACCCTTGAGACCCTCCCAGGACTCGAGCAGATCCCTGGATTCGAGACCCTCCCAGGACTCGAGCAGATCCCTGGACTCGAGACCCTCCCAGGACTCGGTCCCACCTCTAGAGGAGCTCATGCACCAGTAGAACTCCCTATAAAAGCTTGTACAACATTTTGGTGTGGTGCGTCATCATGTTACATACAAAATACCTTATTGTGGTGTTGAACTATTTCTTCTCCTTGTTTTGTACTAGACTATGATACATAATAGTAGTTTACCATTTCAGTGAACTATTAGCTTTCCATCTGTAGAACAACTAGACATGAAAGTCAGTTTAGGGTTTCATCAAAACTTAAATGTAGTTTGAATAATCTCACAGCACAGGTGGTCGTCCATGAACTCAACAAGACAGAATGAGCTTAAATACCCTCTTAGCCCTTCCCCCGGGCAAACCAAATCATTAACATTAACATATTAAACACATATTTCATAAACAAAATATATATGTATAAATAAAAACATAACAAATCACCAAATACTACACAAATCCATGCAGTGGTTTTGTCTATTATGTAATACCCCAGAGTGCACTGGCATCACCAACCACTTTTTATGGCATGACTACTGCTTATGCAAGCCTCTAACATTTTAGTCTGATGCTTGATTTTGCGTCTTGGTGTTTTGGCTGATTTACAGTCTAGAGGAGGTCCCTCAACTTTGTCAGATTGTTCTCAATCACAAATAAGCTCAAACAAGTAATCTTTTATGCCATTTTTAAATAAAACTTTAACACTTCTTTTTACATTTGTATTGCATCCAGCTCACAAATCTGCTTCCAGAAGGCAGAACAGAGCATTCTGAGCTTTGGAGATGTGGACAGACTAATAATAAAACATGGGTGAATGAAATAAAACACAACTCCAGGTCTGTTTTTGACGAGGTTCTAACATGGCTAAAAGATCACAAGAGTCAATTTAGTCATCTAGGATCTTTAAAGATGAACTATGTAACTTTTCTATTGCCACCTGCATATCATCTGTTTTTCTTTTGCCTGGAATATTCCACAGTCTCATAACAGTTAACTATCTTGCATTAATTTTGTTTCATGTGTTATTATTGCTCAAATATATCTTGAAGGACATGCATTTTTTCTCTGAACCAGGATGCCTCTGCACAGATTAGACCTGTGTCCGTGGTTCTATGTTTAATGCCATACTGTGCATCATTCCAGACAAAGAAATTATATATCTGTGGAGACAAGAAGGTGATACACCCCCACCAGAAAAATTACACAGTGCACCTTTAATTAACCCTGATTATAGACAGGAGGAGCAGACAAAGTTCCTTTCACCGTGTTTATGACTTTTCTATTTGTGCAGATTTATTGCTTATTCTCCCTAATTGCATGCTTTGCCCTAAAAAGAAACTTAAGAGTCTCACTTCTTATCTCTTTGTAACACACATTCACATTCTGCCCTCTGTGCTCTGTCTGAGTACCTGCTACAGCCCTGCAGCCAGACCAGCCCTGGCAAACAAGCTCGCCAGGGCCAATTCATTAACCCTCCACAGCGTGACAATCACCCCATCCAAAACAAGATACTCATTGGTCATTGCAGACCAGCTAAAATCATTCATGGGATTATTTTTAGTCACATGTTACAGACAGAGTGGGTCCCCTGAGCTCCAAAGGCTCTGCTGGGAAGGGCATCTGCTTTGTAGGTATTGGAGGTCAGAGCTAAACTTTAATGTAAACAACATAAAAAGACCTGTGCTTCAAAAGCAGAACAAAGCTCAAATTCACTTTCTGTAATGCAGTGGTAGACTTACACACTCATTCTTGTTAGATCTAGATTTTGACACACACAATTTATAGCCCACAGAAACGCTCGTCTCCATGGAGATGCTATTACTTTGCTGCATGCCTGCAGTCTTTTGCAGTATGGCATCCAAGTTATCTCGCAAATATTCAATTAAACCTGTTTTAATGCTTGAAAATATATTAAAGACATGCTTTCTTACTGTGAGAGGGCTTGTCTCTTCACAGATCTGACCTATAATTGGCCCCACGTCTCTTGTTTGTCTCCATGAACATTGCAGGAAACGCAATAACATCTCCATGGAGACAAGTGAAGAGGCCAGAATTAAATACTGAGCTACCAAACTATAGTACTTTTTTAAAAGGTGGATTGCACACCATTTTTTTGGTGGAGGGTCCATCACCAGCTTGTCTTCATGGAGATGTTATGGGTTTGCCTGGAATGTCCCATAGTATGACATTAAATACATCAATCTTGCATTTATTCATTAAGGGTGTTTTTATTGGTCAAAAATACAAACATTTTCTCTGTGAAGGCTGCCTCTTCACAGATCTGACCTGCAATGTACTTTCCCTTGAGATAGATTTAGTTTCATCTCTACTGTGAAATAATCCAGATACAGCAATGGCATTTCCATGAAGACAAGCAGGTGGTGGACCCTCTACTTGAAAAGTTATGCAGTGCACCTTTAACTATTATTTATATGTTGTTGTTTTTTTAATTTTGCATCTGATGTTAAACAGATCTAAAGTTAAAATTAAAAACTTAATTCCACAATAAATGAAAAACTAAATCCCGAAGATAATCCAGCGTTTTTGAACAAGAAATAGTGTTGTCGGATCCTATTCTTATCATGATTCTTGTATCAATATCTAAGTGTATAGGCTGAAAGAGCATGAGGAGCGTAGCACTTGTTCTCTCCTGAGTGCCTCTGTATTTGCCGGTGCAGCACACAGCACATATGTGTCTGATAAAACACATCAGAGAAATCTGAGCAGACACTCCAGTGGATTTAAGCAGCCTGCTGTGTCCGTGCTCCCACACTCAGTACAGCCTCACTGGATCTTTACTATAAATCTTTTACATGTTTAGATAAGCAGCTACCGCACGGGTTTTCCAAACCTTAACGCAGAAAAGTGTTGTAAAATGAACATTTTGAAGGAGTTTTGTAAAATTTATCTTAACTTTTTTTTCCTCTTGGTTTTAATGTTTCTTTTTTGTGAGTATTTAGCTTTGTAATGTATAAAGTGCAAATGCGTTCTCAAAGGTGCACTATGTAACCTTTCTTATGGAGTGGCTGTCAAATGCTTTTCTACGTGGAGATTTCAGTCATTGCTCTGTCTGAAATGTTCCACAGCATAACATTAAAAATCTCTACCTTATATTTAGTAAATTACAGGTAGTTTTATAGCTCAAAAATAGGTAGAAAAATAGGCATTCTGACTGTAACTTTGTCTGGTTTGGTGTGTTGGGGAGGGGGGAGGGGACTCTGTTTAATGCTATACTGTGGAACATTGCAATAACATAAGCAATAACAGCAGAAGGGTGGCAGACTCTACCTTCGAAAAGTTAGCTCACTTTTAAGCTTTTTAGATGTTATGTCTTGTTTCTTGCCAATAACCCCAATTACAATTAAAGCCACACTACAACACTGGCAGCAGCAGTTACTTGTTTACTAGTTGTTGCCTTGGGGCGACGGTGGATGCACCCCATCCTTGATCCCTGTCCTTCGCAGAACGAGAGGGCCGATCTTGTCCAGCCTCGGGCAGAGAGGAGCCATTTCTATAGGACCCTGTCACACTGTCAATAACAATAACTAGCTTCCGGTTATATTTTCTATCTGTTCTGTCACTACTTTCAATTTAATCAAGCTACACCAAACTCTTCAAGGATTCAATGAGATTAATGATCGGCGCTTTTGTGACTGTTACTTTGACAGGCACGGTAGAGGTAATTTAGAGAACCCAGTGGTTTTTGACACTTTCCTCCATCTAAAGCACATACTGTAGCTGCTCAATCCAGCTCAATGCAATAGTCTTTAGTTACCTACAACTTCAAACAGGCAGCACAAAATGAATGGACAAACTATCATCATTAATCATATTACCATTCATTTGCCCATTAATCAAACGTAAGATCCACACTGGCTACCCCCACCGCATACCGTACTGTGCATTTAAGCATGTGTGCAGGATGCGTGCCTGTAATACTTAGTCAATCCGCCTGACACGTGGACTCATTATATGTCACACCCCGTGCATTCCTCTGTTCCCTCCTAATTAAAAAAGCAGCTCACTAACACCAGTCCTTAACGCATCGTATAAAGGCTCGTATCTGCTACCACTGATCCTTATCAATTAAATATTTTAATTAAACTGTCTGAAATAATGGAGATTAAAACCCATAATTCTCACAGGAGGTGCCTTTTCAATCTCGCCGGTGTGATTCCGTCGAGCCATCTGTGGACCTCTCTATGGCACCTTTTATATGTGAACATCCCGACTCCCATAATGTTAATAAAGAGCCTGTATTAGACATAACTGCTCAGATCCTCTCTGCTGTTAATGCTCCCCCTGGACTAACACTGACCACTGGCAGCCATCCTCCTCCATATCTGTCCTAGTGCACAACATTCATCATATTTAAATTCCCTCATAAGTGCACATACAGACATTCATTCATTTGTATGGCAGCACAGTGCATTGGATTGGTTCTCTGTAAGCCTTATTCAGTGTCCCTTAGTTTACAATATGGCCAAAGAAAGTTAAAATAAGCCCCTCCCTAGACCAGGAGTGGGTACATAAAAATGCTAGGAAGTAACTGAATACATGCACTGAGAATACAGTTACTTTCCTAAAATCAAAGGAATACAATTCAGGCTTCAAACTGCACATAATCAGTGAGAAAAATGTGAAACTCTGTTCATGTGGTGAGGCATGTGTCATTTTCCTTCTCTAGTTAGTGATGGGAAATGCGTAACAAACAGTGAATCAAATATAAAGCTGCTTTTTAATAATGCAATCACTATAATTTCATTACAACTCGATGTAAAGGTGTTTTAAGTATTCAGAATACAATAGTCTGATTGGACCATGAATGAGAATATGTTACAATATACATTTTAGTATTGTGTAACTAAATACAATTGACACAATCATACAATAAAATTGGCGGCACGGTGGCTGAGTGGCAACACTCAGGCCTCACAGCAAGAAGGTTGCGGGTTCGATCCCCGGGTCGCCCGGGCCTTTCTGTGTGGAGTTTGCATGTTCCTCCCCCTGTCTGGATGGGTTTCCTCCGGGTACTCCGGTTTCCCCCATCAACCCAAAACATGCCCAGACCCCTATGAACTAACATCAAGGACCATGTTGTCCACCCTCCTGTGGGCTCACCACCTGCAGAGGGGTTCATAGGGGGGGTCAGGTGCTATGAGTATTGGGCAGCACGCTGCCCCCGCGACCCAGCCGGATTAAGCGGGAGAAGATGGACGGATGGATGGATGGATGGTAACTAAATACATTACAAATACAAATACAGGACAAAGTATTCTTCCCATTGCTGTATATGTTATATTTCCTGTTTGAATGAGATATATTTTAAGTTTGTACCATGCACTTTCTTCTATATACAAATGAAACCAAATATGTTTTGTTTTGTCCTGTCCATTTTCTCTCACTCCTGCTATAAACTTGAATGCAGTGATTGAGATTTACTCATTAGGCACTATAATCCTGCATTAACACAAGAGCACCCCGGTTTCTTTATGTAATCTCTTATAATAGCATTAGCAGTCTTAAAGTAGACTACAGATCGTGATGACATTATTGTAATACACGCTGAATAGAGGATTGGATTTCATAGTCCGTTTCAAATGTACTCTCGTATTTCAACACAGAAATGCTACAAATGTAAAAATTCAATCTGGCACTGTGTAATTGTTGGTAAGATGGCCACACTTGACGTTCCCCTTTGACCTGAGGCAGTCAATACTGGCATCACACATTGCCAGAGACCATTTTCAGACCAAAACGCTCTGAAATTTATTGATATGAACTCAAGTGTGGGCGAATTTCTGATCGAAACCCAACTCACAGTCTGAAAGCCTATCAGATAGTCTTTGGAGAGAGAGAGTCCATTTACCACAAAGAGATTTGGCACAAAGTGTGAGCAGGACCAGGCCTTCCAAGTACACAAGCAGTGCTCAGAGTTCTGTAGGAGAGCTGCAGTCGAATAATAAATTAGGAACACACATTTTTGGAGAGTGATAATGCAAACTGTTACATTGGTTTCCTGTATGTTCTGATCGGATACTTGAATTAAAGTGGTGACAAGCTAAACACCGCAGAACAAGTTTAAAGGACCCATATTAAGCTATTTTCTTATCTATGTTATAATGTTGTTTCCCCATCAAAAACTACCTGGAGTTTTGTTTTGTTTCATTCTTTTTCACACACAAATTCTGCATATTTAGGCCTTTTGTCATGTGATGTCATGTCATACAAGAAGTGCTCCTCTATGTTTTAAACTCCATACACCTTCTTTAAAATCATTTGGACGATTTCACCCCTGGAATCTCTGCTGAACTACAAGTAAAAGGTAGTTGTTAACCTGACAAGCTAAATGACATTACAAAGGTTTCTGACTCAAACTAAACTCATCTGTGGACATGTTTTTAATGAGGTAACATTATAACATGGCTTTCAAGCTGCTCACAAGAATTCGTTTAATAATAGCCAAATACATGTTCCAAAGAAGAAATTATTCACTGGAGGGAATAAAAATTGCCCAACAAAGGTGTTATATCTGCCACGTGCTCGCACCATGGAGATCCCGTTGCTGGATTATTCAGTTACAAACATTCTCATAGTTGCATTTGGCACGCTCTTTCCGTGTGGCGTTTGTTCTCACTGTGTTGCCGGTTGCTTGGGTTTTCCATCAACCCGGAACATGCACAAAGCCTAATCCTATATGGGCTATTGATCTGGAGAAGGATCCCTGGGCCCTCAGTCTGCACCAATGGCAATGGATCAATGGGCCAGTGAGTTCCTTTATACGGTGCTGTTCTACCATCACTGGGGAGGGATCGTAAAAGTGCTTTTTGCAAGGAGGAGCCATTGACAAAGCCACATACACAAGTTGGTGAACTAAAGTAGTCCGTGATGGGACTTTTGGCTCTTTTGTGGGATCCAAATCTTTTGAATCTGTTCGTGTCAAAGAGCAGTTCAAAAGAATGGGGGCAACAGAGCAGTCAGATCCACTGACCCACAGGTTGGCAGTGCAATTCCAGCTCTCACAGATGAATGCTGTTGTTGTGTCCTCTGTGTCTGCATACATTGGTGTATGAATGTGTGTGTGAATGGATGAGTAAAGTATTGATGTAAAGCACCTTGAAGGTGGCAGAAAATGTGTGTAAAAATGTAATAATATGCTAGAAGTCAGTGTGAGAACTATTTTAAAGACACACTAGAGAAAAATAACCAAGCAGTGGCAGCTGCTGAATAGAGGGCACAAGTGTGCCGCACTCCCTACCTTGACCTTGATAATAATAATAATAATAATAATAATAATAATAATAATAATAATAATAATAATAATAATAATAATAATAATAATAATAATGTTTTTGTATTAGGCTATCTGTTTAATATTTTGTTTAAAATTGAGCATGTATCTGCATAGACATATTTTTATCATGTTAAATGTGCTCATATCACTGTATTTGAGTGACGTGTTTGGCATTTGAGTGCGCTAAGATAGTGCCATAGAACTACAATAAAATCTAAGCTCTTATTATGCATCCATGGTTGGTGCGCCCTGATGGAGGTTGGGGAGGCTGAACTTCTCAGAAAATTTGACGTCATTACGTTGCTTCTGCCCATTACTTTACCTTAGAGCCCTGAAGTACGTTCTGGTGTGCAGGGTGGGGGTGAACTGAAATCAAGTGATTGGTCTTTATAAACATTTAAACATTATCACACTTCTGACCTATGAGAAAGATTTTCAGTTCATATTGTAAAATACAGAAGAATCCCTACAAACTCTGACCTTTATGAAAGCTGTGGATGCCCTGTCAGCCGAACAGGGGCAGGTTGATTTCTCAAAAAATGCATTGTGCTTTTTTGGAGAATTTTTCTTGGGGTGGGCTGCAATATCTCATTTGGCCACACGTCAGTCTGCGGTCACGGATAGAGGGGGCGTGGCTTATCCAGCCCTTATTATACATCCATGCTCTGCACTGGCGGCTACTGCTACAGGCAAATGAATGGAGAAGTACAGAGCTGTGTGCTATACGAGTTATGGCCATAGAACTATAATAAAATCTGGAAGATGAATCCAAGATGGCGCCCTATTGTTTTCAATGACCTGTGCTCATTGGCACGTGACCGCAAAAAAGATTTTCACTTCTGCATTTACTTCCTTGTTTGCAGCCCAACGCACCCAATGTGTGACGTCTGGCAGCCCAAGACTGTTGGGCTGTGACGTCAGAAATGCAGTTCTGACCAATCAGAGTGCAAACGCTGGAGCGGAGCTCACGAGGGCAGTTTGATTTCTCAAAAAATGCATTGTGCTTCTATGGGAGAATTTTTCTTGGGGTGGGCTGCAATACCTCATTCGGCCACACGTCAGTCTGCGGTCATGGATAGAGGGGGCGTGGCTTATCCGGCTCAACTTCAGTCAAAGTGCGTCTGAGAAACAGTTTTCAGGGAGTAACATGTCTTCTCTTCAGCGGAACCTTCTGCCAAGCAAAAAAAGCGGCACTGAGCTGAAATGAGTGCATTGGCTGTGGTGACATCCTACGGCTCTTGATTCACACACTGGCTAATGGTGGCTAGCTACTTTTGCCTAAACCTCCACATAGGAGAAAGGGAGGAGAGACCCAAAACACCGGACACACGGACACAAACCGGGACCTGCGGCACCTGCTGCCGCCGCCAGGACCGGGGCCGACCTCCGTGAAGTTGGCCCCCCATCAAACGCAAATCTACACAAAAACTATGTCAATCGTTTGTGCTTCATTTGAGCTGTGACAATTTTCATTTGTGTGAGTATATTTCTAAAATTATTAATTATAGGACATCATTTCCGCTCAGCTGACGGCGGCAAACTCCGCAAAACTAGTGGCGAAAACGATCTCAGGCTGTGGAAAAGTCTGTATCAGTCTTTAGTAATTTGCTTTTGATTCATATTTTATATAATAATACAGACTTTTCCACGAAATGACGTCCTATAATTACCACAGAAATAATCATTAATAATTTTAGAAATATACTCGCACAAATGAAAATTGTCACAGCACAAAACAGCACAAACGAAATACATTTTCTATAATTTTCTGCCTGTTTTGAGCTCTATTTCACATTTTGTGGGGCTGGATGACGTCATTGGCCGAAAATAAAACTGCAAATATCTTAAGAACCATAATAGCACAAACAAAACTTTTTGCAGCACAAAATAACACAAACGATTGACATAGTTTTTGTGTAGGTTTGTGTTTGATGGAAGGCCGGGGCTGGGACACATTTCTGGGCGTAGCGCGGGTTTACGTCCACCTGGTGCCCTGGTGCTAATATGGACTGGTGTAACTTTCAGACTGAAGTGGGAAGTGGGATTAAAACGAGTTTTACAACCAGCTCGTGCACTCGGCTGCAGGACCTTGTGTCATGGACCTGACTGGACTGGGACATATTGGAGACAAAACCAACAAGACAGAGGACAGAGGACACACTCTGCACCAGTCCTCTGGAGACACAGGTAAACAGTGTTATAGTGTTAATAGGTAAATGCATAAATAAATAAGCTCCGGCGTTCTGCCGTGTGCTGTACGAGTGGCCTGATGCCATGTTGTGACCAGAGCCTCTTATTTTTGCTGCATTTTCCTGTTGTTGTGGCTGGTTGTGAGTAGTGTGTTACATTATGTTGCTGTGTAAACTTTGCACTTGGATGTTTGCTGTGCTCTAGATAAAATTCAGCCAATAGTGCCCAAAATAACTGTCTGTTTCTGGCATTTGTTATAATTTTATATAGCCTATACATAATACATATATTTATAATACATACTATAATTTTGACTTATGCGCCCCCCCAAAAAAATTATACCACCAGCCGCCACTGTAAGGCTCAGATTAGTTTAAAATACTTCAAAGTGAGAATGGAAGTGTGTTTACCCTTTGAAATTATGAAATTTTAAATAAAATGTCACACTATATGAATAATAATTTAATAACAGTTATTAAGATGCCAAATGTATTTATTTTTGTGCACAAAACTCTCACGAATGTCGCCTACTCTGCTTCTGTGCTGATTGTTGTATTGAGTTATTCAGTGGAAAAATGCATAAAAACTGGAAAGAAAATTGATTTGATTCTTTAAAAATTAGATCCAGATCCAACCATTCATGTTAAGGAATCAGTCAAAAGAGCTGTTTCGTTCCCAAACGTCACATCCCTAGTCCAAAGAATGGTCAGCACACTTGCAAGAAGGTTCCAGTCCCCAGACTAGATTGGTTGTTGCTGTGTAGTGTGAATTCTCTCTGTAGGTTCTTTAAAACTTTTATTTTTTTCTTCCAAAGAGTACTTGTAACTTTGTGAAAAAATATTCCACTGTGGGTTGTTTCTGCACTTAGGCAGTCCACATCAGTTTCACTTCACCATAAAAAAGACATTTAAAGTCCAAAAATTAATGCAAGTTGATGTTAAGGGTCCTATATTACACAAAATTGACTCGTATGAACTTTTAGCCATGTTAGAATTATTACCTCATCAAAAATCTCTCTAGTTTTCAAATTAACAGCTATATTTAACCTTTTCTTTAGTAGAGATTTGCAGTTCCAAATCTGAAATTATCCAAATGATACTAGTGAAGGTTTATTAAACACAGTGGAGCACTTCCAGTATGACACATGACATCACAAGGTGGAACAGAGTTTTTCCAATTGAGAGAAGAACTCGGCCTAAACATGCAGGGTTTGTGTGTTAAACATTTGTGAATGAAACAAAACATAATACGAGGTATGTTTGTGATGAAGAAATAACATTAAATACAGTAATACTAGACCTTTAACAATGTGCCAAAGAGTTTGTGAGAGCTGGGGATGGGTAGGAACAGAGTTAAATACTTCCTCCTTCCGTGGTTTAAAAAAGATCAGATACCCCATAAGGGTCACAATAAATCCTCCATCTTATTTACACTAGTCAAAATAATTATCCAAGTTTCCCCAAGTGACCTCTGCCCAATGAGCTACAATAATTGCTGTGTTCTTGTAACTTTCTTGACATGTCTCTACAAGGCAGCGGCACAGTTTTTGGCACATCTCCGAAGACTGAGAGCTGAAATAGTCTGCGTGATTGGAGCTGGTGGTGGCGGTAGATTTGGTATTCTAGTGGGAACACAGCAGTGCAATTTGAAGGAAGCCTCTGAGGACACTGCTGAGTAATAAAGTGTTCACAGATTAATTGTGTATTCAATCGGGTAAGGATTCCTCAGGGGTGCAGATAAGAAATAACAACATTCCCGATAATAATGATCAGATTGTAGCTTTTCATGCTCTCACGTGTGGCTCTGTCAGATTATGTCCCGCTCCTTGTGTCTGTGAGTGTTTGTGAATGGGCCCCTGAGTGGACATCTTATTTCCCTGTGGTCTATAGACTTTATTTATGGATCAATGTTTTTGAAGAGACAATTTTAAGTTAGTGACCAAAAGCTATCACAAAGAAGCACAGGATTTTAACTTCTTCTGTACTTCAAATAAAGCAAGAAATGTTATTAGCATTAGTAGTTTATTAGTAGTAGTTTCATTTACTACAACTGTTTACAGCTGATGTACGTGGCTTTTTCTCATAAACATGTTTGCCATCCAGATAGTGTATCATAAAAGCTGAACAACTAGCCTATTGCACGCTCGCTTTGTCCAGTTATAAAATATCGTATCTATTGCAAACTTGTAAAAAGCCATGTCACTATATGGGTCCATCCTGCTTCACTTCATCTGAAAAACTTGCTCTATTGCTGCGCTAGTGGCCTGAACATCCATCCATACATGGGAACTGATATCTTGCAGTGACAACACTTATATGAGTGGACTAAGCTAACCCGTTAGCCACCACGTGCCAAACAGGAAGTGCTCCAGGAGGCTCTTCCGGCTCCTCTCCCTTTTTCCCATTGACTTACACTGTGATCTTATTGTCCCTCTGTCTGTAACTGCTGCACTGAGCCTCGTCATTTTGGTCTTAAATTGTTGGTATGAACCCACGACACATCATCCTGAATTTTTTATTTCGCTATCTTGTTCCTCAATCAAGATATGAATATAAATAATGGACCAATCAGACGCCTTCATTCCACAAGGTCGCTGCCACCGAGCGTTAGCAACAGGTTTGATTGACAGCTAGTGCGTTTCGTTGCTAAGTTCCCTTCTCGCTTTCCTGCCCTGATTGACTATTTTTGAAATAAAATGACAAAATATCTCAAAGAATTACAATAGCTCACATTACTAGAATCTTAACTAGCATAATTTAACTAGCATAAAGTAAAGTGAATTTTGTTAAATTGCGACTCCATTGTTGTTCGCACGTAACAGAACACAGAACATAAATCAATGACTTAAACTTACTATTTAAAGTTTGAGGATAAAAGCTAAAAGTTTCCTTATTATTCTCAAGAATCACCAAAATCCAGCAGTCCGTGCAGAGTATCCATAGACCGTATATATGATGCATCGAAACTCTGCCATGAGGAGGGCGGCACATTTAATGACTTCAATCATGATTGGCTCTTGTGGTTGCTATGATACTCACGGTCGGATTTCCAAATATGGAGCCTGGCTTCAAATTCACTCCTGTAGCCGTGGCATCAGGAGCCTCATTTGAGCGTCGCTGACGCTGTGGGTGAGGTCACACTCACTTAGTCCACTCATATATACGGTCTATGGTAGGAGGGTGTTCTACATGCATCTCTTACTGTGGATTTTTAGGAGTTACCATGGTAACACAATGCATACATTAGTCACCACCTCATTTATGGGAGTCTGTGATCAACATGAGTGTTTATGGTCCTGTTTAGATGTTTCATTTTCAGCCAAAAAGGTGTTGGCTGATGCTAGCTAGCTTGTGACTGTAATGCTATGTGAGAGGAACTTGTTTTACAGTACAAATCAGCTCTTTATGGTCAAATTGTGTTCAAATAAACCTCATGTTGAAGTCTAACTTAAGTAACAGAGCTTCAGACAGAGCAGTGCCTACAGGTAGCATCAGACCCCCAAAGAATGTTGATGACATCGTCTGCAAAGTATCAGTACTAGTCATGTGCCAGAGGGTTTGTCACGTACCCTGCTGTCAGAACTGTTGTAAGAGTGTTTAGCGTCTGAGAATGTTTTAGCTTTCATGCTATGACATAATCATTTTCAATTTTTGCACAATATGTTACAACATCTGCCTTTTGGAAATAATGTCCCCAGCTAAACCTTCACTTCACCTGATCCAAAAGAGAAACATAGGTCAAAATGAAATAAATAATCAAATCTGTGTGATAAGTGGTGCCAGTTAAATAGGTAGAAAACTTGCAGTTGCTATGGAGATGAGAAAGACTATTTCAGTCAGTGATTTATAGGTGGTTTAAAAAATATGAAGCTAGAACATTCTCATAATTATAAACTTGGTATTAGATTAAATGGGGTACAGATAATGAAAATTAAAATTCATAATATTAATAAACTGTTTTATTCTATCCTATTACATAATGACACTAAACCAGCCCTAAAATGTAATTTGTAACGTAATCCATTAAATTACTTAAAGTAACGTAATCTGAATACTTTGGATTACTTGATATTGTCATGATTTTTAAAACTACATGAATGTAGCAACCAACTCCTGCAAATTCGTGTTTGGTTTTAGACCTGGTTTTATACCTGGTTTTAGATCAGGTTCACACCTGGTTTAGACCTGGTTTAGACCTGGTTTAGACCTGGTTTAGACCTGGTTTACACCTGGTTTACACCTGGTTTACACCTGGTTTAGACCTGGCTTAGACCTGGTTTTAGTCCTGGTGTTAGTTCTGGTTTAGAGGAGCACAGGAGGAAGCGCGGTCCATGCAGCATACGCGGTGTGCACGGCGTACGGGAGGAGATGAGGAGTGTGTGGTGTACGGGAGGAGATGAGGTGTGTGTGGTGTACGGGAGGAGATGAGGTGTGCGCGGTGTACGGGTGGAGATGAGGTGAACGCTCTTACTACACATCCATGGGCGATGCGCTGTTTTGTGTACAGTGAAGTGCAGTGGTCGTGCGGAAACTTTACCTCTACCGCAGAAGGTTCCGGCCATCGCCGAGAGTATGAAAATAACATGAAGCATCGAGGCAAAAAAAAATAATTAAAAATCGATGGATTTTTCTAATTGATTTACTCGATGAATCGTTTCAGCCCTACTGTCAATAATATTTTCTATTTCTGGATGAAATAAAACTAAATGTTATGTCCAAAAATGAATGAAGTATCTTGTATCTAGTGTAACATTTGCAGTCACCTCACATCCACAGCCAATTTGAGGCGGGTTCAGTCTTACTGCAGGTCACATGGTGATAGTTAAGTGAATTAACAATTAATATGAGTATGTATATTCATTACAGGATGTGCATCGAAACAAACATGGTTCCACCCGCCTACCTGCTCCACAGAGAAATACTGTTTTGGTGTTTAATGAAATCTCCATTCCTCTCAGCGCCTGTTCATTAAATATATTATTGCATTTCTGGAGCGGCTTCATTGCTTAACACTTTTGACTGTATTAAAATATGCCGTGCGTGGTCCGTTCTCAGCCAGACTGATTAGAGAGGTTTCCATGACATTTTGCAAGGCAGTTGTAATTATCTGACTCATGTATAATTTAATACAATATACCTTGAGCAATTTAAATAGCTGCACCTGTACAGACATCCGAGTGTGGGAACACAAATTAATCTGTGTTTGATTAGACTGCTGAGAGGGCTCAAGGCTGAATTCTAATAGAGGCGTTTCACGGGGTAAGAACATGAAACAGTGGACGGCACAAGTAAGAAGGTTCCAACTTTCACTCCCGGGTTGCTTGGGCACTTGTGTGTTTGGTTTGCATGTCTCCCTGTGTCTGGGTGGGTTTTTACCAGGTAACGCGGTATGACCCATCAACTCAAACATGCACAGTAGGTAAAACTCTTGTAGTCTTGACCAAGTGTGCATCAAGATCTGGAGTTGGGTCTCTGGCCATTGCAATTTGGTGCCCGCTCATGACCAGTTGCCCCAGCAGCATAGAATGGGTCAAATGCAGAGGATAAACTTCCCTAAAATACAATGAAGTACACTTTAATGGGGACTGGCTTTACATGTAGACACAGAGTACTGTCTTCTGCAGTCGCCTGCACCTTGTTGGGGTTGACTCATTCTGGCAAATCTCCAATCTCAAAACTCCAATTCCTGCTTTCAAATATTGGCTCGACATACTTTAAAAACAAAACATAAATCAAACAAAGTACAGCAATATGCTGATGCATTTCTAGCGATGTGCTTCTCAAGTTGTTAGTTCTGCTCCCATTTTGCACGATGGCCCCTCCATTTATTGTTCATAAATTCAGCACCAACTCATTTGACTTATTTTTTTTAAAATATGTTCCCTTCAGTGTAGATAAAAGCATAAGTTTACTCTGCTCTTATTTTGCTCTTAACACAATAATAATGTACTATTCTATTACCATCACTACTGCTATTGTCATCAACACTTTTAAACTTACTGTTGATTTTTATATATATTACAGTAAAGCCTGCACTGTAGGTTTGGCATAATTTTTGTTCTTTAAAGTTAAAGTATATTCTTGGAGTGGTTTGACACATACGCACATGACTCACACACATTAAGAGTTCCTCATGTTCTTCATGCAAATGGAGCTAACATCACGCACCGTAACTGTATAAGCCAGTGGGCACACACACTTAGAGCCATTCGCACGCCGCTCTCGTCATGTATGAACGACTAATGTACACAACCAGTGGCCTGACTCCTCACTTCTCTCCTCAAGTATGTCACTTCACTTAAGCTGCAGATGGCTCCTCTCTTTGTATCTGTCTGTTGCCTTTGTGCGACTATGCTAATGTACCCAAGGGACCCAGCATTATCCAGTGGAGAGCCTGCTGATTCTGGTTGGTACCTGCTGAGGCTTGCAAGCTTCATGTTGTAGATCCTGCAGCTAAGAGACACCTGCTGCCCGAGAACACTTTGTACACTTCTGAAAATAGAACAATAAAATACATTTGCGTTTCCCTAGTGGGGTTATGTACAGGGTGATGTGCCACCTTTGTGCTAAGCTAATGTCTTCCCACTTGGACAGGCGGCCATTTCAAACTGTAGAAAAAGAAGGACGCATTGTTAATTTGGTGGCACATAGAGAGATGACCTCAGATGCTCACAAATAATAACTGCAAATAACATATGATTTTTTACTTTTAACAACTGCAATTCACAGTGAAATTGGAATAGCAATTGGGGCCAACAACCCTGAATGCCAGTACACCCAAAATTATTAAATATTAATGTTGTTGCAAGAGAAAAAACATGTATGCAAATGTCACTTTTAAAAATTCATCAGTGAAAAAGTGGGACATTCTTTAAATAAGTGGGACAGATTTTACAGGTAGGTCTGTCACAATAACCAATTTTTAAGTATGATATATTGGTAGAGAGATATACTGCGATAAACGATAATATTCAAACTACTAGATACAATAAGAAATGAATCAGGATATTCCCAGGATATTTTAAATACATGATTAAAAAGTATGAGTTACAACAAATAAATGGCAGAAAGAACCAATAATTAGTCCTGAAAGTTATGTTTTCATCCTCCTATAGGTCAAATCAAGTCAATACAGTAACTATTGTGACAGGCCAAGGTAGGTGGCGACAATGCGCTTGGAGGATGCTCCTTGTCTGGCGTTCATCTCAGTCCTTCATGTGTGGAGTGTGTTAGTTTGTTATGTTGTCTCAATGTAGAAAAGCAGCACGCCATCATAGTCCAGTTACATAACCACCCATGCACAAGTGCTGTCAGCAGAGCGCTCACACTGTTCTCCTGTGATCCTCCATGAACATGAAAGTGCCACCTGAACAAGGCACATTCCCTACCCTCTTCAAGTACTTCACTTTATACTCAAGCACTTGAGTATTCTGCCACAAAACAATTTTGTTGACTTTTACAAGATATGGTCAAGAAAACATCTTTATTTTGATAAATGTATGTTTAAAGTTGCACTTGGGGTGGGGATTGATCACTTGAGATTGTAATGTTTGTGTCTGCTGTACTGAAGCCAGCCTTTTGATGCGAAGATCACACAGGGCCCCTCTAATGATATTTTACACTACCTGTAAAAGAGTATATAATGCTTTTTCCTTAGATACTATGTTAAAACAAGACATTCCTGTTCTCTTAAAACTAATACAAAAAAATGTAAACAAATATCTTATATAATGCTGATTTAAAATTCAAATTTCTTTCTTGCAATGATTTTGAGGCCGTCCTACTTTGGGAACCAATGTTTCACAGTATGACCTCAAACCAATCTACTCTGCATTCATTAAATTACATGTGGTTTGTTTTCTAAACAATACCTTAAATTGCATCCCTGTTATAAGTGTAGTATAAGTATAGGCCTCTCCTAAGATCTGACCTGTAGTTTGGCCTGGTAGCATCACTTCTTTGTGTCCATGTAGACAGATACGTTTAATGCCATACTGTGTGGAACATTCAAGGCAAAGCAATAACATCTCCATGGAGACAAACAAGTAGCTGACCCTCCACCAGAAAGTGCCACTACAGTGCAGCTTTAAAATGTGTTCCCCTTAAACTCTGTTTGCCTTTTGGATATTTTGTGTCTTATTTTCTTCACAAACTGCCACTTAACTGGTTGAAGACTACTATTTATATTTTCAACAGGTATTATGCCACCAAAGATAGAAAATCATAGAAAATCATAAAAAATCATGAAAACCAGTCATAGGCCGCTTTTATTTGTGTAATGTATGTCTACTTCACTAAGGAGAAGCCAAATTTGTAAAACATTAAATTTGGTTTAAATCACAAATTTTCCAAAGTATCCACCTTACCTCTGAACTAGAATTCCAGAGGCCATATTTTATTCTCCACTCCCTGTTCAGCATCCCACCTGCATATTTCTCCACGGTTCCACATCACTCACCAGCCTTAGCGCAAGACATCCCCTTCATTTGTTGGGAAATAGGAAGTTGCTGTTTACTCTTGAAGCTTGCAGAAGTCATTAAGCAGCCATGGATTTGACAAAGAGCTTATTAGATTTATTATATTTATCTTGTCATGCTAGCTTCCCTGCAATTTCACTGTGCATTGATAGGAGCTGTTACGCTGTCTGGATGCATGATGGAATACCCTGGGCCATTATTGCTGACAAAATGGTACCTGCAGAGTGAAGGAGTGAAGAAGTCTGAAGGAGTATTACAACTTTGTACTCAAATAAAGTGGCTTATTGTGTCACCTGTTACTGGTAAACGTAGGTGCTAATAGTTTAATTATGGACTGTGGTTACACTAGAAGAATTTTTAGCTCAGGGTTAAATGAAACTGGAGGACTAAAAATGACAAATTACCTGAAAAAATCAACTTGATTTGATTACTGTGATTGTTTTGTAATGTTTTGCTTAAAAACACCCCAAGCCTCAGGTCAAAATACAACAGACTGAGTGCCTCTAATTTGCTGAAGAGTATTCAGAAGTAACCGGGTCCTGGTGCCATAGAAACAGGCTGTGTTGCCAGGTGTGTGCGCTGACATCCACACGGGCCAATGGCGATCACGAATCTACATAAATAGCAATTTCATCAGCTTGTCTGTTTCCAAGGTAACGTCAGGTGATTCTCCAAGGCAACCTCCACCCACAAAACCACATCTTGGCTCATATTTGTTCAAACAGAAGCGCTAGACTTCAGGTTATGTGTTATATGACCTCTTATGGATTATATTTATTTCCCACACAATTGTTCTTGTATACCACTATGTTTTCTAAACTTATATAGAACAAAATGGAAAAGCTTATAGGGCTGTTATTTGTGATTTGTTGTTAAATCATGAGACAGGGTTAAGTTTATGGCAAGCTGGATATGAGCAGTAGCCCCTGTTTAGTTACCTGAGATTCAGAATACACATTTCTTCAATACTTAAAAAAGATGTGAGCCTGGTCACTGGTAAATCTCCTCGTTTTCAAGTGGGCGTGAATGACAGGAGGATTAGCCAATCAGTGATGTGCATCTATCTGTTTATGAGGAAAAAATAAAGAGAAAAAACTATCACAAGGGGCTAAAAAACAACAGATCTCTCAGTGAGCAAAGCACTAAACCTTAGTTTGATTTTATTTGTAAATGATGGTGACCAATGAGCTCCTTCGTTTCACATGGGTACTAAAAAAAAAAGAATCTGATTTCATGTTTGGTCAGGCTCCAGACACAGTGGATGGCATGAGGCGTGTATAAAAATACAAAGAGATATTCTGGATTTGACAGGCAGCCTGTTTGTGCAGCGCGTAATTGTTGGATCTTCACTGGTTGTAATAACCTCCACAAGGCATAATGCTTTTTTGCCAAAACATTGAGTCCAAGTTAATTCAATTCCGATTTAATTCTGTTACATGCTTCTGCAAATTCGACAAAGAGGATTAATTTAAGCAGAAGAGTGTAATCTGACAGGTAAAAGTGAATATTGGATTTGATAGGTCTCGTCAAGCCGGATGAATAAAACAAGCACTTAATATTCTTGATTAAAGTCATAAATACTAAATCTATCTGACACAGGTACAAAAGAGGTCTGTCACCAAAAGCACTCTGAACGGTGTTGATGTGAGAAGTGGGGAGTTGTCTCAAGAGCTGTTAGTGTCCAGAGGTGCACATTCAAAGTGACTGCTCCACCAGATTTCTCATGTCTGTGTGGTCCCTAATGGCAACCGGGCTAAGTGAGACCTCCGCAATTATAGCTTTAATGTTGCTACGCACACTGCCAAGACATTACATTAAGTGTGGTAAGTGATGCATTCAATCTATAGACACAAGGGTGGGAATTACAAGATTTGTGTATGCTTTTAAATGGGGAGGTCTGTGCGTGGTTAATTCAACAGTGTTTCTTTTATTGCTATTGCCCATTAGGCTTAGTGAATGTATGGTCAAGATTAAGATGTTTTAAATCAAATGTCCAATGAAATAAATATATGCACACATAATAATTATAATAGTTCTTTATCATAACATATATATGAGAAAAGCCTATGTAAAATTTCTTTCAATTTAAAGGGCCTATTTCATCTATTTTCTGATCTGTTTCCTAATGTTTCCTCATAGTGTTTTGTTTCATTCACACATGTTTAACTGCATATTTAGTTTTTCTCTTAAGATGAAAAGACTGTTCCACCTTGTAATGTCATGTGGTAATACAGGAAGTGCCCCACTGTGTTTTTAAAATCCATGCATCACTAGAATCATTTAGATAATTTCAGCCCTGGAATTGTTCAACTTGAAAATCTCCACTACATGACGTCACAAGTTGGACCAGAGCATTTTGAGCTTTGGAGAAGTAGACAGACTAGTAATAAAAGTTTACTCAAACATGTGTGAATGAATAAAAGCATCATTCTGAGTATGTTTAGGTAACTTTATAACATGGCTTAAAGTTCTCAAGAGACATTTTTGTGTAATATTGGACTTTTAAGAATACTGTGGTTTTTAGTTTCTTGTTATTTTGCTGCCAATGTGAGTACTATTGACCAGTCAGAATTAAAAAAAGATTTTTTTCATCATCCTGAAACCCATGAAACCCACTGAAAGATAGAGCCTTGACCAACTGTTTCCTCAACTAAGAGTGCATCCATGTTTTGATGTGTATTGTTTTTCAGGCTTTACAGTATGTCTTACTTTTCTTCTATTATTCAAACATATTCTGAACATGCAGAGGCACAGTGTTGGAAAGTAACTGCAGACATGTACTGAAAATTAAAAAATCAGAACACAAATTTCGAAATACATTGCAGAACAGAACACAGAATGAGTAAGAAATTAGTATGAGTAAGAAAAACAGAAAACACCACTCTTATAGCGTGTGGATGTGTGATTTTTAACTTGATAGTGATTGGAAATGCATAACAAACTGTGAAACAAGCATAAAGCTGTTTTGAATCCTACTTCTTTACACTAAAATTTAAATGCAACTCGACGTAAAAGTATTCTACATATTCAGAATACAGTACTCTGATTGAAGCATGTATAAGAATACGTAACAAAATACATTTTATTGCAGGTATTCAGTATTATGTAACTAAATACATTTTCAAAGTATTCTTCCCATCACTACAGGGGCAATTATTGAAAGTAACTGGCTCCTAGTTTAAATTGATAACTAGCTCGGTCTAAAGCTGAAAGCGAAGGAACAGGCTCCGTTTAACAAGAAAAAGAAAAGATGAATGAACAGGGTTAGTTCAGTACATTAACTCTGTACTCGCCATGTCCCATTAGCCCACCAGTCTTTGTTCATCCCGACTGCGTCCGCCCAGCCCACATCCATAACAGTGACAGTGGTGACACAGACAGAACACAAAGCAACTCCAGTGATGTCAAAGAAAGATCTGACGCCAATTCTCACCATTCATCTCGGAAAGCATCAACTGCGCCTCCAGAGCGTAAGTGCCGCCCTCAGGTCTTGAGCAAGTCTCGCATGAGGCATTCATCCGGTCACCATGGAAACTTCAGTGCTAAAAACCCATCACCGCCTTCCTTGAATATCACTCTTAAGCGTTACAGTTGTTTTGCATGTCGTATCATTTGTCAGGTGTGTTAAGCATTACCATGACAACACAGCTTACTAAGTCCACTTTAATAGACATGTCCTTTTATACCGAGTGAGCGAGGAGAAGGTCGTGCTGGGGTCAAGCTGTTTGTCATCCCACTCTCGTCCCGATGCGCGAATATAAACATGCACATAACTTGGCATATTGTTTGGCTGGAGCGAGTGTGTTGTTGTGTGTTGTTGTGTGACCTGTGCTGACCATGTCCTAGTTAGCATGACTCAGGGTGCACGTGACATCTCCTAAAACGACAGCACCCAGTAGGAGAGCTACATTTGACCCAGTTCTGTGGAGTATACTGCGTGATAAAGTGAGTCCCAGAATAGTAGTCGCTACATTCATCGTGATAGAAAATAACATGCGTCATAAAAAGCTTTTATTACAGTTCATGAAAGACTGCACGGGGGCGGCTTGTTGGACCTGTGTGAAGTTGGCCCCATCAAACGCAAACCTACACAAAAACTATGTCAATCGTTTGTGCTGTTTTGTGCTGCAAAAAGGTTTGTTTGTGCTTCTTTAGTTTTGGAGAAACAAATTGGGGTCGGCCAGCCCCCAGGAAGCTTAAAAATGCACTAAAACATCCAAAATGGAGTCAATCGTTTGTGCTTCATTTGTGCTCTTTTGTGCTGCAAAAAGTTTCGTTTGTGCTATTCTGGTTCTTAAGATATTTGCAGTTTTATTTTCGGCTGATGACGTCATCCAGCCCCTCAAAATGTGAAATAGAGCTCAAAACAGGCAGAAAATGATAGTAAACGTTTGTATTTCATTTGTGCTGTTTTGTGCTGTGACAATTTTCATTTATGCAAGTTTATTTCTAAAATTATTCATTATTATTTCTGCGGTAATTATAGGACGTCATTTCCGCTCAGCTGACGGCAGCAAACTCCACTAAACTAGTGGCGAAAACGATCTCAGGCTGTGGAAAAGTCTGTAACAGTCTTTAGTAATTTGCTTTTGATTCATATTTTATATAATAACACAGACTTTTCCACAGCCTCAGATCGTTTCTCTTCACTAGTTTTGTGGAGTTTGCCGCTGTCAGCTGAGCGGAAATGATGTCCTATAATTATTGCAGAAATAATAATTCATAATTTTAGAAATAAACTCGCACAAATTAAACTGTCATAGCACAAAACAGCACAAATGAAATACAAACTTTTTAAAATAATTTTCTGCCTGTTTTGAGTTCTATTTCACATTTTGAGGGGCTGGATGATTTCACCGGCCAAAAATAAAACTGCAAATATCTTAAGAACCATAATTGCACAAACGAAACTTTTTACAGCACAAAACAGCACAAATTAAGCGCAAACGATTGACTCCATTTTGGATGTTTTTTGACCTATAAAAGAACCGTTAATTTCTCCAAAACTAAAGAAGCACAAATGAAACTTTTTGCAGCACAAAACAGCACAAATGATTGACAGTTTTTTGTAGGTTTGCGTTTGATGGGGGCGACTTCACAGAGGTGCTTGTTGGTCACAGGCACATGCCACATACACAGACAGTTTAGATTTAAGTTTCAGCCTCAGGTCTGAGTTGCTCCTTTTTCAAGAGTTTCTGCTTTTCCTTCAAACTTCTGTGTCTATTTCAATATCTAAAAATAGTTTTAAAAAAGTAAAGAAACACATATGCAACTTATGAGTGTATCCAAACTTGGCATGAGTGACTAGGGGTCAAAAACTGAACCCCTGATATCCGTATATAGTCATAGTTGTTCATTTAAATTTGTATTCATGTTTGCGGGGGTATGCAAGCAGAAGTTACTTGGAATGGTTTCAGTTTTTAAAAGAAAGTGAATTTAATACTGTTTGAATTAAAAAATATTATTTGTAGTAGATTGCAGCCTCAAGAATGTTGTGGAGGATTATGGACATCAATACCATTAAAAGATTTAGATTTATTTGTCCCTGGGTACTAAAAGTGTGAGAAAAAGCTTATTTAGTAATTAAGACAAAAAAAAAAGTTGAGAATCACTTGTTTAAAGGGCCCTTACTGTGCTATTTTGTGGTAGGTGTTATGTTTCTTTATCAAAAACACACCTGGAGTTGTGTTTTCTTCCATTCACATGTTTATCACACACATCCTGCATATTTAGGCTGAGTTCTTCTCTTAAACAGAAAACGCTCTGTTCTACCTTTTGATGTCATGTGGTAATAAAACAAAATCAAATCAAACTTTATTTGTATAGCACTTTACAACATTTTAGTAATGATCAAAGTGCTTTACAGGAGTTACAAGAACCCAAACAAAATCAGTAAAAACAATAAATAAAATATGAATAAAGGCATAAAACATAAGACACAAATGATGTTTTAACAACCTCATGTGTTAAAAGCCAAGTGGAATAAATGGGTCTTGAGTTGTGACTTAAAAAGTGCAAAATCATTAATAGTGGGTAACACAGGAGGTAGTTCATTCCGCAACTTTGGACCTGCCACAGCAAAGGCACGGTCACCCCAGTGTTTATAACCCTCCACTATGTTTTTAAAGTCCACACACCTAGAAGCATGTGGCTATTTTCAGCCCTGGAATTGCCTGTCTCTGCTGAACAAAAGGTAAACGGTAGGTGTTAACTTAAAACTACCTCCGCATGGAACAGAACATGATCTATAAAAGCGTCTTTGTGACATATCTCTGTGAAAAGCACTACATAAATACTTGCTTATTTTGAGCTTTGGATATGTTTTTCATGGGGTATAGGCATTCGAACATGGTTTTAAGTGACAAATGAAACAGTGCTCAAGTGAAATGTATTCGTATAGTCAAACATCACAACAGAAGACAGCTAGACAATGAAACAGTTATCACTCAATAAGACATGAGATGAGATTAGACAGTGTGCAGTGGTGTGTAGTTGTGTGCACTGGACTCTATAACATACAGCAGAGTCATAAAGTGGACCTACAGCCCGATCTCTATCAGAGTGCCCCTCTAACTAAAGTCATATTTCTCATGTCAGCCTGAGCCTGGCTGCTGTACGACAACTGCCTTCTTCTGCTGCGAGCTGTACATATGTCACCACTGTGTCATATTAAAATTGTATGTTGTGGCAGTGGAAGCTTTGCTATA
This sequence comes from Odontamblyopus lacepedii, assembly GCA_034769755.1. NCBI lineage: Eukaryota > Metazoa > Chordata > Actinopteri > Gobiiformes > Gobiidae > Odontamblyopus > Odontamblyopus lacepedii. Next base: position 31,668,533 of record CM068344.1, on the reverse strand, counting down.
TATAAATAAGAATAATTTAATGCTGGTGGCACGGGGCATGATACCAGTGGAACATGAGTGACATAACCATACTGCAAATGTGAAGGCCAATGGTGACAGACCAAAATAAGCAATGAAGTCCCTCTGTGAATCAGCCCCTACTGCCTTGACAGCGATTTGAATGCAGGTCTGCTGTCACTTAATATTATCCACCAATGACCACGAGGGAGCTAGCATGGAATAGCCAAAATAAATCAAAACATATAGTGGATTCCCATTACCCCCATCCTTACACACCCGCCTCCTTTAATACGCTGCTCTTATTGTTTTATGTTCTCATGTAAAGAGCTCATGAGTGCAGTGAGTGAGTAATCATGACCCAAACCAATCTTCTATCTTGCAAATACAGCTTAAACTAAGTAGATGTAATAAATAGTTGGCAGATTTAAGCAGCAGCAGAAGCCGTCTTACCTCTGGGAGTACACACAAACGCAGCGTTCGTGTAATGTTTTGGTTGATGGCAACTGGCTGCATTTGCATTCATTACATTTTCCCAAAAGGATTTCAAAACAACAACCATTTCCAATCTTGTTTTATTCCTTTTCCTTTTTTTCAAGTAATGGTCCTGGCATTTGTTTAGCAGACTATCGTATTTTTTACACTGTCTGCTCTTTTTGATGATGGCAAATTGTTGATGCGCTCCCAGCCACCTGCAGAATGAGGTAAAAGGACAAATAGGAGCTGTTTGACTCATAGTTAATGGTACTAAGAGTTGATAATGTCAGTGAATTTCTGAGAAGAGGTAATATTGGAGCCGAGAACACACATTTAACTAAAATGAGACACTAAGGCATGTTTGCTCTCAGAGGGAATGAGCTGCACCTTAATTCCAAAGACACACAATAGAAAGACATTTTGTTCCATTACAGCAGAGTCCCCAGGTTTAAGTCAGGAAGTCATTTAAGCTCTAGTGCGTCTTTTTGATGGTTGTTGGTGAAAATTGTATTGCAGTCCAATTCAAGCAAAGGGAGAGAGACGATCAGTGTACAAGCTGTAACTACTGTATGTAACTTTTCTGGTGTTTCCCAGCTGTTGTTCCAGGTGGAGTAAACTGATCTGATTCATCACATGGTTTCATTGTGTGGAAACCGTCTGACTTTGCAGTATTAGGATTCATTCGCTTGACAGTAGGCGGGTACTTTTTTGATTTAACCAATCGCTGCTATTTGGTTGTGACGTATGTAATGTACCGGAATGGTCAGTGGTTCAGTGGTGTCCAAGTAATCGCCGGCACAACAGCAAATCCCATAGGAAGAAGGGCAATAATGTCTTTCCCCTTGATAAATTCACCAAACATTCTTTGTTTTGGTTAACCTCGGTTAAGAGGTTAAATCCTCGATGTCGGGAGTAGTTGCCAACACAAAATGTACGGCTTCGTCTACGTCCATCTCGACCGCTTTGTTTACTGTGGTGCTGGACCACAAAGGGACCCAGACAGGAGCTTGAGTTTGACGTCATGGCTTCACAGCTCTTCTCTGATTGGCCGGTGCACCGACTACAACTTCCAGGGTTCTTGCAGAGATGCACAGAGACTAGGAGGAAGGGAGGATATAAGTGGCCTTGACGTTTATGAATATACATTAGCATAGTATTTTTTCTCACATTCAAGAGATCATAACCAGGTGGAAAAAAATGAAACTATAGCACAATCCGCAGCGCCTCACAAAGATGCAAATCTACAAATCTGGGCAAATCTGGGCATATCTGGGCACATCTGGGCAAATCTGGGCTTCTGAGCGGCGGCTACGGTGGCCTGTCTGCTCATGCCACACTGGTGGTGGGATTGAATGTGTTCTGATTGGTCAGGGGTTGAAGAAATTGAACTGATAAATAGAGCTGTCAGAAATACCTGTTTTTTATTGATTTTATTTTTTGCCATTTTGGTTTTAGGGTTTGACTTTTATTTTATTGTGCTGGCTTTGCTGTTTTAGAACAATATTTTTATTGTGTAAGATGAAACTGAGTATTCATTTTATCTCTGTGCAGCACTTTGAAAACAATTTTGTGTCTAAAATGTGTTATATAAATAAAATTGATTGGGATACTGCCATCTGTCAGATCTGCTCTATTGGTAGAGTTATTAAGGCTACAAAGAGACAGTGCCAAAGTTAAAAATGTGCTTCTTACATCATTCTTTAGTTGTGAAACCATTTCATATTGAAAGTTATAGTGTTGTGTTGTTTGCACATTAAGCATTACAACCGAATCCTCCACACTTTGCTAAACACAACATATTGAGAGAAATACTGTTAAATGTACCTTAGCGACACTCTCTTTTATGTCTCTGCATATTCTTGAATCTTTGCCTCTTGATTTCTGACATTAAACTGCCCCCTTGCCATTTGTCGCTGCATATATTAGCATTTACATGATTGATTGAATTAATTCATTATTTTGGCTGTTTTTGAAAGTATTGAATAAAAAGACACAACTGCCTGTGGGTTGGAGACGGAATAAGAATTACCCTGAGGGGCATAGCTAATTAGCAGGTATTAGCATATGCAAATGACTACTATTATCTTGTGTACAAAATGTTGCTTATGGTAAACACAGGCTAATCACTTTAACAATTTGAGCTGTTTAAATGCTAGTAATTGTATATATTGTTCAAACAGATTGACTTGATTTGCTGAGAATCAATAGTAGAAGGAAAGAAATTGCATAATATTCTTGTCTTTTGTGTCCACTTTCACTTTCACCTTGGCCGCTGCACCTGGCACTGCAGCTCCTTTGATGAGAACTCTGAAAAGGGAATAAAAGATGTGCTTTGGCTTTAGAATTACATCCAGTTGGTGATGTTTAAGTGCTGCCACGGAAGTTATATTGCATTCACTCAGCAAAAAGTGCTCTGACGCATTGCCACAGTTAGGACAACTTCCTGTGTTGAGAAAAAGAGAAAATCACTTTTCAAGGTCACTTGTGCTCACTGTAACATGGTTAGTCACACCCTCCCCTGACAGCATCATTCACAGAACAACACTGCAGGAAACGCGCAACAGAACTAGTCATATAAAAGAAGCCACACAAACAAACTTATCGACGTGCACGTTGGGCCTGAGTCTGAATGAATTTCTTATTGCTTTTCCTGTAATATTCCACAGTATGACATAAACCTGTCTATCTCACATTTATTCCTAACTGTCAGTGGCGGCTGGTGAATAGAGGGCACAAGTGTGCCGCACTCCCTACCTTAACCTCGATAAAAAAAAAAGTTATTTTGTATTAGGCTGTATGTTTAATATTTTGTTTAAAACGTTTATCTGCATAGACATATTTTTATCATGTTAAATGCCCTCATATCGCTGTATTTGAGTCCGTTGGTGCATCTGAGTGCGCACATTAGGTGTGCCCCAATGGAGCAGGTCTATGGAGGGGCCTGAAACATTTAGAAAATTTGACGTCATTACATTGCTTCTGCCCATTAGTTTGTATTGCAGCCCCTGGAAAACACTGTAGTGCGCAGGGTGGGGGCGACTCAAATCAAATGATTGGTCTTTAGAAACATTATAAAAATTTTGGCCTATGAGGATTCAGCTGCTCTGTCCCGCCTCACCCCAACAGGCTAATGCTAATGCTACAAGCTAATGAATGGAGAACTACAGAGCTGTGTGCTATGGCCGCTAGCTACTTTCGCCTAAACCGAAACAAGAGAGCAGGAGGAGAAACCTAAAGCACGGGACACACTGACACAGTCCGGGTCCCGGGGCACTCGCCGTCAGGACCGCGGCATCCGCTGCCGCCAGGGCCGTCGCTGCCAGGAGCGGGGAACTTGCAGCCGCCACCGGGGCACTCTGGGCATAAAAGCGTAGTGCAGAGGGCTTAAGTCCACCTGTTGCCTTAGTGTTAATATGGACTGGTGTAACTTTCAGACTGAAGTGGGATTAAAACAAGTTTTAGAACCAGCTCCTGCACTCGGCTCCAGGACCTTGTCCCATGGACCGGACTGGACCGGGACAGAGACAGAACCAAAAGGACAGCGGACACACTGCATTGGTCCTATGGAAAAGGTAAGAGGCTTGTTTTTGTTAGTTGGGGCAAATATGAGGAGGACCCTCACAGGTCAACTGTTATAGTGTTAACAGGTAAATGCGTAAATGAATGAGCGATGGAGCCGCTCCGGTGTTTCTGCCGTGTGCTGTAGGAGCGGAGCTGGTGCTGCGACCAGAGCATCATTTTTGCTGCATTTTCATGACATTATGGGGGCTGGTTGTGGGGGCTGCTTGTGAGCAGTGTGTTACGTTCATGGATGTATAATAAGAGCTTTTTATTATAGTTCTATGGTTACGTTGTGCTACATTTTGTTACGGTGTGTTACGGTGTGTTTTGGGTTGAGTGTGAGCAGGTGTATCAGGTTGTGCTGGCATAAACTTTGTGCTTGGCTGTGTGTTGTGCTCTAGATAACGTTCAGCAAATAGTGACTAAAATGACTGTCTGCTCCTGGTATTTGTTATAATTTTGTATAGCCTATACATAATACATATATTTATAATACACATTTATAATTTTGACTTATGCACCCCCCAAAAAAAATTATACCACCAGCCGATATTGTCGCCTATGGAAAATCTTTTAAATATGTTTATACAAAGAGCAAAAAACTGAATCAATAGATCAAGCCAGACACTGTCTATCATGCCAAGACTCTAGGACAGGCATCTGTAGCCTGTCTTTTCCTCTTATGCCTGGAAGACATAAAAATCCCCTCCATGTGTTTTGTGGAGTCCTTTGCTGCGAGTGGGACCCTGTGGCAGAGCGGCCTCAGTCAGATCTGTAGTAGATCACAGCGGACAGCAGGAGCCCACGGGCAAACTCTACAGACTGGAGATCCATGTAGTTTTCTCAACACATCCTCTAAATCTCCTCTTCCGTCTTATGGTCTACTGACAGAGAAAGTTTACACACATATATTGTAGGAGGCATAAATATACATATATAAGTAATTGTGCATCACCACCCCGCAGAGCTCAGACACAGTGAAGACCTTCCTTATCTTAAAGTGAGTCAGATGTACCGGAAGAATTGATTATACTCCCTAAATATAATTATTACACATGATTTGATCACACTCAAAATCTCTGTGATAATTGAGTGCTCATCAGGGGTCCGGACATTCATCATTATTCAGAAGAGATTGTCAGAAAAAAAGAAAAAAAATCAGCTTGTAGACAGATTTTGATTTTGATTAATGTTTAGAAATAGAAGATGTAGGGTTACAAAAGGCAGTATCATTGTATTCGTGCACTTTACATCACTTCTGATCAAAATTAGGATATTATACCACCACTTTGAACAAGAACACTTCATTTAGTAATTTCTAAAACATGAAAACTGGAGAAGTTCAGAGAGAAATGAAACAAGTCCCTTTACCCCACTGTTACAATAGTTAATGATAGTGAACTTTAAAAGACAAAGAGAAGGTCTTCTCCTTTATTTAGTCAGTAAAAGGCCAAGAAAAAATGCATTTATTTTGCTTAAACTATGCATTTAACAGCCCAACCTGCTAAAAAATGTGGAATTAGTAAGTATTATATAATTTTGTGCTACCATCAGATACTAATGAGGATACAATAATAAGTAAATACATAAATAAATACATTGAGAGTAAGCATTTTTTATGTAGAAAAAGAGGTCCTGTACTTGGAATAATGTCATGTGATAAATATTTTTTTCCAGTAATAACCCAGTGGTTTCTCAGCTTCTTCCATGGCTCTTTTGTTCACTTTAAAAACAATATCTGGATGTTTTGCAGGCTTACTCAGAAACGATGGATTTTGCTAATGACAAGCTCTTTACTGGAAAAGAGTACAAAGATGTCTCGAGCAGACCCACTAACACGCTAATGGACAACAATAAACCTCTCTCTCTGTTCGTAGCATGTGTTCTTGTGGAGGTGAAGGTCACAGTAGTTGCACAGGCAGTCCCAGCCCCCCCGGCCACTGTGGAACAAGAGTGGAACCAGCTATAGCCCAGATTAGCATGTCTCCAGTGTTCCAGTCTGGGCTCAATCTGCTCCTGGGACAAATCCATCTTCCACAATGATTGGCCATCCCATCTCATTCTTCCATCTTTTTTGCCTTTTTCACTTACACTCTCAGAGGAATGGTAGAGTCATTAGCAGGTAATGAATACAGGATGTGTGTGGTTATAGTCTTCTGGGGATAGAACTGAACTGGCGACTAGAGAGCGGACATTTTTACCCGGCTTATCTACGCTCGGGGGAAGACCGGGTGAATTTGGTTATTTTGGCCCAGGCTCTGAAGCAAGACATGTAGTAATTGGCTCCCCTTGGAGACAGTCAAAAGATTCCAATTTGCTCTAGCCAGTTCATGTCACCCGGCCACATATATATATATTTATATAAAACGCATGTATAATAGATGCGCATCTCTCGTCCCTCTGTCTTCACGCCGCATGGAGATCTGATTTTCAACCCTTAGTGTGCGAGCGGGAGGGGACTAGGAAAAGCCTAGTGCCGTGATTGGATGACATGCTGGGTGATACATCGTTGAACTGCTTTGACCGCTGCGCTGTGAATGTTACCATCAAGACCCTGTCACTGCTGAAATATACATCAGGATTGCAGCTGGTTAAAAATAGATGGGGTGTATGGGATCCTCGCGGGGTGAGGGTAGACCTGCTCATTGCCAGTGTGATTACTGCATTGTGGTTCTCCGAAGTGTCACCGGGTTCAGTTGGGTATTGCCTGACATGTGTCTGCTTTTGTTTACTGTACGTGATACTGTATGAAAGCCAAGCCAATCTGGAGCACTACTTCTACTCTAAAGTGTATGCAGTAACATCAGTGGTGGAAGAAGTACTCGATTTTGTTGGTTAAGTAAAAGAATAGATATTAGGTTAAGTAAATAAGTATTACATGAAAAATAAACAAAAGTAAACATGTTAAAGTACCTGTTTAAAAAAATATTTCAAGAGTAAAAAATAAAAGTATTTCATGATTTTGAGATGCAATAAAGCTTCAAATGTAATGCTTTTGATTTTATATGTCTGAGTTTTGTTCAGCAGAAACAACTGAATTGATTGTTTCTTTCCTAGCAGTTTTTATTACGTATATTTTTGTGTGTTCAAATTGTGAACATATTAAAAGTAAACCCCTCAGACAATAATAAAAAAACACTTTTACTTTTCAGTCCTATGAAGTACAGATGTATACTTAGTAGAGAATTTACTACTTGTACTTCGTTCATCTGGGCTGCAGGTGAACATTTTGTCTGAAAAGTCTCGGAGCAGCAGAAATGAAAAGGAGCAAAAAAGTCGACCGTCTAAAGCAGCTCTCGTGGATATGCTTTGGCTGTCTTGAAAGGTGCTATATAAATCCACTGCATCATCACCCTGGCCGGTAGTGCTCAGTATCTATCAAAAGTAGTTCATAAAAGAAGTAGAGGTGAACTGGTGACAGGTGATGGATGTGGGGAGTGAAGACTGGCCCGGTGGTCTGGTTCAACAAACAAGCTACTCCAGCCAATGGGTCTGAACCCCTTGTGAAATGTGCTAGATCACACAGAATAAGAAGAGCAAATTTGTAATATATTAAGTCAGGCGTGTGAATGACAAGCGATCTTAATATATTACATGATTCATGGCTCATGTTCCGTATAAATATTGATACTGTAGTGTCATGATTAATCTGATAGTCAGTATCTTGTCACGCCCCTACATTGAGCTCCGTATAAACCATGTGGACTTTATGCATGATTGGTGAATACAAATTTCGGGACAGTCAGGAACATGAGATATTAAAAAAGGGCAGAGCAACGGACGGCATGAGAGAGAATTTAATTATAGGATTGTGTCCGTGGCCAGACTGTTTTGCCAAGTGCAGTGGCGCACGTAGCACTGCTGAAGATAAATTGTATCTTGAACATATTTCGCAGAATAGCACACCCCAAATTACACAGCACAAACATGTCCAGGGCTTTCAAACAAACCGAATTTAGATTACACAATATGATTCATCTATAAGTCCCAGTGTAAAATGCCAGAGCAAACTGCAGGTGAAATCCTCCATCTGTCCTGTATCTGCAAGGGGATTAAAATGGTATTTCTGTAAACACTGTGAATCGGACTTGTGCCTGCACTCAGATGGAAACCACAAGGCCAAGGAAATCCCAATCCCTTGTACTTTTCTTTTTGGCCTGGACCAACTTTGGTTAAATGATTAGCTGCAGGAGCGGAGTTCTTCCAAAAGCCCTGCATACCATTATGAGGATGAGAGCAAAAGATAAGAGTGGAATATAACCTTGAGGCTGGCAGTTGTTGATGCGACTAATATTTGCTGGGTTTTAAAAACTTTTAGTTTTTCTTTTCAATAATTGCTATGTGGAGCTGCAGCACATACAAGATGTCCATTCACATTCTGAACAAGCTCATTGCCATGGTTACCAAAGAAATATCAGATCTTTTCCACCTTTCAGATCTGGTGTCAGTATAATTACTCCCTCAATATTGCTGAAACAAGATTCTGCCTCCACTGTGCTTGCTGTGCCTGTCTCTTTTCTGTTTTTAACCCTTGGTACAAAATGTATGTGCGCACATCAGAGGGTTGCTATAGAAATACTTCAAGGGTTTTGTTATTTACAATGTATGTGAGAACATAAAAGGTCTTGAATTGGATTCCAGTTGTAATTACGGGCATAAGCCATGCAGTAGCTCACATGTATCCTTGGTGCTTTTGTGTTTCATATTATTGGACAAAAATCGCAATCCTATCTCAAGGACAACGCTCCTTTGTTTCCTATTGTTCTTCTTGTTGTGCAGTAGAGATGACAATGGGAAGCCTGAACGGGAAATGACCCTGAACTTGATGGATTCGTTTTTTCCGAGATTCCCTCCCGTCTAAGGAACCATTTGACACATGTCGTTACCATGGTAATTTGAAGCTTCGGCGAGCAGAGGAGAGAGTCCGTTAAAGGTTAACATGTCAGAGATTGGCCAAAATGTTCAATAAACAAGGAGGAGGCGTGGCAAGATGGCGGTTTCTGATTGGACAGTGCAGAAATAGCACATCAGTGGTTGGTTAAACGTGGTGTGTGCAGATCTCGGACACACACCCACCATGTTCTCATCTGCTCTTGCTAATTAGCTGTTTGCGTTAGAGAGCACAGTGTTGCCCGCCAAGCCATTAGCCAAGCAAACTGTCCCCACGAATCTCAGCACTGCAGATAAACAAACACACAAATATCTATTTATTCCTGTATCCATGGAGATGATTTGATTTTTCTAATGCTCCAGACCTTTTGAGTGATGTGTTGATAGTGAAATGACACGCTTTCTCAGTTTAAAAATTTTGAGAAAGTGGGGGCATATTCATCCTTCATTCTTCTATTTTCCTGAAGCATCCACCACTGCTGACAAGCTCACATCACCAGACCAATTAATACTTGTGTCGCTTTAATCCAGCCCTGTGTACACGCCTAAATCCACATATGTCCTGGCTCTGGTTATTTGATTTGATGCATGTTTATAATGAAGAATGCATTGTTAATGTTCACTAGGAGGCACAAAGGTCAAGTTATCCAATGGAAACAAGAGTGAAGACTGCACAATAAATTCTATTAGAAACATTTGTCAGATGAACTCAACACAGGCTGTCCGTGGGTTTCAAAGTGATGAAAATCTACAAATGCTGCCCTGGCAATTTAAAAAGTCAGAACAAAATCTTCCAATGTAATAAAGGACTTGTATTTTAAGTTGGTGTGCCTCTGTTTTGTACCTTGCTCATTTTTGCATGGTGTATTGTGTAACTTTTCTGATGGAGGGTTTGCCACCTGCTTGCTTCTACGCATTTACATTTATTAAAATTTATAGCTCAGAAATACCTAGAAAAACAAGCATTGTGACTGTTGATCAGGGTTGTCTCTACACAGATCCGACTTGCAGGTTTAATACGACTGTGGAACAATACTGTGAAACATTCCAGATTAAGCAATGACATCTCCATGGAGAAAAGTATTTGACAGACCCTCCACCGGAAAACACAATGCACATTTAAGTAAGGGCCACATTCTGCAGAGATATACTACTCTACGCTCTTTAAAGATATTTTTATGACCCAGTGAAGCACTCGTCCTCCTATTAATCTGAAAATCTTATATCTTTTGATGAGTAAAAGTCCTCAAAATACAAGATGCTGAACCCATGATTCGTTTGCCACTTGAAACAACAACAGACACATCTTTAAAGCAGCGTGCCATTTTGTTTTTAACAGCAGTGCGATAAAAACCTACTTGGCTCACTGTGTCAGATGAAAGCAAGTGATTTTAAGAAAAAACGAATAACCAAAACCTGCAATAAATAAAAGCACCATTTCTCATTATCAAACCAACACAAGTGGGCTGGTCGAACTTGGCACACGGAGAGAGGACGGGCCATCCCATCTCGACAAAAGCACCAGAAAAAGAGAGACAGATAGAAGAAGCGTAGGCCCTCCAAATGGCGCTGTCAGAAGATAAGGAGAGCTATTTGGTTGTGGCTGAGACCGCAGAGCTGGGTCATGCATCGCTACGTTTGACAAGCACTCAGTCTTCTGTCACTCTGCGGACCCCCTTATCAGCTCCGGCCTGGCAATGCAAGCCCACCATATTTCCTGGAGAAGCATGCATGATTTCTGAACACATTCCCCATGTCTTGCAGTCTGTTATTAGAACTGTGATATGAGCTCTACAGGCTGAATACATTGGTCTCCTCCTGCTCCTGTGGTATGAAGTTTCACTGCGCTGTACCTAGTTTATGAACCAATACCAATTTATATGTTAATTATATCATAGGACGAATCTAACACAGATTAGGGTAGGTTTGTGGATACCGAAGTTGGTTGTATCTTCTTTATCGGTCTTGTATTGCCTCCTCGGAAACACGCACTCGCTTGGGCCATCTGCAGTCTGCGCACGGAGCTGACACAGGTTAGGCTGATGATAGCAGATGTCATTTAATGTGATCTCCAGGGGGGGAAGTGAAGGGGCTAAGGCTAATGGAGAGTGGAGCAAATCTGATTTCTGTTTGACAACATTGTGCGCTTTTCGAACTGCACCTGGCAGATTGGTTTGAACTGAGCACACAGAGCAGGACGCAAGCTATAGAGGGTCAACAAACAGAGTCAGGTGCATGGTGAATGTATAGGCCGATTTACAGCTCGTTTGTTTTTAAATCGCAGCGGTCGACCATCAAACACCATCAAACACTTAATGTACATAATAGTTTTTAATAATAATAATTCATTTGATTTGATGGTGCCATTCAATACACATAAGGGCACATTACAATAAATGCAAGTTAATGAACTAGAATTTCAAATCTCTGTTGTACTAAATGTAAAAAGGAGCGGTTCACTTGAAAACTACCACTACATGACATCACAAGGTGGAACAAAGAATTTTTCACTTAAGAGATATAAACAGCCTAATAATAAAGGGTTACTCAAACATGTATGAATGAAACAAAACAACTCCAGGAATATTTTTAATGAGGTAACAACATTATAACATGTTCAAGCTCACAGGAGTCAGTTTTATGTAATACAGCAGTAATATGGAATAAGGACTGAGGAAATGGTGGTTATAGGGTACAGTGAATATGCAAATTTCAAGAGATATGTTGTCAGTTGTGGTTCGCAAATGTCCAAAGAGTCCAGCTGTTGCAGATGGATAAAGTGTTCCAGAGTTTGGAGGTACAGTCGCTGAATGCTCTGGCAGCCACTGTGGTAATTTTAGGTGTGGGGACTAAGAGGAACCCATCATTATCAGGTATTTTATTATCTTTTTATATTCTGTTCAGAATATTCCTAGTTAGATCGGTAAGATTGAAGTGATTTTTTAAACACCTGTTCATCTTGATTTTTCTTTGCACGTCTATTCTTGAACTTTGAGTTGCAACCATAGACTGTATATATAAATGAACATTACTAACCCATTAGCTGCTGTGTTCCAGATAGGAAGTGTTCACGGGGAGCGGTTCTGGCTCAGATTGACTTTACACTGGAATATTGTCACCCCTCTCTCTGTAGCTGCTGCAGTGAGCCTTGTCATTCTGGTCGTAAAATGCTCGTATTAACCTGCGCTACATGATCCTACTGTTTTTATTTAGCTATTTTGTATGTAAATATATTCCTATTCCTAATATGGACCTGGCTCCAAATTTGATCCTGTACCTGCTAGCATCGTGAGTTTCATTTGACTGAAGCCAAATGCTTTAACTTGTTAGGTTCTTTTTTAAGACAATGTAGTCAAGTGTATTTACCTTATTGAGGGCTGCTGCTGCTGCCCTCTTCAGAACTGTCACTGGTGTTAGTGGTGACAAGTCGTATATCAGCTGATGTTACTTCCTGTAGGAGTGATCAGCCTGATGGACCTACAGGTCGCTCAGAATGACCATGCCTCCCATGGCCCAGTGCTCTCTGGAGGAGAGTGTCCCAAGTGTGTGAAAGGAGGAAGGCGCTGTCGTCCCGGTTGATGCAGTTCGTGCCAGTCTGAGCGACCTGCCAGGTCCATCAGGCTGACCACTCCTACAGGAAGTAACATCAGCTGATATACGACACGTCACCACCAACACCCGTGACAGTTCTGAAGATGGCAGCAGCTAGCAACAGAAACATGTCAACAAGGTAAATACACTTGACTACATTGTCTTAAAAAAGAACCTAAGAAGTTAAAGTACTAAGAAGACATAATGAATATCTGTGGCGTAATAAGAGCCGAATGCTGTCTTTATACAATCTATGGTTGCAACACTGGAATTTCGTCATTGTGGGATAAATAAAGGTCCTCTTATAAAACTGGCTATATTTTCTCACATTAAATACCTTTGAAATCAATTATACATTCAGACCACATCCTCTGGCAATTTAGTATGCAAATCACTACATTCTCTCTCTTCATATTAAAGATGGATTTGCAGTTACCCAGACAACATTAATCATATTTTTTCATCAGTATTCTAAATTACAAATAGAAATAGCATGGTACCATTAAGCGCCAATCGAGCAAGATAAAATAACACTGTGCAGTGTCAAAAACAAGTGTTCATAACAAGGCTGCCCTATAAAGGTCAGTAGTACATACAGTAGGTTTGGAGATGATGAGACATGATGACAGTGGAGAGGAGCCGGGCTCAGGGAGGACACAGTGAAACCTCCAGCTGCATAGACATACGCTACCAAAGCTATGGAGCAGATTAGTCTCTGTCAGTGGTCGTAAAGTATTCTGTCAGCTCGGGATGCAGTGGCTTGATTAGCAGCTCCTTCTCCTGTCTCACTGCCAACACCAATTTTCTTCCTGGACCCTGATCTGAATAGGGGTTTAAGAGTGTGCCTAAAAAGACTAGCTCACTGGTCATTTTGCCTCAAATAGAAGAGTTGACCACTATGTTTTAGCAGTGCACAAGAGTGGGTAAGAGGTAATCAGACACAGATAGCTGCCTGTCTATTGTTAATCAAATCAAGCCCTGTCTTTATCCAGTGAGAGGCGCCCTGCTGTTGGTACAATGAAACTGCTCCGATGTGCGTTCTCCAATCACACTGGGAAAGTTACATGTGCATGGGAAACTGACAGCCTTTTATTCTTGAAGTTATTTTATTCTACAGTGCATGTTAATGAACTTGAACATAAAACACATGCATGACGGATTGTAGCCATGGGCTTATTTTCATTTGCAGCACCCGCATTATAGATTTACACACTTACCCGCACCAGCATACATAGACAAGTCAGTGAAGAGTTATGCCTATAGACCCAGTGTCAGTATGTACCAGTAGGTCCGTCACGATAATTACTATATCGACTTATTGTTTAATACATGACAGAATTATTTGTGGGGGGGTCAGTATTCATCATGGTTCTTTTGCTTTGCTCTAGTGGGAAAAGTTTGGTTATTTTTCTGTACTATAATAAGATTTGATCTGTAGAAGGTTGAATTATTTACTTGTATCTTCATTATAGACACAAACAAACTACCGGTATGTCTTTATTGCAGGTCAAGTTACTCTTACACCATATTACACATTTAGAATCCTTTTTTGAGATAATTCTGCTTCGTGGTTTGGTTTCAATATTATCATTTATTGTCTATATTTTCTTCAGCGATATTTCACACTTCAAAATGCATTTGTTACCGTGACAGGCCTATGTGCCAGAGCTGAGATTGAATCGACAACCTTAAGATCAGCGGATGAAAATCTCTACTCTAAGTCTATTTGAGTTCTTCATTTATAAAGTTATTTATTCATAAGATAGTTTATCCCATTAATAATTAGAAGGAGAAGAACCATAGACTGTATAAAGAAGTGGCCTAAGGGAGTGTGGTGTCACCCATAGTGTCAGATGAAGCTCAAGATGCTAGAAGTTATTGGAGCAAATTTACATACAAAACAGCAAAATAAAAACAGGATCATATAGAGCAGTTTAATATGAACATTTTAAGGCCAAAGTTACAAGGCAGAAGTGCTCCAGTATGTTTTCAAGCTTCATACACCTTCACCAGAATGATTCAGATTATTTCAGTCCGAGTGCCCATCTATACTGAACAAAAGGTAAAAGGAGCTGTTAACTTGTAAACTACTGCTACATGACATCACAAGGTGGAACAGGGCATTTTGAGCTTTGGAGATGAAGACAGGCGAACAATAAACAAACGTGTGTGAATGAAACAAAACACATCTCCAGGAATGTTTTTGAGGAGGTAACATCATTTTAACATTGCTTAAAGCTCACAGGAGTCAGTTTTGTGTACTATGGGAACTTTAACAACAATGTGAAATGTGTACAATCCCTCATTCATCCAGGTAAAATCCATGGCAAAAGCAGAAATTCAATTTGTCAACTGGACAAAAGTTTATATTGTCGAATACGTTTCGCAGCTCATCCAAACTGCGTCATCAGTTGGCAGCTGAAGAAGCAGCTTGGATGGATGAGCTGCGAAACGTATTCGACCAAATACATTTTTGTCCAGTTGACAAAGTGAAATTCTCCTTTTACCAACAATGTGAAATTACAGTGAGAAAAAGGCCGAGGAAATAGGCTACAGTGAATATGCAGAATTGAAGAGGTATGGTGTGAGTTGTGGTTTACTGAAAAATAAAAGAATGAGGTGGCCACAAGACTTATGCCAAAAAGTGTATATTAAAGCCGAAACATGACAAACAAGACTGCAGACATGCACTGGAGTAAAGACAGACATTTCGGGTCTAGCCCATTCTCAATGACTCCAGTAGGAGGTGAGTTGTGGTTTAAAAATGTCCAAAGAGCTCAGCTGTCGCAGATGGATGGGTACAGTGTTCCAGAGTTATAGGAGCAAATTTACTAGTGAAATAAAAACAAAAGGATCACATAGAGCTGTTTAATATGAAAATTTTAAGACCAAAATGAAGAGACTCACTGCAGCAATTACAGAGGTGACAGATGATGGGCGGCAATTTTCCACTGTAAAGCCAGTTGGAAACAGAGACAAAGGAGCTGGAAGTGCTCCCTTGAACACTTCCTATTTGGAATGGGCTGGCTAGCAGGTTAGCTATCGCCATTATACAGTCTATGGGGAGAACCTAGAAAAAAGTAAATGACAAGAAAATCTGTAATGTTAATGTTTATGTAATAACGTTTTCCTCCCCCACTTATTAAACATAATATGAACATACTAATAAAGAAATGGTCACGTTTTCACAGTGACCAGAGACAGGTGTATGAACAGACAGTGCAAACACCACCTGATTACACACAATGCATGGATGGATGCTCACAGCAGCAAACAGTAGAACAAACAGAAATGAATTGCCTTAGCCATACAGACATGCTTGAGATGGACTAATGGTCATATATTTTCATTGAGATGCCAAGTGTGCAGAATGAGAAGTAGTGATTGGGTATGCATCATGCACTCCCCACATCCCCTTATCTGCAGCACTGACACAAGAAGCCCATAATTAAATGTGACTGCTGTCATCTTTCCAACTCAAACAAATGAAATGCAGACACACTCTCTCAAGGGCCTTTATGAAGTAGCACCCTCTTGTCAAGTGACTTTAAGGTTTGACCAAAAAGGGCTGTTGGATAAAACACATCAGACACACAGTGGCAGATCAAAGATGAGCACTTACTGAACATGCATTGCAATGTGGACTAATGCAACCAGTTAATCAAAGAGGAATCTGCTACTACTACTGCGATACTACTCTGCTATTTTCAGTGATGGGAAAAATACTTTGAGGTATTTAGTTACAGAATATTGAAGACCCAAATGTAAATGTATTTTGTAACATATTCTGATATAGTCCAGAGTACTGAATTCTGAATACTTTAAACACTTTTGACACAGAGTTGCATTATATTACAGTGTATTACATGATGATTTTTGTTGCACTGTTTGCTATGCATTTAGGAAAATCGCACATGCATTTCAAGGGCAGCATTTTCTTTGTTTCTCAATAACGTTCAGTTCAAAGCCAAAATTGACGGATCAATTTCAATTACCTCCAGTTATTGCTTTGATTAAAACAAAAGTAAGTGTATTCTGAATACCACCAAATGAAAAAAGTAACTGTACCAGAATAACGTTACTCAAAATTAGTATTCAGAATACATATTTTTGATATGTGGAGTTAGTTACTTCCTAACACTGGCTATTATGAAGACAAAACAAAATGTACATCTTCTGCTCCTACTTCTACTACTTAAAATATTGCTAAGTGTCCTTCTGCTATAGATCATAATGTGATTACGGTCCAAGCATCCTTTAAAAATGAAGAAGACAGTTGATCACAATACCTACAAGAAATGCAATACTTTTACTACAACACTGGCTGACAGCGAATGAGTTAACACAAAGTAACTGTTGCATGTTTCTACAGCTTACTATACAAAATATACCACTATATGCACTGCTTTTACACCTGCTGCTAAAACTCCTACTATGCACTTACTGTTTATCCTTGTAGTACATAATTAATGAACAAAACAGAATAAAAAGTGATACCGTGGTAAATGTCCAGTCTGAGTGTTCTTCCCACCACAGTAAATGACTCTCTCACTGTGGCTCATTACTGCAAGCAGCTCCTGTCAATAATGAGTAAGCAGCCCTTAATCTAATTTGACAGAGAGGCCACAGTTCTGCTGGAAAAGCTGTCCTCTCCAGAAAAGAAGGCAATGGACTGCTCCCACACACACTTCACAAATGGTCGAGCAAAAGCACAAACCATTAGCACATGGGTTTAAATAGGCTCTGCAGGGGCACACACTGCTCAGTGCATTCGGACTCAAACCACTTGAACTTGGAAATATAACGTGTTATTATTTCATACATCTATGTAGGCTCAAAAATGGATGCCCTTATGCTCCAGTGTATTTTTGCAGGCTTAGTGCTGAGACAAGTTCTGGGAGCAGGACGTAGCGTTTACACTCTGATGGTGACTGTAAGATGAATTAAAGAACATTGAAGTCTATGCCAAAATCCATTGAGTGTGAGTGATTTCATTATTGATGGGTGGCTACTTGGTTTTGCTGAGTGACCCCAGTTGAGTGTCCTGAGTAATGCCCAGAGGACACAACCTGTGCCCCCTCTCCCTCCACACTGCCCTGTTACCATCAGACTGTGCTGTCAGCTGGCCTCAAGATGTTAATGCGATCTGACCACTTTTAGCCTATTGCGTCACCCTGCGTAGTCCCCCACCTCTCCTGTAATGTCAAGGGCATATATATGCAGCAGTGGCAGAGAGGAGGAGCTGTGCTCTGGAGCTCTGTGGCCATCAGCCATCCCAAACCAGAGTTTGGAGACCACTTAGGCTCAGAAGGTCATTAACTATTTATCCTTCTGACAGTTCTGTTGGACATTTCAATTCAGCCCAGCAGAAAAAAGGTAAAAGAAAGTCAAGTGCCCTCTTTTTAAGTTCAGATGAAGTTCATATACATCACCATGCTGTGACCAGGATGCTACCAGGATGTGAGAAATTAAGAGAAAAATGTTAAACTCACAAATATGAATTACTTGTATTATTAGAACCAAATAAATTAATTAACTTAAGCCTTTCTGAATACATTGATCTCAGCAAAACATAAAACAAAGCATAAAATATATACCAAGTCCTGAACTTCCACACTGACTTCTGCAAAAAGGAACAACTCTTAACACGTATAAATTACAGCCTAGACCGATCTGGGGGACAGGTCATTGAGAACCAGAAATGATCCAGCACATATAATTTAAATGCAGTCCCGCTGACCGCTGGCCGCAGGACAAACACTCAGCGCAGGTAGATGAGGTGTGCAGTGACGATGGGCCCTTTCCGGGTCAGCGGAGCCCCATTCATCTTTTACACCTGTCTGTGATCACATATGCAAATCTAATTAAATATTGAAAAATCACTCCAAATCCATACCAATCACCGCAAGGCCACTCTGACACTTAAGTGCGATGACAAGTGGGTCACAACATCTGCCTCCCAGCTGCTGTTACATAACCCTGGATTACCCCCTCTGTATTAACATCAGGCCTAATGATCTCTAATGGAATGAAGGGCACAATGCAGTATAGAAAATGATGTGCATTTTAAGTAAGGATTAAATTTAACCTACAGATTCACAGTCAAACTAACATAGGAAGCCTGCTGCAGAGTATAATGAGTACTAAATGAGGACACCACCTATAATCCATCTTCCTTCTGCTGCAGATCTCAAACATGTTTTAAAATGCATTTACAATGTTTTATACATGAGAGGAGGATCACTGGAGCACGCATGGGCCCATATGGCTTCAGCTTCCATGTAGCTGGTAGGGCAATCTGCGTGGAAATGATATAAATTATCTGAACAAGGCAAGTCCATTTCTCTACTCAAGATAAAACTGGTATCGACCGCCCCATTAAAAAACCAGCAACAAGGAATCCTAAAGTATTTCCCAAATTACTCTAATGCCTGAGCCAGTGAAAGAAATGTGAAGTGACCCAGCTATATGTGTAGAATAAAGGGTGAATACAGCGTTGGCCCTTCAAATCTCCACAGAAAACTAAGCCTGTTACATAGTGATTAGTTTATGGATTATTTAAGCTTTGAGCTGAATATGGAGTTTAAACTCCGCTAATTCTGGACTTGGGAGGCACTCTGACTTTAACCTACTGTCGTCATGAGTTAAAAAAAAAACAAAAAAATTAGTTTCTCACGATACCAAAATTTGATACTACGACAAAAGCTCTCAATACTGATGGCTACAGTAGGCACTACTAGAGCCACTGCTGCACCTGGCATATTTTAACAGTCTCTCATTCCAACCCTGCTCAGCCACTGAGATCAGACAAAATCATGCATACGGTAATTTGATAATCATTTTTACCAAAGAAAAAACAAATCAACAAATAATTTTAGCTTTTCTGAGGACGGACTGACTCAACACGACTATTGTCTCTGCTGCTAGTCATGGATTCATTTGGAGGACTTTTTCTCCATTCAAAAGATATAATATTTAGTTTTTTGTTAGTCACTATGGCAACAGCTCAGTAGTTTTCATCATTCTGGATCCATAGATACAAGAATAATAAAACATCTTGTCCTTACTGGCCAGCCCCATTGTCCCGGGCTGCTGCTTGTGCACTGGACCTGTCTGTGTCATCATCAGTGTGAGTCATCTCATTTTAATATGCTGCTGTGATGAGCTGTGGTGAGGGCGGGGGTCCCAGGAGGGCCCACTGGCAGACATGTGGTTAGCAGCTCCTCTTCTACACTGCACATTAGAGGGATCACGCTATGGCCCGTATAGAGGCGAGGTGATGTCTTCTCCTCCTTCATCTTTCACTTCTGTCACATTGGCTGAGTCTCTGGAGCACACATTAAGAGATTAGTTTGACATATGCACGTGAGCTTTCACACATCCCTGACCTCCACATGTGACCAACCAGCAGGCCTGTCATTTGGGCTCCAGGCTGTATGCGGAACCATGTACTGTAACAAGTAAAAAAGTAGTGCTGTGTAATATAATTTTTTTAAGTCCATACACCTTCACTAGAATCATTGGGATAATTTCCTCTCTCTACTGAACTAAATGGAAAAAGTAGCTGGTAACTTGAAAACTACTTCATCACACCACAAAGCGGAACAGAGCATTTTGACCAGTAATAAAGAATTACTCAAATACGTGTAAATGAAACAAAACGCAACTCCAGGAATATTTTTATTAGATAGTATTATAACATGATTTAATGCTCACAATTCAGTCATTTTCGCATAATGTAGGAAGGTAGAACGTTTTACACAGTACATTTGTGTGTGAGCACAGTAGCAGGTGGGATAGTTGCCAGTCATGGAGCATTTGTCCTTTAAGGTGAGACACATTGAGGCCAAAGAGTTAAGGGAATGGGAAGTCGTGCAATATTTCTCCCCCTTTTCTCCACAGCCAAGGCCCTCTTGAGTATACCACCCCCATCTGTTCATCCATATAAACAGATGTCTCCTCCAGAAGCAGCCCAAAATGCATCACTCTCTCAACACAATATTGGTAAGAAATCAAATGAGCGCTGCCTCAGGCCTGTCTGAGAGATGCGGGGAGTTGGGGACATATGAAAGAAAATAGTGCTTCTATACTGCCGGTTCTTTTCTTTTATTCAGCCAAATCTCAGGGCGCCTCTCTGCTTTTTATGTCCCAGTTATTGGAGGTATCAAGGTTTACACACTAGACACATTTACATTTTTATCCCTTTGTTTCCGACAGTGGAGCTTGAACAATGATGTCTTGGTTTGCATTTTTACGTGCATGTCTTTTAAGCTAAAAACATTAGGTAATTATGATAAGTCCATGTAATTGGTATACTTATGTTTTACAAATTCGCACAAGTAATAACACATATTAAATAATGCCAAGATCAAAATAATCTAATTATGAGCAAGTGTTGGCTATAGACAAAACATTACATAAATATTTGTATTTATAAATTGTATAGTGACTTTATTGTAGCCATATTCAATTTTGTTCCCCTGTCCTGTATTTGACCCTTGGATCAGTTAGTGCTTCTGGACAGCATGTCTGTAGCAGAGCGCAGCCACAATGCCAGTGCCAAGCCCGGACACCCATTGCTGGATTTGGTCAGGTACTATGATGTATAAATTATTGTTTTGAGCTCAAGAAACACATAATTATTCAGTATTATACTATTCAGTATAGAACTGGAACATTTGAACTACTGCAGTTTTGCTCTATCAAAGTTTCTTTGTATTTTGTACAATGACAATAAATCAAATCTATTTATCTACTGTGGCCAAACCTCCTTGTCAAACTCCTGATCTCGTCAAATCTCAGAAGCTAAGCAAGGCTGGGCCTGGTTAGTACTTGGATGGAAGACTGCTGGGAAAATCAGGTGCCACAGTGGGGTGCCATTGTGTCCTTAGGCAAGCCACTTCACCCATATTGCCTAGAATGAAGGTGGTGTAAACATGAGTGTTGGTGGTGGTTGGAGGGACCAAGAGCACAGATTGGCAGCCTCGCGTCCATCAGTCTGTGCCAGGGCAGCTGTGGCTACAATAGTAGTTTACCATCTGTGGGTATGGAATAAATGAATAATGCACCAAAGTGTAAAGCAACTATGAGAGTCTTGAAAAGCACTATATAAGACTAATACATTATTTTATTATTAGGCCTATTAGTATCACAAAGCGATGCTCCTAGTGGGCAAGAAGTGAAATGACGTAACATGACTCGCCCGTAGAGACAAGGGACCCTCACCATGACGTAGGAATGCACCAGAGCTTTCCGAGAATCTATAGTTTGTATAAAAGTCCATGACACCCATGTCATATTTTTTTACGGCGTTGCCATAGTGATGACATAAACTCTCTGTGTTATTCTAATGGTAAAATCACCAAACCGCACAAACTTTGGCCGATTTCACTCAAACTTGAATCATGGATGGCCACTCCGGCCCAAAAGATTGATAAAAGAAAGTACAAAAATGTGTGCAATAGCGCCCCCTAGACCATTTATATGGAACAATAACATTTTATTTGTCAAAGATTTACAAAATTTGGTACACATATTTATGACATGGTCTCGATTTAAAAACTCAATTATGCCCACACCCCATTTACATTGTACCAAAAATCTGTCCTTACCAATGGGGTTGGGGCAATGGTTAGGTTTACGACTAGGGTTAGGTTTAAGCTTAGCATTACATTTCGGGTTAGGGGCTAGGGGTTAGAGTCGTGGTTGGGGTTTACAGTTATTAAGGTTAATATGATGCACAGCGTTTGCAGGGCGCGGCTACATTTATTATTATTATCTAATGTTTTCATTTAGACGGACTACAAGACTGATTATCTAGTTGAGGTTTGGTTTACATCACTGGTTTAGTCTGAGTTTTGGTGATACTACTGTTTGTCTGAAAAGTTCAATGAACACTACATTAGCTTATATTTTTGGTTTACGTACTCCTGACATGCGACATCTTGAGGGCCTTCAAAGCCACTGTAGGATTTTGTGTTAAATTGTTAATCGCCATGGCAATGGTCCTAATTTTTAACATTCTGAAACTCAGAGATGTCAGTGGTCATAAACATCTCTCCTACAGTCCGGCTCACCGGGTGGGTGGGGAGTTGGCTACAGTAACCTGCCTTGTTTAGCCCATTCCGACAGGGCTATGGTTCAAGTCTCAGGTCTCTATTTCACTGTGAGCTGCTCAAAGCTTGAACTGGCAGAGCGTGAGCCAATTACCTCCACTCAGCCAGGCATTTACTGGAGCAACTGGAGCAGTGGTCCAGGCCTGCACCGTTCACTTTGGATTGTGCTCATATAGGGCCAAAGCAGGACTGACAGGCCACCATGGGGATAGGGACTCTGTTTTCAGACAAATTCGCACACTAACGTTATCTGCTTATACAAACATTTTCTTATAGTGCACTGAGGCTTAGAGACCTTAAAAGTCCCCTGGAAAATTACAAATAGGGTTTTATGAGTATATTTTTTGCATTGTTTTCACTTAAGTGTTCTTATACATTCAGCTATTTTACTGGAGTTGCCTGCTTGAGAGTTGCTCAAAGACTTATTTATAAAATATGTGTGGGTACAAAAATGTTAAATATATGCCTTTCCACCATACGTATGTGATTTAGGAAAAAAAAAACAAACCTTGAAAACCCTTTCAGAGACAAGACTGACACCCTATATATATATATATATATATATATATATATATATATATATATATATATATATATTTTATCGGGTTTATAAAATATATATATCTATATATATATATATATATATATATATATATATATATATATATATATATATATATATATATATATATATATATATATATATATATATATTTTATCGGGTTTATTACATATATATATATATATATATAATAATGTAATAAACCCGATTCTTACAAAGTTTGAGCTATGCAGGCCAGGCAAAAAAGAGCCCATATTACTCTATTTTCTGATCTATGTTATATGTTATGTTCTTTCCTCATCACAAACATACCTGGAGTTCATTCACACATGCTTAACACATAAACCCTGCATGTTTAGGCTGAGTTCTTCTCTCAAACTGAAAACACACTGTTCCACCTTGTGATGTCATGTGGTAATACAGGAAATGCTCCACTGTGTTTTAAAACTCCATACATCTTCACTAGAAACATTTGAATGATTTCAGCCCTAACATAAGTGGCACTTAAAGCTTTCATCTATAAGACTGTCTTAACAATCTGTTATTACAATTGTGTGAAGTTGTATCCAAGTTCGACTGAAAGTGTATAATAGAAAGTTTGAAAAGCTCAAACAGTAACTTCTTAAAAAGGTCTGTAGTCATAGGCAGGACTGAAAATCATGGCTCTCTGTGGACCGCTGTTGGCACTGAATCCACTGGTACTGCCAGAGCTGTTGTTTTGTAGTTTAGTATTAGGAGTTTGTGGCCTCAATCCAAAATATGTGTAAACTAGTACAACCTTGGACCATCTCTGTCTCTGCATCTCTTGCCTTCGCACTTAGCACTTCGTAGTTGCTAAATGCTTTCTGACAACACTTTGTTTATGCCTTCTTTAAGATAGAGGCCTGCAGCAGTAAAACACAAATTGATTAAAGCAGTTGCCAGAGCAGTTACACATGAGAGAAATGCAAGCGACCAAGCAAACATCCCATTACAAGCCAAGCTGAAAACAAGTTGCAGTGGAAAGCCCAAGGCAACTTTCATACAAATAAAGTGATACTTTATTGATTGGACCAAGCCAGTCTCTCCCTGGACACAGAGAGGAGGATCTGAAGCAATGTTCTGAGTTGTGCTCAAGAACAGAAAAACGCCAGCATAGCCTGCCAACATGGCTGAACTAGGAAACCAGGCAGCACCAATACAATACTGCACAGAATAAATAATTCACTAACATTGTGCCTTGCACACATTCCCCACATCAACACGTGTTTCTGAAAGATCTTTTTGCTTCACACCACATAAAATATCCATAATTCCACCCCAGTGAACAATGCAAGATTTGTACAAAAACAGCTAAAGGAAAAGTTGAATTTGAATTTTTTAAGTCATTAAACAGAAAAAAAAAAATCTAGAATCAAATAACAATATAAATCTCCGAACTGGGTTTGGGGAACTTTTGGTTTCGATGATGCTTGGCATTAGATTAACGGATAATTTGTCAAATAACGCATACAATTTAAAATTAAAGAAATACGTCACTTCAAATGGCCAAATCCTTTCCCATATATACATATACTTTATACCCTGGCAAGTGTGTTAGCAACTTAGCTGTTGGTGTGAATGTTGTTTATCTCTGTTTTACAACTGCTGGAGACTCACACTAAATCATAATTAAGCAGCTTGATCCAGAGGCAAGCATAAAAAGCTATGTTTAAATTACTTAATCACATGAACAATGAGCTTTCAAATGAACTATTGAGAGGGAATTTGAACGTGGTACAAATATTTTTTTTCAAACTTGTATACTTATACTTGTGTGCCTGAATATGCCTGTCTTTCAAATACAAATAATGAACTATTGTGTGCCGGTCCATCAGACGTCAGGAGAGCTCTTACTGTCAGCTCTAAACCCAGTGGAGGCAGAGTGTTGTGACAGAGGCCTTGGCCTGTCCACTGCTCTGCATGTGGAAACATCTCTTTTGTAATCCAATGGCATCACTCTGTCTGTGCCCAGATCCTCATCACCAGCCTGTGTCAGGGATAATTAGGCCAGATTACAATACCCACACTCTCTCTGGTACTTTGAGTCTACTCCAAATGTGAAATGATCTCGAGGCTGCATTTCCAACTCATAAGTATCATCATTATTTAGATGTAATGCAACCATTTTGAATTTGACTGCTGAACACAACAAGCATTTGCAGTATTGTAACCTCATAATGGATGGTAAACAAAACTACTGTAGCTCAAGAGGTACAATAAATAGAATGATTGGCAGTTTTGAACTATTACAAGCCAATCCTGATCTTGTGTTCTTATGCAAGACACCTACCTCACCTATAAGCTCCTGTGTAAATATTTGGCTCTTAGAGGGGTAAATACGGATAACCGTTGCTGATGGGAATACAAAAAAGACAAATTGCAGGTAATTGTGAAGGAACAAGCATGGAACAAATGAATGGCAATGTTTACCCCCTATAATAAAAAAATAAAAATGTTGAATTTGGGTGATAAAACCAAATTTCAACATGTTGGGCAAATACAGGGTCAATACAAAAATAACACGCTATACATTCCTAACATGTCCTAGTATTTAATTTTTTTTTCTATAAGCAGCCAAAGCAGGTACAACATTTGTTGCATTGTTAATCTAGGAAGTAATTCCTGTTGCATTTAGAAGGTAATTAACACTGATGAAGAATTATCTGTACCAATTAGATTGATTTTCAAACCAATTGCAGAGCTTTCTTTGTGTAGGCTCTAGTTAATAGGAAAACATGTTCACTGGCTGCAAAACAGATGCCTTATCACAAATGAGCCCCTCTCCTCGATACAATATCAGCTGAAGTAGTGATTAATTAAGATGCAGCACAGAGGGATCCTAATTAAACTGTGTAGGTCATTCAGCGATTGGCATGTGGCACATTGTTTGTTCCAAATATTTTAAATATCTTATCACATCTTTGGTTTTGGTTGATGAGCACAGAAGGAGCTGTAATTCACCTGGAGTGGGTGACACTGATAAGATTTGAGGATAAACGGAGCTCCAGCATCCAACTCCCTCATCAGGGGGCAGGTGAATGAATCAAACGCACCCCTGTGATTTGTCCTTCCAGTCAAGCAGATGGGAGCACTTGTGCACCTCTTCCATGACTGCTCTGTGATTGGGGACAATAATGGGAGACACAGGAAGCTGCAGAGTACAGTGTGCCTGCACATCCCATTGTCATTTAGAGCAGGATGCAGACGATGTGACCTCAGACAATCTGGATGTACTGGGCACAATACTGGGCACAAAGAACTGTCAAAAAAATGTCTTATACTTCAGACATCATGTTTAATTTGATAGTGCATGAAATACAGATCCATAAAAGTTTTTTTTTTTTTTTTTTATGAAATCCTTGGATCTGCTTTTTTATTTTCTGTACAGATAAAATGCTTTTATTGATTTCAAGTTTTGAGGGAATGGTCACTATAATCTGACTTTGATTTCACAGTCCAGAATTGAATCTAGTTTGATGTCACTGTGTCACTACATTAACTTAAACTGTATGTTGAGACACACTTAAAGTACATGGTCTTTTGACATAAAAGTAAGCCAAATGTTCTATGTTACTAAACTATTATCATACACTGAAAGATCTACCTTCAATCTACCTTCAATTTCAAATGTACACGACCTTACTCAGCAGGTACCTGGATGTGATGGAGTTGTCTTAGTGTGAAATGGACCTATTAGCACACAGTCCCAGGTGGAATCAGCCTAACAATATTCAGTACAGTTTAATGTCCCTGGTGGCTCTGGTGTCTCAGGTTTTTACTCAAGCTTGTCTGTTGAGCCTGGAAACCTCTCTCTCGTCGGCCATGTCCCCGTGGTGCTAACTCCAGGTCGTCTGTATCTTCTTAGACATGACTGACTGACCACATCCCTGTGCTCTCACTTACATGGATCACTGTGGGAGCGGCCGCAGGGGAGGGGAATAGTATCTTCATAAAAAGGTAAAAACAAGGGGAAAGGATGAACACTTACTACCCCATGCCTTTACTGTTGTCTGTAAGACGGATCTGATTCTTAAGTCTGTTAACGTCAGTCTGCCTAAAGTCATTTGTGTTGAATAGTGAGAAAACTGCAGCGCGTGTCACCTTCACCCACAGATAAGATGTTTGTGTAAACATGCTCTTGGCCACAAAGCTAGCAGATTGAAAAGACTGAATAGATTTAAATGGCTGCTGCAGTTCAGTTAATTGTTGGCTCCGGTTCCCAGGTGATGTTCTCTTGGTCTCTGAAAGGGAAAGCATAGTGTGAACCAGAGTGTTGTTGCCATGACAACAAGCCTATAGATACATACGCCGCATCCCTCCCTTTCTTGCTCGCCTGCTCTCTCCGAGTACATCCAGCTGCTGAAGCCGTTGACTGGAGCATACATCACGCTGGGCAGAGACACACAGCTGCTGAGGAGTTGGTTTGCCAAAAGTGCCTCACAGTCTCTTTCCTTGGCCCAAAATCAAACCCCCAATTTGTTTATGTTATTATGTTACTAAAGGGTAGCATTTCCATATGAATATCAATATTTCAGTAGCAAGTGAGGCGTTGCTGTGAACACAGTGGCTCTCTGGCAGGAGGACAGTATAATATGAATGGGCTTCCATTTGGAGTGTAATTTCACTCATCTGATTTTCTCTTCCTCCAATGATCTGAAAGGGGGGTATTTTTAGAGCTCAGGTGCTTATCCTCTTTGTGGTGCTGCGGGCTAATGTTAAATGAACACATCAATCTTATGTGTTTGAGAATGGGAGCGAGCGGCAGCACATTCACAGTAATGGCAGGGTCCTGCCAGTAGTCTCATTCAGAAGCTCTGGGTTCCTTAGCTAAAGTTTGATCCAACCACCACACGTTATGGCCTTCTCAGTTTGATTCATTCAAGTCACCTTGACTGATGGCAACTTTGACTGAAATCTCTAAACATCAATAATACATTGGACTACAAAAGTAGTCTATAAAACATAATGGGCTGCTGTTGTTGGTATCAGGGTGACACCATAGACCAGATTGTGAATAATACATCAAAGAGACATTTAACATCCCATTTGTGGGTGTGAACTGCTTGGAAATAGATTCTAAACACATTCCACCAGTTAATGGTTGCTGCACATTGTCTGTCAACATAAGGCGTGGTTATGCTAAGTGCCTTTCAGTCTACTAATCAAAGTGCAACTGATGAATCAATCAAAAGAGTGAGAGACGAGTCATCTGTCACCGAGCCGTCTAAACAGCAGAGCAAGGAGGGTCAGCCATCATTAATGTGTGTCTAATGCATTACAAGTGTGCACTGTAGCTCTTTAGACTTGTGCATGTGATTTTGAGTTATGTGCTGTTGTCAAAGCCTGATGGGGAAATGCAGAGGCCCATCACTCATATTCTGTTGAATGAACCATTCTATTAGTCCTTGTGTAGAAAACATGATTAAAAGGTCTTGCCATAATACATCTGTTTGAACTCTGTGACCTCTGCCATCACTCCTGGGGCAGTTTGCTCACAGTTTCAGATCTCTAAAGACCAAATGGACTAAATGGAACTCATCACATAGCCCCTGCACTATTTACTGCCGTGTAGGAGTTCTGCAGACAGTTTTATTGTCACCATCAAATTAATGAAAGTGAACACCTAATTAATGTCCTCTATTGTCGCATGCAGCAGACAAGTACATCGTAACTGTGGCAGAAGTTAGTCATACATTACCTGTCAAAACAAGTCTGCTCTCAGTTAGAAGACAACAACACATAAGTCTGTAAAGCTTTAGTCTTTATCTGTGCTGTAGTATACAAAATATGTTTCTAGAGTATAAGATGATTTTAGTCGTCTGTTTATCTACATAGATGCAGCGACACGGACAGATGGACTGAAGCCTTTTGCTCAGGAAGTTGGAGAAAGTTTGAATGACATTTAAAAAATCTGATCAACTGGATTATCCTATAGAGAATACTCAGAGGGGGCAGTCATTTAAATATGTTTAAAATATTACTAGAGCATTAACACGCATAAACAACTTGGATGTATAAAATTAGATGTGATTAGTAGTTTTCACACACAGTGATTTAAAGCAGATCGATGCGTGTGAGCGAGTGGAGGTAGGTGGTATGAAAGAGTAACCTCTGGCCTCTGTCAGCTGAGCATCGACACACTGGAGTAATGCCTGTTTCAGGCCTGTCCCCTAACGCAGTGTGTGGAGGACAAATGGCGTCATCTGGATGCTCATTGGTTCCATCTGCAGGAATCTGATTGATTAGGCACTGCACTCAAAGTTGGATTGGGAATTGTTATATAGTGGAAACGGTGTGTGATGGCCTTTTGTAGGCCATCGATTGATTTATAAGTGGGACAGAAATGTGATGAGTTCAACTGACTATTGATCCAGAGCATCCATATCAGGCCATGTTGTGGGCAATGTCGCACAATGACTTTAAAGCTTCACAATAAAGATGATAGTATTTGTCTGTACTAAACACTGAGCATATTTACAGTGTTTTTTTATGTGTATCGATGTTCCCACATCAGCAGATCACTTTGTGAGTGCAGTACCACCCATAGAGTTTAAACAGCCCCCTCCGAATGGCTGAGTGAGCCATTACATGAGCACATTCAGAGCTATGACTAAGAACACATGGTGAAGGCAATGTGAAACAAAAATGGCAGCAATGTCCATCTGTATAAAGAGCTGTTGAACTCCATGAAACAACTATGACAGTGGCAATTTGTCCTCAGAGCACAATTTCCTCAGCATTGCTAACGCTAACCTATTGTGAGAAGAAAACAACCCTGCGATGCAGTTGTTCTGCCAGGAGGACTTATGTACTGACCTTTAAAGCTGGAGAATATGCATGTGTACATTATAAATTACATTATCTAACATTTATATGGCACAATTACCATTAGCCATATTCAGAAATCACCAGTGCAGTACTGCACATACTGTCTTTTTTCAGTTTCATGGGAATAGAGCTCATTCATGCACACAGCAATGGGATAAAGACCATACAGTTACTCATTGTGCAAATACGGTCCATCTTCCTTGAACAAAATTGTCGATAATGAAAGTAGATGATGTATAGGTGTTTCAGGAATCAATACATCTTTGCCATGTTGTATAACTCTGTGCCTGGAATGTGCCAGCAGCACTTTGTAGCCTGAATAAATGAGCCCAAAAGCTGCTACAGGGCAATGTTTTCTTCGCTTGTTTGGATATGCACCATCTTGTCATAAAGGTCTTTTTGAAATCCCATTTACTCCCCTTGACAAATACACAACTAATTGAGCAAATCCGGCATTTCAAAGCAGACTAATTGAGCCTGACTGGGAGGGTGTGCACACAGCTATTCTCCTGCACTTTTTGGCTTATACCCTGCTCTTTGAAGCACTATAAACAAAAGGGGCATTAAAGGCTAAGTCACAAGGACGTTTTACAGCTCTGAAATAGGATACTGTGTTGGCGTGATAAAGTTAGGATGCTAATGACCAGTCTTGTTGGAAATTTAACGGAAAGATACATTCTCTGTTGGGCTTGTAATGCAGCTTAAAACTGGACCATATGTCCAGAGAATCCAGGCCTGTGTCACCTTGAAAGCATTAGGATTTAATATGATTGACCATGCTGCCTTAGTCAGGGATTACTGCAATGTTGTCCGTATGCTCTCTGATAATGAGACAAGTCTCCATTGACGATTATAGGTAGGACAGAGGTGCAATAAGCTCCTCTCAATTGTGAATTTAGAGCCAAACCATTGAGAAAAGTTATTGCAGACTAAACCATCACAAGATCAAATTAAATGAAGAGGATTGCATTACCTAACCAAACAGGAGATGGATGTGATGAGGCTGCAGACTCAATAATGTTCCCCCATTCCAGGCCTTTATCCTGAGCACGCAGGGTCATGCATCGCTTTATAAATATTATCTGATTGCCCAGTGCTTTCCAACGCTCCAAGATTGTGCAGAGAAATTAATCTCTGACTAAAATATTGACGGTACACGTGGTCTATCAAGTGTGGTGAAGCAATCAGGCAATAAGAGACTGGGGGAAAAAAAAAAAACGATGCAGATAAGCACAATCAATCGGACAGCGTCACCCCAGATTTACGCTGGTGTTAGAAGAAAGCTCAGAATCTGGTCAGGTACAGTCAGAAGAGGCGTCTTCATCTTAAATAGATTGACCTTGAGGTTTGGCCTTTCATTAAACTTATCTCTAAAACTTCACTGGCTTTGGTGAGGTATTATGATAAATCAATCCCCCATTCCAACGTTTAGTGCTGTACTGTTAAATGGTAGCTCACGTTAGCTTAGGTCTATGAGATGATTCTAGTCATTTAATTGGTAAAAATCTATAATGTTAACATGTAAATGTAAATGTGGAATCAAAATACATGCACAAAGAAATTAGGTCACAAATTGAAAGACTGAAAAATTATATATTTTCAGCCAATAATGAATCCCAATTAAATACTTTAATCTTTCACAAAGGCTGGTTATTAAAATAATAAAATACATTTTGAACACAATTTCAGACAAATCAAGAATGAAAATCTAGTCACTCTGATTGCAGTAAAGTGATAGAAAACTGAAGAGTGGTCAAAACAATTACAATTCTTAGTAGAATTATCTGGCAAAATAGCTGAAGTTAATAGTACAATTAGAATGTCATCGTAAGCATCATCCCATACACATTTAATGTTGAATAATAGAAGGAGAACAGCCAGCAATATTGCCCAGGACAGTGACAATATTTCAGTATGTTTTTTTTTGGATGACTCAGGATCTGTCCTCTGCAGAGGAATAAAACTTTACTGCACTGGACTCTATTTGCCTCTAGTGGTTTGAGAAAACTTTATTTGTAAAGATGCAGCATCAAAGCTGCAAAGAAGACATCAACATTCAACATCTGAGTACAAAGCATCAAAAGGGCCTGGCATTTCTTTCTTCTAACCACAACAGTTTCTTATTTTCATTATTGACTGTTTTTCTATTAAATCATAAAAGGTAGACTGAACATAATATAGGGCTGAACCATCTTTTGGGGAAAAATAGCATATAGTTTTTCCTATCTATTTCTAACATGCTTGCAAATTATATTAAAACTGAGACTGAAATAAGAACTGTTGAACTCATTTTGATAGGCAGTTTGAAATTTAGATTTTATTTGTTTTTATTTTGAATTTGTTTACTTGTTCAGTACACAGTTTTAATACTTTAGGATTAAGTTTAGTACATATATATATATATATATATATATATATATATATATATATATATATATATATATATATATATATATATATATATATATATAATGTAAAGCACAACATACATTAAAGCATACAGTAAGATAAGCATAAGCAAGCCAGAGGGAAAAAAATACTATTCACAATTAGATACATCTCAAATTCTAAATCTGAAATCGCGAATAATATTCATATAGTTTTAATTTTAAATGCTGACTTAAAGCACGCTCATACCATCTCTGTTCAGTCAGTAGAGACATTATTACATGGGCCACCATAGAAGCCATTCTAACTCCATCGGTCGGACTCTAATCCCCGACAATGGCAGCCGTGCTTTATATTATACAGGACACAATGATGACCTTCCACATTCACCTTCCAGGGTTTAGAGGAATAATACAAAACATGCATGCGTTAATCTTCTGTTCCATGCTCCAGTCCTCCCCATAACCCTGAGGGAATGTCACCGCTTCACTGACACACACTGCCTACCGCCAGGAAACCACAAGAGCACAGGAATAATCAAATCAAACATTTATCACTCATTTTGTAATGCTGAGGTATGATGATAAAAAAAAAAAGTAACAAAGAGTAGTGAATGGCAAATCAGGTGCGCATATGTGTAAGGAAAGTGACAGAGCTGTTTCAAGTGGAAAAAGAGTAATAATTCATTCATACAAAGAAAGACCTGGGGTTTACAATATTCATGTCAGAGCACACAATGAAAGGAGGACGAGCCATTTTAGTAATGTACTTCCTAGAATAGACTTTGTTTTGAGGTAGGAAAAGGACAAACTCACAGGCTGACCCAGATCTAACTACATGATGCAGGGGAGCATAGAACAAAACTGTAATAGTGACAAAAAGTTTGTTGCAAAGTACGAAAAAAGGGAATAAATATTTTAAGAGGCGTCAATGTTTTTAGTGCGATCAAATCTGTTGGATTGCAAAAAGATGAATATAAAGTGAGGAGAGCAGAGTGCACCCACAGCTCATTGGGGTAATCACAGAAATAACAAGCGACTTGAGGCTGCTTTCTCCAAACAGTAAAAACATCTGCGGTTGTTGCACTTCCATTTCAGCAACAACATGGTGGCGACTGAACGAGTGCTACCGTAAGCTGATACTGTAAACTGTGTGGAAGATGCCTTTGGAGCAGAACAAGGTGCTAACATTTACAATACAGCCACTTTTGTTGACATAGCAAAATTCACTGCACTGCTATTTTTTAATGCAGCTGTCTTGTTAGCATAGTTGGTGATTTTTTTTTCTTACCTTGTGCATGCACATTCGGTGTTATTGATGTGAGGGACATAAAAACAAAGAACTACTTTTATTGTTATAGACATGTACTACTTGATTTAGCCTTTTATAAAAAGTTGTAGGTGCAACCATCTAAGGGTGATTAATGACAATATTCAGAAATGTACCAAAATGTAACTGTCTTGCACAAAATGAGAATGGACTATAACCTTGCACGGCAAGATGGATTCTATTTGTGAGTTCACCAACTCATCATCCATCTTGAGAGTCTCCCGCTTTAAGGTTAAGCGTATGGACCAATCACAAAGCAGCATTGAGGTTTGCTTGGAAACCAAAGACGAAGTGCCAAAAAGAGCCAAAACAAACATGGTAATGCTGGAAGACATACTTCAGCCCATATTAGCAAAAATTCTGCCTATTGTGTGAAAAACGTGCAGAAGGTAAGTGCAGTGTGGTTTTCTCTGAACTGGACTTAACCAAAGTTTGATTTTTTGGCTTGTCAGTATCAATACCAATCAGTATTTGGCATGATGTTCCACGTTTTCCAATTGCCTTCAGCAAGAGCCGTTCCAGATTGATGTGTAGGACTCAATTCACAGTGCTACACATATCAGTCTGGCGTGAGCCATGTTAAATGGACTGCAACATCATCACAACCATTTTTTAAAGGAATAGTTTGGGTTTTTGACATGAATCTGTATGGCATCCCCATCAGCATCCCCGTGCATCAACACTGACTTACATGCCGATAGTGTCCGGCGAGCCAAGTTCTTGCCTACGAAAGTAGTCCAGCAAGTTGACTGGGGTCATGAAAATAAAGGGTTTTTCTTCTCAAATCAATATGTGTTCAAAAGAGTGATACATTTGCATCACAAAATCGTCCACAAAAAAGTCAGACCTCATAATCGCTTGGCGTTATTTTCTCTGTTCGTATCACTGTGCTGCCACCAGGTGACAGCCAGGCACAAATCCAACACTTTTTTCAGTTGTTTGGCAGCGTTTAGGAAAACGGTCATGCAAATGTATCACTCTTTTGAACACATATTGTTTTGAGAAGAAAAAAGCTGTATTTTCATGACCCCAGCCAACTTGCCGGACTACTTTTGTCAGCACTAAAACTCCAGCACTCTTCCTCGTTATAACTTTTAACAACATGCAATGACATACAAAAATGCAAATATATACTGCAATATGTAATTTGTCCTTGTGCCTCTGTGGCCTGCTTCTCCACTGAGCTTTGACCCCTGGAGTCCGGTCTGTCAGGTCCATGAGGCTTGCTCGTCCCTGGGTGCAGGCGAGAGAGTGAGTAGGTGGGGGGCAGTAGTGATGACACTGCTTCAGTGGAGATTATAGAGCATGATAGTGGGCCATGGCAGCATTATGCACACGGTGCCCTTTAACTAAGGCACACGGGCCCAGTGCCAGCTCTGTCCAATGCCATCAGATCTGCCTCCTTAAGTTTATGAAGGGCCTACATCAGACCCTTAGCATTAAAATACATGTGAGCCCAACAGAAAAGGTGTGTATTTGTGAGCACACAGAAGACAAGATTTGTATTCAGCCTGAGTTTTATGGGAGCCAAGATCAATACTAATACTATAACACACCAGCTTTAATCAACCACTGTTTCTACCATCATATTGGAGGTAAGCAACAAAGTTATTTAACGCAAAGTGTAATACAATGAAAAAAGCAATATAGATTATTGCACAGACAAAGGCTGAATGTATTACATCAAGAAGTGTATCCGGGGGTTTATTGTCTAAGGGTTTAGGCTCTGTCATGGCTCCTCCCCCATTGTGATGTCACTGCAGGTGTTCTTGAGTCCTATTGGAACATCTTGTACATAGAGAGCACAGTGTAGGTATTCAGCTTTAGACCTATTTTTAGAAGCTCTAAATGATGCATAAGACATGTTGACATCTTATTTATTTCTTTAAGATTTGCTTTCATGTCGTGTGATCAAACAGTCCAGGCTGCTGCTGCGGAGGCTTCCTCAGAGGTGATGCAATAAATGCCCCACACACAAAAATGAAGCAATATCGATGTGTTTAATATTAAGTACAAGTTAAAAGATAGAGATAGGAATTTAAAGGAAAAAATGCATGGCACACATCCTTCCACATAAAAGGAATTTCTTACGTAATTTTTGAGTTGGAAAAGGGAAAATCATGAGTAATAATGTGGTTCTGTAGTGGAGCTGTAACATATATAAAGGCCACTGCCTGCCCATAAAGCCTTCAAAGGAGCGAAATGTCTTAAACAGTAAAGTGCAATTGTGGTGGGATATTTTGAGATATTTTATTAGATTATAATAACATAGATATGTTCAAATTCAATGTGTACAGAAGAGGTTCAACAGGAAGATGATTGAACAGAAAGAAAAATCATTCAGTGACATTAATCATTCTTTTTCTCTTGAAAGCTCATGTTATAAACCTAGTGTGTAACAAGCATTAGCTTTTTAAGCGTTACACTCACTGCAGCGGTGCGTCATCTTCCCACACACAGTTCAAAGAATAAAGTGCACAGAACCTCGTGGTAACAGGGTCATGCTTTATAACAACGCCACCTTTAAGAGATCGAGTTCAGACATGAGCCAGAGAGGGGAAAACTGTAACATAAGCATTACAGTCAATAAGCTCAACTCAAACCACAACACTTAACAGCTTGCAAAGTAAAACATTTAAGCACAATATATTAGAAGTTATGATCATCAGTAGACATTTAATGGCTGCTGAAAAGGCACATTTAAGAGCAAAGGTGGCCCACTAACTTGAAACAACGTAATTGTTTTTGGCCAATTGAGCACATTAATCCTGGAGGGACTGTGGGTGAATGCATGTGAACCATTCTATTCTTGGCACTTTGCTGTGTGCGTCACTGCGCAAGCAAAGCGCTGAGCAAGACAGAAGGAAGAGCGCCAGGCGATTAATGCGTATATTTTCATACAAAATGACTCTCCTCGCCGGCAGTGGCTCCAACCTGCGACTGCTGTACAAACAATACAACCCGCTTTGATAAAGTGACATGGGATTTTTAACCAAGAGGCTAATTTGTGAAATAGGTTCTCTTTGGAGAGTTGCAAATTCAAGATAAGCTTTAAATGTGGCCAACAAAATCTGTTTTCAGCATGTGATGGGAGCATAATTAGCAATATGTGCCTCTCAACAACACCAATGACACACATACCCTGTCTGTAAAAACTATTACAGATATGGTCCAAAGCTAAATTAAACATTTGTAATCCCAAAAGAAAAAAAATACAGTGAGGTTTATTATCTCCAGTCATGATTCATAATTATATAACTGCAATAATAAATGCAAATCAACAGTGTTTGTCCCATTCACAAGGGCACAATAGTGAGACATGTCGCTGTGGCACTGTGGCTGCCAGTGTCCTTGGCTTATCCCTTCAAGGCGGCCGTCTCATGAGGAGGCAGTGATCACAAATGGCTACAAAGCTCATCACACCATCTTGGAAAATTGTAATTAAAAATCAGCATTCACAAAGCTGCATATTACCTCCAACACCAGTGTAAAGGGTAATAGCTGACATATATTTTCTAAAAGCTGTTCAAAGACACACAAAGGCTACATGGGGTACACAGCTTAAGGATGGCCGTGATAAATCGAAAGAGCTCATAACAGTGAGTGTCAAAGGCCAAATGGATATTTTTCTATTGGCAGCGATAAGGCATGTGGGCAATACACAGAGAAAGCTTATTAAATTCCCCATAAAACCTATCATTGTGTGGCAGAGCAGAGGGCTTTCTGTTAACATGGCCGTTTATGGACGTTTGGGTGACCGCGCTCATACATTTACTACAGATGCCCTGTTTGTGCTCCATCAAACATATTGCACTATAATTCTGTGCTTATCAGCTCTGGCTAATAAATCAATCATATTTGCCTGAGCCCAATTTTTTACAGGTTTATCGAATACACCAGGACTAATGAAAAACCTGACACCGTAACACAAATACTGATGCGTTAGTCCTTACCTTTCACACCCTTTTTGTATGGGCATTGATGAGAGCTGAAATGGTGACTGGCCATAAACAACACATGGCGTTTTAGCCTATTTGCTCAGTGATTGGAGTTGAGAAGGCCCCTGTCACTGGGGAACAAGGATTTATCAATCACAGTTTCTGGCTAATGCTTGTGCAAACTTGTCTTGACTGTCTTAGTATAAAAAGCAGGTTGTGTGCATGAAGTTAAGTATGGAGCAATAGTGGCTCAGATGGAGTCTTATGACCAGAATGTTCACAGCTCATATCCAGCTGTTAATTCTGTGCACTGTTTATGTTGTGCGTAATTGAGTGAATAGCAATTATCACAGATTGGTAGTTGTGTGAATGAATAATGCTATGTCAAATACTCAGGGTATATTTAAATCATTTTTAAAAAAAAATCTAAAACATTATTATTAGCTGCATAATTATTATGTTAAAAGGTCTATTTTCTGATCTATGTTGCAGTGTTGTTTCCTCATCAAAAACATACCAGGAGCTGTGTTTTGTTTCATTCACACAAGTTTAAGACACAAACCTTGCATATTTAGGCTGAGTTCTTCCCTCAAACAGAAAACACTCTATTCCACCTTGTGATGTCATCTGGTAATACAGGAAGTGCTCCACTGTGCTTTTAAACTCTAGATACCTTCTCTAAGATAGTTTGGATGATTTCAGCCCTGGAACTGCCCGTTTCTTCTGAGCTATTAACTTAAAAACGATTGCTTCACGACATCAAAAAGTGGAAGAAAGCATTTTGAGCTTTAGAGATGTAGACAGACTAATAAATAATAAACCAGATATACTCAAACATGTGTGAATGAAACAAAACACAACTTCGGGTATGTTTTTGAGGAGGTAACAACATTCTAACATGTCTTAAATCTCACAGGAGTCAATTTTACATAATGTAGGACCTTTAAGTTGTAGTGAAAAGGCCAAGAATATAGTCATAGGCTGTTGACAGGCGCTAATCAGCTTTAACCAATCCATATGAAACAAAGCACTACCTCCATTAGCACATATAGAGACATTTTAATCAAGTTATGCCTGATTAGAGGCTGCATGAATCTAGGATGAAGAGACATGATGAAAGAGGAGTAGGAAAGCTGTGACAAACTGGAGAGTAGATACCAAATCAAGAACACACAAACGTTTCCTGAGAGCAAATCATTATTAGAAAGCAATTTGTGAACACGTTTAAAACACAACACAAGTGTACAGCTGTCATTCTGTTCCATAAAACAATTAAGGTGCCACTACATGTATTAATACATGAGCAAAGCCTGCAGAGAACATCAGAGGAGTCCAACTATAAATGTTACAATGCTAGTTACATTAATTATCCAAAGTCTTTTCTTCTTCCATTTGCCTCAAAACAATATACATGCAGAGTAGAGTTAATCCTGAACCGCAAGAAACAAATGCAAGGCTTATAGAATGTAGAACGTGAGGGAAGTAATTACACAGCTCATAAAAGATATACAAAGCTTTTATAACTATGCATAGTCCTTGTTGTTCTGTCTTTTTGCTAATGATCTTCACAGCAGGAAGTGAATAATTATGTAAAATCTACTTATATGAGCTCTTAGTCATGCTATAACGGTGATTCCTAATCATTATTTTACTCAGAGTTGTATTTCGGTTCATTCATGCATGTTTGAGTAATCCTTCATTCTCCTGCATTTGGGCAACAGTAGTTCAGTCTGATTCAAATGTCGGTGGTTCGAATCCCGCTCTCAACATAAACATGATTGGTTGAGCGGTTAGATCTACTGACAGGTTAGTGGTGTGATTCCAGCTCCCAGATAATGCTGTTGTGACCAACCTTGTCCCTAGTGTCTGTGAACACTGGAGTATGAGTGAGTATGAGTGAGTATGAGTGAGTATGAGTGAGTATGCATGGGTGAGTGGCTCCTTGATATAAAGTGCTTTGAGTGTCTCAAAGGTGGAAAAGCGCTATATAAAAATGTGACCATGTCCTGCAGCAGTTCTTCAACAATAAAAACACATAAATGAAAATTTGTTATATTGCTACAGTGAACGTGAATTGAGTTTACAGTGAGAAAATACTAAAATAATGATCTATGTATGTTAGTTTAATTCTGAATACCGGACAAAAAAGCCTAATATGTCCTCTTTAAGTTCAAGCTAAGGCGTGGTGTCCAACCTTGCCATATTAAGTTTGTCCAAATGATAAAAGGGAAAAGTCCAGACACGGTAATGATTTTCTGATAATGACACATCAAATATATCATGTTGCAGCTACTTCAAACTGCAGTAATGAATACCACAACATCAATAGACTTTAAGTGGGAGCCCGGAATGTAAAAACCTGCATAAGCTCAGAACTAAGATAAATGGGCTTTACCAAGGACCTTATTTCTGGTACTTCATCTACATGAATTATAGCTTTAACTACAGCAACAGTGCATAATGCTGCTAACTTAAAATACTAAACTGAAAAGATCTTTCCCTGTATGTTATTCTCTTTTCCAATTCTGTCTCTCTAGCCAGTGTTGACATTTGGCTCAAAGTGTATTGATTTGGAAGGGAGGTACACTATGACCTACACAATGAAGGGAGGGAGAGAATGATATTAACAGATGCGGTGATTGAATTCTTACACAAATGTTGGCTAATGTGACATAACTCAAGACAATTCACTTTATTTACGTAGCAGCATCAAAAAATGTTATTTGAGTCATCTTCCAAACTTAATAGCTCGCTTTAAACAGGAGCCCTCACAGAGCAATATGACATTTGTGTAAAGCAATGTTAACAAAATAGAAAAGTATTACGCTTTTGCATAACTGCATTTTGAAAGTCAGCTCTATATACGCCTTTCAGTCACAAAATATATCTAACAATGCAGGAGGTAGAGCTGCATTCTGAATAGGAATACCCCAAAATCAATTTAAAAAAAGAAAATAATGATGTTATGTCATTTTGTCAAATAAACTATGAAAAAGTAGGTACGCAATACTACGCATAGGTATAATTTTTTGAGAGAGGGAGAATTGAATTATGTTAACTACATTTTAGTAAATTGTGTAGTCTAAACTGCTATATCACTTCAAGTAGATAAAATTTTTGCAAAGCCGTACTGCAAAATGACAAAATGAACCCATTCGGTGCCATAGTAATTGAGTAGTCTCTTGCTGAGCGAAGTGGAATGATGTGATAGTTTATTGAGTGAATGTTCCCGGAGATAGGTGAATATGTAGGTGTGAATCTTGAATAATGTATATGAATCTGTTGCATTGGCTGAGCAGGCGTTCCCATTGTCACACACTGTGGGAATCTTTGAAGTGAATCCAGGGTTTCAGATGTGAGAAGAAAGAAATCACAGTACTGAGATCAGTGGGAGGTTTATGGATTCTCCAGAATGCATATATTTTCATAATGTGGAGAAATGAAGGCTGTGTAGTAAAGGTGTAAATCCTCAGTAGGCCTACCTTAGACCCAAAGATATAAAGATAGGTACTTAAAGGGGCACTGTGTAACTTTTGGAGAGCCACTTTTATGTTTCCATGGAGATGTTACTGCTTTATCTGGAATTTCCC
Source organism: Odontamblyopus lacepedii (assembly GCA_034769755.1). Lineage (NCBI taxonomy): Eukaryota > Metazoa > Chordata > Actinopteri > Gobiiformes > Gobiidae > Odontamblyopus > Odontamblyopus lacepedii. Next base: position 31,627,246 of record CM068344.1, on the reverse strand, counting down.
ACAGCATGGCATTAAATTTCTATCTTGCATGTATTCCATTACAAGTAAAGTATTTTTATTGCTAAAATTAAAAACATATTTTTTTCTCCACAGATCTGACCTATACTTGGTCCTGTTGTGTCCCCTGCTTGTCGCCATGTCGCCATATGTTTTATAATATTCCAGGCAAACCAGTAACATCTCAAGACAAGCACATGGCGGGCCCTCCATCAGAAAAGTTCCACAGTGCACCATTATGACATCTTAACAGGTGCAAACGTAACCTATATAAAAACAGGAAGAGCAGGCGGTAATACATCAGCCCCAGGCGCTGTGCAGATCAATATGGCAGTGTTGTCATTAGTGTTACATTTTGTCTTTGACAGACAGCTGATCGAACAGGTGCGGAAATGTCACGCATAATATAGACACATGGTCAACCTCTTTGCTGAACATAGCTTCTAAAAGATTCTAATTTGAATGGTAATATTTAAGAATAAAAACATATATGTCACATATATAAATCTCTATTGCATTTAAAGATGGTAAAATGAGAAGGGTGTCATTTACTGTCAGTTTGCAGGGAGTAAGGAGGCAGTGGAGCTAAAGAGAGATAAGTGGAAAATACACAAATGAAGATGTGAATACAGATCAGGCCATCCCTCAGTAGGAGAGGAATATATTTAGTCTGAGTCTGCATCTTAATGAGCAGTGGCGATGTGAGATTTTCAGAGTTTGAGAGCATATTTTATCTAAAATCTTATTATGTGAATGCACGTAATGTTTTCTGGAATTTGGGGTCTTATACATAATGTAACATAGAAAGTCAACTTTATTAAGGGTCCATATACAAGATGCTGCGATTGGATATTGAATGAACCAGAGAATGGTGGAGAGACATGTGGTCAAAACACTAGAAATGTAAGACATGACTTACACTTGGTTAGGTACATATTCTCATCAGTTGATGAAAATTTGCATTTAGAGCTTTAAATTGCAATGGGCCATAGTGTAGACCAGGGGTGGGCAAACTTTTCGGCTCGAGGGCCACAAAGGGTTCCAAAATTTGATGGAAGGGCCGGACCAGGAGCAGATGGATGGAGTGTTCTGGTCTGACTACATCAGCCCAGCAAATAAACCGAAATTAACTTGCAGGATCCAACGATTTACATGTGGCATATTTAGATGTCTCAATTCAACATGTGCACCATATATAGGGCCAATGATTTTCCACTTCAAAAATGAACATTTTCCATTTCAGAAATTTTGAATTCCTTTTCAGTGTGACACATTTGATAATTCTGTTGACAGTGTTGGGAAGGTTACTGTAAACTGTATTCCCCTACAGATTACAGATTACATACCCCAAAATGTAGTTTGTAACATAATCCATTAAATTACTTAAATAAGTTACTGAATTACTTGATATTGTCAAAACTACATGAATGTAGCAACCACCTCCTGCAAATTCTTGTTTGGTTTTAGACCTGGTTTAGACTTCGTTTAGACCTAATTTTAGTCCTGGTTTAGACCTGGTTTTAGTCCTGGTTTAGACCTGGTTTTAGTCCTGGTTTAGACCTGGTTTTAGACCTTGTTTAGACCTGGTTTTAGACCTTATTTAGACCTGGTTTAGACCTGGTTTTAGTCCTGATTTAGACCTGGTTTTAGTCCTGATTTAATGCTTGTTTAGTACAGGTTTTAGATCCGGTTTACACCTGCTTTAGACCTGTCTTAGTCCTGGTGTTAGTTCTGGTTTAGAGGTGCACAGGAGGAAGCGCGGTCCACGCAGCGTATGCGACAAGACAGGATCTACGCGCGGTGTCCACGCTGTACGGGAGGAGGTGCGGTGTGCGCGACACACTAGATATATACTTGGCCCCTTTATGGGAAGGTTTTCGGACCATGAGTGAGGAAGTCGTGTTCAAGATATAGTTCGACCCCCGGGCACTGTACCATAGGCTCATGTGAATAATTTGGTTTTATGTATCAATGTATCTAGAGTGTGCCATCTATTGGGAAACGCCGGAAATGCAGGGAAAATAATAATAATACATTTTATGCAGTTCATTCATGTTTGGCGGGCCGGATTCAAAAGGTTAACGGGCCTTATGTGGCCCCCGGGCCGTAGTTTGCCCATCCCTGGTGTAGACCTTTCAAAGTAGTAATCATGCAATTTATGCATTTTTACATTACAACCTGTCTCTGCCTTCTTTGCCAGTTTTCTCCTTTGATCACACTGTGCTTCACCATGAAACATCAAAAGATAAATTTACAAATGTTGAACTTGATCACTTTTGTCAGTGACAGGACCCACTAACTTGCCATATTACAATTACAATATACAATTATTACAATTTATATGCAATATTCTGCATGGATTTATCTCATCCACTTTTCTATAAACTCAAAGTGGAAAAAGTAGACTCATCATAATGGTTGATCCACAGACCAGAGAAATGAGTTCTTGTCTGTAGTAGAGGCTAAGCCCAGTCAGAGAGCTCACCTGTCCCCAGGCGTATCCCTTTGAGCAGCCCCCGGCCCTCACGGAGCAAAAGAGCAGGTTTATGGTCCTAAAGAGAGCAGTGCTCCCCTAACCCCTGTGCCATCACCCACTATATCTATTTAATGAGCCCAGTCCCCTCCAGGACTGCTGCCTGGAGGGGACGCACTTTTCTGCCTACCCATGCTGTTCATAGCCTGTCTAAAACATGCTATCAAGGAAACTGCCTCTCATATTTTTCACAATTTGCCTTCATAAAAATGTGAATTCTATATATGAATATATATATATATATATGAATTCTTCTATTTGCACAAAGAAGCTATTGAGCAGTAAATCTTGTAGCAATGACTTCTACAGTAATGATCATGCCAGATTTACATTAAATTAATTTCCATAACTAAAAAAAAACTAGCTTAGGAGCTAGGCTTTTTGATGGCTGTTCCTGGCGTATTTTGCAAGGTTAGCGCCCTCTGTCAGTGAAGGACTTTTGACCCATTGAACCCATTTATATTCGGATCAGCTCCAGGTATTTGACTGCTTATTGCTTTTACGTCTCACTTGCTCCTGGGGAGTAATGCTTTTGCTGGCATACATTAGAATATAAACAGGGTTGTCAACTTAGAAATCTAAACACTTCTTGGCAATCCTATTTTCAATTGTGACAGAGTTATTATTCATGTGAAATTGAAGCTTAACTTTAGCTGCAGTTTTTTAAAGCATAACTATAGCTCCAAGCCTAACCTGAATCTGTCAGACTTTGGCCCAATCCATATTCATTTCTTGCTATATTGCATACGTACTGGTTTCACCCTGGGGTTAGACAACCCTTATACGTATATGAGTACAGTTAATTCAGCAAGATATGAATTATTTACTCACTCATACTCAGTCTCCTTAAGTTCAACACAAAGGAGGAAAATGCTTTATAGCTGCACATATTCTGGAAAAGAGCTATAACTTCAATAAGAAAAACATGCATTAAGTGCAATATGGGTTGAGGAATATTGCAAGCTTTTTGCACTAAATCCATCAACAGAATATTAAAACTATGACAAATGCAAATAAAACAAGTCTTTTTAATGTATTTAGGGACGGTACATATTACTGATATATACTAATATATATTACATTGTAATATAGGAACTGTGTCAGTTTCCATCTGTTGGAGTTAACACAAAAGTACAAAACCAATTCAACAGTAACACTAGCACTACAAGCCCTAGAACTACAAATACTTATTTGACCTATTAGCAAAGTATGTTCCTTCTATAGAAATGGCAAGACTCCCATAAAATAGTATAATAGTATAATTCACTGTTTGTTGTGTATTTAAAAAGACTAAAAAGACTAATTTATTACTGAAAGTTACAGTAGGTAAAAGTAGGTCACGTAAAAATAATAATTAAGTAATAAAAGTTAACAAACGTTTTGTCATGCAATTTGGTTATAGCCTCTCATAGCTGCCATTTACGTGATGAAAAACTAATGATGCCATGTTTGTTTTGGTTAATGAAATCTTAATATCGCTCACACAAATTAAAAAGTGATCAATGTCAGTTTTTAAATAATGTACGACCGTAAGCTGTTCCTGTCTCTGAAAGGTTCATATTATACAGATCAGCAGCTCATTGCTCCACATCAGTGAGTTAAAGCAACTACATGCTTTTTTTTTTCTCCTGGTACCAGAACGATACATTTTAAGTGACCTGATCACCTGATCAACATACAATGTGACAGCGAAGCAGGAGGTCTTTCTCTCCCCACATTTAAACTTTATAATTGGGCATTTGCTGTCAGAAAGCTGGTTGTTTGGTTTGGTCCTGATTCACAAGTTTCGTGGTGGGAGATAATGTGTGGGAGAAAGCAGGAAAGTTATGTGGGGGATGTTTTCTTTGGGAACCTGGAATCCCACTTTTTGGCAACAAAAGACTGCAAATAGGCAAAAGAGCAATTCAGTTTGCGGCCTGGGAGGAGAAGAGCATTTCTGTCCTTAGTGATCTCTTTGGGGACAACAGATTACTGCCATTTGTGAATTTGTGTGCTAAATATGACTTATCATGGGTAACTTTTTACTTCTACTTGCAATTGCGATGAGTGCTTAAAGAGCTTGGAGCCCCTTTAAGGAGTCTGAGCTTCCTGTTAAGAAATTGTTATTAAATCTGTATAAACCTTTGCTTGCTAGTTCTTATCAACCTCTGCCATTGGACTCCTTGTGGAAGGCTGATTTTGGGAATATCAGCCCTGTATTGGACTGGAATGAGTGTGGGAGAGTATTAACATGTCCTCCAGGAATCCTCATCACCAACAAACCATTATAATTTTGCACACTGGTTATATTTAACTCCTAAAAACGTATATTATGAAGAGGATTAGCTAATTCAATAATTGTGAATATGTTTTGTATGTACGTGTAAGCTGTACACATGTGATTATATCAAGCGATTCAGAACTCATGAATGTACAGTCAATGTGATTATTGCTGTGATTCAATAAAATAAGTTGATCAGACACTCCAAACAGAAATAGTGTAAAGACTTTCAGTATTTTCTAAGGCTGCACGACACAGGCAGAGTGAAAGTAGCTTGTGTGTCTTAGTTTTTTACAAAGTGCTGTGGTGAGCTCCTGGGAAGAAACACTTAAGAGACCACCCGGGACAGACAGGGGAAATGATATGGCGCAGGTTTCCAATAAATGTAATAGCGAAGTTAAAACTGTTTCAACAGTGGCTCACCAACAGTTGCTTTGCCTGAAATGACTACAGAAATGTAAAAAAAAGGTAATAAAAATAAAACAAGTATTATTAGTAGTTTGTAAATGCTATAGATCAGAGCTGATAAAAGATGACACATTGAATGATATTGTATTTGTCCTGTCATTTTGCTCTAGCGCCATCTTTTTTAAGATGTTACGCAATTGTAGACATTTGTAATTCTACTAGATTTGAAATACCTTGAATTTCTAAATGATATTATAGTATATTGACTCTAACGCTATTGAGTATTTTGTATGAATCCTTGTGCGCATTCAGGTTAAAGTCCAGACTCCATGTTTAATTGCATGGGAGATCTATTCAAATACCCTCATTATAATTATTCACAAACACCAGGGGTCTAGTATTTTGATACAATTTGTGACTATTACAAATTCAAAAGGCAGTTTACAATACAGCAATTTCCTCCTGTAGCTCTCTAGTAGACCAACGGGCTCCAAATGCGGTTACATGTTCAAATGTAATCACATACAGCTCTGTGTGTCGAGTAATTGAATCTTGTTAGTGCGATGGGAGCGCAACCGGCCTAAAAAGAATAAAACAGGGCCCCGCTCTGAATATGAGCTGGCTGTGGCACGAGAACGGGTCCAAGCAACAAATGGGATTACACGCTTAGAGCCACACAAAACACACAGTCTGGTCTAATGCTATAGCAGTTAAACATATGATTAGATTCCCCAATATGAGCTCATTATAAATCATTGTGCGGCAGGGGAGAACAATGCTAACCTGATTGTCCTAAATAAGACGCTGGGCGAGACGTGAAAGTGGACCTGATCCCCATAGACAGAGCCTGAGCTATATATCCAACTCTGAAGGACAAATAGAAACGCACTTGGAGGGAGGACGCCACAGGGACGAAAACTGTCTGAGTAGTGCAGGAATGTTTTTGAGAGACTTTCCTTATTTGATGATTTTACAAAGAAATAGGAAATTACCCAAAAATCTATATTATATGATGTAAACATTAAGAAGGTTTCTCACACATGCTTGTGCTAGTATATGACATTTCAGGTATACAATCTAGTAGTTTTTGTTTTCTTACTTGACTGAAAATGCTTACAATATAAAGGGAAAACCAAGACTCAAGTCAAATCCCATGAAAATCTCCATATCTGCAGACATGTTATTATTCCAAGTGACTGGTTCAAAGAGGAAATCGTGAGAGTGCCAGGCAGTGCAGAAAGAATTAGGCTAAACTCTTGGCACACTTTAACAAATTATGAATAAATAACTCAACATGCTGCTAGCCTAAGGACAGAACACACACTATTAACCCCGCTCCCATAAAATGTTTAATATAAAATCTCTGCTAATAAACGAAGCAGATGGCTACACTGTAAAAGAAAAGGGTGCAAGTAAAAAGTAAAATAAATGTTTTTTGTTGCATAGTTTTGCTAAATAATACACTACACTACACTACTGTAAAGTATTGTTTCTGTTTTTATACAGTATATATACTTTTTTAAATTCTCTACATACTCTTATCTTTTTCTCTCTTATCTTATTTGTCTATTTAAATTGTGTGTATATTCTAGGCATTCAGTCTGGGCAGCAAAGTAAGAATTTCATTGTACAGGGAAACGCGTTTCTTTACTGTACATATGACAATAAAGCTTTGAATCTTGAATCTCCAGATGTATTAAAATAATAAAAAATATGTAAAGTATGTATATCTTATTAAAGCTGCAAATACCAAGTGCTGTAGTAACTCATGTACACTGTCGCCGTGTCCTTAGCATAGCCCATATAAAGAAATGGACTAAGGGAGTGTGACGTCACCCAAATGAATCGCACGAGGCTCGTAGTTTTAAGGAGCGCATTTTGAGCAGATCTCTATTTAGGAATAATCATTTATTTACAGAAAAAAAATAGCAAAATAAAAACATTAGGATCATGTAGAGCAGGTTAATATGAACATTTTAACACCAAAATAACAAGGCTCGCAGCAGCGGTTACAGAGAGAGGTGACAATTTTTCAATGTAAAGTCATTTGGAGCCAGAAGCGCCCCATGCCCTATTTGGAACGCAGCAGCTATGTCCGTTTATATATACGGCCTATGGTCCTTAGGCAAGACACTTCACACAACTTGCAGGTATCAAGGTGGTGTGCGAGTCAGTGATAGTGGTGGATAGTGGTGGAGATGGCACAGATTGAATAACGCACAAAACTGCAAATTGACTTGGCATCTGGAATGGAGCTGTATAAAAGATGAATGCCTTATTATGAATGTAAAATATGAGTTTTTATTCATTGTAATTTGAATTATAAGCATCTTGACTGACGCTTTCTTCATTACACACTGTGGCTGTGTACTTTGGCAAAACACTGCTGCTGCTTCAATTAATGTTATTGAGACTGGCTGTTGGGGTTGTTATTGCTGCAATACATCTGTCATATAAATTAGTATAATTAAAGGCAAATGCTTTTAGAGGAAGAAAATCCAATTGTCCTATATACGAATCCTTCTCTTCATTGGCTTTTCCCCAACACTCCCAACCTTTGACCTCTCACACCAGATGGTCCTCATTCACCTGTTCATATTCACACTTATCCCTTTTTCATTTCCAGGTATCTGTTCTGTCTCTCAAAAAAAGTCCTTCTAATAAATATTAATGTCTGCTCTCGTGTGGCAGGGAAGGGCTTACTCACAGCCAAATGATCCTCACACAGAATAATGAAGCCGCTGGGATCCAGGTGAGAGGACGAAGGGAGGCTTATGTAACGCAGCGCCTTGTCAGGTAGGTTTCATCCATAATTTAACGCCCGGGGAAGAAGATTGGAAATATAGGAGGGGACGTGAGGAATTAGCCTTCTAACCTGTGGAAGATGAGGAAAATGACTTGGACAAATGTAATGAAAGAAAATGAGAGACAGCCGCCTAAAAAGAGATTTCCTGAACAAACAACATCATAGGAAAGATTTTTGTGAAAGTGATGGAGGAGAAAATATTTGCATGAAAATATTTATATACTTATGATCCCAATGAACCCCAGGAATTTTGTTTTTGAATGACTTTTTAATAGCCCCAGTCACTGTTGGTGCAAAATGATCAATAGCAAATCGTTAGTGGTCAAAGTGGCCACCACAGGACACTGAGCAGTTCGGAGATTGTGGCTTTGTGTTGTTCTCTAAGTGCTTCATGTCAGCACGAGGGAAATGGCCAAACTAGACGGGAACAATTTAACAGATGTTGGTCTCACAGCATAAATCTCTTTGATACTATAAAAGGCTAATGGCTAACTAATACAGGGAAAGTTTGTGACTTACTTTATGGAGTGACAGTGATAGTGATTATATTCAGTACGTTAAAAGTACAAATTTATTAATCAATAATATTCCATCCAACATCAATTTGCATGTTCTATCTTCCAATTAAAACCAGACTCCGCCAACTGTAATGGATTGAATGAACAATAGATACTGTGAAACACTCCAGGCAAAGCAATACAACTTTTTAAGAGACAAGCAAGAAAATGTGTTGTGTACCTTTTTGTTTTGTAAAGCAGGACGTAGGTTTAATTGGGCTAGCTCACTGGGTAAACCAATTAGTAATATGTTATACGCTAATCAGAATTTAGGCTGAACCAAAGGTCCTCAGGGCATTATAACAATGACAGTGATAAATATCTAAATCTGCATGAAATGGAAAGAAAACAATCATATCAAAAACAGCGGATTATTGCACCTGCTCGCTGCCTGCTATAATACAATATGTTTGTATGGTAATCCCATGACAGCTCTCTTTAGCAGCATAAATAAATCATCTGCAATGTAAATGATTCACCACAAGTCCTTCCATAAAACACACACACACATTGGCAGATGCAGAGTGTGAGAAAACAGTCCCTTTACTACTTTTGCCCACGGGACTTCAGCTCTTTATTTCAGTGCTTTACAGATGTCTGCTCACCCAAACCTGCACAGGATACAAGCTGGGACATTTATATGTGCATATTCATACGCTCATTACAGGTGTGTGTGCGTGTGTGTGTGTGTGTGCATACTTTTAAGTCTAATTATGGACAATGCAGCTACGCCCTTGTCAATAATACACTGCTGAATCCTATACTACTTTATACACTAGACACATTTGTCAAATGGCATGGAATAGATTCTGAATATTTCACCAAGTTATGATGATTATTATTCTTCTGCTGATTTTTAATATTTTCAGTTTGCCATGCTTGAGCAACATGCCAAGAGTGTCCATTGAATTAATATGCTAGCAAAATCTAATTTCAAAATGTAAAAATTATAAGATATCTCTGGTGAGTTAACTGCACTTTTTTGATTAAAATGTACAATAGGTGTTTTAAATACCATGATAGAAAATTTATCATTTAATTTGTCGACTCTTTTAAAGTTTTATTGGACAAAATATGTTTTTGACTCAGCCTAGTCTAAATTTGGGATTGAATGAGGACTCAATCACTTTCATTGATTATAACAGAATTAAAATAAAGTATAAAACATGTAACAAAGTACATTTCCACGATGAAATACAGCTACAAACACTGGTGAAGTTTGTGCAGCCCACACTCTCCATATGTGTGAAACAGAGACACCAGGGGACTGACCAGGGCAGTATTGATCCGAGGGTCCCTGCTGGCCCTCAGGGAGACACTAATGTAGTCGTCACGGCGACATGTCCTTGATGTCCCCCAGCCTCCTCTCACATCACTGTAGCATGTGAAGACTCAGCACATCCCCTCTCCACCAGCCCTGCTCAGACAGTTCAAAGGCACCACTCCTCAGGACAGGAAACACTGTCATGTCAGGGGGATGCAAAAATACAAGGCAAATAGAGCCATTTAAATTTCATGTCAAGTGTGAATTCCTTTGACTTGGGAAAAAAGGGTCACAAGACGATGTGGTAGAGGGGCCTCTAATCCTCAGACCCCATTAGACAGTGCAGCCATGTTTCCGATGAATCAAAGATAGTATTTTGTTCCACCATTGTAACAGCAAAAGATGACAGACCTAGTGTTTTCACTTTAGGGATTTGGCTAAAAGCCAACTTAAGTATTAGGCGTCTGCTCCATTTGAGAGCCAGTCATGAGAATATTATATGGATTTGTCAGTTTAGGCTAAATTTGGGCTCAAATTGAGAGCAGGGCTCTAACTGTAACCAATTAATGGCTATTTAATTTGATTTATATTGTTGGATTGTTCAAATGCATTATAGTGTAAATTCTAAAAACAAGTTAATGATTCATAAGAAGTCCAAGAAGAAAGATTATGCTAAAGCCTCTAAAAGTGTCCTAGAATTGTAGCCTGCACTTACCAAATCAGTCATCTGTCATCTTTACACAAGATCATCAGTTTGTGTCACCAGCTCTACTTTCTAACCTTATGGTGGGTACATCGCAAAGACCATATTTTCCTGAACACCTTTTTATGCTCCATCAACAAGACTAAATTGCTTTGCCTGCTGCAGTAATTTGTACTTGGCAAGCAGTGTCACATTAAGTAGCATGATTACTCTAAATGTGCACAATTTGGGCAGGCCTGACATCCAGCCTGTTAGAGCCAAGTCCATAAACTTTCATTACAACAACAATTGTTTTACCATACAATCACAAAAACTGGACAGTGGACAGAACATGCATCATACTCTTATAACCTATATCTCAAGGAAGCTGTGTATAATCATTGATGAGTTTTACAGACATACTAGACATTTGTCAGTGACAGAATACCAGAACAGGTTGTGTGATTTTATATAAAGATATGAGTGTCTCTTTTTAAATGAAATGTTGCCCCTACTTGAGTCCTTGAGATGTTTTCTGATGGGCTCAGAAGTGTCACTAACGTTAATCTTAGCTTAGGAACAGAGAGAAGCGACTGGAAAAGAGGGGAGTTTATGACACTTTGGCAACAGTACTGCAACTTTCAACTGAGACTTTTGTACAACCTTGCATGCAAATGAGTCAACACTGCACGTTAACCCAGAAGAGTGGAAAAGTCATAATGCTGTAGTGAAATGCATACTAATAGTTATGTTCAAGCAAAAACTAAAAGAAATGGTTTGTTTATTGTAAAATGCAATATAGATTTATAACTAATAATAATAATAATTGACCTCACCTCTGATTGGCAATTCATCATCATAAGAAGAGGATTTTCTAAGTGCAGGGCAGTGGAGATAGAAGATAAACAAACATTTTCTGAGCAATCAAGTATCAGTTGCAGGACAATACAGAATTACTCAAACAATTACTTTATTGAAATACAACTTTGAGTGAGCCAATGATAAAAAAAAATCTCATAACATTGTTAAAAGTTCATTAAAGTTAATTGTACATAGATGTCCCCTTAAAATTGCTTTTGTTTGATTTCATTATGGCTAAAATCTGATCATGTTTGGCTCTTCAAAGACTGTAAAAGTAAAGTTTCTACTACAGTGTATAAAGGTCACTCGGTGCTGGAACACATGCCACGTGTCTGAAGTGTAAAATTGACTGGTGCCTCTTAAAAGCAAACATCCAACCCTGAAACAATGTGTAATAGGCCATAAGTGCATTGAAAATACATAGAAAATTGTCTAAGGCCAGCAATGAATGGGAGGAAGAGAGTAAAATTGGCATCCTGCAGATATAGTCCAAATGTCAGGTCTGGTAAGAAGAAGCCAAGGCAGCTCCAGCAGTGCAATATAATTTGAACCCAATTTTGTGACTCAACCAGATATATCTGCTCTTGCTCCTTCTAAGTGAGTGGAAATATCTGCCACTGTCATTTCAGAGACACAGGAAATGAGGCGTGAGAAAGGCGTGCTCAGGGTGTGGGACAATGTTTGTGTGTGTATTACTGCGTCTTTGAGGGAGTGTTAGGGTTTGGACTGGGACTATGGTTAATTATATGCATTAAGTTTAAAACATTTCTGTAAATATTTTAGTTATAATTTCATTAATCACACTTTTTTCTTCTTGGCTTCCTGTACCACTGCATCCATAATGATACTGATTACAGCTGATCATCAACATTCCCTGGGGAGGTGAAGCTAACTGGAAGCTTTCCTCTGTCTGAAGCTCTGTTACTCAAGTTAGACTTCAATCTGAGCTTTGTTTTAACACAATCTGGCCAGAAAAAGCTGACTTAGTTGGAACTGCAACAGGCGAGCTGATTTGTGCTGCTACAACAGTTTTGAGTTCGTATTGATCACAGGCTTCTGAAAATGTGTTCTTTAATTCCATTTTGTATTTTTACTTGAGTTTTCAGATCACTGAAAAACTTTTTTTGGTAGCTATTGCTAATGCGTGCATTATGTCACCATGGTAACATAGACATACAGTACATACATCTCCAGCATGACGTCCCTCCAAATTATGAATATTCTCTCCTCTGTACTTTTCTCAAAGATTGCCACTAGTTTTCTCATTCCACAGCTAATGCTCTTCATCCAAATTCCACCATCAAAACCATTTGGCCCCTGATTCACCCTATTTTATCATGATTTGAATGGTGATGGGGAAATTGCATTGTGGTGCCAAGGATACTGCCGGCTCAGGACTTATCTGCCCTACGTCATCAGAGATTTAAGACAACGGAAACAGAGCCAGACTTGAATGGACAATGCCACAATGTGTTGAGCATCAAAGTCTCCTGTACATATGGCAAATAAACTTAAACAAATAAAAATTAACTCTGCCCCTCTTTACACTCTCAGACTACTATTTATTCTACAACAAATGGCTGATTGATTTGGGAATATTTGTGCAGTTCCTGTCACACTCAGACACATACTAGAGAATTTGTTTCTGAAAAGTTTGAAACATCAACCTACCAATTACAATGTGACACCACTATTGTTACTGCTCACTAAATGTTTAAATAATTACACTGCTTAGGTACTCCAGTTTTCATGAGTTTTATCATTTTCCCTAGTACAGTATAAAACATTCTGTGAAGGGCCCTGTTTCCCGTGGAAAAAAATATGTATCTCTTGATGATAAACCCATTTATGAAGCCTGGTGAGTTTTTGGAATCCAGACAAAGGTTTATTCTTTGTTACAGCAGATATGGACAGGGCCTAGGCCTGCCCTGGTCAGAGACTAACAGCCTCTCCTGAGTATCCTCTCTCCAGTCATCCCTTCTCTCCATCTCCCCCCAGAGCATCTGAGATCTGAGTATATATACAGAAATACAAGTTACATACATATTAAAGCAGAGAGACTTTTGTTTCACAGATGTGTGCTAATCAAATTAACTTACATTTGAGGACAGGTAAGACAACATAGAGTTGCCTGTGGCGTGTTGAGCCTTTACACATGTTGATGACTGCCCTGGTCTCAGGTAGAAATCACATTCATTTACACAAAGACAGACTGAGAGAAATATTTTCTTCACAATTCAGGCCTTGTCCACACGTAGCCGGGTATCTGATAAACCGAAGATGTTTTGCTGCGTTTTGACCTGTCATCCACACGAACACGCATCAAAAACGAGTATTCAGGGAAAACTCCGGCCAAAGTGAAGATTTTTGAAAACTCCGTTTATGCGTGTTTGTGTGGACAGAGATAACTGGGGTTTTGCGTTTTAAAACGTCACTGTCTGCGCCAAAAAATATGAATCTGCCCTGACGTCAAACGTGCGACATTTGTTTAGGCGACTGCAATAGCCAAAGCCAAAGCCAAAGCAGACTATGGATCGGAGTCGTTTCTTGAGAGCTGTGTGTGTGTCGAGAGCAGAATTGCTCCTAAACTGTGTTTAGGAGCAATTCTGACTCCGAGTCTGTCCAGACAAAGGAGCTCGGCGCCCTGTTTTCTGTTGTTTAAGTTTAGGCGGAAGTGACAGTTAAGTGATGGAAATAACGCCATCTACAGGTTTGGAATGTGTATGAATGTGGTTGAAAACGCAGATGTTCGGTTATGTGTGGAAGGTATTTTTTTCGAAGACGAGGTGGTGTGGATAAAACTATTTTTATAAACGGAGGGGGGGAAATGTTCGGTTTTAAAAATACCCGGCTACGTGTGTACATGGCCTCAAATTTCCATCACACATACAACAATTGGTGACAAGAAGTGACATTCACGAGTGGTCGTCCTTGTCTGCTTTTCTTTTCTTTCCGGATACATGGAGCAAAGATATGGATGGACACTGGCTTCTGTCCTGGATCATCACTGCTGGATTGGAACAAGATCTGCTTGGTGAACATTTGCTATACAGACTTCATTTCATTAATGTTAATTTTAAAGGAAAACATCTCAAACACTTGGAAATATTCAAAGGACAGTGTGCCTCCTATTGGAATTAAATGGACTTCTCCAAACATGCCAAACAGCCTTAGCTCTGTTCCTATACATTTTTTATTAATCTCTTAGCTCTGGGGGGAGATGGAGAGAAGGGATGACTGGAGAGAGGATACTCAGGAGGGGCTGTTGGTCTCTGACCAGGGCAGGCCTAGGCCCTGTCCATATCTGCTGTAACAAATAATACAATTTTGTCTGGATTCCAAAAACTCACCGGGCCTTGCAAATTGATTAATTATTTATCATCAAAAGAAACATATTTTTTTCCTCAACAGACCCACATGATGAAATTTTCTGATCTATGTCTGAATGTTGATTCCAGATCAGAAACATACCTGTGTGTTTTGTTTTGCCATGTAAATAATGGAAGAGTTTTTAAACTCCATCCACCTTCACTAAAATCATTTGGATACTTTCAGCTCTGCAATTGCCAAACTCTATTGAACAAAAGGTAAAAGGCAGCTTGAACTCTACCACTACATGACATCACAAGGTGGACCAGAGCATTCTGAGCTTTGAAGATGCTGACAGACTAATGCGAGAATGTAACAAAACACAACTGTGAGTATGTTTTTGATGAGGTAACAGCATTTTAAAGCTCACAACAACATGACTTATAAGCAATTTTGCATAATATAGGACCTTTAAACCACATACGCTATGTGTGGATTACTCTAAATTGCATCTATTGAAGAAATGAAAGAGTAAATTGCCCATGTATTTATGTGTAAACCTAACTAACACAACATTGTTCCTGCATTTCTCATTTTCCTAGTTTATGTTCAGCCTATTACATATAATTAAAAGTGCACTGCGTAACATTTCTAGTGGAGGGTCCATCACCTGATGTCTCCATAGAAATGTTGTTGCTTTGTCTAGAATGTTCCACAGTATAGATTAAAACTACCTATCACAAGCAGGTTATACCACTACCCTACATTACAATTCAGATCTGTGGAGAGTTGCCCCAATTCACAGAAGGAACTGTTGTATTTTTGAGAAATAAAAACACCCATAATAAATAAATGCAAGATGTATAGATTTAATGTAATACAATGGCCCATTCCAGGCAGAGCAATAATATCTCCATAGAGGCAAGAAGGCTCCGTAGTGTACCTTTAAAATTACACATCAGTGAACGCGGCTGTTGTTCCCCTGTTGTCATGGCGTCTGTGAGACATGATGTCAGACCATCAGCCGTCACTGTCGTCTGGTGGTGTCAGCCATGAAACCTCCACACCGTCAATCAGCGAGCATCCTTTTCTGTGTCACGGCAACCGAAGACATAACTCCAGTTCACAGCGGTGCAGGTTAGGTGAGCAGAAGTGCACTGCCCATACACACCAGATAAAAAGAGAGAAGTGAATTGAACATTTGATTGACAGCATCCATGAGACAGCCAAGACGCATTCAGGAAGAAGATGCTGGAACCAAAGACTGAATTGGTTTTTCCAACTGTGACATATTTTACAGCATTTCCCACCCTATCCACACAATAACCAATACAGCCATTGCATAAGTTGTCAGATGTCTCATTGCTTCCTCAATTCCACGGCAAAGTCAAGGCAGCAGGAGTCATGAAGTATTGATCAGAGCCCCTTGACATACTATAGGAATGCCTTTGCACAAAAGAGAGCAAGGAGAATCAGGAAAGACAGACAAGGCTGGAGAACTGATAGTAGGGAGAAGTATGGAGGAATCAGAGGAAATAAGATGACAAAGACAGAAGGACAATGAAGTAAAGGTAGATAGGAAAGGCTGATAAATAGTGTGGCTGTCAGCTGTAGCCTTCTTCCTATACTAAAGCAGGAAATCGAGCCAACTCCCACTCACCAACCAACAGGGAATGCCTATTACTATAGCCAACTTGCTGTCTGTTGATACAAGCTTGACATAGCAGACCCACATGAGGCTATTGGTGGAGCTATTCTTCTATAATGGCGCCCCTTCTCTCTCAGTTACATGAAGCACCATAGCACTGAGAACTGCACTTTTATTAGATACACCAAGGAAAAGAGAGGCTCCCGCTGCATTTGGTCAAAACTGAGGAAAAATCTGTTGAACAAGAATTAATAGAGTCAATGTTAATTGACTGGAATGAGCATTTCAAATCACCTCAGGCACCTCTGGAGTTTACAAAAAATAGAACTAATGAGGGAGTAGATTCAGCAAGTAGAAGTTCTGTTGTAAAAATGCCCAAATGATTCAAGATACCAAAGAATCACAGTCATATTAACAGATTAATATAATATGAAGAGACCACAATAACAGAATTAAATATGCACTATATACCTTTTCATGGTGCTTATCTGCACCAAAATGCTTTTTCTGGATTTTTTTTACACATCTCTTCAATCTTGCATTCACAAAATGATTCCATTTGATCGCTAGCATGTTCAGATTTGCCTTGTAAATTGGCCTGGTGGCTGGTTCCCATGGAGATAGATAAGTTGGGTAATAAATGCCATACTGTGGAACATTTCAAGCAATGACCTACCATAAAGTATCAAAGATTCACTGATAAACTTAAATTCAGTGCTATTTGACCAATGATTGACTAAATAAATATTTGCTTAAAGCATTATAATAGGTGTCAAAATGTCTCGTGAGCTTGTTGTTTATTTAGGCTCTCCCCATTTTTGGCACAGGTCCATAATCACCTACAAACAGGAGGAATCCTGGCAGAGTTGTTTTTACCGTTTCATCTCCCCTGCTACCTGCTTCAAACCCTCAATCACAGCGCTCAGCCTCTCCCTCACTGCACTGCACATTTGTTGCCAGAGAGACGGCTGCCCACGCAACAGCAAACCATTCAGTGGAGTCCTGTTCCTTCTTATTATGTCACAAATGACCATCAGAATGTGTCAACCAAATTTCCATTTCATATTCAGAATAAATATGGTGTTTTTTTCTTTTTGTTATCTTGTCTGATTAACTACAAAAACATGTGATTCTGGAGTTCACTTTTAAATGCAGCACTGTGAGTTGAACTATAATATAATATAAATATAGCTCTGAACGCCTTTCCACTTTAAAGTAATCAGCTCACATACTTTCACATCTGGAGAGTCTGCTTAAATGTGATTATTTTGGGCTCCTTTACCTCCCCCTTGAACTACGTTACGGTGATGGGAGAGTTTGCGTACCCGAATGATCCTAGGAGATATGTTGCCCGGGGCATTATGCCCCTGGTAGCGTCTCCCATGGCAAACAGGTCCTACGTGACGGGTCACTAAGAGCAGTTCATGAACCCCTATGAATATTATATTATATATCTGATATTAAGGATCATGACATCGCCGGGCTCAGCCTGAAAGGATGACGTTGGTCCACCCTCCTGTGGGCTCACCACCCGCAGAGGGTTTCATAGGCGTTGGGTGCAAAGAGGACTAGGCAGCAGTCGAGGTCAGAGGCCTCGACAACCTAGTCCACGGGCACAGAACCTGGCTGTAGGGACGTGGAACATCACCTCACTGGGAGAGAAGGAGCCTGAGATTGTGCAGGAGGTGGAGAGGTACTGTCTAGATATAGTCGGGCTCACCTCTACGCACAGCTTAGGCTCTGGTACCCAACTTCTTGAGGAGGGTTGGACCCTCCATTTTTCTGGCTTAGCCTATAGGGAATGGCGGTGGGCTAGTGTGGGCTCAGCCACCATGTGCTGGAGTTCACCCCAGTGAATGAGAGGGTCGCCTTGGGGTCAGGGACAGGTCACTGTGGTGTCGGCCTACGAGTCGAACAGCAGCGTTCACTGGGAGAGGTACTAAACAGTGAACCAACCGTGGAATCTGTTGTTCTACTGGGGGACTTCAACGCCCATGTGGGCAACGCCAGTGACACCTGGAGAGGGATGACCAGGAAGAACGGCCTCCTTGATCTGAACTCAAGTAGTGTTCTGTTATTGGACTTCTCTGCTAGTCACAGTTTGTCCATAATGAACACCATGTTCAAGCACAAGGATGTCCATTAGTGCACGTGGCACCAGGACTCCCTAGGCCGGAGGTCGATGATCAACTTTGTTGTCGTGTCATCTGACCTCCAGTTCTTCACACTCGGGTGAAGAGAGGGGCACTGATCACCACCTAGTTGTGAGTTGGATCCGCTGGCAGAGGAGGAAGCCGAAATGTGCGTGGAAAGGGAAGTCTGAGCCAGACTGCTGTCTCCGTGACCAAGCCCCAGATAAAACACAAGAAAATGGATAGACGGGTGGAGGCTCCTTTACTGAGTCAAATTAATTCCAACATTTTCGTCAGTGCTGAACACCACTGTGGCACATTCCATGCATACGTCTCACTAGGGATTGATTATGGCCTATAGTATTATATTCATAATTATCTGGTTCATTACTAGCATATTAGCATTATTTCAAACAATTACTTCTATAATCTCAAAATTCACCAAGAGAGTATAAGACCTAATTCATTTTACAGGTAACAACACAAAGGCCTATAGATTAGAGAAGTGTTTGCTCCAGGTATTAAGTGGTAGAACAAGCACACATTTTATTCTGAATTTATGGTGATTAATTGAATTAATTTTCAATGACAGCATTTTGTAATTGAATACAGCAATAACCAGAATCAATATGTGATTACTTGTATTTGCACAACCCTAGACTTAAAGGTGCACTATGTAACTTTTTGGTTCAGCGGTCAGTCGCCTGCTTGTTTCTATGGATATATCAATGCTCTGCTTGGAATGTTCCACAGTATAACATTAAACAGCTCTATCTTACATTTATTAAATTACAGGTGTTTTATAGCTCAAATACAGGCATTCTGACTGAGTGGGGATGTCTCTCCACAGATCTGACCAGTAACTTGGTCTGGTTTGGTCTCTATTATGATAGAAAGGTTAAATGTCATACTGTGAAACATTTCAGACAAAGATATAACATCTCCATGGAGAAAAACAGGTGGCAGACCCTTTACCAGAAAAGTTACACAGTGCACATTTAATTACATATCCAGAATAGATAGAAGTATGCATTCAAAATGAGTAAAAACTGCACAGCATACTCAGATGGCCAATGTCCAAAATGTTTGTATTTTGAGATGCACAGGGCAGTGTAACTAGTTAGCATGCCGTTGGCAACCAGTGGTGCATATTTGTTCTTACTTGGTGGAGTAATTTATCTGGTTAATTCGAATAACAAATGAGCCTCCAGCATGCTAACCATAGACCGTATATATAAAGGACATAGACAACGCGCTAGCCGCTGTGTGCCAAATAGGAAGTGCTCCAGGAGGCTCTTCCAGCTCCTTCTGACCTTGGCTCCCATTGACTTACACTGGGATCTTGTGGCTTCTCTCTGTAACTGCTGCAGTGAGCAGTGAGCTCGTCATTTTGGTCTTAAACTGTTCATATTCACCCACTCTACATGATCCTGATTTTTTTTTGCTATTTTGTCCGTCAAAAAAATCCTATTCATAACATAGAGCCTGGCTCAGGATTCACTCCTGTAGCTGTTAGCATCACGAGCCTCATTTGAGTGCTGCTAAACGCTATGGGTGACGTCACACTCACTTAGTCCACTTCTTTTATACAGTCTATGATGCTAAGTCTAAACTCAGTCTAATGCATCTAAAAAAATAACAATACAAAATAATAATAATAATAATAATAATAATAATAATAATAATAATAATAATAATAATAATAATAATAATAATTTGAAATCAACTATCTGAGGTTACTGCTCCTTGCATTTGCACCTCTATAAATTTAGTGTTTTCAGTTTGATTAGAGATACTTATTAACAAAAACATAACCTTTAACAGCATGATACACTGACCCTGCTATGGATTTGTATCTTTTTTTGGTTGGTCTCACTGGCAATATAATTAAATGATTGAGGGCTGAACTTTGAAGAAAGGTCAACCTGAATTTCCCACTGGAGCGATTCAGTCTAATCTATTAAATCAAATAGGCCAAAGATTAAAATCTATTTTACTTTTCATTAGGATAGAGAAAACTACAATGATACAACAAGGACATCATGAAAATACAACAAAATCTGAGCTATCCCTGGACTTAATGGTCTGGTAAATTAGTATCTACCGAGAGGCTTTTGTGGTTTCACTGAAGTGTTTGACCCAAAACCGTAGTCTGGGCAGTCTCCCTACACCATTAAGCAAATAAAAAAGTGTTCATTTACTAACTAAGATATTTCAAAATTTGCCTCTCTCCTCCTGTGTTTGTAACATGGCCTCAATGATGGCAAAAGTCATAAAAAAAAAAGGTTCATAATTGAAATCATGATTAAATCAAACGATTACTTAGAAGATTAAAGGTCCAATAATGTGCAAACCTGACTCTTGAGAGCTTTAGGCCATATTATAATGTTGTTATCTCCTCAAAAACATACCTGTTTTTTTTTTCATTCACACATGTTTGAGTAACCCTTTATTATTAGTCTGTCTACCCCTCTAAAGCTAAAAATGCTTAAACGCAGTAGTTTTCGAGGTAGCTGTTCTACCTTTGACCTTTTGTTAAGTAGAGATTGGCAAGCCTAAAAATGAATTATCCAAATTATTCCAAGGAAGGTGTATGGGCTTTTAAAACCAAGTGGAATACTTCCTGTATTACAACATGACATCACAGGTGGAACAGCGCATTTTGTAAAACGTGTGAATAAAACAAAACAACTCCAGGTAGGTTTTTGAGGAGGAAACAACATTATAATATAGATCAGTAAATAGCATAATATATAGTTTATTATGCTATATGGTTTATGACACTTGTTTCAAAGCCACTGTTTTATAAACTAGCTTTGCTCCAGGTTTTGAATGAAGAACGCTGACATTTTCTGAAAAAAGTAATTATATTTTTGATCAAAAATAGAGCAATAATTGAAATTCCAATAATTGCACAGCCCTTCTTCAAACTTTCTGTGACTAATCATGAGATATGTTTTCTTTTTAAATCTTGACACGTCCATAATAGTTCATTCACGATAAAGTCCCCATATTTCAGAAAACCTTGATTGAAAAATTTGTACAACTTAATTCACAATCAAAGAAACCAGGATTAGATTTGATGTTTTTTTTCTCCCTTGGACAGCACCGCCTCAACCCCGCAACTCCCACAACACCTTCCTCCTCCAGCGATCAATATTGTAAACTGCAAAGGGTTGTGAGGGCTGCTGTGTATACTACAGTTGTGTAGGACGAGAAAAGGCAGAGGTAAATAAAACTGCATGCATGCAACCAAATCATGCTCATTCAGTGGAGAAACTAGGACAGATAGATCCGCACTTTATTTATTTATTTTTTTCCAGTGTAGTTTAATATATTCTACTGCGTCTGGCATAAAACCGCAGTGCTGCTCTCCATCACTGGCAAATACAAGATTGAATTTTGGGGGCGAGCAGGGGAAGGGGGAGAGAGATAGATAGAAAGATTGAGAAAGACACAGAAAGAGGCTGAAAATAGGCAGTAGGTTGTGACTGATGGGGAGCCCGTGAAAGCAGTAAATGTGTGTATGTAAGCGTATTGGCAAGGCAGATTTCTGATTGGGAATTCCACTGTTATTTTCCCATAACTGCCACTGGCCCATCATATAAGGGAGACTATATTTCACAGTTTATGAAAAAGCACAGGAAATCAAAGGAGAAAATGGATTACATAATATGACATTGTGCTGTATATTTAGTATTTAGGTTGCGACCTTCTCATCTCAAAGGGCAGTCCTATATAGGTTTTCCCTCCCCACTCCTCAGCTCTGCTCCACACTATATTACAGGGATTATACAGTGTTACCAAGGATGTAATGAAACGGTGGCCACAGTAAATATGAGATTGAAGGGGAGCTTTTGACCACAAGACCCCATCCTGCACCAGACCAATCTGCAGCTTTCAGGCAGACAGTCCAAAGCATGTATCCACAGAAATCTATTGTGGCCAGGAAAAGAAAATATCCTATTTAGGTTCACTTTGCTGTGGACAATTCAGCAGCAGAGATACAAAAGCTGCAAATATGACCAAATATTTAACCGATTCAATAGTAAAGTAGGTCAAATGCTTATCTTGCAACCATATATGGTCTATGATTGCAACACAGTTTGAACCTGTAGCAATAAAAGTAATAGGTTGTCTTTATAGAACAAACAAGCAATTGTACTTTTAACCTTGCCACATCAGAGTTTCCAAGAGTTTTCATCCACACTGTCTCTGAGTATGTTTTATTGTGATTGATTGTGAATATTTCAGCACTCCTTTGCCTCAGTTATATATTCCTCTTCTATGTAGGTTAAAAGCTCATTTTAAAAACCTTTGAGGCAAAACACAAAATGTGCCAACAAAGTGTTTTTGTATTACTTTAAATAGTTCCAAGTTAATGCTCATTAAAAAGTTAGATTAGAATTATGTTGTACAAATGTGAAATTAGTTGAAACTTTTTTTTTTTCAACAGTTTACAAAGTTTGCTTGGTTGGAAAATACATCTAATTAGTCTTGGCTCAGGCAGTGTTCAAAGAATCAGAGTTAGAGATTTATGATGAGCAGACTGGTGTTCACTACACAATGTCCAAAGTCTTGCAGAGGCTATAAAAAGATTCAACAAAATTTACTCCTGTGGTGTAAATAACCTTTAGGAAAAATATTCATGATACTCTTAGTTTTAGCTTACACTGAAATCATTACAAATCCAAGGCCTATCAGTTTTTTTTTGCCTCAGGTATAGACAATGACTTATAATTATAATAAAGCATTAGTCTTATATAGCGCTTTTCCAGATTCAAGTGGCTTTACAGTTTTGGGCATTAGTCATTCAGCTACACTGGGGCAGACTGATGGAAGTGAGACTGTACCATCGGCCAATCGGCCATCCAAGTACTAACCAGGCCCGGCCCTTCTGACAAGATCAGGCTTTGA
Source organism: Odontamblyopus lacepedii (assembly GCA_034769755.1). Classification (NCBI taxonomy): domain Eukaryota; kingdom Metazoa; phylum Chordata; class Actinopteri; order Gobiiformes; family Gobiidae; genus Odontamblyopus; species Odontamblyopus lacepedii. The sequence goes on along the minus strand of CM068344.1, from coordinate 31,603,872 downwards.
CAAGGAGTTGTGGCCACTTGTGGACAATAAGGGGCTTTTAGGTTGTCATACTCATGTTTTAACTAATAACTAATTATTCAATTTTCTGCTACAAACAATGAACAGAACTAGTAAGGTTAGTCCTAGATAGATATAATCATTCACCTATTCTACCTACCAGCCTACCTACTAGGGATGGGCATGATTAGTCGATTAATTGATAAATTTAATCAACAAACTGAATGTAAGGTGTTCTGCATAACGTGGCATAAGGAGCCGAGGCTGCGTCTCACAGCACAAACACTGCAGCCATAGACTTGTATATACGGTCTACGGTTGCGGCCCCACAGTCCCACGTCTTGGCTCTGGCTCCTTGGAGATCACTATATCCCCCGATGAGTGCGTTTACCTGCACATCAGTATCCCGGTTATGATCGTTTTTTGTTTTTGTTTTTTGAGTATCCTGGTTTCACATGTATACGCAGTATCTCCAACGCGACATACGCACAGAACAGACTCACCAGCCTCATCACATCCTCTGTCACAGAAAGAATATTCCACTGAGTCGTGTTCTTTAGTCCAAACAAAGCTGACTCCATCAGCGCACGAAGAAAGAACTGCTTTTTTTCACTTTCTGTTTATGCAAATGAGCCATGCGGTTTTAACTTTTGTTTCAGTAAGACGTAAACAAATGTGCCAAAGCTGCATTAAACACATTCTGACATGGGCTGATGTGGCTCTATAGTGGTTATGGTTTATATGTTGTAAAGATGAGTTTATTTATGCAGATTAGTAACAGTAATAATTGTTCATGATTAATCGAAAATCGATCATTAATTTTCCTGACGACCGATTAAGACAATTTAATCGAATGCGCATCTCTACTACCTACCTACCTACCTATTTGGACTAGAACTTGGAAAAGTGAGTTAACATCAGACAAAGCCATGAGGTTTGTGAGTTTGTGTCCTGTTTGAAGAAGAGAAACTAGAATAGATTTTCACTGTAGTGAAAAAGAGAATTAGTTCATTTTGAATGTTTTGCAGTGGTCCAAAGTTATTCCTCACATATACCTTACCCAGCAAGACTAGCATGAAAAACATTTGTCTGATAATTAAATACAACATGCAGCATACTTATTTTGATCTCCTGTGCCACTTATACAATATATCTGTACAGGGGCGAGACAAATCTATCTTAAATACATGGGGAATAATTGGGTACTGGACCTTAAAACTAGTTTTTAGTGTCTCAAATTGGACACAAAAAGTGAAATGCCTGCACATGTGACCCCAAAGAACACTTTAGAGTGGCAAGGTCAGGACAAGAATAAGACCTGGAGGTTATTTACATGCACTCATTGTTTAAATAGGCCTCTGCCGCTGTGAGAATGACCCAACCTGAGTGTCCTTATTGGAGGCATCTGCACTGCACCTCATCAGTATTCAGAACCAGTGTGTCCTGCTTCCATCACAGCACAGCCTCCCTCTGCACGTGTGTGTTCATGTGCTCAGCTACACACACTTCTGCCATTTCTGCATTTATTTAAACATGAGCTTTGAAACAACTGGAAAAAGTTAAGTGCCACGAAGACTGTAATAATGCCTGCAAACTCTAGCTGTTCTAGCTGTAATTTGGAAGAGAAAAATATTTCAAACCATGGCATTTAGGGAAGTTAGTGCTTTGAATGAGGTTTTTTGAATATTTGAAAACAACAAAAACAGTATATACTTGAGTTTAAATCTCCCATCTTCACTTAAAATCCTAGCATTACATAACAAACCCAAATAAAGTTTGTTTGTGAACAGTGTGAGCAGCAAAGCATCCAAATATACATATGCTAATGACAGCAGCAGCTCGGCTCTGTGCTAAATCTGGAAGACCAGCAATTAGAGACACTGGGTACTTGCATATTACAGAATGACATATGAGATTTATTGTAACTATAGTGTTGTATAAGATTGCAAGAATATAATGCATAGAGAGAAACACAGGACTATATCTGTGCACATGGCAAATAAAAAGAATTTACCACATGAATGAATACATTAAAATGTGTCTACTTTTATTTTAAAGAAAATCATAAAGTTTTCAGTTTCATGTGTTACTGCATTGTGTAACTTTTTTGGTACGCCAGGTTTTTTGTGTGTTGTTTTTAGGGAAATTGCTTTGCTTGGTATGTTCCACAGTATGACCACAAAGGTTTATTCAGCCTTTGTTTCATTAGAGTTGATGTTATTTCTCTGAAATGCTTTGAGAACTTACATTCTTGTATGATCAAGCCTCTTAACCTGATCTGTACGGCAGTAGCGGTTGGCGATTCGGCATAAAACATCACTAGTTGAGCTGTCAGATCCATTGACCCACAGGTTGATGGTGTGATTCCAGCTCCCACAGAATGCTGTTGTTGTGTCCTTGGGCAAGTCACTTAACCCACCTCACCCCCAGTGTCTGCGTACACCGGTGTGTGAATGGGTGAGTGGTTCCTTGTTGTAAAGTGCTTTGAGTGCCTTGAAGGTGGAAAAGCACTATATAAAAATGTGACCATTTACCTTTTACGCTGGCTTGCTTGTCTCCATGGAGATAATTTAATGTCGTACTATCAACCAATCCAGGCTGTTAAGTACATCTACAGAGAGACTGGCATGAGCAAAGAAGAGTTACACACCACACCTTTTATCTTATGTTAAGTCATTTTGAGATCTTTTTTGTTTTGTTTATCCAATAACAAGTAAACCCTTTTTTTTTTTAAATATCCTTCTACTTCTACAAGTAGAGAAGTGAAAATTATAAGGAACTAAATTTTGAGTAATAGCCAGGGAATTATAATGATATTAACGCGATACATATTTATTCAAGTCTTGCCTTTCTTCCACTGTAGGATGTATAACTGAGATATCTGCAAAGAGACGTCAACAAGGACCAAGCTGCAAGTGTCCTTGGTATGTTTGTTCCCAATCACTAATAGTCTGAAAATGATGCATGTGCAAAAGTGTAATCAAAGCTTATTCTCTTCCACCAAAGAATGTTTCATAATGCATTGTATTTTGGACACTACATGATAAGTACAGGAACTGTGGATTATGCGCTATTACAGAACTTGGATGCTAACCAATAATCAATGTGAACAATTTCACTTAGTTAAATACATCTGTGCACTGTGGTATTAGGGCCATCCCATAAACAGCATTCACAATGACAGAACCAGAAGAGGCCTGTCACAGATGCAGCACCAAACCACAAACCTGTGTAATTACAATCAATAATTCATTTTCCCCTTTTCTGCCACCGTTCCATTCAAGCAACCCTTTGCATGCTATTGAGACAACTTCCAAATCTCTTCAGGCTTGTGGTAATTGGAACTGGGATTTTTTTTCTTCCACTTCACTTTGCACCTAACCACAATCTCATCAGCTAAATGTGAGAGGAGACATTGTTCTGGGGGTAATTGTCTTCAACTGCCATGTGAGGCTTTCTGTTACCTTTTTTCAAACGCTGGCATTGTTCACATAGGTTGGGTCATTTACAACAGCTTTGGCGTTTGCTCATAAGTATATGTGTGCCAGATAACTGGTGTCATGCTATTTATCCCTCCTGCTTTAAAGGGCCTATTAGAGATCTCAAGCCTAATGCAGTCAGTAAAGGGGGGCAGTCCAAAAGGGACTGCCATGTGTGTTGGCTGAATAATTACACAATGTCTTCAGCTTCCTCCGCTGGATGTTAGGTTTAATCACTGTCAAGCAAAAAGCCGCCCATTGCGCGTCCGTGTTCACTCAAATTCTCTCTGTTCTTTCTATCACTGGTATCAGTGCATTTGAGTGAAGGTAATTACCTCCTGCAGCACAAGTAATGAACTTGGATTGCACATGTTCAAATGAGCTTTTGTTGGTCTGTACTGCTTTTTTAGACAGATAAAGAATGATCAAAACATACATTCATAACTGTTATGTTTGAAAATGACAATATTGATTTGAGATGACAGATTTTTCTTTTGCTGGTGATGTCACTATCGTCACAGTCTTAACCAGTATCTTTATCATAACTGATTAGAGCAGAGAAATCTTTATCACTGGCATCATCATGACACCCTCTTAACAATGTCACTTTAAACTCATACAACAAATCACAAGTGTCACACTGAAGATTGCTGTGGGACATTGCAGAGATCATGACGACCTAAACATGCCGGGGCCTGCACATAGGTGCAATGCAGCTGCACGGTTCTATCTGTGGGTGTCACCACCACAGACAGAGATAATGGCAGTGGTGAATGGCTGCTCTGTCACTCTGCCATCCCCATCTCCCTGCCTGGGATTTAATGTGACACTTATAGCTATTGCATGGCTTAGCCTGCAGACAGCAGGGAACCATGCCTGAATGGAAATGAGATTGTCATCTGTCAACGGCACCCATCACACCACTGGAAGACTGACAAAGAAAGTGAAAGAAAGACTCAGCCAGTAGTGCTAATGGAAGAAGTGCATGGAGAAGCCATGTAGCTAGCCTCATTACCAAAGGCCCAATCTGAGAACAGTGCTACGAGTATGGCTCAGATGGCACCAAATATAAATGCAGGTTGATAGGAATCACCACTTAATATCATGCAGCTCTGCAGTGCTTAAAATATGAAGTAAAAGATGCAAACAGTCGCAGCACACAGAGGCCACAGATATAGCCTGTTGTTGTATGATATGGCCGGATTTAGAAGTTATATTTATTTAACCTCTAAAATGGAGACACATCCAAATACTCCCCAGATAAAAAGTCCCCACCTGTTTAGATAGTGCCACATTATTCTTTTCTTGGCTCATAGCCAGTTAGAGAATATGGACCAGAACTTGACTATTTTCTGACATTCAACTTTGGAGTTGGTGGAGGGTATTCATATTTACTTTTTGGGCCAGAGGCAAAACTAATGACACTGAAGGCTCACCTATTATTTTGCACTTGAGAGTGGAAAAGGGAAATACTAATATTCATGACGTGCAGTATGTTAAGGTCAAGTAGCAAAATTATCTCTTGAGCATGGAGTTGCTTGACCTCAATTCAATGGGCACGGTGCAGACAAGAGGCTCTCAAAACCAGCACAGATGAATGCAGCTGTGCGATAATTATACCGTAATTATGTGGACCTCTATTTTCAGGAAATTCAAACTGCAACTGAAATAATATATAGTATTTCTGTTCTTAGGGTTGCCAAAGCAAATCATCATGCATTCTAGAAAAAATCAATCAGTTACTTGGATATTGGTGTTACACGACTTTTATAATGGATGCCCTGGATACTTCTTCTATTTTGGGGAGTAACTTCAGCCTGTGTGCACTACTTTTATTGGAAAGATTATACAGAACTAGGTACCAAGATCTGAGGGCAATATGTACTGTTTAACAATGACGGCAAACTTATGGTTATAAAATGTATTAAAAGCACTCCAACAACATAAAAATTCAAACTTTGAGAGTGTGCTAAAGATGTGAGATTAAAGTCTATAGGCCATGAAGGCTTGTGCAAGGTGATACAGGCAAGAAGTCAAAGCTGAAATCTAATTACCACCACAATAAATCAGCGCTGGAGAGGCCGCAGAAAGAGTATAAGGTGTGGGAAAGAGCCCATGGATTTTGTGCCAGCGTGTCCATTCGCTGTCAGTCACCCTTTGCTGCTGCTGTGAACATCCAACAGTCACATGCATGGGCGCACACATGTATTAACTACTTGTATGCAACAAAGACATACACACACTTTTTATATGTGTATCGATCAGGAATAAGAAATCATTGACTGTGGCCAAGCTGAGCAGATATGTCAACTGGACGGTGATAAGTCTTGACGTTCTTGTCTACAGTAAGAGCAGAAAGCTAATACAAAGTAGGTGCTTTGAATTACATTATAGCGCACACACACATTCAATAACACAGCAGTTGGTAATTAGTCAACTTGACAGAACATCCCATGGCAAGTGAGGACAACTACAGCTGAATTAGACCAGGGATGCACACTGCACGGTTGCAGACTTCTACAGTCACAAGGGAGATTCTGCGCTCAGTATGAAGGCCTAATTAAGACACAGGAATAATTGGGAATTGGAAAGGAAGGGAGGGGGGTGGTCATTGCATGTGTGTATATTGCTAAGCTGATTTCAAAGAGATGTTTGATTACCATATAGCGACTAACAGCATCATTTAGAAGTGGGACATTTAAAAAATTGCAAATATTTTGCAATATTTATTTTGAAGCTATGCTAATTTTGAATATTAAGTAAAAAAAATACCAAAGAAAGCTATAAAAAGTGTTAAAAAGAAAACAAACTTGCAGTGTATTTTTAAGTGAGGGTATAAGGTAATATTTCTGCACTTGTGTGGTTAAATTTGGCAGTTTGTTCACTTTTTGGCAATCTTTGAATCTCCTTCACCAGTTAGCACATTTCTGATGCAGTGCCATACTGTTTGAATATTCCCATAAAGAAATCATGTCAGCACATTATATTTTGCTCATATCACCCATCCCTAGTATCAATGTAAAAGCAGCAACATGAAGGAGAAAAAAGCTACAAATCAGCACATGCAAAAAGGTGTACACAAGAGATAGATGCCATATTTAGCAGCAAAAAGGCAGCCTAGAGGACACAGGGAGAGGAAGCTGAGTGGAGGAGGGGCAAGGCTGGATGAAAAATGAGTCTTTGTTGCAGACAGGCTTAGATGGCACCACACACTCCCAACACAGCAGCAGAGCCAGGGGGATACACACAGAGAATTTTGGGTAATGCGGTCCGACGTGCCACAGCTCACTGGCCCCCTGACTGGCTGCGCTGATTGGACTGGCGCACTCACAGGAGGGATGGGTCATGACAGAGGTTTCCAATTGGCTGAGGGGCTCCCGGGTGCAGCATGGGAGAAGCTATATAACGGGCCCGTCCTCACTTAAGGTCGAACAACAACTGAATCAAATAACACAGGTTGAAAGGAAATGGTAACAGCAAGCCATCGAGCAGTATGTTGTTCCTGTAAAAATATGTCTGAGGAAGATAAGGAAGTAAACCCTTGGAAATGCATATGCTAAGAATGTCCTGTTATTATGTGTATCTAATCTTTATTTCACAACTTTATTAATCCCCACAAACCATATTTATTCAGCAGGACAGCTTAAAGGAACACTATGTTGAACTAACTCCTTGCTTGTCTCTGTGGAGGTGCCATTACTTACTTTTACTGGAATCTACCTCCATGGGGACAAGCCGGTAACAACACCAGGCCCAGTAACGGGTCAGATTTGTGGACGATCCCTACTCACTCTAAGAAATGTCCTTTTTTCAAGGCATTTTTGGGCAATAAAAAACATTGTAATTGAATAAGTGCAAAATAGACCAGTTAAATGTTGTACTGTGGAACATTCCAACACATCCATGGAGACAAAAAAGTGGCACCCTACCAGTAGTTGAATGCTGTGAAGTTGAAGTTGAATGCAGTGATATAATACAGAAATTGTGAACATGCTCATACTTCCGTTTCCCTGCTTAAGTCTGCATATGTCTTATCCATGAGATTTATAGGGCTCCCGGCAGATTTCTGCTATATCCTCAGAAACTCCTAATGCACAGCTACCAGCCACAGAATAATATTAGTTTAATGTAAGCCATGATTAATTGAGGAGCTGAAATTCAGTGTGCCCTCATTTCAAGATAGACAAGAAGACACATGTCTAATACAGTAAGTTGGAACTGGCTGTCCTTTGGTTGCAATGTCATGTATCATGCATTGGCAAACATATTAATCACCATGAAGATGACTCAACTATAATTAGATTTTAGCACGCCTGATTTTGTTTCACTTGAGCAGTGCGAGTTTGGGGTCATGTGTTTTGGCTGATCCAGCAGCATGGATGGGCTGCTCTGGGGCTATTCTGTACCTCTCTCCGTGTTAAGCCTCTACTTCACACATATGAATGGGACTTTTATGGATGAGGTGCCTAATGAAGGGTCTATCTACTGTGATTAACATTTCTGCAGTCCTGGGAATTGTCTACGGGCTCAATTATTACTCAGGAGCCCACCTATTGTTAAGGTGGCGTTTGCCTGCTAAGTAGACGTTTATACCTTCAACATTGTGCATTGGTGCACATCAATTATGCAGGTGGTAGCAATTACATATTTATGTATTCTGATAATTACATTTTTAATATAGCAGATGTCAGCCTCATTCATGGAAGTTAATGAAAATGAATGACAGCAATTTGAGAGATGGAAGTTCAGAAGAGCTTTGGAAATGTGTTGAGAGTGGGAATAAGTGCATAGTCGGTCTTGCTTCGGTAAATTTGACTGCACTGAATCAAAATTAGAGCTTGATTGTTGACAAGGATAACTTCAATTACAAAAGACTTATTTCATTTCAGTATTCAAAATAGAGGACTTTTTCATTATTATGATTTCTTTTTACAAACCATTAAACAATAACTCATTCCAAACACATGTTGAACAACTCATAAATGAAAAGTACAGTTGTATTCCAATTTACTGATTCACATACATTCACATTGTTCTTTATGTCATTGAAAAGTATTAGAAAGCTTTTTTGGATGATGTCTTCTGCTGCTCAGAACCCACCAGAAAACATTGCGATGAAGGGCATTCCCGCTGAGGTCTGGACAATGGAGGTGAAAGAGGTGAAACTGTGGAGAGTGAAGGGGCAATGAGAGGATGAGAAGAATAAATGGGATGATGAGAGGATGAGCAGAGGAGGTGCTAGGGATGATGTTGGGCGTGACACAAACCAAAGCATCTGTGCATCTGCAATAAGGACGTAAATTGGGCAGACTGGATGAGCAGGTGTAACAAGCAGTGGGGAGGAGTATTTGGAATGAAGTGATGAAGCCAGAGGAGCAGTTATTTCTTCCAGGCTGAATTTATGCAAGCTCCATTTACCAAAATTCATCCTTTTCATAATAAGTGTATTTAAATTTGTTCTATTAACAACATACAGCATACACACATTGGTTTTCAATCACAATTTGGTTCACTCAAATGTGTACAATTTCATGTTTAAAAAATATTTTCAGCAAAAAGTTATTTCCTCCCACTAGACTATCTAAAACATCTCAAACGTGATTCACTTGCTGTTAACTGGAATCTCAAAAGATGTTTGGAACAAAATGGACAGTCATTTAAGACCAATTTGATTTTCACTCAAATGTTTCATGTTCTGTTCACTCATTTGAACCCATGTGAGACTCATCACTGTGCTGCTCAGAGCTGAATCACCAAATTGAATGCGATGGCCACTTTTTGTGAGATATACATGTTTCAGTCACCCACCAGGCACTACCACGTCATTACCTACCCCCATTGCCCCTGTTCCACCATGCCATAGTGCCTTATCATCACTCCTCACATCATGTTTCTTACCTCTGGGATTATAAATTATTTGTAGGCCATTAGGACAGTGACTCAGAAAACAGGACAGTTGTCATCAGAGATGATACTGGTAAGATTCACTCTATATGCAGATTTCATGAAGCTTTGACAAGTGAAGGAGGATGAGCCAGTGGGAAATGGCCTCAACTTTAATAAAATGAGAACACAAGAGGACTTCAGATCCACTTATCACGGTGACACATGATTGGGTCTTAACATTCATTCATAACCTTGTGAAGTTTGGGTTTCTTTAAATATGTTTTGCTGTTTATTTTATATCAGTAACAAAAGTGTTCCAAATAAAAAACTGGGTTATGCACTAAATTCAGAACATATTTCAACACAAAATAGATGTAGGTCAGGTATACCCCAGACAATGGCCTCTTACCTGCACAAATAGTATGCAATATTTTTAGCATCTGAAATATTAGATTAACCAAAACGTAGAATGCATATCTTTGGACAGTGGAAGCAACAAAAACTCTGCAGATTAGTAAGGGGAGGACATAAAGAGACAAATGGATGAACTCAACCCAACTTGAGTGCAAACTGTACACTTTGTTAATGTGAGTGTTGCTTTGTTCATCAGCTTCTATAGCAAAGTTAAGGGCAAGTAAATGATCAATGACCTGTCACAACTGTAAACAGGTTGGCCTTAAACCGATGTATTTCTACTTATTATCAATAGATTTCAAATTAAAATCCAATATTCAATTATGGCTTTAGATATTTCATTAGATTTTAAATTCCTGATACCGTACTGTCAGTCTTTTTTTTTTTTATCTCCTTCACCAACCATTGATTTGTAGGGTGGGAAGACCATCAGGATGAAAGAGATGTCAGATGAAAAAAAAATCTCGAGAAAAAACTGACAGGCTGATGTCAAAACAATTCACCCTCCGTAATATTTGTGCACGGGAGCTTTAACATGGCGATAGAAATACCCATGCAATATTCATGAGATAGATCCTCAAAGCTTCTCCCATGGATTTCATGAGAATGCTCTTGATTGACTGGCTTATAATTGTCTTGGTCATCAATTGAGCAACTCTGACAAGGACAAAGAGGACACACAACAAAGACTAGGAAAGGCAAGGCTCAATAAACAAGGCTAGGCCACTATTTATACAGTATTATGATATGATAGGGAAACAAAAATGAATAAATTAAGTTAACATGTTTATATGTGTTTAATATAATTATAATGGATATGGATATTTAGTGTATTTCTCTATAATTCTGTAATACTGTGCTCCATGTTGGTGTTTTGCACTCACGGTTCACAGCAAGAAGGTTGTGATTTCAACTCCCAGGCCTTTCTTTGCATGTTTCTCCCTGTATCTGCATGGGTTTTTTCTTTTGTCCAACACTTAACAACACCCACGGCTCCTGACCAGTTGCCCCATCTGCTCTGGTTAAAGCATTGGTCAAATGATTCAGAATTAATTTCCCTCTTGAGGAATTAATAAAGTATACCTTAACTTAACCTTAATTATGCTATGTGTCATGGGACATTTATATGAATAAAACTAATTCTATTGCCAACAATATAGCCTGGCCTACACATTAATACTTTACAAAGATTTGTAGACCAGGACGGCGGACAACACAGGGGACTGAGAAACAAAACAGACACCTGCAGTATCAATGTGTGAAGTAGTAAGGTATGGGAGAAGCCTCTGATAACCAAGCACAAAGTGTAATTTCTGTGTATTTTCATAATTAAATGACAAATAAATTCAGAGTCTGTTCTGAATGATGCAATGACACTGAGACACAAGCTACAAATAAGCAACAGGTAAAGTAAATGTAGTGACCTTCAAGTATTTGAATATGGTGTAAGCTTAATATGTTCAGAAAGCATTTATACATTTGACACCAGAAGTTTGTGACACAAAAAACTTCAAATAAATGTACTTTTATTTGTAGCTATTGACACAGCACAGGTCAATTTGACCATAAACTCACACATAACTGGTGCAAATCCAAGACCAACTAGAACACATTACATTCGGTATATCAGTGGTTTTATGAATTGTTTGCCCGACATGTAAACAAAGCAACTCTCCACTCTGACCTACTGCCTGTTGTATTAATGCCATTGCTCCAGTGTTCCATGTGCTTTGTGTTAATTAAAAACCGTACAGGGCTTGTTTGGACTCTTGACTGAGACTTAATTGTTTTCCACACATACGCTTTGTCAGGTAAGAGGCTTATCTTGTCATACTAACGTAATGTCCGACACCAGCCGCTACTTCACATATTAGCCAGCAGCAAAGTGACAGCCCAATTATTCCATAAAAGCACAACTCTGGATAGTATTTTAATTACCCCCAACAAGAAAAATGCCAGTGTGAACTATAAGGCTATTAAGTACAAGACAAGATACTGTATAGTAAGTAATTAAAAAATGCCTTCAGAAAGTAAATTAGATACACAGTAGGTTAAACTCCACTCCACAACCTGGTCCCAGTGAGGTTAAATGGCACAATTTTAACATTACTTACCTGTTCAATCGAGTATTCCCCCCCACAATTTCCACCGTTTATTATTATTATTATTATTATTATTATTATTATTATTATTATTATTATTATTATTATTATTATTATTATTATTATTATTATTAACTTGGTGTAAACAGGAATGTCCAGCTGTTATGGCCCTATAGGGGGGTTGTTTTAAAATACCATAAGGTTACTTAGCAACATTTCAATCAGATAAATGGACAAAAGCATAATATTACATGTATTGTGGAGTAAATCTGTATAGTTTTTAAAGTGTCTCAGCTTATTTTGGCCTTTATTGTTGGCTTTTTTCATTACAACCATTACAATCTCCAGTACTCGAAGATCAGCAATAATCTGCTATTCTTGCTGTTCAACTGCCCTTATAGCAACCTTTGTCTGACACACAATTTGTCAATCCTTTAACTGTTTCCTTTCGTCCCATAAACCCTTTGGCACACATTCTTTACAAGCAGCAGAACAATGTTGGTTTACTCCTTTGGGGAGAAACAAGCTGGAAATTGATCGATGAGTGGCCCGGATGCGTGCCATTTCCCAAATCATGCCGTGAGGATCTTAAAAGCAAAGGGGATGAAAATAGGGTGGGGTTTTTCACTGGTATCAATCTGTCTGCTCACTCGCCCTGACAGATGACCCAAACCACTATCCATAATTACCTTCTTGTTAACATAGAAGAGAGCACAGGGGACCAACGGCAGCAACAGTGACGCTGGCTTTCCTGTCCCACCTCAGCTTCCTTACCTTGGATTGAAAATAACATGTAGCTTCCTACGGTTTTCCTTACGTCTTCTTTTATATGATAAATGTCTGTGATCAAACTTAGGCTGAGGGACAACCTTGCCACGGTCATGGTAATGGAGTTGTGGGTAGTAGGACTAGATTGATGTTGGTGGGTTGATTAATGCTAGCTAACACCCGCCCAGGGTAGTGGAGGCCTGACAGCTTTATTGATAAATTTAACACATGGATACCAGTATAAATCTCTAGACTCCTCACTACACTTTTATTTAAAGAAATACCTCAATTTTTTCCTAGTAAATCAGAAATCTCAATTTAAGGATAGTGACAAACGACTTGTGACAAGTTCATACTTTCATTACTTTCTAACAGTTATCCAGATATTACATTTAGTCTTGTGTGCTTAATTTGATCCCTTTACATTTGATCTTGTCTGTTGTTTTAAAGTGAATTGAAAGGTGCATTGTGCAACATTTATGCTTTTCATTGTTTCACAGTAGGGTATTAAACCTCTCGAGACAAAACCAGACCAGGTTACAGGTCAGATCTGTGGAAAGACAACCCCGCTCACAGTCAGAATGTCTATTGATGAGCTATTTGAGCTGTAATTTAATTCAGGTAAATTTGTTAATGTCATATTGTGGAATATTCCAGGCAGAGAAATGGCATATCCATAGAAACAAACAGGTGACGGACCCCAACCAAAAAAGTTACATAGTGCACCTTTAATAATGAAAATGTTTCAAGTCAAAGTTTAGACAGTTACTGGTTTGGTCTACAGCAGCAATAGTGACAGAACTGCCAAGATGTACCAAGTGGTTATTTGAGGTCACTTACGAAAATAAACCCTTTAAAGCAAGAAATGGTCAATCACAGAAGTGAGCACTCCAGTTGAAAATCCAAACCAGACAAAAGGAGTGGCGGGCGTCAAAGGCAATTAAATCACCAGGAACAGCAGACAGACTGAGTGAATGTCCATACAAAGACTCTTACAGAGAAATGCACTTCTCAAGACTGGTCTAAGGAAACTTTTAATGAACAAAAACCTGGGCGAGGTCCTTTCTGAATTATCTCATGGTCGATAAGCACCCCCACAGTGCAAATGGCAGCGCAATGGGCTTTGGTCAGATAAACAGAATCTTTTCAGAAGCAGAACAGAGGCGGGGAGCTGACACTCCACTAGAGATTAGCAGGGTCTCTTTCAGGGCTTGTCAGGGCCAATGGACACAAATCGAAAGTGTGAAAAAAAGCTTTAAGAATTGGCAGAGGACCCAGAAGAAAAGTTTCATCTGACTCATATTTGTACAGAGCATCAGTTGGAACACCAATAAAAGGGTTCATTAGACTAAACTGTCCTCACACAATTCTGTATGTAACCCATTGGTGGAGCAAAGTTTACATTGATCATGTATTTGTTCAGTTTTTTTACTGTCTAGAATGAAAAATGGCTGTGATTATCTCCATTATCATTCACAGTTCTGTATATTTTGCTAATAGAAATGCATTTTAATGCCAACATTCATATTAGACTGTCATGTTTGGAAAAAGTGTCTCCAGATCTTTATTAGATTCTTGCTTTGAGGAGACTGTGCTAGACGACAATAGTGCCACTAGGCCCAAAGGCTTTCTTCAAATATCAGTTGGAGAGATTTGAGTAAACTAGTCCCTAAAAAGAGATTAGCATGTAAAGGGATCAAAGGTCACAGCCCTTGACTGTACACCAGTGCTCTCACAATCTCTTTGATATCCTCTGATCAGAGTCCTCATGGGACCATGGCACTTACAAAGGTTATAGACATCAGAGGTATGGTGATTGATTTGTTGTTGCCCAACTGCAGAAATCAAACCTAGAAGCTTGGTGGATTTCCCAGTATCACAACCTCCCAGAACTAAACAAGCAGTGTACCCCCCCCAGAAAACAGCCTGGGCAAAAACCATTGGCAAAAATAAAGAACACCACAACTCACATATTTATTCATTTGACTGAATAACAGGGGTTGCACAGACTAGTCGACTCTAGTGTTGTTCTGCGACTACCTCCGCGTGTAGTTGACTAGTCGTGTGTATGCGACAACTACATGACTTTATTCTTTATTCTTTATTTGGATCCCATTAGCTTCCATCATGTGGTTGCTAGTCTTCCTGGGGTCCACAAAAAAAAAAAAAGCAGTTAAAATTAAAAACTCAAGTCACATTGCCATGATGCCCATTGACCTGTACAATAGACAGTGGTATAAAAAACGATGATTATGAAAGACACTGATTGTTCATATTATTGATTCTTTAAAAACAGATATTTAAGTTTCCTTTTGAAAGAGGGTCTCCTTTTAATTGATCTCATATTAGTAGAGAGTGAGTTCCAACTCACAACTCCTCTAAAGAGGACAGTTCTTTTCATGAAGTCACTTCTGGGTTTGGGGCCAGTTAGTTTACATGAGGTCACTTGGCGAGTCGCATGTGTGTGGTAGAACCCGCTGTATAAAAGTCTATTGTTAAAAAAGCTGGGTTCTTTTTCACTCACTATTTGATGCATGAACATCACCACGCTTATTTGCAGTTTTTCTTCCACCATCAACCAAGACAGTCTCTTATGCATCTCATGAACATTAGTGCGATAGGAACAGCGAAGAATGACTCAGGCTGCTCTGTTCTGAGCCATCTGAAGCTTCTGAAGATGTTTCTGTGCAGCATTAGACCACACAACTGGACAGTAATGTAGATATGATAAAACAATGCTTTGTCCAACCCTTTTCAGCACAGCAGTTGAACAATAAACAGAGCACTTTTTGGACATGGCAATACCTTTCCCCATCATCCTGACAATGTGATTAATTTGATCTACCCAGGACAGTGACTGGTCTAGTCTAATATCCAACAGTTTGACTTTTGAGACCTGACACAATCAACACGGCAGCGCAAAACAACAAGAGCCCCACTCTGCAACAAAACAATGAAAGACAGTTATCAAACGTTTGGAGATATTTTACAAAAGATGAGGATGGTACACAAGTCACATGCTACATATGTAAGACTGTTCTGAAGTATAACAAAAGTACTAGTGCCTTGCACAATCACCTGAAAAAATACCTGCTGATGCTAGGTGACCAACGTCATTCTATTCAACAACAATGACTTTACAAAACCTCACTCTGTTTTGACAGGAGGAAACAGATACAAAATCTTCTTGTTAATTTCACTGTCAAAGATATCTGACCGCTAGCAGCTGTCCACAGAGAAGGTTTTAAGGAGATGGTTCACTTTTTTGAACTGACCTTTGACATTCCTTCCAACATCACATTGTGGAATACTATCAAGCACCAGTATGACAACGTCTGCAAACAAATGCCACAAGAAATGAATCACCAACTTGTCTCATTTACAACTGACTTATGGACATCAGCTAAAATGGAACCGTATATCACAGCTACAGTGCACTACGTCACAGACAACTGGCAGCTGAAATTCTGTGTTTTGTGCACTGACCACAGCCACTCGTTTGAAATTATTCAGGAATGGAGATTAGAAGTGTTCTGCACAGTGCAGGACAATGCAAGCAAAATTAACTTAGAAATGGAACTATGTGAAATGTTCTCTAAGGATTTAGGATGCAGTGGACACACACTTCAGTTGGCAATAAAAGCTGGTTTGGACTTACCTGATGTTGCCAGGACTGTGGATGCAGCGAGGAGAGCTGTTACCCACTTTCACCACTCTGCCCTTGCTACCTGCACACTTAAATCCCAACAAGAACAACTTGGCATAAGTGGAAATAAACATCAGTCTAACTGTCCTGTCTGCTGGAATTCCACATATGTAAAACTTCAGCATCTTTTTGAGCAAAGGATAGCAGTCCAGTCTGTCCTCACAGATGACTCCATGACAAAACGAGGCACTTGTGATGAGAGCCTCGCTTCCATCAGTTTGCCCCAGGGCAGTTGTAGTTTACCATCACTGAGTGTGGAGTGAATGAACAATGAACTGTAAAGTGCTTTGGGTATCTTGAAAGTCGCTATGTAAATGCAATGATTAATTAATTAAATAATTAAATAAATCATTATAAGAAGGCCTGTTAATCATCAAACACTGCACATTTTACATATGATTATTCTGGTTCTAGGCTATTAAACTTATTTAGTAGTGTCTTGAATATAGCTCTTGTATAAAAATGTTTGTTGTAGGCATGAGTGATGGGCCGAGCCCGGGACCCATTCATTCTGAACATGAGAAAAAAGCTCGACTTGAGCAAGATTCTGAGCAGCTCTTTGGCTGCTATTCCAGCAGAGAATACTGCGCTCTGTAATACTGTAGATGAGGAGGTCCAGCAGTATTTATTATTGCCCCACATTCCCACCATGGATAACCCTCTGCGATGGTGGGGTAGCCATCAGAAGCACTTCCCCCAAGCTTTGGCCAAGCTCTCCAAAGTCCACCTTGCTGTTCCAACTACCAGCACGCCTATTGAGAGGATCTTTTCACTTGCAGGCAACACTGCCACCAGACAGCGCACCAGTCTTCACCCTGCTCATGTCGACGTGGTCATCCTTCTCCATGAAAATACTGACCGTAAAACAAAAAAATGCCCCAGCCAAAGCAAGAGTGGGACAGTGTGTGACATGCTGAATTTGTGTGCATGCGTAAAGGTGCCAGTAGCCTATTGTTCACATGAAAAGTTTAAATGTTGTTAATTATTATTATTGTTAAAATGAGTTGTTTCCTTAAGAAGGATTCCCTTTCCACATTAACAATTTCTATGCATTATTTTAGTGATCGACTAGTTGGAGTCAACGCAACTAGTGTCCTCAACTAGTCGGCTACAAATATTTAGTAGTCGTGCAACCCCTACTGAATAATGTTTTATGATTTGAGATCGCACCTATGGGTACAGGATTTTAAAGTGGTAACTAAACATGTACAATACATAATTTATTAATTTACTATGCCATTGTTCATGTTTTTGACATATTTTGGCAACAATAACCTCTATGAATGACACTTTTGTGAAGAGGAATGTGGATTGTTTCCAGGACTATGTCAGTGCCCCTGAACACTGGCTGCAGTTTGGCCCTTTAAATCAGCTGCCTTCATTTCCTGCATTGCAGATTAGAAGTCATGTCATTAGAGCCACCAGTCACACACTCCACTGACCTCTGCAGTAATAATGAGATCTACCTGTTCACATAACGGTCCAGCTCCCACAGGGAGAACAGAAGTTGTCCAAAACCAGTAAGACCAATGGGATAATTGTGTCCACTGTGGTGCCCCAGTTTCTAAGAGGCCTTTCTTATTTTAACTGACCTGTGAAGGTGAATGTTTTAATGACCTCTTATTAGCAGGGAGTGAGCTTGGGAGTTAATTTGGTAAATGGGATGCAGCCTTAATTGAGCTGAGCTCTGCACATTAAGTCAAGTGTGATGATGCACATTGATAATTCTGAAGGTTGGAGCATTTCAAACACTCCTTATTAATTATATCAATGGAATTACCACAGCTAGGTTCCTGTAGGCACCAGGAGCATAATGTCCAGGACTAGAAATAATATGGGTAAGAAACAATGGCCATTATATGTGAATCATCAGGGTAATTTAATTCTGTGGTTCTTCATGTTTTAATTTCCTTTACTGAGGCTCTTCCTTTATGACAGTAAACAAACTTCCATGTCCGTGGGAATCCTCGTCCAATTAATGCCAACAGACCGACATGTCAGATGAATCTGTTAGAAATCCCTTCATTCAGAAAGAGGAGTGCGCTTTCGCATTCCTAAGGAGCTATCTGTCATCCTGATCTGAGCACACGCCACAAAGACATGATATAAAAACATAAGATCATTTACTGGAGCTGATCATGCTTGAAATATCACTGATTTCAGGGGAGAAAAGGGAATGCTGTATTCACATGCGTCATTATTCAGATTCTATTAAAGGTTAGTGGTAATGACATAAAGAGCTTTAATTAAAATGGTATAGACCAGGGATTTTCAATTTGGGTGACTGTGAGCCTCCCCTTAGACTAGGTAAAGACAACCGAGCCTCCCCCTTCCCCAAAATCCCACACAGGCCTTTGAAGGAAATGCATCTTTTGTGTTCCTTCAATGTTGAGTTGCAATAACACCTGATAATATATATATTTTTTTAAATACTGTATTTTTATATATATATTTTTTTAAAGTGCATTCATAAACGATTTTTGCAACAGCAAATAATTTCCAACTTCATGCAGGCCTAATTGAGACGACTTTTAACATCACTGAACATCAGTAGTTTGATCCAAATCAACAGAACATGCTTAACATTTGTAATCGGTGCCAAAACTACCACTGTGCCTTATATTAAACTCCACCACTGTTCCCCGTACCTGGATTGGGGGTCCATTCCTTGGTCTTGTGCTGTCCTCCGAGAGCGTTGGTCAGATCGGTCCGGAGGCTCTGTCCTCCATGTGCTGGTTCCAGACGGGGACGAGCAACAACAGTGTGCAGTGGACTGGGTCTGAGCGGGTCTGTGCCGTCCTCTGCGAGCTGGTTCTGTGGGGAAAGTGAGAATGTGCAGTGGAATATAGATCTGTGTGGGTTGCTCTGGTCCTTTGTGCTTGAGGACTGCAGCTGGTTCCTAGGTGGCACAAAGCATCTGAACAGAAGTGCGAATCCAGTTTGGTTTGTTATATCCTGAGCGATTCGTCCTCCTCGATTGGCACTCTGTTTTTCCTGGGCAAAGCACTTCTCAGGCCGAGGCACCGAATCATTCCCCGCTCTAACTCATCTGAGCCCGGCCTGAACCAGTCTTGGAACCCGACCAGGTGAAACCAACCTGTCTCCTCCCTTGCTGCTGATTTCTGTTGAAATGGAATCAGAAAACAATGCATTTTACAGCTAATACAGGCACACACAATTACCAATATCAATACTGCTGCAGATGTGTACAGATGTGGACTGTTATTTTTTTTCCGCGTGTGCGTCACACCTCCCCAATGGCTCTTTGGTGCCCAGGGTAGGCGCACCTCCCCAATTGAAAACCTCTGGTATAGACATTAGCCAAAATCATGTTAATGTTAACAAATCCAACTAAATGTAAACTTTGTGTGACCAGGCCACAGAATACAGTATGAAAACACTTGAAAAAACAAATGAGGCATTAAAATTATTAAATGTAATTTAATAGCCAACATCTATATCTTGGACACCTGTATTTAAGTTGAGTAAAGTGTGAGACAGTGTGGTAAATCCTGAGCTCATCAGAGGAGTTGGTGCTGCCTGTGAGGGTTTAGTGGGTCAAGGAGAGTTAGCCACAGCAGGCCCGTATGAGCACAGCAGGAGCCGGGCAGGGTGTGAGGCCTGCCAGCACAGAGGGCACAGTTTGATGAAGACCTCTCCACTTGTGCTGATTTGGGATTTTCTCCAGCGATAAAGTGAAAAAAGGTATAACGACTGTATCTTCAGACTGCATCCGGGCAGAAGAACTGTAACTAGTGGTAAAATAAGACTAACCATAGAGATGTTTCTTGGAAATCTTTAATCAAATTGTATTCGTTCATTATAAATACATATGCTGTTAGACATATCACATATTTTAGAGTCTCCATGAGTGGCAAAAGTGGTTCAAGTGGTCACAAGCAAACTAAAGGGTGTAAATGTATTCTTGACAGAGGCAATGCAGCCGATTCAGAACAATGAGGAGTTATAGTACTTCATAGTCTGTCTCAAGAGGAAGCAGGTAACTACTCAGGCATGGCCAGGGCAGAGAATTGGGTGTCCAAACTTAAGCCTGGGAGAAAAAGATACATGAAGAATAGAGCAGAAGAGCATCTAGATGTGTTGTTAGAGGAAGTGGTTTCCATGTAAGACAGGACATGGATAGTTTTACTTTCTGTTTGACATCAGCACACAATGGATGGTGCAACCACAGAGGAACAAGTGGCAAACCTTTTTAGAATAATATAAATGAAATCTGATGCAATGACATTTTTATTCTCTGAGCATACAAAATGATTCTTTCTTACCTCCTTTGCCAACACACACGGTAAGGGAGAACAAGAAGAGCTCTAGTTAAGTGGCATTAGCGTTGGCGGAGGAAGCTGATCTTTTCGCCCGGGAAAAGTTCAAAGACACTGTGCTTTAGACCCAGTGCGTGTCTGCATGCAGCATGTCTCTCTTTCTCACCCTCTGCTCACTTTTTTGGATGTAAACATTTGTCTCCCTGACTGCTCAATCTCACATGGGGATACAACCCTTCACTTGTCCAGATCTTTGGCTCTGTGTTGTACCTGGAGTTTTCACCATGAGCTTCACCAGGCATTTGTCACTGGCTTTCGGGGTCATTCCAAAAGAATTCTCATTTACAGTGTGAAATTAAATGACTTTTTTTTTATTGTTTGAGTGTTCAAAACCAAAAACTTCAATATTTTTCCTCCTAGATTTTCTATTTTGTGTAGAGATTACAAAAACTAGAAAATGTTGTTTTCCAATTTTGATTTTTGCATTTCAAAACAAAAATCAATTGGCTGCTATGCACAACACTGTAGTCATTATTCATACCCTTTAGGTCTTGTAATGAAAGCTATTTATGTAGTCAAAGCTTCCCTAAGGTAGACTAATGGAGATGAGTGTACCCGTCTATATCATTAGCCCATCTGACCACCACTAAATAATCACTCGTGCACCGCATTCATTGAAAGACTATGTAGATACTTCATGCTCAAGGACACAACAACAGCATGCATGCATTAGGAGAGGCATCTGGTGTAAACATTATAGTGTTGTCCAAAAGTATTTTTGCCATAGCATTTTAAAGCCCCAGTCCACTCCTTTCTGTGTCAAAGTATCATAAAGCGTTATAGAGAAGAGGAGCCCACAGGTCCTTTGTGTTGTACACTGTCAAACTGATATAAAAGAGGAAACTTAATGGTGTCTGATGAAATTTTCCCCGCTCTGTTTTTCTTTCAACTGTGGCTAAACAAAGGAAATGCCCCACCGTGGTCACATCCGGAGTCCATTTGAGCTGCTCGCTTCTGTCAATGCATGGAGGGCACCTGGCCCCATTGTACTATGAAATCAGACTAGCATTGACTGACTGAAAGAGAAATAGTGAATGACAGTGACATATGAAACAAGAGCTCCTCCAGCGGGGCAAAATACGCCCGTACTTTGAATTATTGTATATAGAATTCTAGAATCGGAATTCCACCAATCAGATTGCAGCAACAGAACTTAAAGACACTACAAAGCTTTAATGTGTCAAAGCTCAAAGAAGCAGAGAATGTGGGTTGTTCTCGCTTTCAGCAGCAGAACATTTGAGAAGAGAGTTCAGATCTTTCATGAAGACAAAGCTTCAAAGACTTCAAAGCTTTGAAGTGTCCACAGACGGATGGACGGACAGACGGACGGACGAACGGACGGACAGACGGACGGACGGACAGCGCCATAACATAATACGTCCCGTCTTACACAACGGGCGTATAAAAAACAACTGGCTAACCGTATAGTATGTGTAGTATAAATACCCAGCCATGTGTTCATCTTGCAACATACTTAACTGTATGTGGTAAAGGAAGAAAGCAACACACAAGAATCACAGATTTTTTAGTACTATAAAAATGTGTTTGGAGTTGGACAGGTATCAGTGCATCGATCCCATAGCTGCAGTAAGCATCATATGTGGCTGCAGTTCACAGTAAGACAAGTGGCATAAATTATGAAGAAGCCAATAGATTGGAATTGCAATGTAGCTAATGGGAAAGCTCACTGTAGTTTAAACTGATCTGAAAGGCCAAGGGCCTCCCATGTGTGGCGTCTGCAAACTATTGCCTTTGTGTAAATATCAACATGAATGCAATTATTATAATGTGCATGCTTATCTGTGGCAGTAATCACTAGGGCATAGTTTGCTTGGTTGTGATTGTTCCTCACTAACTTGCACTGTCAGCATCACAAAAATCTTTAACATGGTTTCTTGTGCTAAATGAATGCATATTTATTATAAGGACAAACAATTTAATTTAATTAATTTTCTGTTTAAGCTGCTGAATGTAGCAGAGATAGGAAAGTGTCATGTGAGCCCTTTACAAATGTCCTAGCTGTGCACTTCCCACCTTAAATAGACAATTATCGAGTGCTATATTTACAGGCTGACCCATCGCGTTGATGTGAATCAACTACTGTAATATGTCATATCCTTATTTCATGTGAGCCAGTTCCCTTTCCACCTCCTGAATAAAAGCTGGATACAGAATCAAACACAATTGTCATATTATTGGTACTCAGATCCTGCAGGGTACTCTGATTGTGAGGCACTGTTTAGATGAATGAGAAAATCGGGCCACAAATGGGTTTTCGTTTCATTATCATTTCACTGCAACCTAAAATGTCTTTGAGGTTTTCACTTGAGTAGCACATGACAGGATAATCATGTTGAATTTGTAATACAAACCAATGACAGGAACAGCACAAACAGGATCAAACATGAACTGTGTATTACAAATAAGCAACCTGACAAGCAGTGTTGTGTAACACTTATACAGTATTATGAAACACTTCTTCTTCCCAATTGTATCTTAAAAACATCAGTATGTACCTTATATTACAAAACAACTGAATAGTGATAGTTTTCCCATAGGGATGCACTAATACTACTTTTCCCAAATGACACATTATTTTCTATTACAGTGGTAAATCCAATTTATATTTAATTATTTATAATCCATAATTATTAGAATTTATTTAAAATGTAGTAATTTATTATATTATTTCTATATAATTTAATTATAGTTTAGCCTACGTTTTCACTGGAATACCTATTTGAAGGGCTGTTTTAAAATTTTACAGAAATCACTGTAATTATAATTCCATTTAGAGAAGTACCGAGAAACTGCTAAGGAGCCACTTTTAGCATAACAGTGAGCGGTACTTTACTTTTACCATAGCCACACTCTGACCAGTATGGACATGTTATGCTTTGAACCCACTCTTTCATTTTCATTTTAAATGTGCTTGTCTGTTACAATAATGCATCACAAGATATCCTTTGTGAAGTATAAAAAAGCTCCAAGACTCCTGAATATTTCCATAGTTCATTTGATAGTCACATATGATTAAAACTGAGCTTAATGTGCAGAACAATGGTTAATGGTCAGCTCCCCTCTGCACTGCGCTTACAGCACAGCTGTAGCACAGCGCAGGTATCGGAAACAAAAAAAGAGGTAGGTAGAAACAAAGCAAAGAAGCAAACTTAATACATCATAACATAACTCTAATAATAAGAGGCTAGTGATATATAATCACTAATATCTACTATAAATAGGATTCTTGTAAAATGCTGTAGCCTGACTTGAGGCACATGGCTTAAGGCTAGTTGCTCTGAGCAGTGCACTGTGGTTAGAGCCACAGGCTGAGCTCAGTGGGATCTGACAGTGAGTCTGGACTTATAAGGCTACATACGTTCAGACTGATCCAAGTCCAATTTTTTCACCGCTATGCGACCTGTATCTGATCTTTTAATGACAATCTGAATGACACAGATCTGATTTTTTCAAATGTGACCCAGACCACTTGGATATGTGGTTCTAAAACCGATACATATCCGATCTTTTGACATGCGACT
Source organism: Odontamblyopus lacepedii (assembly GCA_034769755.1). Classification (NCBI taxonomy): domain Eukaryota; kingdom Metazoa; phylum Chordata; class Actinopteri; order Gobiiformes; family Gobiidae; genus Odontamblyopus; species Odontamblyopus lacepedii. Next base: position 31,579,638 of record CM068344.1, on the reverse strand, counting down.
TCATTCTGAATGGCCAGGTCGCATTCATCCGACCTACATCCGCCTACCGTTCCTTTCTACGGATGTTGCTCCCATTGGCCCACAAAACGCCATGGCCAAAAACCTTGTCCTTCTCCTTCTCAATCTCCTCCTTAAAACAAATGAGCTGTACATGTTCTGCCTCTGGTACGACATCCATCCATCCATCCATCTTCTCCCGCTTAATCCGGCTGGGTCGCGGGGGCAGCGTGCTGCCCAATACTCATAGCACCTGACCCCCCCTATGAACCCCTCTGCAGGTGGTGAGCCCACAGGAGGGTGGACAACATGGTCCTTGATGTTAGTTCATAGGGGTCCGGGCATGTTTTGGGTTGATGGGGGAAACCGGAGTACCCGGAGGAAACCCATCCAGACACGGGGAGAACATGCAAACTCCACACAGAAAGGCCCTCTGGTACGACAGCAACTTTAAAATCGCCAGGTACACAGTGCTAGCATCCACATTTAGGATACTTCCATAAACACTGAGCACACTCACTACATGTGATGTGTCCTCCAATGCGCATGCGGGACACTTTTGGGGCGTTTAAAGTTCACACTGGAGAACACATACAAGTCACATTTAATTGTTAATGTGAATGACCTCGCAAAAAATCGGATTTTACAAAAAAATCCGAATTGAGCATTAAGCCCTGCAGTCTGAACGTAGCCATAGAAAAGGAGACTTTATTCTCCCCACAGGGACATGGGGGACACAGGGGAGGGCCATGCTCACAGCTCATAAGAGGATCACACGTGGGGCTGAGAAGTTGGCCATTTCATGCAGACTCTGCTCTGTGACAGATGGGCAGGGTGCACTAGTCAGAGCCAAGAATTAAACCCAAGCTCCTACTGAGAAAGTGAGAAACAAAGAGCGCTCATGGGAGGAGTTACAGCAAGATGGAGAGAGGAGCATGAAAACCTATGAATTATAATCAAATGACCTGGTGCAGACTTTTCAGAAAGAGGATAAACTCTGATGAGTTTCAATTTTCTATATTTAAATTACACTACTGTCAGGAACTGCCCGGGTGATTGCCAACTATTGTTTTAAGAAAATGTATGTGCAATACCTATATTACTTGCGGTAAATTCAAGGTGTAGTTCTGTCTAATACTGGCTCTTGCTTTGAAAAACAAACAGCAGATACACAGAAACTGAAAAGGAAAAATGCCCAGAGCATCTACAATCATTTGAGCTAGAATTATTATAGGGTTTGGCAGTAAGTACTGAAAAAAGCAGATTAAGCAGAATGTACTAACAGGCACAAATACACAAATTGATTTATTTTGTCTACCCTCATAAGAGCTAGTATAAATAACTACAGTAGTGAGAGAACCACTGCAACAAATACAGAAAAGTAAGTCTGGCTGTCCTTCCATTTAGAGATAATCAGATTTCTAATAATGAAAACGGAGGATGTCAGAGTTCAGAGTTTGAAGGAATAAATATGACATTTTTTGTGTAAATGGCAATGAATAAAAGTCTGTTTTGTTTATTTGTTTTTAGTAAGAAATTTTTTTATAAATAGACATTTGTGATCAATCAATAAAAGGAAAACAATTGTGACTCATTTCTTTTTCTAAAGTGTCCACTAGGGATGCACTAATACTCAATATAACATCAAAGTGTTCAATACAGCCCACACAATCCACTACAATGAGTGACTCAATATGCATATGTCACTCCTCCAGTGCATTACTCATACCTCACTTTTTCAGCTCCATAAAGACGTAACTCTGCTATATTAAAACAGTGAAGACATAGTGCAACTAAAAAAAGTGTTGTTTATTGAAAGTATATTCAATTTGATTTATTTTTAAAATTATATTATCATAAAAATAAAAGTCAAGCAACATTGTTTTTTGTTATTCTGAGACCTAAAATAAAAATTGTACCAGTAGTTATCAAATGGGAAAATTGTATTGTTCCAACTCCACTTTTGTCTATCTGCAATGAAAGATTACTGATCCTGGGTAAAACATATTGGACCAAACCAGGACTAGACTTGGATGAAGTAGAAAAAAGTGTAATAACAGACTGGAGTAATGCTACCAGAATAATCCCCACAGAAACACATTGGCCAAAGATGTTCACAGTGTGCAGCAGTGGCATGGAAAGGTCATTGTTTTGTGAAGGTGTGATCCTTGTGAGCCTCTGCATGCCTCTGGAGCGCTGACAGAATCAATACATCTAAAGTAGAAATCAAACCCCTGCAAACTGAGACACTCGCACACACTTCCACCCACCGCTAGGCACGAATCACCCTCTCTCCAAGGAGCTCTTAAGACTTCAGGACTTTTAGCTCACTAGATACTACACAGTAACATGCATACTGCTGTCCGAGCTCATTCCTGTTCATTCTTATTCAAGCACGCTCCCCCTGTAAGCTCCCATGTCTTTTTTCAACCTCCAATTTATTTTAAATTACCAGTTGTGCCTCCACTGGCCTCTCTGAGCGCTGCAAGTGATCTTCTCTACTGCTCTTTATTTATAAACCACTTCCGCTCAATTTTCCTCGGAGGACAAAACTGCCCCATCTTACCAGGAGAGAGGCAGAACTTTGAACATGAGGTTCAAGGCATCTCTAAAGGGGAAAATGCCTTAAACTAACCCACCTACTGACAATAAACTTCAAACATGCGCTCTTAATGTGAGCTGGGGTGCTTCTCCACAGACATGAGCAGTAATTTATGCAGTTAGATAAGTTGAATGCTATATCATGGAACATTCCAGGCAAAACAAAAACATCTCTATAGATACATCTCCATGGGAAGCAGGCATTTGAACGTTCACCAAAATAGTTATATAATACCCTTTTAATGTCTATCACAGAAGCTTTTTCTTTAACCATTTAACTTTACCTGCAATTTTTTTTTATTTTTAAGCCAGATGCCACCACACAAGGCACATGTGGTGACTGACAAAAGTGTCTTGCCTAAAGACGCAACTGTATGTACCAGAGCAGACACAAACACAAAAAACAAACTAAGAAAAATACTGTCATTACTAAAATAAAGTTCCAATAAATCACTTAAATTAGCTGTCGAATATTCATGTCAGTGAAGAAAGTTGGAAGTCAATTGTGAGTTATACAGTACAAAAATAAGAAAACATAACAAATCGACCAAAATGGAAATGAGCTCTGTGTAAAGAAGCAGGATGTGGGTCTGAGTGTGCAGGGGTGAGACACACAACCTTGGTATGCTCTCTATGCATTGCAAATGATACTCATGCAATACGCCCATCATCTTTTATGCAAATTGTTTGAGTGCAGCAAAAGAATCATACATATTCATGCTTGTACTGTATGGCACCTGTCTACGTTAAATCTCTCTTTTAATGTAGGCCATATGCAGAGAGGCCACGGTGATTATGCAAGGGCAGATAGATGGGCTTTTTCAAGGTTAAAAATACAGGAAAAAATGAGTTATGTTTTGTCAGTGATGTTGATTTTAATTAAAATAAGCATGATTCAAAATTCAAAACAAAAACTCTTTATTCTTCTGCCTGCCCATTAGGAGACAAAGCTATTTCTGACCATGTTCTTGAGGCAGGCTACACATGGGATAATGGCCAGTTAGGCAGAAGAAATGTCAGGATGGACATTTTAGACAATCTAATTGAGCTAAACCTGCAGGACTTTGGAAGATGGAAGCAAGTTAGCACTGAGGCAACCCCATAAACAAAGCAGAAGCAAAAACATTTCGGCATAAACTACAAAACATTCCAAGACAAAAAAGGGAGTGAATTGTAAATCTATCAAATCTGTATCACTGCTCACAGTTGTGCCAGGCAAGTACTTGTGTATACTGTGTTCAGCTCTGGATCTGGACTGTGCAGAACAAAAGCATAGGTGTACAGAAGGAGGTGTGGTGCTGAGCTGTTGGCTGATCAGGAGAAGAGGGGATTTGGGGCTTGTCAAAACCCTGATAGAACCCAAACATGTTGGGTTAGAGACACCAGCTGTATCTGTCTGCTTGTGTGTTGCCAAAGCCATGACACTGCTGTACACTTCCCTTTGGAGCTGTTTGACAACATGGGCCAAGCCAACTTATGCCTGCCTCATCTGCTGTTTTTCAACCCTCGACTGACAATACCACTATGTGAAACTCAAGTTAGTGCATTTGAGCAATAAAGAAATACTTAAATGTGCACTTTTGTGGTGGACGGACCGCCATCTGCTTGTCTGGAGATGATTTTATTGCCTGGAGTGTTTCAAAGCATGGCCTTACTTATCTATCGTCTCTCCATGGAGACAAGCAGTTGACGCCAACAGGCCTAGTTTCAGGTCAGATCTGTGGAGAGTCGACCTAGCTTAGAGTAGTTTTGGCAATAAAAAACTGCAATTGAATAAATACAACATTAGTTTAACAGAATCAGAAAGAGTATTCGATGTGTCGTATTCCACTTTACCAGACGGCCCCATCTGCTGCTCTTAAAGTTTGAAAAAATATGTTAAGATGCAGAGTGTATAAAACATAATAAATATCCACTAACCAGATGGCCTTGTGGACGACCACAGTAAAACAAAATCTCCCTGTCTAGCTGTGAGGGATAGGGTGTTAATAATAATGGCTACATTTGGGTAGCCTTTCAATTTAGGGGTAATTTGAGGAGAACAACTGAACACTCAAATGGAGCAATAGAAAGCACATATTCACAAGTACAGTAAAGTACAACAATAGGATTTAGCTAATTAAAATTTATGATGTATAACAATGCATATTGTTCAGACCAATACTTCAGTGGTTCAGTATTCCTTCCATTTCCTCTGGTTTGGGGTGTTATCTCTGCAAATACCAGCAGTGTGTAATCATGGCTTCATTGGAAGGTTGACTTTGGTGAAGACGTCCTGCCACTCTTACAAAGATCCCATTAAGACAGGTAATTAAAGGCAGCAGGAAAGAAAATTGTCTGCGGAATGCATATTGAAAGGAGAATTAAATAAGAGCAATAAATCTGCCTCCAGTCTGTCTTTGGGCTCTTTGTTTGACTGTTTTATTCAGGAGGGAGATCTGGCCGAGGCCTGAGAGAAACATATGCTAACAGGAAGGGGGACAGAGAGGGTGGCCAAGTGGCAGCCATTTTGTAGGTGACCTACTTCTGATTTAATGAATAGGAAGATATGAGGAGGTTTAGGGGTGTCCTGCCAAAGAAAGCTATTTGTTCTGACTGCGCCTCCAGTACATTCTGTGGTACTAATATTTTAGAGCCTTCGGCAACATCAGGTGAAGAGCAGTGCTTTTAAATTACACTGAATCTTATTAATTCAATCTACATGTCAGCACAGTAACAAAGACATTTATCATAAGCACCTGATTTGCATTCTACACAGTAAAGCTGCAGGTTAGCTTTCCTGTCACACCAAAAGATTTTTATAACCGTAATCATATTACGCCAGTCGTCTGAATATTTCATCAGCCAACACCTTGTGAAGACTCTGTGGTCAAACTATTGAGAGTCACTGATTGAACATTCGAGAGGAAAAAAGTATGGTTCGGAAATCACCCAGAGAGAATATTGACATCTTGACAATGGTGTGACGTAGAAACAATGGTGGGTGGAGCTCAGCTGTAAATAGAAACATTCAATACAACATTGGTGAGAGGGTCGAAAGTGCTGTGGAGAAACCTGTCAATCCAAAACACTCCAAGCGCTAGTACAGTTTCAGCTCAGGATCAGTGGCTCTGAATTGAGTCTGAACTAGATTGGTATCTGAAGTCGAAAAGAACTCTCAGAATCACCTTTAATATGGACAAATGACTCTCATTATTGAATACCGGTTAGTGCAGTGGGCCTGGAGGACTGAGACTGATTCAATAGGGCCCTCTATTCTCTGCTCACCTTCTTAAGCAGCAGTTATGCACCAGAGAGAGCAGCCGAGAGAATACAGGGATGCTCACTTCAATTTAGAAAGCATGAATAAACAATGGGGGTTCCATGTGCTGGAAAAATTTCCCCTGGCGATTCTCACTCTATGGCGGACACACTAGCACACATGTGAAAGTCACACTTACGCTAAACAATAGAGGAAACACCCAAACAGACTTTCAAGTTCAGGAAGTATTTACAAGTGAATTTAATGCTATAGATACTTCTTTCTTAGGGCTTCATTATACAAAGGCAATCAAACTGAAATCTAACTTTGAATGGGGTCATTTAGCAAAAGCTGCAGTTATTAAAGGCAATGTACTGAAAAATTTTACCACGTATTTGAGCAATATTTGCCCTGTCCCAGTCCAGATATACTGTACCATAAGCAGCTCTCGAGGTCAGTATCTAATTATAAGGCTGATAATCAGGAAGTGCCCATTAGCATTCTAGTTGTTGCTGTACTGTCAAGGCAAAACTCTGTACTGGAGTTGGGAAAAGTGCTTATAAACTCATTGGGTGAATAATTAGGATTTGGAATGAACAAGTTAAGTGAGGAATAACTTTGTACCACTGTAAACCATTAAACATGTGAAGTCCATTTTAAAAGACAATAAAAATCAGGTACATGGTTTTTAATATAATAGAATTTTCAAGCAAAATACTTGCGTTCTATCAGTTGACTTTTTGGTAGAGACTGTGATTTTATTTATTCGCGCTGTTATGCTATGCAATGTCTGTGACTCTTTGTCAGTAAATTCGACAACAATTTGATGTCAGGAGATAAGAGGCACAAAATGACTATTATACAGCTCAGCTCAGCACACGGTGGAAACTGCTGGGAACACAAATTTGGATAACGCTAGCACATACAGGGAAAGAGAAGGGATTGTAAACAAGCACAGCAGTACTGTAACATAGAGATATATATGTGAGTCTATTTTCAGGTACCCCTTCCCTTGGAGAGCAGAAAGATAGAAATAAACTGTGCCTACTGGTCCCATGTATACTGTTGAGTGGGACGTCAGTGGCTAAGAACTGGGCTTCGCATTGAACGACTGTACAATACACACAACACAACACACAGAGCGCAAAAACAGAGCAATGGCACATTCCACATGTTTAATTTGCCTTATAAAAGCTAAATCATTTTACGGTAAACAACGCTGAATTTTTAAACAAATGAAAGACCTTTAATCATTTCAGTTCACTTAAGCTGTGAATATAACATTTACTTAACTTTTGGATATTTAACTTACTGCTAAATTGCATCATAACAATCCCTGTACAGCGATTTCTAAATAAGAATACCAGGACTCCCTTGAGAAATACATTAGTAATCTCAATGGGACATTCCTGAGTAAATAAGGGTTAAAATTACTTATTAAATCAATGCTTATAGGTCTTTCGTATTATTTTAAGATTCCATTTAGTTCTTATCGTACATGTTTTTCATATTATTCATATTATGCCATTCTATTATAATGAAATCTAACTGAGCTTACTAGTCTCAGAAGTCCCATGCAGTGTGACATTGGCTGGTTTGTGTGTTGATATGTGCCCTCAGCTCTGGTCCCCCTTAATTTTGTGCGCTAAGATAATGAGAATTTTATCTTCAGTTCCTCGGGGGCGCCTGGCTGTGATTGAATGGGAGCAGAGTGTAACGGATGAGACGAGTGATAGCGGGCCAGCTAGGTTACACCAAGGCGGGCTCAAAGGCGTGCGACACCACAGCTCTATGGGGAAACAGGGTTGCTGTGTTTGTGGCTGTGCTCACAAAGGTAATGGAACGTGTTGTGTACCTGCCACAGAACAGGAGGCCCCTTGGGTTGTGACAGATACCGAGATAATAATACCAGGCCTCTGAAAATAGTCTGCATGTATTTTAAATAGGACAGAAAACCTACAGCATATTTACGACCATTCATGCATGCTGCCATCATTTTGAATAGCCTGCTCCTGCTTTTCTCTTTCGATAATTAATCATCACTTTTCCCAAAATGATCTCCGTAATAGCACACCTGATAAGTCTGTTGTCAGATTCAATTTTGCAACTTGTGAATCAGCCACAAGAAAAAGGAATAATGAGATTAATCAAATTAATTTAACTGTAAGACTCCTCTTTGTCTAAAAATAGTTTCAGCAAGCTCAGTTATTAAGTATAGCATAAGTGTAAATTTAAAAGTCAGATTTTGTATGAATGGACCTTACCACAAATGAACATGCTCAAGTTGTTAGTAACATCTTTTGTGACCTCTGCTCTAAACCAAATGCTGGCCGAGGACTGGCCATAGACCTCCCAGTTAAAAAGACTCAAGCTGATCATTGACAGTTACAGATCACTGAATCTTCATCTCAATTAAACTTCATTAACTGCACCTAACAGGCATGGTCCAATTACTGAGAAGTCAGAATTATGGCTTGAAAATGTAGCTCTATCAATGTCAGTCTAAATGCAAGGGAGGCCCAAATCATATACAGAGATTCTGAAGTATCTGGACTTATTTTGAAAACACTAACATATTAAAATACTATCAATCAAATCTTGTTTTAATGTGAATACAATGAAATAACTATTTTTGCTTAATATTTGCTTTGCCCTTAAATACAACAAAGGCTTTGGATGCATAAGGTGCTATCTCTCAACACAAAGCTGTCTGTTACACACTACGGACATGTCATGAGGCGACTGAGGTATACATAACTCCTCTTTACTGTTTCAAAATAAACATTTACAATGTAAATCCTGTCCTGATGACACTCTGAAAAAATGCTTATTTTAAAGAACTGGCTGAATCCAATTCTGAAATTGACATGTAGAGATATAAGAGATAATACAGCAAAAGCATTGAGGGGCAGGAGGCAATTCTTAAGATTTAATAGCTTCAATGCTAAGAGCCATCACTTTAGATGAGTTATGGGCACAAGCTACATTTGACACACATTGTATATGTATTATATAGAGATGATATAAGGCCTTTAGTATGGCTCCTGTAATGGTATTCATGTTAAATGCACTTCTCTTAATATAGTTTGCCCATTAGAGACAATGATGTGATTTTTAGGTGAGTTTAATGGTTGATAGTGTAAGTCAGTCTGATAAAAGGCTGTAGATGAACCAGAGCAATGGGAGGAGTTAGTATTAATACCAAATGTTATTTATGCAAATTATGCATGGTCACATTTTCACAACTAATCAGTATGCATAATAATGAGCTGACACTGTATGACTGATGTGGAAATGAACATGTCACTATAAAAATGTCATGGATAAATATTTATTTTGACAAGTAGTTAAAATGTGACAGAACATGACAACAAGACTGTCTTATCTCATCACATATTTATTTTTTTCATTTACCCTTCATTTAGAACAGATTTTTTGTTCAATGTACTGTTAATATGACTTACAACTATAATATATGTTTTAGTTGTCTGCAAGTGGCACACTGATGTGACATTTTTAAGAATGTGGAGTTACTGACTGAGTGCGCTTTGCCTCAGGTGCTGTGGGGGACTGGATCTCTGTCACTTTGCAGAATCCCAAATAGTGAGAAATGCACACAGCACAAACAAGTGTCTCACTGCCCTGAGTTTGTGCCACTGTAAAACCTTATGATGAATAGTTTTTTATGAATCATCTAAACAAAATGTGTATATCTATGCAGTGTTATTATTGTCGTCCCTCAGAGGAGAAGAGAAGTCTGTGCAGACACTTCCTTCAATAGATGCTTTAGTAATGCTCTGAGAGTTCGTGTAGTAAGTGGACCCTCAGGGATGATGCTCAATGAGATGTGTCTTAAATAAAACATGACACAGGCAGAAAAAGGTCTCAGGGTTTTTGGATTCAACACAACAGAATATTCCCCCTTTTGCAGACTTCTCAAAAGCAAAAGCAAAATCTGTCTCCAGGTGGTCAAGTCTGGACAGAATGTAGTGCCTTAATCTACTACTGTAAATGCAGCTGTTACTTCTCTTGCCTTATTCATGTAAACATTTAAATATAAAAACTGTAGTACAACTAACAACAGTTACTTGTTTCTGATGCATTTTGTTAAAGTCAATTGTGTGAAATCATAACTCAAAGATTTATATATTCTGTGACGGCTCTGAGGAAAGTGAAATTTCAACTGGGAATCTGTATAATGAGCTGTGCAATGAAGAACATCAGTAACAGTAGTACTGCTCTACGAACCTTTGGAAAATCAAAGCAGATGAAATATCCAGCTTCAGCATTCACATCCATTACATTATCAATCTTTGTAAAAATGTATTGTAAATGTATATTGCAAGTTGTGAAATATTTTTAACTTGATTTAATACTAATAAATAGGCTCAATACTGGTTTTGATACCACAGTGATGTTGTCCTTTTTTTTTTAACTTGCTCAAATGAATATCTACTGGAGATGTAACAATAGCAGAAATATTTTAGTGTTGTATGTATCGTGAAAAGGCTCAATAATACAGTAAAATAAAACAGTTATAAAGAACTTTTCTACCTTAATCTTTTGGAAATTTAGAGAATGAAGTAGAATTTCGATAACTCTGTCAGCATCTGCATGACATCATAATAAATATCGTACCATGAAATGTGACAATATTGTGCCGTGATATTTCCATATCATTGCATCCCTAATATCTACCATTCAGTATTAGTTTTGTTATTAATACTTCTGACAACCCTAATTCCAAGTGCCTTGAGTCTGAAGAGGTGAGTCAGTGTTTGGACAACCTGACCACTGAGACGCTCAACATCTCAGAAGAGGATCGATGCAAACACTACGCAGTTGTAATCACAGAAGCCACAAGCAAGGACAAACAGGCAGCCAACATCTCTCCCTCTCCTCCTTCCACATACTCTCTGTGGCACAAAATGATCTGCCACTCCGAACAAGAGTCTGCGCTACAGGGCAGCTGCTGGCATCCATTTATCAGCGCTGGGCTCATCCAGAATATTGTCTGTCCTTCTGGCAGGAAGCAAATCAAACAAACAAGAGGACAAATGGAGAGCAAGGAGAGGAAGGGGAGAAAAGAGAACAAACAGGAAAAACAGTGGGACCTCTTATGCCATCCTCTTCAATCAGGTGCTCCGATGTGTGCTGATGTGAGCCCATGTGTGCCACGGGTAAACTGATGGAAAGACTCTCCTGCAGGATGTTAGGAGCCTGTTAGCTATAGCCACACAGCCACACCAGACGCTTTGATCACTGCATAATGATGAGCGCCATATGCTTTAGCCTGCTCCGCCACCAGATCTCTGTCCAACCCAACACCTATGGGAGTCTGCAACCGCACCACTACCCCACAATCTCTCTACGACGGAATCACAGATGAGCCACAGCCATTAAAACATGTTTCTATAGCATAGTGTCCCCTACAAGACCTTGCTGTCATGGTTAGCATTCATTTTTGTTTAATCTGTCACTCAGTGTCTTTGGAACAGCAAATCCCCTTAGAGCCACATTCATCTGTGTTCAACCTTTACTCCCATCAGGGCTCCTCCTCTGCCTTTGATTATCTACCTGCCTTTCATTTCTCTTTGAGCGCTACCTGCTGACACTCCCTCTCCTCTTCTGTGTGAACTGCCATGTGCCAATATGACTGTGCCCTTAATCCTCAATAACACTGGCACTCATCAGTGGATCTGCAGTACATGAAACAAAATACTCACAGGATACTCTGAAATGAACAAATGTGTGTAAATGTGTGTGATGTAAGTTTTAATTGTATTAATGAGTTTAATTTTTTAGTGTTTGTTCTGTTTCTTAGCCAGGAATTCACACAGGCACACACTCCACATCAAAACTGTGACTAAACTGGGGCTAGGGGACTAACCCAAGATTAGAACACAACTAATTCAGGACTAAAACTGAACCAAATCTATGTCCACATCAGGACAAAAATCAGAGCCAGACAAATCTCTCTACTGGAACAATAAAAGCTAATCTTAGCCTTGACCATGCAACTCTTTTACATCGTTTGGAAAACTGTGTTGGTGTTAGGGGGACCGCCCTCAAATGGTTCAGGTCTTAACTCAGTGGGAGGAGTTGCTACGTCAGACTGGGGGACTCCACTTCGTCCACCGCCCCCCTAAACTGTGGATCCCCCAGGGTTCAATCCTTGCGCCCGTTCTCTTTGCTCTATACCTCCTCCCACTGAGTGAAATCTTTAAAATCATGGCATTAAATATCACTTTTACGCAGATGATTGCCAAATTTACCTGCCACTTAAGAAACTTAAGAAACCCCTGACACCTCCTTCACTGTCTTAGTGATGTCAAGGATTGGCTGGCCCACAACTTTTTAAGTTTAAATGAGAAAAAAAACTGAGGTCATTGTCTTTGGCAATACCGACCCCTTCACCGACTTGGGCCCATTAAAACAACACGTGAAACAGTCCTTAGCATCATTACTGACAGTGATTTTAAATTTGACAAACATGTAAATGCGGTTGTAAAATCTGTTTTTTATCATTTGCGGCTTTTATCTAAAATGAAACCTTTTTTTATCTTTTAAATCATTTGAACAGGTCATACATGCTTTTATCTCCTCTCATTTAGACTACTGTGATGCACTTTTTCTCGCTTACAGTTGGTACAAAATTCTGCTGCACAACTTTTAACTGGAAGCAAAAAATGGGAGCACATTACCCCTATTTTAGCATTGTTGCACTGGCTTCCAGTTCGTTTTAGAGTTGATTTTAAGATTTTATTGTTTGTTTTTAAAGCTTTAAATGGACTGGCCCCACAGTACATCTCAGACCTCATCCAGATTTACACCCCCGCGCACAAGCTGAGGTCCGAGGGCCATCTCCAGCTCGTGGTGCCAAAGTCGAGACTTAAAACCAGGGGGGATCGGGCTTTCTCTGTAGCCGGCCCTAAACTGTGGAACGCTCACGTCTGAACAGCCCCACAATCGAGTGTTTTAAGTCTCGTCTTAAAACCCACTTTTACTCTCTGGCTTTTAACACTGCATGAGTTTGTGTGCTCCTCTGTGTCTCTTATCTATTTTATTTTGTTTATTTTAATTCTACTTTGTGATTTTTATGGTGTTGCTTTAATTTGATTTTACTGGTTTTATTATTTTAGGACTGGTTTGACCAAATTTTACCATTATTTTAGTTTTATCTCTCTGCAGCACTTTGGAAACTGTAAAATGTGCTATAGAAATAAAGTGGATTTGGATTTGACTCACTGGGTAGCTCTATCTACTTAAATGAAGTCTAAAAAGTTTTTGTACTTGTGAAATAGGTATAATACCTATTTTATAAGAACTCAGCTTGTTTTGTTCCCTTACCTTTTACATAAGCATGTTTTATAGACATTTATTCATTCTATTCAGTGGGTCTCGCTTGGTTGAACCTGCCCTGGTGGCCTTGCAGATAGACGACTTGCTGTGCCCATTAACTTAAGCCTGTCTGGCTGGGCTGAACCGATTAGGGGCCAAATGAATAAGCATTCTTGACTGCAGGTACCCGGTTACACACCTATAAATCACATGATAAGTCCCCACATGTATTTCAACTCCCCCTGCATCAGAATATGAGCCAGAGTCCTTCAAAATGTGCAGGTTTTCTGCCATGTCCCTTCCTGTCCTGTCTGAGCATGTATGGAGCTTTAACGGTCTGTCTGGTCCTTATCTGTACTTCACTCTTCAGTATGGGCTTTTCCATCACATTCTGCCTGTGTCTCTGCCTGGCCGCCTTCTCAGCTGTCTTCATCCTATCCTCCTCCTCTCCCTCTGTCCATCTTCCTCTCTCTTTCTCTGTCTCAGTTTCAGCCTTGTACTTCTACTTGCTGCCTTCGTTGTTATTCCTTGTCCTTCTCCCACACTACCACCTACGAAATGGTCCTTCTGCTGTTGTAGCACAAGATCCCGAAAAGAAACTAAAAAATACAATATAGAAGACAAGGCTGAATACATCTGGAAAACAATATCATTCATTTTATGATTTTTCTAGATAAGGCAGCTTCTGGGGAGTTTCCTTTTAAAAGACTTTCACAAAAGTAAATGTATGAACTATTTTCAGATGTTTTGTAAATTGTTTTGTAAATAAATAAATCTAAATCCACAAAATGATTGCAACAAAATGATTAAATTTGTGATTCATGTGAAAACAGCATTCAGTTATAGCGCAAATTTTCAACACATTCAGGAGCATTTGTGTGAAGGCAGAAAAAATAGCTGCTATTCCTATATTGTTATTTGTCATCTACTGTAAGTAGTAATTTCCCTTCACAGAAGTTTGTGTAAGTCTAAACTGATGCACATGTAAAATTTGGGAAAAGGATGAAAAACTTGTATATACTGGTAACGATGGATTTATCAGCCATCAGCAGCGCTGGATTCCAAAATACTATTGTCCAGCGTCGGCCATAGAAAACACAATATCAGTTGATCTCTAAAATAAAATAAATAAAATAAACATTGTTTGTAAATGATATTAAATTACCTAAATAACTGAAGCCTCTGTGATTTGTTCATTGTACTATTCAGTGGTATTGCTTTGATTGTGAATAATAGTGCAGCACTGCAGGGAGGTGAGAGCCTTATTTGGATTTATCGGAGTAAAAGGGAGCTTTTTAAGCTGCACTCTGTTTGCACCTCATTATCATTTATTTGAGGGGTTTTGTGTGCTTATGGTAAACTGCAAATTGGAGCAGGAAAACGTGTGATGAGCCAAAACTGTTAAGTACCAAATAGTTGGATTCTAAATGGTTGTGTTTGATGAGATTAAGCTCTAATAGTGGCTGTGGGGAAAGCCACATAGTTACTGGGAAAATAGCTTGTAGAGAAATGCATGGGAAGGGTAGACTGGATAAAACAACCAAAACAATTCACAAATGAAAATATATTTATTTCAAAGTAATACTGAACTAAACAAAGAAATCCCTGAATGTTTTAATCAAATAAATACTCATTTGATCTCGAAACAGGAAAAGATGGCTGGAGGTTAGTGATAGTATTACTGAGGTAAGGTAAATCTGGAAAATTAGCCAAGCTGAAAGAAAAACAAACCCAAATTTATTTTGTTCATAAGCCCGCCATGTAGGGACAAAATTTAAATCAATATTTGAAATTAAGGCTCAACATATTTGATAAACCATGTATTCACAATTTTATTTTACTTTACATGTGTAACAAGCATCCACTTTTTGCAATATCTTTCTTTTTTCAACTTCTGTAAAATCAGCTCAGACATGTAAGATAGTTCACTCTCTGATACTTGACCACTGCTCTTAAAGTAAGACTTATTACCCTCATAGCCCTACTATTTAGTATGCCCCTGCAGAACATTTTAGCTTTCAGACAGACTGCAGACCAATTTAGCGGCTGCCCAGTTTTCCTTCTTTCCAAAAGCCAAAATCTCATCATTTTAAAACAAGTGGACTTACAAGTAATCCAGAGAGCGCGAGTTCACTGGTTCAGATGTGGCTTGGAGCGGTATGAGACTGCACAGTCATTTGAGTCTGAGCATTAGCTCCATTCTCAAATGAAATGCTCAGTGTGGTACATCTGGGAGGCCTGCCGTCTTCTAATAAGACAATAATGAAAGGGAACCAAGTGGATCGCTCACAAGGCTGCACATTTCCTCCATTTACATAGAAACAAACTCATGTCTTACAAAAAATATTACAAATCGGGAAATTTCGGCAAGCATAAACATTTGAACAAGATCGGCAAAGTTTATGTAGTTTAATACAGTTTATAATTCTCCTGGTAATTGTGGACAGGGACAACCTGAGCAGTGTGCGCTGCAGTGCTGCAAACCCACCAACGAGGAGTCAAACCCAGAACCTTCTTGCTGTGAGATGAGAGTGTCAATGTGCTGCCCTACACTGCTGTTAATACTTTGCCAAGAAGGCATTCTTACTACAAGTGGGATAACCTTTCCACAGATCTGACCTGTAACTTGGCCTGGTTGTGTCACTGGGTTTATTTAAATGCCATATTTTAATCAAAGTGGTAGCATGTCCATGGAGACAAGCAGGTGGTGGAGCCTTCACCAGAAAAGTTACATAGTAATAATAAAATACCATAATCTTATAATATGCATCTCAAAGCCTCTCAGAGCACTACACGGTAGTAGTCCTTATTCATTCACTCCATACTCAGTGGTGCTAAGCTACAGCCACAGCTGCCCTGGGTCAGTCACTCCTGCTCACACCACTGCTCCAAGTACTGAGCCACACAGTACACATTTAATCGTGATCAGACAGGAAGTAGTTGGCTGGATAGCTGGCAGGTGGATATAATGGAATGCCTGAAGGCCATATCTACAGATCTAGCAAGCATCTTCTGAATTTGTTTCTTCCTTTATAAATTTTCTGCTGTTGAACACTAGCTCCAGAGGCGAGTGGCTGTAGATAACGGGGTGGAGGGGAGGTCAGAGATGAATGGATGAGGTAGGTTGGCAAGAAGAAATAAATGAAAAAGCAGACAGGAGCAGAGAGAAAGAGCCATCATCTTGCACAGTTACTGCCCACAGGATGACAGGGCAGTTCGTGTGTGTTTTATTTGTTTGTGGCGTGTGTGTGCGGTCTCGTGCCTTTTGTTTGCGTGTGCAGGTTGAGACACGCGCCCCTCTCCATCTGTGAGCGTTATAAATGTCATCGCTGCAGACACGGCTAATTGCAATGTGTCAGAGATAACGGATGCTTAGGTAGGACCACACATAAAGAGCCCTGACAACTGCATAACCAGAGTGAATGGACAGTGGGGCCTGGTCGCCGATGGAGACGCATTATGAGCAGCCTAATTATGCCGCTGACTTTGAGATGAGGTGCAATGAGTCTCAATAACTTTCACCAGCAAACCTGATTAGTTACGCTCACCCCCTGTGGACTTCACTATCATTCAGTGACAAATAGTGCCAGGGTGAAATGCCACATACTATTAATAATGACAGTAATAACCCCGCTCTGTGGTTGGAGATATTAGAATATTTCACTCATTTTTTCATGAGTGCATTTAAAGGGGCACTTTGTAACCTTTCTATTGGAGGGTCCTCCACATTACCGCAATTAGTGGTATTAATGCTACTATAACTCTCCTCAGATCTGACCAATAATATGGCCTGGTGTCATTGCCTGATTGTCACCGTGGAGATAGACAAGTTATAGTTATAGTTAGACGTAAAAATGAAAAATCCATGCAAGGCAATAACATTATATGAAGACAACACAACACAGACTTTTAATAATGGCTATATATAAGGCAAAACATTTTCAAATGCATTTCTCCAAATCCCAAGCTCCAGACCACTTGATCTGGCTGTAAACCTCTCGATAAAAAAGGCCCAAGGTGATTACAGAAACAACTGAATCTCAGCCTCGATTTAAATCTGATTAATAGCTTTATTTCAGATCTTACCTGGACGGTGGAGAATTATGGAGAACTTTACGCAGACTTGTTTGGATACATCTTTACACACACATGTTCCACACTGGATATATTTACCAATGAGGAGCATGATTTTGGCAGAGTTTTGGTTCATATTATCTGTTTGGCTTAAATCTTACACGGACACTGCAGGCTGTGACTGCATGTGGATTTATTATTACCAACTTTGGCTTTGAGACACTATAAACTGACTGGCTGTATTTGGGTGGATATAAGATTCATGCTACACTCTGTTTCTTCAGCTCTTCAGTTTTACTGTGCTTTATTTGGACACATGTAGAATGTGTTGAACATGTTAAACATGAGCGGTGTTTGTGCAGAGCGCAGTGACGCGTGAACACCTGCACTGCGGATAAATTGATGCGGTGTTTGTGTTGGCTCAAACTAACCAGCGGACGTTACTTTTTTAGTACAGTAGTATTTTTAGTACCAGTACTTACCAGATCTTTCAAAATATTTTAAGTTAACAATTAAGAAAACAATGAAGTCGTGATTAATAATAATTCTTTGTGTAGCCACATGGTATTTTCAGACAGGCTACTTAAACTATCATGCATATTAGTTACCGTATTTTCCGGACTATAAGCCACTACTTTTTCCCCAGGCTTTGAACCATGCGGCTTTTAGTGCGGAGTGGCTAAATTTTGATTTTTTCTTCCACGGCTAGGGGCGCTCTAACCGGAATTTCAAAAACAAGATAGACGGAGAAGAATATGCTACTTTTTATTTAGCAGATATAACACACACGACAAATTACTAACTGGTAATTATTTTCAAATTTTCGCCCCTTCATGAAAAGCACATGAAGGAGTTTGTATGATGCAAGCTTTAAGTTGAAGGCATCGATCTTGCTCCAAGAAGGAAACCGCTGTAGAGCACTTTACTGCCGCGGGACCCGCGGGACCAACACAAAACAGTGCGGCGCGGGACCATGGATGTAATAAGAAGATCTGAAAGAACATTCTGAAAGAACATTCTGAAAGAACATTCTGAAAGCTTATTGCGGGCGCGGGCGGGAGTGCGACCACACAACGCGGGCGGTAGTGGTACTGAAGACTGCGGGAGCGGGACTGAAAATTCTGTCCCGTGCAGACCGCCGTGCTGCTGCACGTAAACTCGGCGTCAGCGAAGATGATTAAAGTGACTTGTGGTTTCACTGCACAGGAGAAATGAAGGTCAATTACTGGTTCTTTTCTGTTTTTGACCTCGTTTTAATCAGCACAGTTGCTGCCGTGTTGAAAGACACTGTTCGGAAAGAATCTGTTCAGGTACAAAATCGTTCTGTATATGCAGTAAATATCTCATTTTTCAACATGGATATCAGCGGCTTATAGCCCGGTTGCAGCTTGTCCAACTTTTTTCCTAATTTTTTTTTTAAATAGCGTGGGTGCGGCTTATATACCAGTGCCTCAATAGTCTGGAACATACAGTATACTCATGTTTTAATTTACAGTGCAATCCCTGCAAAGTTTTTAGGTTAACTAGTCCCACAGAAGCTCAGAGCGTGTTTGTGACAGGAGGCGGCGTGGCATCACAGTGGTGGCTCTCCATCGTGATGTTGGGTCACCCATCACGATGGACCATGATATTGTCCATTGGAACAATCCTAAGTGATATTTTATTCTTTCTCCCTGTCATTGCCATTGTCAGCCCACCTCTCTGTGCTCTGTTTTTCTTGAACAGTCCAACTATTCATCTACATTGATCTATCCAATCTATTTGCACCGCTTATGTCTTCCCCCTTAAATTGTTTAATGAACTCTGGGGTTTACTCCACTCACTCAGATGCACACTCTATTACTAAGATACTAAAGCTTGTGTAACATCAATTTCTACAGCAGAAAGTGAAGGGCAGACTGGAGGCTGGGGATTGATGGTCTTAAAATGGGCTGTATTTATTTTTTTTACATTATAAACTAATATCTGTTTTGCTCCAGTACAGATATATTATAAAAGCAGCTCTTAGGGTAAAAATAAGTCCACTCTGTGCTGTCTGCAGCAAGATACTTAAATGCTTATGAATGCAGGTCTAATATAATGGATATAATAGACATTTTCTAACACCTGAAACATGGCTGCTAAGTGACTGAAACTTTCCTTATGTGTGGTAACAGTACAGCACAAGTTTTGAAGACACTTCCAGAGCATTACAAGTCTATGTTAAAGCCATAGAAAAGCTGTTCAAAAGCTGCTCTGACTGTCCTGTGTGATATTATTTGGTAAAACAAGACACTTCAAGCAACCATTTTTGTATGTATAAAAAGGCACAGTAAAAAGCATAAATACTTGCTGGCCATATGAATATATTGTTTTCAAATCTGAATATGTTGTTTTTAAATCTAACAGAAAGCATATACTCAACCAACCCATTTTTGAGATGAAAAGGAAAAGTACACTCTATCATGTAAATACCAGAAAAGTGTGCAAAATGACAGCAACACAACACAAAATACTGTGGCAATAAAAATAGGTGGAAAAGGATAGTCCTAAAGGGGTCAAAAAATATACTATATTTCTGTTAAATTGTCATAATTTACTACTTTGTTAAATTATGCAACTAAAATTTTGAGTTTACAATTGACAAATTCATGATAAAACATTAAATTGTTAAAGCGTTTGCAATAAATAACATGTTATACAAAGTGCCATTTTAAACAAAATGAAATATAGTTTGGGTTTAGAAACTATTGTATTAAAACCACGTATACTTTTGAAAGTTGGTTTGCATATTCCACAATATTTAGAGTATAATTTCTCAGAGCCTGTTCCAGACAGTTCTTCCCGCTGGTTATCAATTTGTGTTTTGGACTGCTGCTGAGACGCCCTACAGGTACTACCACCCAATCTGATAAACACACTTACATAAGCAGCCTGAAAACACAATGGAAAAAGTGCTAAACACAAACTAATGGCTCTACATCATGCTGACATCGACAGCAGACTCTGCACTGTCATGGCACCTAAAATGGAAAAGTCAAAGCTAAAAGCTATTGCAAAGAACAAGAGGTTAAAAACCAAATATTCCTGCCTATCTTCTCAACTGCCTGTGTCCCGGCGCTTCTATTCATCCAAATAAAATGAAAGTGAAAAATATGGTGTAGGCACTTTGGAAGTTAAAAGCTAAGAGTACAATAAAAATTAAACCATTAAAAAAGATCTACAACTATCAGGGTTTTATCACTTACAGGAAGAGCAAATAATACAGAATACCCCCCTAACAGGCATGTTACCTCCTTGTCTCCATGGAAATGTTATTGCTTTGTCTAGTATGTTCCACAGTATAGATTTAACTACCACTAGGGCGACAAGCATGATACAGCACCACTCTACTGTACATTACAATTCAGATCTGTGGAGAGTCGCCCCCGTTCACAGAAGGAATTATTGTATTTTTGAGCAATAGAAACAGCTGTAATGAATAAATAATGTTATACCATGGAATAATGGAAGCTATAACATCTATCTATCCATACAGCTATAACAGACAAACAGGTGGCGGACCCTCCACCAGAAAAGTTGCACAATGCACCTTTAATAGATGCAAAGTATGACACAGTTAAACACAACTGTAAAGATACAAGATACACATACAAAACTTTCTAGTCAATATGTCCTCCCTTGGTTCTATATTGTATACCATCCCTGGAATTCTTTGTTTTTATCTTTTAGCATCATCTCCCCGAAGTGGAAAAAGTGCTTAGAGGGGCATTTTAGCAATTTGAGATTAATAAATATGTACTGGCTTTGACTGCCAGTGTAATAAAAGTATTCCACCCGGACACAGACACGATGGCAGTGGGTTTAAGGACAAAGCAGCCTCAGAGGGAGTGGCAAATACAGGGAATACTGTAGCCCCAAATATTACAGAAGGCAATAAATGGTCTAGTTTTCCCATGGTATATGTTAAATTAGTGTTACGTTCACTATGTAGTACTTTCACTACACATACTAAACAATAAATGTGTATTACTAATTATGAATATGCATAGTATTCTCAATAGGCATTAAAGCCTGGAAAAGAGAACTGTCAACTCGCATAATCAAGTCTAATTATAAAACATTTGACATCCTGAAGAAAGAGCCCCCAGAAACAATCACCGCAGCTATTTGAAATGTTGTTGTGAAGTTGTAAAAGAAATGCATGATTAAATAACCTGTATGGATATTGATTGAGGCTCTGAGTCATCAAGACTAACTGAATCACAACAAAAAAATATAAATGAAAATCTGAACAATGCAAGGTTTGAAAAATGGGGAGTATGTGGATGTTGACAGCCCAATGTTCCCACACCCAAATATTCAATTATTTATTTCCCAATAGACAGTGCATATATACTCCCGACCATAACAAAATTCTTAAAAACACAAATTTTTGTTCCAGCTTTAACCTTGAATTTTGCAACCATATACAATTTTGGAGGAAATTAGGGATGGTACTTGTATTGGATATTGGCGTCTGTACTGAAAATCCAAATCCAAATATCGGTTCAGCTGATATTGTGATTGTGACTATAAGTGGTGTAATAAGACTTGACTGGTTGAAGCTGAAGTTGAAAGTCTCTTAAAACGTGTATTTACACCAGACTGTTTGTTCTATGGTTACTTGAGGGATAAATAACAGCCACATAATACATTTGGACCAGTTTTGTCTTATTTTTATTTTTGTTTTTCAGTTTCTGCACAGGTATCAGTTAATACCTGGTATGTGCAGATACTTAAAGCTATAGTATCATAATTGTCATTGGAACTACAAAAGCTGGATTAGCAAGTAATGGAGATAGATAAATGAACACATTACCAAGTGCACTTTAGTAACCTTTAGTAGCTTTAAAAATGTGGTTAAGACCATTTACTTGGTTAAAGTATGTGTCTTTTTGGTCTTTTCAGAAGCCGTGGGAGGCTGTTACAGCCTGACTTGTGATGAACAATAATGCAAGTGCTTGACACAAACAAAAACATCAGCTATTATTTAATTTCCTCCAATGGACTATCTTGACCTGATGAAAAAGAAATGAATAAATCTCACTCCATTAAATGTCATTAGCCCTGTTAACAAAAATCAAATTCTGCTAAAGTTCAGCATTGGTTTACAAATTGAATGTAACTGCCCAGAATGCAAATGGGCAAGGCCTTGTTGATAGTGTGAATGCAGTGGCAGTGAGTGAGACAATGGAGAAATTCAATGTGTGAATCTTTAAGCACTGTCATAATGGGTGACGCTCTGACTTCACAGTTTTCATGCCGCACTTGTAAGGGCTACAACGCTGGGGAATTGTTGATTGTCAAAGCTTTAAAACGGATGGCTTCATTTAACAAAGAAACTGGAGAGAGACAGGGGAAATGTAATTACGCAGCAGTGTGCAAGAGCAGCGTGGGAGTTTTACTGGTTCTGATAATTATCCCTTAAAGGAATATTAAACTTTTACTTTTGCAAAAGCTAACTCTTGCAAAGACACATAAGTATAAGAGGTCACCCTGCCCCAGGAGGGTGCAAAGAGCCGGAAAACAGTCACTCAGTTGTTCTCCTCACTGTGATTAGAACTGTGTAATTGAGCAGTTGGACAATGAAAACATAACACAGGATCTAATGAATTGAAGAATTGTGGCTAACAGATGTACTATTTTAGGGATATAGGCTATTTGTAAACCACAAAACAGATGAAACCTCTAAAAGTTGTACGATTGTCTTTAAATCTTTAAAATGGTTGTGTTTGTGTGACATCACAACATTGAATCCCCAGTTTAACAATGAGCTGGAGGACAGGTCACAATTATATAGTGAAATGTGCCGTTTAATAGTCAGATTGCAGATTTGTTGACATGGTTTATTGTTAATGGCTCTGTAATTACTGGGCCTATCCACATGAAAGAAAAAATTGGCACAAAGTATGGTTTTCTCTGTCAGCAAAACACTAAAGTAAGCCTGTCATGCTAACAAATTTTGAAAGCCATGGAGAAATAAAATTCTGTCAACTGGACAAACATTTTTTTTCTAGTTGACAGAACTGAATTTCTCCCTTGTTACCTAGACAACTGAGAGACTACACAAACACACACAAGATATTGCTACAAAGAAATATTGTGATAAATGATAATACTTTATGTCTCTGACACAAAGCAGGATAATCCCAGTAAACCATTTTTTTAACTAGCCAGTAACATTTAAAGTCCTGAGCTGCAACAAATGAAGGTCAGAATGAACTGATAATTATTCATAGAAGTTATAGCTCAAATCTTTCACTACTGCAAAGAAAAAGTGCCCATGATAAATACTGAGCATCAAAATATATTGTTCCAGTTTTAATATATTGAATGACAAAAAAAAATCACACTAGTTTTAGATTTGTATCATTATTCAACTCAATAGACTGAAATGTCATCAAATTCTATAACATGAACACAATTAAGTAATGCAATTCTTAATTTAATATTTTCACTTGTGTAAAAAAGACACTTGACTTCCACGTAACCAACATCATAACCATTCGGTTCGGTATAATTATGAAAAGCACACTAAAGTAAGTGTAAACTAAAAGAATTGCAAATGGGAGTCTTTGAAGTGCAGAGTATTTATTTCTCATGTTTTAAGCACATTTGCATTTGCACATGTCTGCATTCTGATAGGCCTGCACATGTATCTCCAAAGAGACATGGTAAAGGTCACCTGCAGAGCGGAGATACTTTGCAGGTGTATAATTTGAATGTCTGTAAATATGGTATATTTTTGTCAGTGTCACTCTGTCATTCTGTTTCCCTACTCGATGAGGGTATATTACACTGGAGAGCCAATTAGTGTGCCTCACTTTGACAAGCTCTCATCAACAGCAGCATGCTTATACATGTTAATAGTGGTCTAGAGTGACCAAGGAGGCTCATTACTGCACGAGCATGCAAGTCACAATCAGGGAGCCACCCATTCCCCTGTCACCACCTCTGCTCCCCTGCATCCCTCTACTCTGACACTTTGCATCCCAATGAAAACTACTAAAATGAACTGATGAAGTATG
The DNA here is from genome assembly GCA_034769755.1 of Odontamblyopus lacepedii. Taxonomy (NCBI): domain Eukaryota; kingdom Metazoa; phylum Chordata; class Actinopteri; order Gobiiformes; family Gobiidae; genus Odontamblyopus; species Odontamblyopus lacepedii. The sequence goes on along the minus strand of CM068344.1, from coordinate 31,555,335 downwards.
AGACCTAAAACTAGAAAAATGAGTGTGTTAAGAACTGCACGTATATCAAAGTATATACTACAGTGTTTCTCATGAATAAAAGAGACTATGTTGCCCGCCCCACATCTTAAAAATCTTCCCCATAGTCGAAAAAGAATGTGGACTAAATACTGGTATAACAAAATCTCTTTTTTTGGCTCCTTGTATTGTCATTCACATAACGAGTAACTACACGGTTCAGACAGTGACTGAAATGCATACAATAAGTGACGTTAAAACTCCACAAATTGTATGAAAGAAAAGTATGAATATAGAGTATTTTGCTACCATAAACTGAACAAAATCTATGGGAAACACTATACTGTCTATGGTGTATCATCACAAAATGTAACAGGTTTATATTTAACAAAGTAGTTTAAATGTATTTTTGTCTAAGGCTGTGCTTTCCAAGTACTAAGCACTGACTATTTTCTCCACATTAAAGTAGTGGGGATTACAATAGATGTTTTCGTACATACACTGAAATCTTAAATACATACCAACTAATAGCTAAGTAAGAGCTAATTAACATACCAATTACCACTTAGTTAGCAATGAATATCTAGTCCCTAAACTAAAGTGTCACCTCACAAAACCATTCAATGTATGCAGTCTTGAAGCATCTTTTTGAACAATTAATTCGAATAGCATATCTGCATTTATATGTATGTCCCTATATTTTCTAAGTAGAAGGGCAGTTTCCATTGCTTCCTATTCCTAACAACATTGAGGGTGAGATCTAGAGCATACAGATGAATTAAATACCATGTGGGAGACTATCTACAAATCAAGGACACATCCACAGCCTTGCACTGACTTGGACAGACAATAGGAGTGTGGGGAAAAGGAACAGAACCATATCGACATCTTAGATTGACTAAGCTCACGTCAAACTCCACTTTAACTTAAGACGAGTGATGAATAATTGAAATGTATAGTATATCAACTATTCCCTTGTACAAAACAAGTGATTTTGTAGGCCTGTCATGATAATCACATATAGGCTTATTGTTCAGTATACAAATGCTGGAACTATATATTTTTGAGGTCAATATTTAATGTGCACATTTTCTTTGCATTTAATTTTTTGGCTATATGATCAGATTTTAAGACGAAAAAGGTTGAATAATTCACTTCTATGACTCATTATAGGTACAAACTAAGTACTAAAGTGTTTCATTCTGCAGTTTATTTATTACAGCTCATGATTTTTAAAAATATTAGAGATTAGTGCTACTTGACATCAACCTGCTGAGGGACGCAAGATGGAAATTAGCCATGTTGGCTATAATCTTTACATATTTTACAAAGAACTTTGAAATTTACATTTTAAATGTTACTATGTTATTATGTAAATGTTATTAATATGAATATGAATACAAAATCTTTATCGTTTAGCGCCTATTTTCTTCAATACATCACACATCAAAATTTGTTATTCTGACAGCCCTAGGAAAAATTATATTAATCCTACAAGTGATATGTGCCCAAAAAAGAGTAGCTTGGATATTTTGTCTGATTTTTCATGACTGTACACTGCTCCACACATGTGTATACAAACCACACCACCCCTGCACCTGCTCAGTCAATCCACACCGACGCTCAGCTTGTCGACTCTGATTAAGCTTGCACTTAGCCAGTAGAAAAGTGTTCTTGAGTGCAGGAAGAGGAGGAAAAGAAACAACTTGTGCCCAGTAATAAATACCAGCATGCTGTGAGGCCCTTTGAAGCTCTGGCCTATCTCGACCTCAAGCAGATGCCGGCTGGTGGGCAGAGTGTGCTGTGGGGTGGGTCAGCATCATCATCGTCATCATCAACAATGGCAGCGCTCCAATGCCAGGGTCTAGTATTACAGACGCAGGTGTACGCATCATTAACGTCCAATCAGAAGAGCCCACAGGAGCGGCAAAGGGATATAGATGGAGGTTAGACTACTTCGGTTCACTGGGCCTAAATGAAAATAAATATGGTATTTTATGTCACATGTAATGTTCATTAATATTCACCAACAACCCCGGTTCTAAGCCAGACAGTCTATTAACCAGAGCCACCACTGGTTAAGCACCTCCTTATGCTCAAAGTAACCCCTTTTGGAGCATTGACTCCTACACTGTTTGTTCTTGTTTGACCATGTGAGGCATAAAGAAAGCCATATGATACAACTGTTGTCTGCGAAGTTGCCAAGTCTACTAGGTTATTTTGTGGTTGGAAAGAGTTTGCCAAAGCAACATAGATAATCAACATCAAATGAATTCAGCAAGGATCCTGGCACACACTGCAGTCTGGGACAGCCAGAAAATGGAGTGCTCATGTGAGAAGAGCAGCTGAGACAAAGAATAAACAAGCACGGAAAGTGTTGCTTTGGTCACTAGCCAGAAATTCTTTAATTAACGCAAACAACGCAACCCACAGAGTCTTGTTTAGTTTGGACTGAACTGTGTTTAGTGTCTCACAAATGAGGCGACAGTCATATTTAAACACATTATTTCCCCTGCAGTTGTTGTTCTGTTAAAAAACACAACATCTGTCAAGTCACTTCTGTGAGGCTCTCTTCAAGGACTTTCTCCCTGGAGCCGCTGAGCCCACAGCGCCATAGGCTCTGAGTTTTCTGTGTGGTCAAAAGAAGAAAAAATCAATACTTAGAAACAACTAATAATAATGCATTACTGTTATATAGTGCCCCCAGTTGCTTATAGTTGGTTTACAATTCCATGCATTATTCTTTCACTCCAAATACGACATTCACGCAAACACATAACTAGGGCAGGGCTATGTGGCCTATTTTTTATCATGATACAAAAGAAAAGATTTTTAATATTTATATAACTGATGAGATGGCAGAAAAAGTACTTAATGGTAATTCTGGTATTCTTATCCATTCTTTCTCTGTTACTGTGGATATAAATGGTACAAATTTGCTGCAATCTCTGTCTGACCTTCCTTGCAACACAGCAGAAAATCAGCTGCAGTACATGTGTAATAATATTTGAATTACTCCCAAAGCAAATGACAATATATCATGAACGATATGACCCAGCCCTACAGATGACATTAGCACATAAGGAGACGGGTAAAGTGTCTTGCTTAAAGACAAAGATTAAAACATTTAGTCAGAGCTGTGATGTTTGGTCTAACTGTCTAACTAATTTGAATATTAATAAATTTTCACGTTACATTTATGCTTGAATATTCTGCTGGGTGTGCAGGAAGTGGAATAGTTTTCCAGAGCTCTGATAAATCATAATTTAGGGGCATGTTGTACAGTTGGGTTGATTCATCACTAGAGAATTTCATGAGCATCTGCATTTTGTGATGGGTCGTGGACACGGGGAGTCTGGCAGGCACACACAGCCACGACAAGGGACTAATGATTCAGATCTGTGCAATGTGAACATACATGCGCTGTTATTTCTAGTGTGAAACTTTCCTCTGCTGTTTGCAACAATATGGCCTCATCATTCAATCCGTTACATCTTTGTCTTATTAATTAATTTAATAGCGTAATTTAGGGATGGGGTATGAATATAAATGTAATATAAATGTGTTAATTGAGTCATTGAGATCATCAGATGCAACAACAGTAGGTAAAACTGGCTTGGTAATGTGTTTTAATTGAAAATGTAGAAACAACAATGCACAAAATTGCCTAAATTTCTAAGATTTCTAAGCAAACAACTGGCATATACAATATAATCAATCCATAAAAGGCTGTTTTTAAAAATGTTAGTGCTTGGGATCTAAAATGTTACTGCTTACAGTGAGGATTACATGAAACATTTTTATGGCTATTTGCTGTCTAATTGAAATGATTAATTATGTTCAATTACCCATAAAGAGAGAGTAGATTTGAAAGTCAGTGCAAGCACTTGCAGTTTGCACAACATCTCAACATTTGTATAGGAGCTGTGCAGTGTCTACCAATAGTAGTGACCTATTCATAATTTAGAGGTGTGTATTGTTTAGTCCTCTACACAAGGGACAGATCAAGGCTAAACAGGCATATAACATTTACTCACTAGAACTTTATATATAATGTATTGATGTTACTTTACTGGGTTTATCACAAGGTCCAAACAAGATAAGGATTTGTATTCCAAAAGTATGGTCAGAAAATCAATTACAACACCTGATAAAAAGCAGCAGAAACTTGAGCAACTAAAATGTAGGACTTTAAATGATCTTAAACCTTGAATATAACATTTCAAAATGTAGGTCAGAATGATACAATATTTAGTAGCGTGGATTGTAGATTGTTCCATATACTTTACCACCACACAAAAGAACATCATACAGAACATAGTGTAAAGTTAAGCAACAGTGAATAAAAACCCAATGCCCTCTGCAAACAGTGTACTTTCTTAGTCTTCTTCATACACTCAGCCAGTGTGTACTGATTAACAACCATACAACCTTAGAAAACAATGGCAAAGCAAGTCCAGTTCTAGTTCAGTTCAAGAATATGAAATCCAAAATACTGTTATCATTTCTGTTATGTATTATGTGTTTTGAGTACAGCTCGACTGATATATTGGTTGGCCGATATTATCGACCAATCTGGGCACTTGGGCATGTTTATAAATCTTAGACTTTCTATATTATGTCCATTTAATCCAATTTACAGGCAGATAAATGTCCAAATATGTGGCTCTGCATCAATATTTATCTGCGGAGTAATTTGTGTCTGTAACACCTTAGTGCCCCCTGAACGCACCCCCAGTCATGTCACTGACGTGCTCTTGTTTACACCAGCAGCCATAGATCCACATGCGCAACACTGAGATTCTATCTTTTTTACAGATGGTCAGTTTGAGTCAGGATTAAAAGGACAATTATTACTGAAGGCTTGTGATCTGAGAGGAGCCTGTGTGAGCGGTGAGTGTTGTAATCTTTCGGTTTTGAAGCTTGTTTTGATTATTTCTCATTGGTTAGCTCACATTGGCTGACTGTGAATATCATGGCCGTATATGTGTTACTCGACGAGCATTGATATGTAAATGAGCTGTGAATAGAGGTGTAAATTATCTGCATTTATGCATATAATTAACTAGCGTGGCACACACCCATTTACCGCTAAAGGCTAATAATGGTAGTTTACTTCCTTACTTGCTTTCTTTACTGGCTAAAATGTAATGCAAAAATGCCATTAGCCCGACCTACTGTCTTTAAATATGACCATAAAGAGGCAGAATAACAATAAATGTAGCCTAAACAAACCCAATTTCAAATCCAACAGAGCCAGACCTTTTATAATCAGTTGAAGATTTACAGTGAATTTTTACTTCACTAAATATATAAACATATCAGTCAGGCCCTAGTTTTGAGGGAATAAAGTTTATTCTTGGTGTATCCTCAAATTCAACTCCAAAGCCAAAATACCCCACAGTCATGGCAGCATCCAAACCAGACTGTCCCTACTGACTTTTTGCCTTGGTTTTAAAGGTTATCTGGTAGTGGCCAGTCTGGGGCCCGTGGCAGTGCAGGGACCATGCCAGCCGGCCACAGGAGTGAGCAGTGTCGATAAGCAGGAGAGGCAGTGGAGAGGGGGGTGGGGACAGGGTGGGGCTAAGCTGGAAGAGAGATATCGCAGAGTCCATTGTGGCTCAGGACTGACCTTCATTCATAATGTACATCAATGGTGCATCTTGGGTTGAGAACTAAAAAGACAGTTCCACATTACTGCACCTTTTGAAACCATTTGGTGACTCAGAAATACTACATAAAAGAGTGCAGAACAATAAAAACCCAGAGTGAAGCAGAATATAGGTTTATGTACTGCTGTGGAGGGAAGCAGTGAATATAAACTAGTCATCAGGTTGCACTTCTGAAAGAGGTGGACATAAACCTGGCCTTAAAATGCATTTTTAAAGCTCGCCTACAGGGATTAAAGATTAAGGGTATCATCTGGTTTACAAAAGGAAAACACAGAGAGAGAAGGACACAGCAGCCAATCCCAGCGCTCACTAGTTCAGTTTCACTGTGTGTAGCTCTGCCATTAATAACTAATAGGTGGAACATTAGGGAGAAATGGTGGCTATGACTTGAGGGCTTATATTAGCCTGCTGTAGAGCATCTCCTTATCTCTTTGTAGGACAAGAGGGGGGAAGACAGGATGTGCTGTCCTCTCTGTGACTTTCTGCCTCCATTAAGTGCCCTGGCAGAATAATTCCAGAGCTACTAAAAGAGCAGAGAAACAGTGCAAATGTATGCAGCCTGTGGAGCGGATCATGAACATTCACTCACCCTCTTGTCTAAGTACTAACGTGTGCTGGCACACGAAAGCTTCCACGCCCTCACTACATGGTGACACACACCTGTTATGGGCATTACACTGAAATATTCAGATGACTGCATAGATATTTCACAAGATTACAATGTGTAGTACTGCAGCCCACACAACAGCTGATGCTTCTGCTGCTCTTGCTGTGGTTGTTGGAGGTAAACCACTGGAATACTTTTTTTTAAAGTAACGAGTAACTTACGGTATTAATTTTAGAAGTAATTACTCTTTTCAAATCAGTAAGACATTAGTTTTAGATCATTGCTTAGCAGACCACTGACCAGGAGTTTATCAATTTATTTTCTACTCGGATGGCCCAAATAGTAAAAGTTACCATCACAAAAAGCCACTTTTATTAAAGTTCAAAGGTCAAAAGTTCAAAAAAGTTTATTGTCACTTCTTCATATGAAAAAACATATAAAGAATCTAAATTGTGTTTCTCACTCCTATGCGTATAAATAAATAATAGTAAATGGAAAAGTCCAAGTGTTGTTTGGGGAATTCTGTTCTTGGGGAGACGTAGATTGCTAACTTCCTGGCAGCCTAGTCTTAGAGAGGGAGAGAGATCAGAATCGTAACAGCCTGGTGGATGAAGCTGTTAGTGAGTCTGATGGTGCGGGAACAGAGGGCAGGAGACTGAACAGACTATGTGCGGGGTGACTTGCATCACTCACAATTGTGATCCTTACAACATTTCAGCAAAATGATTATATAAGAAACACAAGAGAAGCTTGTTGACTAAAACACAATGGATTACAGCAGCAGTAATTTTGGATACTGCTTTGTATACAACACTGAAAAAATGCAGCTGTTCTCTGTTTGGGATGGGAATATGCATAATTATCATAGCAACTAATGATGATTCATGAATGTTTTTTCTGGGCGCATTGAAGCACAGAAATTGTATAGTTATTAGATAGGGGAGTAGCCGATGTTCACTCAAGAGGCACAATATCTGAAAAGGCTGAGGCAACAACAAACTAACACATGTCCACATGCATGCGCCCACACAGACTGTATAACTTTGACTAATGTCTGAAACTCCATAAACATCATTAATCAATGTGACTAAGATTGGTGACCAGAAAGCAGCTGTACCTTCTCATGGTAATTAAATCAATGTACGGGGCAGAAGTGGCTCAGTCGGTGCTCTCTTCTGGTTTCGAAAGACAGGATGTTTCAGCTACAGAAGAAGAAGAAAAGAGAATTCAAATCAAGGCACAGCATTGGAGAGAACTGGAGAGAAGTGGACTGAAATTGGAGACAAAGGTGACACATGTCCTTTGTTTTGGTATTCTTTCAAAATCACTTCAGCCACATCTGCAGTCATGGCCCCAGTGGAAAGCTTCTATTCAGTGGAGTTTAGATTGTATAACCTCTAGCATTCACAGTCTCACAAAGCAGAACATAGCTCACAAAGGAGAGAAAACACGATGGAAAGGAAAGCTACAGGGCTGACGATTGGAAAAGAAATCTTTCACCAACAGAGCTTTGCAAAGACCCGGCATACAGAATCCTGCAACAAAATGCAACCATACAGTCTTCTGTATTAACATTCTTTGAGTAAACACGTCTTTCTGTTTAGGAAGGACACCAGACATAAATGTGGGCTTGGTGTTCTCTGAATGTGCACATGTAGTACACAGTATATTCTGAAGAATGTTCAGTCAGCCTTCCCACACGGACTGTATGAACACTGTGCAAACATCGTGCTACCTGCATACAAATACATATGGATAGCAACACAATGCCCATACAAAGATTATTGTTAAAATGATTAAAGTTCACTGAAATTCACATATCTGCCATATTTTTATGTAAAAAAAATCTCTTGAAACACCACAAAATCCAATAGAAAAGGAGCAAAATTATGTTGTAATTCTTCTTACAGGGGTATAAAGTGAAATGTCTGCACTTTTATGGGTACCCTTACAACTCTCACATTTATCTCACAATTAAACCTGAACTACATTTAAAGACACATTTTAGCACATCTCTGTCAGACTGGCCTAATATAGTCTGAATATCAATCAATCAGTAGAGTCTACCTCAAGCCATGTACTATCTTAAAATTTCCTCTCACCTACAATAACTGAACTACTTCTGTTATCATCTGTGCTCGCTCCATGATACCCAATGTGTCTGTCCTCCTCTTTGGCTAGTCCAACACAAATGTACTTAATGTTATTTAGATTAAAAAGTACCACACTGCCATCACATGTTCAAGAGATGCCGCTAGATGATGAAGGTATGGAAAATTGCAAAGAGGAAGGCACACAAGCCGGCAGATTTTGATTTGTGCTTGGTTCAGCAGAGAAGGCATACTGAAGATACAAAGTCAGGCCAATAAAACTTTTCCTCACAGATAAAGTGACATGGTAATGGCTCATAAAGGGAAAGTAAATAAATTAGGAGGCTCAGAGTTTTATGACCACAGCATATAGAACCACAGCGGACAGCAGCAAATCGGCACTGTGTTGGGCTCATATCAGAACTGTACATATGGAGGGCTGTCTGGCAATGTTTAATTAATCATTGCATTGCATTTATATAGCGCCTTTCAAGACACCCAAAGCACTTTACAGTTCATTATTCATTCACTCCACACTCAGTAATAGTAAGGTACTACTGTAGCCACAGCTGCCCTGGGGCAGACTGATGGAAGCAAGGCTGCCAATCTGCACCATCGGCCACTCCGACCACCACCATCACGCACGCACACATTCATACTAGGCAATGGCAATGTAGGTGAAGTGTCTTGCCTAAGGACACAATGACAGTCTTTGCGACTGGTGCCTCCCTGTGGCACCTGGAATTCTCTCATCTCTCATGTGTCTCTCATCCCAGTACTAACCAGGCCCGGCCTTGCGGTTTCTTTGCTTTTGAATGAAAAAGAGAATAAAACAGGTTGGAATTAATTGCTATAACAAAGCAAAGATTGTACTGTAAAGGCACTCAGCAGTTCTTTGGTTTTGAGTTAATATTTTGTTTACTACATCCCATATGTGTCATTCATAGTTCCGATGCCTTCAAAGATAATCTATAATGTAAATAATCATGGAAATATAGAAAAAAAAAAGAAAAAGCCTGTCCAAACTTGGACTGGTAGTGTATAACAAATTACCAGCAACACCAAACTCACTGGTGTTCTCATATGTACACAGTAATTATACTAATTACTCAAAATAAATGTAGTAATAAGTTATTGATTTTTAAACATTGGCTGTAATCCTTATAAAATGACAGATTAAAATGCCACTCCTAAATTGGTCTCAATAAACGGGTAATTCAGTCTGTTAAGACCTGAAGTGTGGACAGAATGATGATTACAGCCGTACAGTAAAGTGGGTTGTGTGTGTGTTTTTTAATCAACCAGCAGATAACAAATGTAATTACAATACATGTTTTTTTTCCCATAATGCAACATTTGAGGGAAAAAAAAACGATTTAGAGATATAGATGGCGAAGACAACACAAGGGAAATATGCTTAATGCTTTCAACTGAGCACTGCCAAGAGTGGCTCCATGCAAGGATCCAAGCACAGAGCATTTTACTGAGCTACTGGCAGGCAGCACAGTGCACTCAGCCAATGATCAAGAGACCAGGCTCCATCATAAACTATTATAGAAGTAGCTTCTATAGAGATCCTCACTGTGCTCTACAAGACTGTTGTGATGGAAAATTTCTGGCGTTGCTAAACTAACAGAATTTATTGTTTGGGTTTAGATAATTAGTAACTCACAAGTGCTAAAGCATCTCTATTCATGGTCACAGGCAGTGGTGTGATCTGCTGTGTCTGGGCCTCTTCAGGGCAGGTCATTATGTTCAGCCAGTATCTACCAGGGTTAAAACAACAGGTTGTTGTTCTGTTCATTCTCATCATTTAGAATTATTGGTACACATGAGTTCAGCTAATCAATGCCCCAGTTAAATCCAGATACAATCGTCTCCTTCTGAAGGTTGTTTAGACTAAATACTATTGTATGTTTTCTTTTATGTTGACTTGATGACGTTTGTAAACTGTATAAGAAGCTTGTTTTGGTGTTGACGTGTATGATTAGGGAGAGACGGACCTCGCGTGAGGGACAGACAGGTTTTGGCTTTCCATTTTTCTCTGTAATTGCGTGCACAATTGCTTAAATAAATCCAGACTCTTTGATTGAAGACAACTTTTCTCCAGTTTTATTTTCCTCAGATTCAAAAATCCACAACACTGTGCAGGGGGTATGCGCATGTACTCTACTAGTGCTTTTGTGTTGTATGGGCTTCGGGGACAGTGCAATATGGTGGCTGTTTGAGAATGAATGCTCCGAGGTACCACAGGTCATGGGCTAAATGGCTGTTTATGATATCCCCTGAATTAAGGCCCATGTCCAATGTGCACTTGAGCACTGTTAGTTTGCTGATGTCAGCTCATTATTGTTCCCTGCCTCTGCAAGGTCATCAATTCATGAGTATTGTTCCCATATTTTATAGGATGTAGAGTTACAGGGGTGGTGTGTCAAGCTAGGACACTTGCATCTTTTACTTTTTGCTCAAGACTTAGTTAAGATCCAATATGACCTTTATTAAATGTAGAATTCTTGTGTGACATATGGAAATGCTTAATGAACACCTGAACACTATCTGTCTTTCTGTGCGGTTTATGAAGTCAATGGGCCCAAGTAATTCAAACTCTAAATATGCATCATTACTCAAATGTGTGAAAAAACTGTTGACATTGAATGTGGAAACAGTCAAGGATATTATTATTATTATATCAGACCTATAAGATACATGGTATTGTTGCTGCATAACTTTTAGTGTTGCAACTTGCAATCTACTTAAAAATGGATATAAATACATTAGATTAAATTAGATTTGTCCCCTGTTTCTGGATGTCATAAATATATGATTTACCTGGAATGCAGATATAAATGTGTAGTGTATGAAACTACACTGAATTGCAAAACTTCTGCTCTGGCTCTTAACTAGGTCTATGTGAACTTACCTTTACACAGAGAAGAGGCATTGTGCAGATCTGTTCTCACTCCCCGCTGTGCTCGCTGCTCTCCCTTGAGCACAAGACCTGAGATGGCAAGTACCAATGTTCTTCAAATACATTGCATAAGAGGACTGAACACGCCATTATAGAAACTCTTTAAGGCACAATTTTGAAGAAGGAACCTAACTAATGTGTAAGCTGCAGAGGAAGATTTTAGCTGAAATACTGTGAAATTGACCTTAGGCGCAACAAAGTGTTAACAAAAGGAAAAATCTTCTAGCTATATCCTGATCAGGATAAACTGGAGAAAGGTCCCAAGATGCCAAATCTGAAAGAATCAGGAATGAAATACAGAAAGGATGAGTGTAAGAGAAATAAATTGTGCTAAAGCAGCCACACTTACTGTATAAAGGAATGAGCACTGATAGCTGACTTTACAATTGCTGCCCGCAGCACCATGGCAACACAGAGCAGCTCTTCAAAGACACAAAGGTTCAAGGACTTCTCTTGTTCCAGCAATATTTTAATTACTTTGGGCATGGGCTTCAATAGAAAAGATGCAATCTGGATATCAGCAACAACAAGAAGTCAATCCCGAGAGATGGTTTTATTTAGAGATTATGATGCCTCCATCATTTATAATTATGAAAAAGCAGCAACAGTGATGAATGCAGAAATAATGTAGAGGAAAAATTATAATGGGAGGTAGAATTGAAATAGAATAGAAAAACAAATGGAAAAGAGAGATGAATGGAGAGAAAGATACACCAAAGTGAATCCAGATAGACATCGGCAGTGAAGATACAAGCTGCTTGAAGAGATTGGTTAGAGATATGAGAAAAGGACCAAGGGAAAAGGGATTCGGGAGGATTTGTAGGGATATATCGTAAACGCTCCAGTGTTCCTCTTCAAGAAGCACACACACAGGCACACGTTATTTGGAGAATACATGAATCTAAGTTTGGAAAAAGTGAGCAAACACCACACAATCAGACTTGTTAAAATACAAATTCATATGTAAGCAGTCAGCTGTAAATACCAGTAGGAAATTTTTTTCATCTTTTTCCTCTACACCTAACACGATCAGTGCTCATTAAAAGCTCTCCAGAGCCCAGGCTCCTCACAGGAACAAGCCTTCGCCAAAAGACAACCCTGAACCCCTGCTCCCTGCAAGCTTCTGCTAAAGTGTAAACAAACTGGCACTGTCTTAACACACTGGCAAGGTTATTTCTATCAAATTCAGAAAACCCCACCTCTCAGCAGGCATATCCAAATATTATACATAGACACACAAACACTTTTATAGCAGCGGGTATCTTGTATCCTGCATTTACAGCGTCTTTCTGGGCCTAAACAATGCATAACACAACATGGCATGCCTTAAATGTGTTCAGCCATATGTTATGTTTAATATCAAGAATGTTGAATCAAAGGGATACCATGAAACACATCATGCATAAAGCTATTTAGTTTTGTCATTGCTGTAACATTGCAATTTTTTATCCTAATGCTAAAGTATGATCATAAGAGGTCAGGTGTGCATATCTTCACTGCATAGACATGGCTGATAATGTGCGGTGACAAGCTAATCCATTACACCTCTGTATGTTCCTGTTGTAATCTGCAGCGGAGCCCAGGCCCTGTACAACTGTCCTTGTGTGCGACATGTTAGCGCATCGAGGGAAGCATTAAGTTCTCTAGAGAAATGCCCGATGGGAGTGGTGGCGGCCTGCCTTTTGTTGCTTGTAATGGATTATTTTATACAAACATGCAATTGGGCCACATTGCTGATGGATAGCAGCCATTGTTGCGGTAAAGTCACTCTATCGCCTTCCCTGGATCCTCTATTAATCTCAGTCAAGTCAATGGCGCTATTGTGCAAAATTTCCCATTAAACTGCACCACCTTGACGACAATTGAAGAGCTAGTACAGCACCTTGCCGAGGTTCCCAGAAAAGCCACAAAGGGAATGTTTTCTTAAAGATTCGATGAATTAATGGATGCACTTTGCAGACCCGTTGTGTAGAAAAGAAAGGAAGTGGTGTACCTCATTTGTAATTATATCAAAGGTTATATTTGGGTGGTGGATTGCCTGTAGGTGTAGGTGAGAGGTAGCTAACCCCATTTCCTGTGCGAAAAGAAACCTAGCTGACCCGCTGTGTTTAACAACACCAGGCAGTGACCCTTAAAAGAGAAAGAGAAAAAGCTGAAGAAAGACCGAATACTATGCCAAGATACATACTGTCCATCTTATCGTATGTACAGAATTATTTTCACTGACTTGATTTTCAGCACCCTTTTTTATGTCTTTATGAATACTGGATGTCATTACTCCAATTAGTCCAGTAAAAATCATATATAAAAGCAATAAAATATGTAGAAATCATGTACTTACCGCCCACTTATGTTTTGCAGTCAGACAGTCCCAAAGAAATCCCAGGAAAGACAACAGTGTGACCTCGGTATCTTTGATTTTTCTGTCAGACACTTTCAGCCCCCTGGCCCCCCAAAAAAACGGATTGTCTCATTCTTCATTTGACTGTCATTGTTTTTCCTCTGAGAGCTTGTTGAGGTGTCTTTCACGGAAGGATGATGGGAGAAAACACTTTCATCCATTGACTATAACACTTCACTTGGGGCCATCTTCTAACATGAATAAAGATGGATAGACTCCGCTGTAAAGGAGAGACAAGCTCCTCTGACAACATTTACCTGTCGGGTTCAACAAAGTGCTAAACCAAAGGCCTCTTGGTGTCATGGAAATCATTTAAGTCCATCATGAAATCTCCAGCAGTCTTTAGGAAAGCTATAAGAATGTGCTGAAAGAGCTCTGATTACTATCGATGACACTTGAGACCATTCATTTGATTCTGTGTAAGAGGCTGTTAAAACCAAATGGGCCCCTCATTAAAACTGGAGTCAAGTAAATAATGGCTCTTTTTATCCATCAGTAAAGGTGGATAAAAGAAGCAGGATTAGTAACGGGGAAAGTCTTTAAACGATTTGGGCATTTCTTTACCAACTTCACAGCAACTCCAAAACGTGCCTAGACTCTACTGAATTGAGGAAAGGCCCCTAATTCTAAGCATCCACAATCAGACTAAAGCAATATGTCTAAGTAATTGGACAGCACTGTTTTCCATTTTGGTCATTTAGCTAAGCTCCTTGGCCTTGCGAGATTACACCGAGACCCGGTCGAAGTTCCTTGTTTCATCAGCAGTCAAATTGAAGTGTGAAATGAGATACAGTGGATGGACTTCATTTAGACTGTGGCTCCCAAACATACATACATTCACTCATGCTGCCCAGCACACACTAATATTTCATTATGTGTGAGGCAGATAGCACAGATTCATTAAGCACACTCAAACACACATGCGCACTGAAGGCGCGTTTATGTCTCCACTGCGGCGGATGACGACATGAAAAGACATACAGACCTCCAGCTCTAAGTGTCCTCAACATCCCGCACGTGTCTGCCATAACTCCTGCCCCACTGATGCTCGAGCTGGGGATTGTCTCCAATATACCTCCCCCGTTTCCCCCAGCACCACATCCTCCCCTCAATACCTCTGTCCCACTGGAGTCGTAAATTCCTGCAGCATCCACCACCAAGAGCGATAGAGTTGAGAGGACACACTAATTCAGATTCATGCATGACAACACGCGTGTGTACCATGGTGAGAAACAAATGGCAGTAAAGAGCTTTGGAGAAGAAGAACCCCTTCACACAAAAGTATGAGATATGATTTACTGCGACTAACACAAGTGGGTATTTTAGTCTGTGCATGTTTCCTCTTTTCCAGTGATCTAGCTCAGAATCTGTTCATTTATTCTGGCTTGTAGCTGAATTGTATTATATAACATTGATCTTACAAACTGTGTGCATTATTACAGTAATGTCCTTCTAAGTGACACAGAATGGCCACTTGTATTAATTTCATTTATATATTTATTTCAGGCAGATTAACAAACACAAGAACTTTTTTAATTTGAGCTTGAAAAGGAGTGGGAAGAAGAAAAGAAAATTAAATTCCACCCCCTTCTTCTGTCTTACGTGTAGCCACAGCTACAAATACGCAGACAAAAGTACAAACTGGAAACCTAGAAATACTTTTGTGGTTAAGTTTTTTATTGTTGTTTAATAAAGACAAAGATAGAGTTGTTACAGTCAGTAATAGAGAATGCAGTAATTATAGCAGTGGTAGTAGAAGTGTAGAAGTAGTAGTGGTGGTGTAGTACTGTTACCTTCAGTATAAAGCTTTGGTGATTAGTGGAGAAGCTAGTGATTTAGTGCACCTAATGCTACTGTGTGACTGGTTAATGAATTGACCAACCTGGTTATTAGAGGTTTAAACCCAAAGCCTTAAGAGTGATGGAAAAGTCAGAGTGTAGTGAGGAGCACTAAGATAGACACGCTGACGAATGACGGGTGTGAGAGAAAAGCTCATTAAGAGACCGTGGTTGGGGGAATAGCCAATAAAACGCAAAAGGATGATCACTCGAGAGACTGCGGAGGGGAAGAAAATGGAGATGAGAGAGAAGCAGTCAGGGGTGGGGGGGATGGGGGACTCTGGGAGTGTTTTGTGGAAGAGAAGTGCCTTTCTATTCATATAAACGTGTCCTGTTGTCACATTGAAAACACTTGTAAAAACAACTTTCTGCGGTCCATTTAAATTGAGATTCTGAGCCAGATGTGGTTCTTATTTTGTCAGAAGCTTTTAAATAGCAATAGCACTGGTAGTTTTTCTCTAGTACAGCCTTCTGTCAACACTGCAGTCCCACAGGGTGTCTGACATTCAGCGGTAGAGTCACTTTCCTGTTGGACTGGGGGGAAACAGCCGTGTCCCATAACACATATTACTGTGCACATCACTCTTGCTTCAGTGCCAATGAATGAGAAATAAACTACTCTGCTGAGGTGAACACACTCTGTCATCTGTTTACAAGCAAGCACCAGGTACGCCAGGCCTCCTGTTTACAAAGAGAATAAAGACCAATTACAGGCATCATGTGGCATAAACCTCATGTAAAAACGCACGTCTGGATCCACTAGTGACGCTGCTTAAACAAGAGGACAGATGCAGTGCACTGAAAGGCTGAATTTAGCACAAATTAACCCATTTTGTGTTTTATTCACAGGAAGTCATGATGATGTAAAAACATTGCCTTTTACTGTTGTCTGTACTGCAAAGTGGACTGGCAACATTTATATCAAAATTGCTGTTTTGAAAATATGCACATTTAGAAAAAATGTCAATAATAAAAGCTAATTTAACATAAAAAGGAAGAGTCATCTTCCAACAAGAGTATATTTCTGCTCTGTTCATTTCATTTTTTGTGTGATATTGGACCCCCAATCAATACATTTAATGGCTAATTTTAGAACATCAATCTCATAGTATCGTAAATTGGATGTTGATATTTGTCAATATCATCCAACCCTACAAAGCAATGGATTTTCCAGGATAATGTAAAAATCATTAAATATGATTAATGAGCATTGTATGATTTTTTTAAATAGTCACTTGTGCATCTTTTAACACATGAACAGGACCCATTTTATAGATTAAAGGACTTTTAATGCAATCGGAGTACCTCGAATTTCTTCTTTTTAATGTCTGTAAATGAAGTTTTTACACTGTGATCTTAAAGAGCAGCTAATGTGAACTTTGGCTGACCCACTGAAGCTCTTTAAACAAAATACCCTGTTTTGCCATAATGAAAATATGTCATATGTTACTCCTATATATTACCTGTTAGTGGCCTTGCTGTTACACCTGGTTTGTTTGTATACTACATGTTTATTACTGGCATATGTGTGACTAACATTTAATTAGCCTTTATTATTTATAAGTGTGAATGTGGCTGAAAGTATAAGTATTTAAATATAAAGCTTAGATTGATATCACCTAGATACTTGATGCTGGTGAATGCTTTGTCCTTTGCTATCCAATGTGTTTACAGCGAACACCTGACAGCTCAGAATTGTTTTATAATTCATTATGTCATGATTAAGGTTGCCAGAAATTATTAAAAGGTCTCACATATTAAAACAAGCTGAAGAATAATTACACTTTTCAGTGCCACGAGGTGTTCAAAAAATTATTACGTTATTGATTTAAATAAATCCTGGTTAATTCTATTCTTCTATTTCTTGCTGTGTGTTTTGTAGTACTGTTTGTCTGTCCGAGGACCTTGGCAGTAACAGTTAAGTACACTTATATGGTGAATGTGAACTGCTTACCTGCAACTAAATGGCCAGTCTAAAGGATGTGCCCCATCTAAACAGAAAATGAAAACATAAAATTATATTAGGGCAACAAATAATCTTTTTACTCTGTCTTGGGTGTTGTAAAAAAAAAAATATATAATAATAATACCCAGATACTCAAAGTGATAAGTTAATATGACTGTTCTCCCAAATAAAATAAATAAAAATAAATAAAAATAAAAGGAGCTGGTGGTGGACCTGAGGAGGACCAAAGCTGCTGTGACCCCATCTCCATCCAGGGGGTCAGTGTGGACGTGATGGAGGAGGACAAGTACCTGGGGGTGTACTTGGACAATAAACTGGACTGGAGCAGGAACGTGGACGCCGTTTACAAGAAGGGCCAGAGCCGCCTCTATTTCCTGAGGAGGTTGAGGTCCTTTGACATCTGCAGGACAATGCTCAGGATGTTCTATGAGTCTATGGTGGCCAGTGCCATTATGTATGCTGTGTCTGCTGGGGCAGCAGTCTGCGCGTGAGGGACACTAATAGACTCAATAAGATCATCAGGAAGGCTGGACATGTTGTGGGGGAGGAACTGGACTCTCTGACTGTGGTGTTGGACAGGAGAATACTGGACAAATCTGGACTATTCTGGACTCTCCCTCCCACCCCCTCCACAAGGTGCTGGCCAATCAGAGGAGCTCTTTCAGCCATAGACTGCAGCTGCCGCTGCTCCACTGAGAGACACAGGAAATCTGTCCTGCCTGTCGCCATCAAACTGTTGAACTCACTTTAAATCACTGACAAACTACTGTAATATCCATTTCCCTGCTCACACATGTATTTAGTTGTAAATATGTCACTGATGTAAATAATTTCTGAGAGAGAACAATTTTTATCTTTTATCTTATTGTATTTATCTTATTTTATTTTTGAAACTTTATTCCAACTACTTGGTCGGTTGCATCTGTAACAAAGAAAATTTCCCCTCGGGCATGAATAAAAGTAATTCTGATTCTGATAAATAGATGATCTTTATCATAACAAATAAAAGGCCATGTGATAATACTGAATAAATGCATTTTTGTGTGGTAAATTATATAAAGTTGTTTAGAATGAAAGCTGAAGTATCCAAATTGGTGCTGAATACAAAGCCAACAATACTTTATACCATCTATAAATCTAGTCAATTTAGAGAAATCACGCTATAAAATTTTTGTTACAGTTACTTTGAGAAGAACCATCACAACGTGACAATTATTCATGATTACTACCATGTCTAACGCATTAGACTACTATTCCCCTAGTATGTGACCAGCTTCATGAAATTAAATCATAAGCAGCAGGTAATATATAAGTGTACTTTTTTAGACTATCATTTGAATTGAAAATGATTTATTTTGCATCTAAAATTAAATTCAAATGAAGCATTATGCCCCTGGTAGGGTCTCCCATGGCAAACAAGTCCTACGTGACGGGTCAGACTAAGAGCAGTTCATGAACCCCTATGAATAGTCTGATATCAAGGATAATGTCGTCGCCCAGTATAGTGTAGCCGGGGCCCCACCCTGGAGCCAGGCCTGGGGTTGGGCCTCAAAAATGAGTGCCTGGTGGCTGGGCCTTTGCCCACGGGGCCCGGCTGGGCTCAGCCCGTAAGGACGTAAGGTCGAAGTCAGAGGCCTCGACAACCTAGTCCACGGGCACAGAACCTGGCTGTTGGATGTGGAACATCACCTCGCTGGGAGGGAAGGAGCCTGAGCTTCTGCAGGAAGATATAGTCGGGCTCACCCCAACACCCATCTTGGGCTTTGGTACCCAACTTCTCGGGAGGGGTTGAACCCTCTATTTTTCTGGCATTGCCCAGGAGGTGATGGCAGGCTGGTGTGGGCTTGCTTATAGCCCACAGACCATATATATGAGTGGGCAAAGCTAACCTGCTAGCTGCCACGTTCCAAATAGGAAGTGCACCAGAAGGCTCCTCCAGCTCCTTCTTACCCTGGCTCCAATTGACTTACATTGGGCTCTTGCCGCTCCTCTCTCTGTAACTGCTGCAATGAGCCTCGTCATTTCTTAAAGTGTTTGTATTAATCCGCTCTACATGATTCTGATTTTTTTCCCCGCTATTTTGTCCGTCAAAAAAATCCAGTGCCAGAGCCTGGCACTGGATTAGCTCCTGTAACCGTGAGCATCACGAGCCCCATTTAAGCAGCGCTGAAGGCTATATATGACGTCACACTCGCTTAGTCCACTTTTTTATACAGTCTATGTTATAGCCCCACAGTTTAGCCACCAAGTGTTGGAGTTCACCCCAGTGAACGAGAGGGTCGCGTCCCTGCACCAAGGTCTCCAGTGCCTGTCGTGGTGGCAATCCCCGAACCCGATGGTGGACACCGGAAGTAAGGGATGCCGTCAGGCAGAAGAAGGAGTCCTATCAACCCTTGTTGGCTTGTTAGACTCCTGAGGCAGATGGCAGGTACAAGGCCAAGCATGCTGCAGCTTGTGTAGTCACAGAGGCAAAAACGGGGCTGGGAGGAGTTCGGATAGGCCATGGAGGAGGACTATTGGTTGGCCTCATAGAAATTCTGACGCCTCAGGAGGCAGAAGCAGTGCTTCACCAACACTGTTTACAGTGCAGTGGGAGATCTGTTGACCTTGACTGGGGATGGTCGAGGTCGGAAGGAATTTTGAGGGTCTCCTCAACCCCACCGTCATGTCTTCTGCAAAAGAAGCAGAGGCTGATGACTCGGTGGACTCATCCGTCACCATGGCTGAAGTCACTGAGGTGGTTGGAAAGCTCCTTGGTGGCAAGGCTCTGGTGGTGGATGAGATCCTTCCTGAGTACCTTAAGTCTCTGGATGTTGTGGGGCTGTTTTGGCTGACACGCCTCTGCAACATCATGTGGCAGACCACACTGGTCACACTGGTGATCCCTCTGTTTAAGAAGGGGGACTGGAGGGTGTATTCCAAAGGAAAGGAGAGTCCGACTAATCGTTGAACCTCCATCGGGTGCTCGAGGGTTCATGGACTTTGCCCAACCAGTTCACACGTGCTTTGTGGATCTGGAGAAGACATTTGACCGTGTCCCTCGTGGTGCCCTGTGGGGGGTGCTCCAGGAGTATGGGGTCCGGGGTCCTTTGCTAAGGGCTGTCCAGTCCCTGTATGACGGGAGCAGGAGCTGTGTTCGCATTGCCGGCAGTAAGTCAGCCCTGTTCCCGGTGCATGTTGGACTTCGCCAGGGCTGCCCTTTGTCACCAGTTCTGTTCATTGTATTTATGGACAGGATTTCTAGGTGCAGTCAGGGGCCCCTCCGGTGTTGGGAACCATCTCCTCTCTGCTATTTGCAGATGATGTTATCCTGATGGCTCCAGTAAACCGGGACCTACAACAAGCACTGGGCAGTTTGCAGCCGAGTGTGAAGCAGCTGGAAGATCAGCTCCTCCAAGTCCGAGTCAAGTGGAGGAGTTCAAGTATCTCTGGGTTTTGTTCATGAGTGAGGCAAGGATGGAGTGTGAGATTGACAGGCGGATCAGTGCAGTGTTGGCAGTGATGTGGCTGCTGTATTGGACCGTTGTGATAAAGAGGAAGGTGAGCCGAAAGGCAGCTCGGCCCTGGCTAAAGCAGAAGAAAATGGATGGATGAATAATTATGATTATCGATCCCTATTCCAAACAAAATAATTCAAGTGTCGACAAGGCAACAGTGTTTTTGAGGTGAGATTGTAGCTTATAGATATGCCCCACACGTTTTAGGTAAAGACTTCTCTCAAATGGATCTGTATTGGATACAGTAAATGAGAATAAAGGCCTCTCAGATTTACTTGGTCATGGTCGAGATGTTGTATAAAAGAATCTTAAAGGAAAAATGTCAGTATTCCATTTGAGATTATTCAACTGAATCCACAGTCTCCTCCCCCCGCGCTCAGCTCTCACTGCATTTCCTCTTTTCCCATTATGCAAAGTCACTCTTTGAAGTGAACAGTGAAAGGTGGGTTTATCTTAGAACAACAGAGAGACATGCAATCAGAGCAGGCCCGACCTCAGAGACGTACAGATGAGAAAAGGACCCGATCAAGTGAAAGGAGACACTTGAGTTCATAGTAACCTGAAAAATGTTCAGGGTAAATTAAAGAAGACTTTATAGACTGTTATTTATAGAACCTACCTCTACATCATTATTCAGCTTTCGTGATAATTTTAGCCTTTAATTTCAGGGTAACAACAGTAAATCCTCTTGACCCCTTGTTTTATGTGAATGGCATTTTTGCATAATTCTCGCCATACCACCTTGAGAATACTGATCTCATCTGTACTCAGAAGATAAGCAGGGTTGGGCCTGGTGAGTACTTATATATCAGCTGTAGTCAGTCAATAAGTATCTGAGGGGCAACTGAAGCACATTGAAGAGGAGCCAGGTGAACTCTGGAGACAAGATAGGAAAGTTTCACGCTGACCCACTCCCCTTTAATTAATAGTGGTGCTTAAGCAACACACAGCACCCACCAGGCCTAGTACAAAAGTGTTGTATACCTGAGTGATTGGTATTTTAATATTTAGAGTTGCCTTCTCCCACCTACTGGGCCTCTCCAGAATCATATTTTTTATACAGTTCATCAAATACTTGCTTTCCCATTTAGAAAGGCTTCTATCCATTATTGCTACTTAGCTCTAATTGAATTGAATGTGAATAAAATTGAATTGACAGAGACAGATAAGAGATAGAGAAACTCAGAGTTAAGAATTTTTGAGAGTAGAGGACAGAGAGATTGCCCTTGCAGTAGGACCACCCTATCAATTTGATTAGAGTGTGAAAGGACACTTAAGGTCTGAATTGGCAGCACATTAGTAGTCCACTCAGCCCCCTGCCAAGGAATCCACTGCTTAATGTTTGGGGTGGAGGTCTGCAATGGTGAGGGCTTTAAAAGATTATTTGATTTCACTTAGATATGCCTCTCCATGTGAAATCAGAAAGTAATTAGATAATGCGTGGGCTAAATATGAAGGGGTCAGCTTCGTAAGATGTTCTGATTTAGAATTTAAGTGGTTTAGGCAAGAAAATACACTGAGAGGAGCACTATGAGAACCAATAACCAAACTGATCTAACTCGCAAAAGGATAAGACAAGGTTAAATTACTTTGAATTGCTGTATTCTTAATATAGTGTTTAATTCTCTTTTCAAACAAAGTAGTTACGGATTTGGGGAAAGTTTTTAGTTTTTGTTTAATTTATGCACAGGCCTTCACAATCCCAACCCCCACCCTTTGGAACTCAGAAAATCTGACTACAAATTCACCTTCAAGTTAATCTGTACTGCATTGCATAACCTGCTACAGAATACTTTCTTTTTGCTCATGTTTAATAATAATAATAATAATAATAATAATAATAATAATAATAATAATAATAATAATAATTATTATTATTATTATTATTATTATTATTATTATTATTATTATTATTATTATATTTCCCCAATCAACTCAAAACATGCAGCACCCCTATGAACTAACATCAACGACCATGTTGTCCACCCTCCTGTGGGCTCACCACCTGCAGAGGGGTTCATAGTGGGGGTCAGGTGCTATGAGTATTGGGCAGCAAGCTGCCCCCGCGACCCAGCTGGATTAAGCGGGAGAAGATGGATGGATATTATTAGGTACAAGAAATGGAAATGGAGTTAAAACCATAACATTTTGCATACATTTTATACCAGTTTATTGACAAAGGAACAAAATTTTGACAGAAACAACAAGAGGCTTATGGCTTTAACAACAAACAAACATTTTCTTATCTAATTCCACCTGAAAGAATCCATGCCCGGTCAAAATATTTTGCTAAAAGAATCACTTGTTTGTCAAATAACAAAAAAGCTAGCATCGATAGTAGTAACAGAAGATATCCATGGGTGATGAAAATCCAGCATTGTTCAATGCAAAATATTACACCATTTGAAAGGGTGAAAGTCTTCAAAATATCACATTTAAACTGGAAGCTGAAAAGAGACTTGCATCAGCCCAAAAACAAAGTAATGTCTCAGGATAAAAATGACTTTGCATTGGCCTTGCTGTAATGTATTTCTTACTCATGGTTGCCATTCTCGGCATTCTTAGCAATCATGAGAACCTTGATACTTGGTCTGCAGGCTTAAAGAGATAATGCCTGCTTTCTTAGTTTTATCTATAAACAGACAAACCCTACATTTTTATGGCATGCTCACAGCCAATACTGAATAAACAAACACATTGTGAGAGCCTTAAATGTAAAAATATTCTTGTTACGCAGAATCCAATACTGCAGAGCCTCGACATTTTGGAGCTTTTTCTTCGGTGGCGAATTATCCAGCAGTCACAACCTCATTAAACTTGTGCCTCCTGTGACGTAAAAGAGGAACCCTCAAAAGTCACACAAGAGGCAATCAGATTTGATCTATAATTTTTCTATATATACATTTATTCCACACCTGTGGATTACACTTGCCGGTATTGCTCATCGCATCCAATTCTATCTTCCCTCCAATCCAATTTTCACATGACTTATTGGTGACCCTGAAATAGCACAGCAGCTTTTTAAAAACAGATCAACCGGTTAAAGGTGTGATGAGGCACTGCACAGAGGAAATAAGCACACAGGCTGAATATACTGTCCCTACGCACACATTTAATATAGCTGCAATCAATCTAATTGTTAATAACATGCCAGTAAAATCACGTTTACATAAAAGAAAAGAAAAGAAACTGGTACTCAAATGGTGTAGGTAGAAGTTCAGAGAACTTCTAGAGACCGACTCCTCAAACACCATGCTGTAGAATTGCTTCACTTAAACCTTTCACCTTTTCACCTTAAACCTCATTAGGCACTTGGGTAACGTGTGTGTGTGTATATGTGTATATGGTCATAAACCCAGTAGCAGTTAAACACACGAATGAAAGATACAAATGATGATGATGATGATGATGATGATGATGATGATGATTATTATTATTATTATTATTATTATTATTATTATTATTATTATTATTATACCATGGTGTCTGAGTGGCTAACGCTCATGCCTCACAGCAAGAAGGTTGCGGGTTCGATCCCCGTGTGGAGTTTGCATGTTCTCCCTGAGAACATGCAAAAACATGCAGCATCTGAGAGGGGTTCATAGAGGGGTCAGGTGCACAGAGGACTGGGCGGTGAACAGCTGCCCCCATGACCCAGCCGGATAAAGCGGAAGAAGATGGATGGATTATTATTATTATATGCACTGCCAAGTTTGGCATCGGGAGCAATCAATTCTTAAAATATCTACAACTCAAAGCCTCAATTCAATCAAAAATAAATATCAAAGCTACAAATTTAGAACTTCCACCTGCAATATCAGACTTGGTTAATATTTCCTCCACAAAGAAACTTCTCTCTAAGATATACAAGATAATTTCAAAATCACTACAGTCCATATGCTTACCAACAATAAAATGGAAAAATGAAAAATGTAATGGGTTTCACATCAGACACTTGCTCACATTGCACACAGAACACGACAGACACATACATTCATGCAACATGGCACTGCACTCCAATCAAACACTTTTGGAAAGAAGTCACACAGTCACTATCCACTACTGTGGGCTGCCACATCCCATTATCCCCCTCCCTCTGTCTGCTAGGGGACCTTACAGTACTTACAGATAAAAACATAAACTTCAAAATTCTCCTCATAGCTCTAACCATCGCCAAGAAAACTGTCCTCGTGAACTGGAAAACCCAAAACAAGGTAAACACTAACCACAGGAAAAATATACTCACCAATTTTATCACAATGGAATACACATCTCCCCCTAATAATTACTCATCTGAAACTGACCTCTCTGACCTCTCTCATCCAACACTCTCTGACTTATTACAACTCTGACCCTCCTGCCAATACCTGTGTTTGTCTGTAAGCCAACTCTCCAAAACACCTTCCATGCACTAACACATCACTGACATTCACATGGGTTATTATTATTAGGCCCGAGCGCCTCGGCGGCGTAGGGCCTATTGTGATTGTTCAGCAGTGCGAAGCGTGGCGCAGTGCACGCAAACAGAGCGCGAAGCGCTCTCCCCTTTCCAAGCACACTGGCATCACCATGTCACTGACTGGTGCCCGCTGACCTGGCACGGTGGCATCGCCATGGCTGCGTCAGCGGCATAATTGTAATTGTTCACCCAAAAACATACATCATGACATCATGCCCGCGAAAACCAAGCGCGAAGCGCTCTCCCCCTGATCAAACACTCAATGCCACTCATCAGTGACACTCATGGCATCCAGTAGTACAGACTGGCACTGCCCATTGCCGCGACAGCGGCATAATTGTAATCGTTAACTCGGGTAAACGCCAAAAACGAGCAATGGGTATGTCAGAAATCGAAGAGGTCAATGATGAGCGCGTTGCAATTGACCCCACGGGTGCGTTACTGGATGCGAGTCCTTTCCAATGATATGTCACTGATTCTTGAGAGTCGGGACAAAACATGTCCCACGTAGAAAAGTCTTATTTATATAAAAAATAAACAAATAAAAAATTATTGACATACCCACTAAGTTAGATCTAAAGGAATTGTGAATACTGATGTTGTGTTTTAGCATAGATAATTACTTTTTTGGAGTATATTTGCTTAAATGTATGACCAGTGGTTAGACGCCCCATGTTATTTCTCTTGTCCTCAGCAAGAGGTCCCAATAGTCACCAGCACTGAAAAACATTAAAAACCTCTATAATTGTGAAAACATTTATATCCAATCAAATATAAGGGTTAAAAAATTATAAAACAATATATATCATGAAAATCAAAAAATATTTTCCATAGAAATCAGTTCATCAAATTTGTGTCCACTGCTTTTGTCAACTCCATCAGACTTTCAATAATAATAAATTTAATCAGGAAATAACATGATCAGCTATATCCCAGAGGACCCCTTTCATTCTCCTAGCTGTTGGTGAATGCAGCAGTACCACACATGGTCTGGTAAGTTTGACATTTTTTGATATTTTAGATGATAAATGTCAAATATCCTATGGTCACAGCTGGAGCATGTCAACACCATCTCTCTGTTACGATACTTTTAAAAAATCAGAGTTGAATCAATTAAAGTATTTTTTGAGATTATGGAGATAGATAGCAGTAGCCAAAAAACTAGCTAGCTAGCTGCAATATTTTTTTCTGCAAAGAGAAAAACATATCATTTTGTCAACTCCGTCAGCGTCAACTCCATCAGCTTTTATGTCTGATGGAATTGACATGTAAGCTGACGGAGTTGACAAATCCACCAATAACTGCTTAATGCACTAATATTATACTCTTTTCTCATGGTAAAGGAAGAGAATCATTTTTTGGGGGGGAGGGGGGTTATCTGCACATTTACGTACATATGCAGCATGCAATTACATTATTGTACAATATACTTGTTTTGTAGAACTTGGGTAGGCTTTGGTCTGCTCATTGAATGATTTAGGCTACTTGTGTCTGCTTATAATAACTTTGATTGATGTAAAATCTATAAGGTGTATGTACTGCAGTGTGTAGTTTCCACTATTGAAAATACACCAACTGTGAAGAAAGGTCAGTGTTGACTTTTTCAAATCCAGTTTACTTGGATCCCTCAGACCAAAAGTGCACCGTAATTTTGTGTTGATATTCTTAGACAGGATCCATAGGCTGTCCACATTGCCACAGAATCCTGTCTGTTTGACTCGGACAGTGTGCAAAACCCTGCCTTTCCATTGGTTTAATACATTCCTGTACAGTATTATCTGTGGCAGATTTATCCAAAACAGTATCGACTGCTAGTAGCCTTAGTAATGGAGACTGGTTAGCAGTAGTTTATGATGACTACTGGTGGCTGGCCAAGACCATTGCTGTGGATACCGAGCATCAAGATGTGAAAGTTGAATTTATGCATCCACATGGTCCAACAGCAAAGGTTAAGCCTAAGTGTGGCAAGTAGGATGTCTGTTTCTGCCCAGTTCAAGACATCATAGTGAAACTAATTGGCAGTGCATTACCAGTCCAATGAAGAACACGAGAGATCTACAGTATTGCCCCTGATGTGTTGGACTTTATAGAGCATGAGGATGCCCGCCGCCTTCTACACACGGTATTTGTGCCTGGTGTGGATAAATTCTTGTTTTAAATAATTGTTTTTTTTTTTTTTCAACAGCTGCCAGTTCTTGCTGTCTTCATTTGCCTAGTTTTGAAGTATACAATGTTTTGCAGCAACATGTTGGCTGTTGTTGGCATAGTTGGAAATGGTGCAATTATACGCAATGATAATAGTATAAAGTGCAGTTTTATACGCCCGTTGTAAGACGGGACATATTATGGTATGGCGCTGTCCGTCCGTCTCGATCCGCCTGTCCGTCCGTCTGTCCGTCCGTCTCTGTGGACACTTCAAAGCTTTGTAGTGTCTTTAAGTTCTGTTGCTGCAATCTGATTGGTGGAATTCCGATTCTAGAATGTGATGATGTTATACTCATACTCCTACTGCAAGAGCCAGATTTCCCTATTGATTATCCGTCCGTCTGTCTGTCCGTCTGTCCGTCTGTCTGTGGACAATTTCTTGTCCGCGCTCTAACTCGACAACCGTATCACCTAGGAATGTCAAACTTCCAAACTGCACCAACAATTCATCTTTAACTAGGTTTGACCAATTCTAACTTAATTCTATATACAATAATTCAAAGTACGGGCGTATTTTGCCCTTTGGCCATGGAGCTCTTGTTACAGTTTGCTTATTGCAGATGAGTAAAATATGTTCACAATGAAGCTAGAAATTACTGTTTCTAAATGTATTGTTTCTTTCATCTGTTTCAAAAAGCAGTTTTTCATCAATCATAAATGCAAATGTCATTTTGTCAACTCCATCAGTTTCCCGTCAACACCGTCAGATCATTATCAGCACTGTCAGATGTATGTTTTTGTATTTTTTTGTGGGGTAAAAAAAATGTTTTCTTCAGTTTTTGTTGTTTAAGCAATAAAGGATCATCAGATCTACATCCTTTTGTGTTTTATTCATTTAAGGGTTTTTTCCTATGGTGGCACAAAAAAAGATAAAGTTTGAAAATGCCATTTTTAAAAATCTGGGTATTGATAAAAGTCTAAAATTAAGCCTTAAGTATATATATTACATTTTATTGCATATCACAGTAACTATATACTCTTACAACATAAATCAGAACTTAAGATTCTTATTGGGCTAGTACAATTATATAATTATGTACTTTGAGTGTATCTGACGGAGTTGACGTAAAGCAAGGCATTATGGTAAGGAAGTGAACTTGTTAAAAAAGTTTTTTAACATCCTGCCTGCACCTTTACATGGTTTAATAGCACAGATCTTTATCTACATGAATATGTAACCCTAATCAATATAGTGTAATTTTTAAAAAAAAGTTTTTCTGAAGGTGTTTTGTCCCGACTCTCAAGAATCAGTGATGTATATGTGCCCCCATTCGTGGCGCTATATTGTTATTGTTCTGATTTTTCTTATTATTAGGCCCGAGCCCCTACAGGGCGTAGGGCCTATTGCTTTCGCAACATTGTCGTTGTCAACTGTCTTACGAAGTTCAGCGCAAAGCGTCCCTCGATCGCTCTCTCCGTGAACAGCAGTATCCTAGCAACCCATGCCGAAGGGATGGGACATGCATATTTGTTCTTGCTAACAAGTCATCGTCAACATTGAGTGAATGGGCTTCGCCCATTCACTCAATGTTGACAAAAGTAGCGCGAAGCGCCTCCTGTCCCCAAAACACACTCCTGACATCAAGCTGTATCCAAGCCCCCATGCCGAAGGCATGGGCCATACGATCATATTTCATTACGGCTGCTGCTGTCTGCAATAAACTTGTACCGGTGTGTGGGACCTGTGCGCTGGAGCCCGCGGACACCGCGGCACCGCCAGTGCGCGGCTTGTTCACAGCGCCACCCTCAGCCTGCATCACAGGGCAGGTTAAACATCCCACCTGTCCATCCGCCTTGTCAAATACGCCAATACTAATTTTATGTCCATGTCCGCACAGAGCAGACCTACGGCACAGAGCAGGTGATATGTGGGCTGAAGTTTGCCTAATAAATCTGTTTGTCACAATGTGCATTTTGTTTGGTAAATGTGCAGAGGCTAAAAACCACTGTAAAACCACTAAGAGAATGTAACTCCAGTTAGGAATTTGAAAATACAGGTTTAAAAATCCTACCCACTTTTTTCACTTCGAAGCAGTTTTGTGTAAAGTGCCAGTGGTAGTTCTCTTAAAGAAGAGGTTCTTAAACTGTGGGTGAGGGTCCAAAAAGGGCCACAGAGTGTTCAAGTGCAGTACAGTTTGGCTTATTTTAAGTCTAAATATTAATCAGATAAAATGAAGATATATTTATAAAAACATTCCGATCATGTCGGAAAAGTACAGTCATAATTATTTAGTTTTTTTGTATTAAATTTATTCAGTGTTGGTGTTGGTGTGCGCAAGTTCTGCACTGTAATAATCGTTCACACAAAAACCTACTTGTGCCCCCATTTTTTTCTGTGCTCCTAAAATTTTTAACTTAGGGGCACATGTGCTCCTGAAAAGAAAAGTTAGTGTAGAGCCCTGATGGTAACAATAGTACTATAGTAAACGCCAAACCCCTCCACACACACACACACACATACACAACCACACACCTATACACACCCAGACACACATAACACAATTTCCCTTCTTGATCATTATTATTTCTTAGATTGTTTTTTGTCTTTCCTCTACCCTTTTTTATTTATTTATTTATTTTATTTTTTTGTATGCGTGTGTTTTTTGTTTTTTGTTTGTCTGCTGTCTGTTGTCCTGTACTGCTGTTGTTGTTGTATAAATTTGTATCTATTTGTCTTTTTCACAATTAAAAAAAAAAGAAAATTACTGCCAACAAAAATTTGCCCATATTTCTTCAATATTTTAGCCTTTCTTGTAACACAGCATAAATGCATTGATCTTACAGTTTATTTTAACAGAAGAGTGTGTGCCTCAATTCCCACTCGGAATATTCATATTAATTACCTTGATAGCCATAAATGTATTGTTCAAATTATGCTCAGAACACTTGGTCACAAATTGCACACCACACCTACACACAAACCAAGCACCAAAACTGACATAGCAACATATTCATCCAATAAGCATGACTCAGATCACCAAGGGAACTGAGCTGCTCTTCAAACTAATACTGATATTTTTATCCTATCCCTGTGTGACTGACTCCTTCAAACAGCAGACTCTTTTAGCCTCATTAAATAACCTCCACCACATCTTAAACGCGTTCTTTGTACTGTCTCATGTCATCAGGCTTTTGTAGAGATATTTATTTTTAAAAAGGAGAAAAATCCCCTCTGGTGAACATGTCACAGCAATCGCACGTGCAATCCAAACTAATGCTATCAAAACACACACGTTCATAAAATGCATGCGGCGCAAAGGGTAGAGGCAGAATAGCATGGCAGCTCCAGGACTAATATGCTGATGGGTGGCCGCAGGCAGCTGAAACACAGAGAAACATTTACGGCTCCTACTTTTTATTAGTGCTGAAGATGAGCTCGCTGCTAGTGTTTAGAACTTCAAAGATCTCATCACATAAGCCATTACAGAGGAAAAACACCTAGGGTCAGACGCAGAGCTCGAGAGAAGGGGTTTAAAACAGGACTACATCAATGAACACGCTTACTATTCCCCACTGGTGGCTATTTACTGGGATACATTCTCACAAACAGTGGGAGCAAATAATAGAAGAGTTCAAATGTAAATGAAATGTGTGGGGTCCCTGCAGAATAGCAAGTGAGACATAAAGCAGTGTAATTTGTATGCATGTGTTTATGTCTGTTTTATATTCCCAAGATGCTGGGGCAGATTCACATTACTTCATTTCAATGTGGGGTCATGTGTGTTCAAGTTTGGACTAAAGTTTGTGTGTGTAAAGAGCCAAGACCCATTACGTGGGAAGAGTCAAGAGTTCATCGTGTAATCAGAAAATTGAGATTCTTATTTCCATGAGTGGGTGTGATCAAGGTTAATTTAATACAAGCTATATTTAAATGCGGGCTACTGGTTATGAAAAAATCTGCTTGCTGAAGCCATTGTTGAGAGCTTATAATGTATTTAGTAGAAAACTGAGCGCTGATTTAAAGTACAGATTTATTTATTCCAACAGTTGTCAGAAAAAAAAACAGACCAGTTCACTCATCATCAAATACTTTTGAAAAAGGGAAGGTTCAAATAGAAGAGGATTTGTATCAAAGAGAATGAAAAATCATTACACAAGTCAGCATGAAATGTAATTAATATCACATGAGCTGTTTCTAAACCAATTTTGGTCTGATTCTGGTTTAGCTGGGATTTCGCACCAAGAATACACGTTACTGTTTTAAAGAGGTTTTTGAAATACTTTTTAAAAATGTTTTAAACAAGAAATGACACTGTTTAAGAATTATATTTAAAATCAAATGTTTTATTTTTATATGCCATTAAATTGTATGAAAACTGTCCAGCTAATATTGTAATTGTGGTTTTGTTCCCATATTCTTCACATTTGATATCCTATTGATGAGCAAATAACCGAAGCACAACTTAACACAAAAGTGCCAATAAAGACATCACATTTTTTGTTTCTTCCTATCCACCCTGCACAAATGAGATGATTTCTATGTTGTATTCTCAAAGGCCATTCAGGGTTGCCCGCATTCACACTGTTCATTCAAAAAGGTTAGACGGCATTCAGTCAAAGTCAATCATGCCGCAGTGGCACACAACTGCTTCTTTTCTATAACAACACAATTACAATATTTATGAGAAGTCCCGTGACTAGAGCCAACATTTCACTGTGTTCCCAGTATGTGCGCCCGCATCGTGCTATCTCCTCCTCTCTTTGTTGTCCCCCATTCTTTTCTCTGGGCTTATTTTAATGAAAACTGCGCGCAAATCGCTCGGGCATTGGGCAGGCTTGTATTTTACACAATACGATGAAGTGAATAACTAGGAGCTGATGGTTCTGAAGACAAGGACAGCTCTCTGAATAAATACATTAAGCAAACACACGGGGACTACAAGGTAAATCTCTCTTCCATGTGGTACTTTGTCCTGAGAGTTTTAACACTAAATCAGATTCAAATTAGGGCTGTGCAACTGATCAAATCTTAAAATCAAATAAAGAAATATGGATAACAGGCATCAGACTTTAGATGAATAATATTTCCTTTATTTTTTTGGCTTAAATGGCACTGACTAAAAGTATATGTTGTTTTATCTCAAAAGAAATGTATTTCTGTCAGCTGGACTTTTGAGTAAATATGTTTCAGTTCTGAATGAAGAAGCCTCTTGGATAAGTGGCAAAACATATTCACTACCCCAAATTATTGCTACTAAGATGAGGGGAATGCAATATTACTGTTAGATCTAAGAAAAAAAAAAACTCAGGTGTTCCCATGGGTCTGAATATGATCTGATCCACCACTGAAGAAAATTTCATTCATTCTGAATATGTGATGGTGCACATGGGGAGTAAAAATGACTATCTCCAGTACTTTTGAGCCACCTGACTTCCATTTAAGATTAAGCATCCAAAATGAAAGTGGGTGGATGTGGCCACTCTTGAGCTCCAGCAGCAGCAGTCGATTGAAATCTCAATCACGTCGATGTGCGGAGTGCGTCCCGCTGTGAGATGGGTAATTCAGAGCATATAACGCACGTACCAAGGGGAAGTTTATCTGCCCATGAGGCCCAGACCCCACCAGCATCATTGTGGAAAAATGTGTCCCCTGTTTTATCTAAAGTTAGGACTTCCTTGTCAAACAAAAGCCACAAGACAATTGGTGTATACATCGAAAGATAAGCAGTTCTCTGCAGTGTTTAGATGAAATTGAGGTAAGCTTCTTTAAAGAGTCTAAACAATGATTACAAATTACAATGTGAATCTCAAATGCAATAAACCTAATGTGCACTGAGGCGACAAACGTGCACCTACCATGATACTGGATGACCTCCACAATATCCTGGATGAGCCAAACTCTATCCTCTTAGAGAAGACTTCTGGGCACATCTACAGCCTGGACTCCTTCATTGTAGTTCTCATCCTCCTTTCTCTTACTGTTTTGGAGCCTTCGCAATAAATTATAAAATAAGCCCCCAAACTTGATTCGAGGCCGTGTAGCCAGAATAAAATTGACAGTGAAAACCTTACACTGACATGTAAT
Organism: Odontamblyopus lacepedii; assembly: GCA_034769755.1. Lineage (NCBI taxonomy): Eukaryota > Metazoa > Chordata > Actinopteri > Gobiiformes > Gobiidae > Odontamblyopus > Odontamblyopus lacepedii. The sequence goes on along the minus strand of CM068344.1, from coordinate 31,521,610 downwards.
TTCACTGTGTACATCAGGCACAATGTGTGAAGTGAGACCTGACCACTGCAGATAGTCTTTGACAAAGGCCAAGTGACAAGCGAGCACACCCGAGCCACTCCTGCAGATGCAAAAACCCATGATCTGTGTTCTGCTTCCTGCCGACATATTGATATTCACAATAAATAACATGTACATGTGCATCTATGCAGTCCCACCTGAGCAGCACAGGCGTGGATAATGGTGCTAATGACTCAGGGGACATTAGCCATTTCATGGGTGGTCACTCTGGCCTCTCAGAGCACTGCGCTCACATCGATCCACACACACACACTCCTCCATGCTGCCTGCTTCCCACTCCTCCCAGGACATTTTATGCTACCTGACGCACTGATGCATTTGATTGCACAGCACCTCTCAGGGCCAACTCATCAAAAAACTTGATCCACACAGAGATAGGCTAGGGACTATGTTTGGTGAAGCTATCTCATGTGGAAACCTACAGATGTGAAAAAGTCTGTAAAAACTTGAAATCTACAATGCACAACATTTTCTCAACTGTCAAAGTGTTGTAATGATGTTGCAAGACTGCATAATTTAGAGCAAATAAGGAGCAAGGGTGAATAGCTTTTCACTGCCCTGGAATTTATTTCAAATTAATCAATCACAAGTCAGTTCTACAGAGAGAAAATACTACATAAATGTAAATAAATTTGCATAAATTATCCGTAGCAGTCACACTACACTGTAGTGAAGTGACTACTCCTCTGCATTAGTAAGCCTCCCACAACATTCAAGTGCCTTATGTTGGCCAGTTCTTGCTCAGACCAGCACTAAATGATTCAGGGGGCTGTCCCCGCTTGCTGCCAGGATGTCCCACAGAGTTAGGCTTCATTATTGATGATGTGCTGAGTGCTACATACTCACACATGCAACATTTGCAAACTTCTGTCACTGGTCCACTATGACGATTTAGAATGAAATGGAGCATTATTATGTGTGAGAAAGAGATGCCATTGTCCACATGTGGAAACAGTGGCAGCTCATTATAATGGGATTTCACCTTGACTCTAACCTCCAGCTGAATGCAGAGCCAGAGGACCAGCGCGAGCCCCAGTTCTCCCCACACACTGCTTTAATTAACTTGGCACTCAATAAGCACTTGTCAGCCATAGGCTTCTCCAAGCCTGTCATGTTATTTCAGCAGGTAAATATAAGAAACTGCCAGTCTATAAATCCACCTATACTCACAATAGTAACTCAAGCTGGGCACCTTAAGCTGGTTTTGCTTGAGCAAACAAGTTCTATGAAATGAAATCTGTTTGCACAAATTCGAGACATTGCACTTGAGTGTGCTCAGCTCTGTGTGAGAGCCAGGGGAAATGGCCAAATTACTTTTACGATCTCTTTTGTAAATGGACAGCCTATCGGTTTGAGGTTCCAGCAGTCTTTCATGCACACTTGCTCCACTTCAATTTCTTTTATCTGGGCCTGCATGAGTATGTAATAGAAGCCTTTGCTGTATCATAGCTCTTTTTCTTATCTTAGAGCTGAATCTTGCTGGCAGATACGAGTCACACATACACACGCACACATACACACACATATACACACGCACACATACACATACACACGCACATACACACGCACACATACACACACATATACACACGCACACATACACACACATATACACACGCACACATACACACACATATACACACGCATATACACACGCACGCATACACATGCACACATACACACGCACACATACACACACACATACACACATACACACGCACACATACACACGCATATACACACGCACGCATACACATGCACACATACACACGCACACATACACACACACATACACACGCACACATACACACACATATACACACGCACACATACACACACATATACACACGCATATACACACACACACATAAACACACACAGACACACACACACATACACATGCACACATAGTCACGCACACATACACACACATACACATGCACACATACACACACACACAGTGGGCTCTCCTCAGAAACAGCAGTGTTTCGTGGTTGAAAGAGCAGGGCTCAATAATGCTACAGAGTTGATCCGGTCGGTGTGCAGCTCTTCACACAGACCTCCAGTGTAATTACAGTCTGATCCTGTCTGACCATGAGCCTCTGAGCATCCCCCCTGGGCCTGCTGCCGGACACAGTCTTACCACGATCTCTAGCTCCTGGTTTTATTTACTCTATTGTCATTTTAACAAAGTCAGATCTGCGAGGAGCCATCATCACCTGTATCTTGGACATTGAGCAGCCAGACTAATGATTTATATTATACAAGCTAGTGATAACTCTTCAATTCAGTTTTTTATGATTCTGTGATTGAAATTGCGGGTTTATTTGTTAGAAGACGTCTGAAATTACACAGTAAAGAAGAGGCACAATCAAGGGCTATTTGAGTTGAAGAAAGTTTTGATCAATAGTATATGGTTCAAATCAACTGAGATAAATAATAATTTCAAACACACCTATGGGTTCAAGGTGAATAAATAATTACTCTAGTGGTGAATATGAGAATGCAGTGGACAAATGTCCCCATGGGAACAAAAAAATGTATTTTACCTAGTATAGTAAGTAAATTACATATAAATATTTAAAAACAAATCAAAGCCCAAGTTTAAAGATTAGGACTGATTCATGGAAAAAAAACAAAAACAAACAAACATGAATGTATTCCACATAGGCAGAACGAGCACAGTGGAAAACTCTCTTTAAGAACCATTGAGAAAAGGAAAACATTTCTAGTTATCAGTATCATCCTTTTTTGAACCTATCCTTGAACATTTTCACCAAGACCTTGGCTCTGTTGGCACCGTTCTGCACTGTACTTAGAACAATTGATTTTTGGAGGTTGTTGTTTGAGACCAGAAACAAAGCTGTGACAGGGGAGAGATAAGGTGAGATCAATATGTTTGGAGGTGTGGACTTGCATTATGCAGTGAACCCAGATATGACACTGGAATAAAAATGGACCAAATGCGAGTACCCCAAAGAGACACCCAAAGAAATACACCCATATTATTATTACATTGTAAACTGCACTCAATGAGAAGCAATGGACCAACTTCGTAACAATCGTCCTTTGGTTTGAGATCAATAAATACAATTACAGTTCTTTCAAAGTGATCCACTGGTTTGTTGCTGTTGTGACAGTAAAGAGAACAACTAAACCAGTTGATGAAGGTAAAACATGACATTGTTAAACAGAAAAAGGACTTAAGCTGAGCAGATAGATAGAGCAGCAATACTCTGCCTCATCACTGTCCTTCAGTGATGCTGATGAAGAAGATGCACTCATTACTCCAGCAGCAGACAGCTCATCGTTCCTGGCACCGGCTTCATGAGATACTGTGGTGTGTTTTCTCTTCCAGTCACCTCTTGAGTGGGTGGGTGTCAGCCCTGGTGAAGGTCACACCCATAGGTGGGGTCAGCTCTCTGTTACTCAACAGTGTCTTTAACAAGGGCTGCCAAGGATATTGACTGACAGTGTTTACAGCAGACAGTTTCACTGATGTCATTGACATCAAATGTACGAGACTGTCCAAGTCAAGGAATCCATGATGATATTTCAGTGTTTATCACACCTCAGTCTGTCTGAGAGCTAAGGACCTGACCACTGCTCAGTGTAACAGACCAGGAGAAACACAGCCAGGAAAACTGAGGGATTTGCTTATGATTTACAAATAACAAACTAATGTTTATGTGTAGGAATCTATAAGAGTTTCTGTTAAGCAAACTACTATCCACCCTTTGAGTGAAAGTATTCATACAAAAAAGTTACACTATAGGAACAGTAACTATTGATTAATATTATTCTTAAGTTAGTAGCATTCGTAACATTACTAATACCCCTGCGAAAGATATTCAAATGCCTCCCAGTGTGACAGAGGCAAATGGCACCTATTAGGTGCAAAAGTTACACTTTAGCCTCACCTATTACACTAAACATTTGTCCACAGGAACACTACAGGTATAGGCACGAAAACAATATCAACTCTACATGTCTTACACAAATGAATTACTACACCCATTCTTGTTGAACTACTTAAACAAAAGATGGAAAACTCACACTGGAAATACTGACCAAGACCAAATGCAAATGTGCATGCTGTTATGCACAGTTTAAACTTCCTTCTTCAATGTACTTTATTATGCCCAAAATGTAACTTGATTACATTCGTGAGACATGCTCAAGATGTAGTTTTTAGATGTTCTTAAGTTCACATTAATACAAAATGCAGATGTTATTCACAGATTAGACAAATGAATATTTGTTGGTATATTTACTTATTTTTCCAAAAGACACCTGTTCATCGGAGCTGTAAAAGAATAAAAGTAGTATTTTCACATTCATATACATTGCTAGCCTCTCCACTTCCCAAAAGTCTGCACAGAAGGTTGCCAATGTGGATCATCTGCCAAAGTGTGTGTAGAAGTGAGTTCAAAAGCTCAGAGGCAGTGGTACTGCACATTTTCTCTGGGTTTATAAAAACTTGTGCTTGGGGAAAGTGTCACAAATAAATGCAATGTAAAAAAAAAAAGGTCAATTAGAGTTCATCACTTGACTGCAGACGATGGTGAGAGCCAGATCGAGCAGCTTGGCAACGTGTGTCCTGACAACCGATCCAGGGGGATGGTCTGCAGCGGGGAAGGTGGGATGATGTGCTTAGCCGGCCGTGCCTTCCACATATGCCACGTTAAACTGGGAAAACTCTTCCCAATGGCCTGCAATGGGGATGTTTAAATATTGAATCAGGCAATATCCCAGATGTTCATTTGGATGCCCATGTCCATTAAAAAGTTCAATTCTGGCCAACTAGATGCCAAATGGAAAATGAAGTTATCCAGAGTAAAGCAATCAATTTTTCCCATCTTTAGAACAAATACCGATATTTCATTGTGCTTTAAATTGCTTTCATGTCAAACACTGAGCTAAATTGCATTTCTCCATGCTACATTGACTGATTTTCTCATCAAAGGGGCTCAAACTGGGATAGGACAGGAGCTGAAAGACATTAGTGCAGTACAATATACAAGAGAGAACATATTTCAGTGTCTGTGACAAAAAAGTAGCAGCGATCATTATAGAAAATACACAAATTAAATGGCATAACAGTTTAATTATCAAATTCATTTTGGGGGCATTAGTCTATTTATAATTCTTATAATGTGTGAAATGAATACTGTGAGCCTTGTAGATATGTCATCAATACACTAATCCTGATAAATAGACTTTAGACATTTTGGTGCTTATTGCTGTTTGTGTGCATACCTATACACTGTACATAATAGTCTTGATGCTATACAGTTTTTGTTTACTGTATTTAATCATATTCTATTGTATGTATTTAAAGTTTCTGTTGAATTTTTGGGTAAATATGTTTATTTATAATAGGCCTGTTCTCATACGTTCCTGTTGCAACATTGAAATTTCCCCATTGCAGGACTAATCAAGGTTTTATGTTTGTGTTTTGGCTTGCTCTCCAATCCATCTGCCTTCACTCTCTCCTTTACTGTATAACTTTTGGACATAAACACAGTGATTTTTGGTTGATACAGAGACTTCGAGCGAAGTCACTTCACATGGGTTCTCTTTTTATATTAATGTTGGTGACTCATTGCTAAACAGTCCGCCTTGTGCGTGGGGGGTATTTGCAGAGTTACAGGCTGTGACTCCAGTGTGTGGGCCGAGTGGGAGCTCTGCACTGGATCTAATGGTGAAGGGTGAAGTCTGTGGAGTACTGCTCTTGCATACTTGTATATTTACGAGTGCTTTGCTAGGTTATGTTGTTAGTTTTGTACAATCGTTGAAAAAAAAAAGACTATCTACTCTTTAAAAGGCTGCTCCTGTCCAGATTCCTTGGTTGGCAAATACTATAAGCTGGCACATTCATTCTGACTGATCAGTTTGCTTCATGTTTTTCACTTTCCCCTGATTACCTGTCTGCATAATTAACATCGCTGCTGAAATGCCAAAAAATATTTAAGGTTAATTTGAATCTTCTATGGTCTCTGCACAGTGCTGGGTGCTTTTTGACAAATGTATCTTTAAAAAATCTGGAAAAAATTGCTATTGCTACAGCTATCAGTTATTGTCAATAAGAAAATAACTATAAACATAAAATAATTCAGCTGGACAGTTTGAGTTATGCAAGCACTACAAAAAAGGATTTCCTAGCATAGTTAAACTGACTTGAATTAAGCAGATTCATCTTAAAAGATCAATTTCAAGATTTTTTTTACTTAATAAGATGAGATTTTTTTGACTTGTTTCAAGATATTCCATCCTGATTTTGACATTATCTAGATATTACAACTTATTCTCAGCACTTTTTATATTAACTCAGTCCAGGTTAAGCCTCTTTAACTTCCTTCTCAAACCAATAAGGTGAAAAATCTTGCCGTAAATACTTGAAACTCGTGTTTTCTGCTTAGAATAAGATTCATATTTCGTCTTGTTTTAAGAAAACTTGGTAAGTGAAAATTTCTTACTGCACTGGCCGATAATTTCACTTAAAATAGGGCATTTTAATCTCAAAATTGGTATTTTATTCTTACTTTTTGATAGGCCTTTTTTGCAGTGAGTCTGTTCTCCTGTGATGTCTCCTGAAATGGTTTATTTACCATACCTTTACATTATATCATGTAGATCATTTATGAATGATTTGCTACCAGCTGAACCAGTAGCAGCAAATATTAACAAATCTCAACTCATTATAGAGTCTGACAGATATCAACCCATTAGCTTGAACTCAATTTTACATCAACTACAAATGTTGAGTGTATAAGTCATTATTTCATCATAAAGTAGTTTTCCCTCGTCGATTGACCCTCAGCGTCTGTTTGTAGTTTGTGTCATCAGCACTAATGAAACATCTGTCTGCTGCTTCTCCTGCAGAGGCGGCACACTTAATTGCATATAGATTACCCTGCTAATTATGTCACTCTTCACTGTCCCTGTTTGTTTTGGAAGATTTGGAAGAAAAATGGTAAACGGCTTGTAAATGGATGCTATTTATGTCCTAATTTCTGTCTCCTGCATCTGCAAATGAACTGGTCATTTGTGGATCAAACTTTAAAAGGGGCATAACTTTTATATAATTTCGGGTAAAAATATTTTTTTTTACAGATTTATTGTAAACATCTTTACTGCGCATTACTGCAAATCTCTGCTATGGCCTCTGAAAGTTGAAAAGTGCTTAGAAACTCATTGCAGTGAATTATTAGGATGCCGAGCGTGCATTGCTGCAAACTGTTTCAAATGAACTAGTCCTGTTTTTTAGGGTTTTAGGACAATTATGTAACAGAGATAATCATTTAATTAATACATTTTTTTATATACTTTTATCTGAATTAGGACAGGGCAATGACTAAATTAAAATTTTTCCTCTCATAATGATCACAATTTTTGATTCAATCTATTCTGACATTCAAAATCCATTATCTCAACAAAGACACACTTTTTCTCAACTCTTCCTAAACCATACACTTTTACTGAGGAAAGATACTGCCGATTTAAGATGTCTGAAGTTATATCGTGCATTGTATTAACTGCATCGCTCTACTTTGAAAGGAATCTCACTTTTCGATTGCCATGACAACCTCTTGCTTGTTATATTTGCTTATTCTTATGGTTTTACTAAAGACTCGTATGAGGATTCCACTGAGATTCACCAACAGCCTGTTAACGTGCTGTTTCCTAGACAGACAAGTGCTGCTAAAAGATACATAAGGTCACAAAGCAAATAAATGTGACAGTGGACTTCATAAAAAGAACCAAAGTTCATATGAAGCTGCCAGTAAATAATGATGGACCACAAATGTTTATCTTAACTTCAAGCAGCGCTCCATAACTGTCGAATTTGAAGAATATAGTTGCAATAAACAATGATGAAATACAGTTTACTTGAAATGAATAGAAATACGTGCTTTCAAATAAGGGGCTGAAGAAAAATATAAACAGGAGCACCAAGGAGGACAGAAAAACTATGGTAAGCTAAATGTCAAAGTTGACATAAGCACAGGGGGAGGCTACTAGTAATTCTATATTAGGCCTGCTGTTATAGGTGGTCCTGCAGGGCATCTGGGTAAGGAAGTGGTGGGCATTTGTGGAGAAGGCGCCGGAAGGCACAAGGAGAATGTAAAGCTGTTCTGAGGTCAGCTCCAAAGGCATAGGCATGGGGTCTTTTCATTGAAAGGGCTGCCAAACCCCCAGGCTCAAGATCATATCAAATTAAAAATGCACCACCAGGAACCATACATTCTGTGCCCTGGGTGCTGCTGTAGCATTCGCACAACAGCGGGAGCAAAAGGATGAGGAGTATGCGGTGGAAAAAAGTATATTATGAAAGAGGCAGGAACTACAGCGAGATAAGACATTAGACTGTACTGTATATATTCCATGGACCTGACGTCTTAATGCCTCCCAGACTTCTGCACTTGAGCTGTCAAAAAGAATCATTTTACCATATTTACACATTATTTACCTCATATTAACCTAAAGTATCATGTGTTAGCCCAATCTGTTTCACTGCTAGAGAAGCTATAGCTATAACTTCAAGGATTTTATTCCTTATTGCACACATACAAAAATGAGATCTTTTGAGACCTTAAAAACAAATGGATATATTGTATATTTCTTATTCTTGTGTTTTTAGGGTGATCATGTTTACCATCTGTGCTGGGACTGCAGATGAAAAATATCATCTGACTAATTCTAGTACATTTACAGATATGTTGATTAATGTACACTGTCCCTGCTAAATAAAACTAATAAATAAGAAAAAAATACTTTGGTTTGTAAGAAAAGATCCACTAAATCATGATAAATTATGATGCCTGTTACTGTCCAGATGCATGAAAAAAGATGGATAAGTTGGATAAAACCAGCATTTGAACCGAGGCAAAGAAGAATCCAAAAACGTTGCTGTGAATTTTCCCACGAGATGCCAGCAGCTCACTACATAAACTGTACTGATCCCACAGCGGATGCAGTGACAAAGTCTGACTCACAAAGTACCTGTATATTCAAGTGACAGTAGAACTCCTGGTCCACTGTAAGCCCCCAGCCGCAGACACTGTAAGCTGCTTAATGTCAGCACAAAACAGAGCAGGCTGGTGGAGAAAGGAGGGATAGATGGATGTCCAAAGAAACACAGGAGCAGGGATTGGGGTCGACGGTGGGGTCTCTGGGTGGGTGACAGGGATGTGCCTGAAGCAGGAATAAAATCAGGCATTTGTTGTCAGGCTAGAATATGGGCGAGAGGGATAGACAGCAAAATGAAGAAGTTTTTAAAGAAGTGACAGGACTTAGTAACTCTCCCTTCAAGTCCGTCAGCTCATAATCCAGGCAACGTGGCGCGAATAATAGATGAGACTTCAAATGGAAAACACACCCACCCTGCCACCTCCACCTTCAGCTCACCAGCGCGAGTCTGTGCACCCTGTCTGCCACCCGCCCATCCCATCCAAAATCCTCTTTCATGTTAGCAGTGTGGAGCATGCTCTGAAAGCTTATCACAGTAGACAAATCCTTTTCCGCTGTGTTGCAGAAATAGAACAGAGAATTTATATCCTGCCATTTATATACAGTCACACAACATGTCTTGGTATGTTTCTAATTTGTTTAGATTAGTATGAGGTGTGGGACAGACTGATGGCTGTAGTCAAATACTAACAGCCTTTGTTCGAACCCCACTGCCACACTGTTTGTACTTTTGTGTCCAGGCGTGTAGTACAAAATTCTGGGCCCTGAGTACAAATCATCTTGGTGGGCCCGTATTACATGTCCCCCCCCCACTCTGGGCTCTGGGCTTTGGGTAAACAGTAGCCTTTACCCCTCCTGCCCAATGCTCCTGGTTGTGTCCCTGGAGACACAACAGGGGGTACTTGGAATGGTCTCAGTGAAGGTCTAAGTGAAACTGAATAGCAATATATAATGATTTTTTCACCATTATAATCAAATTATTAACATGTACTGTAGTAAACGTATAGGAGAGTTAATTGCCTAGTAAATTTTATCCTCCTAGCAAGTGTGGGATAAAGCTTAAGAGATACTCTAGACAAAAAAGAGGTTTGGAATCAGTGCCATAAGTGATAGGGTTAACCTATCCATCCATCCATCCATCCATCTTCTCCCGCTTAATCCGGCTGGGTCGCGGGGACAGCGTGCTGCCCAATACTCATAGCACCTGACCCCCCCTATGAACCCCTCTGCAGGTGGTGAGCCCACAGGAGGGGGTTAGGGTTAACCTAACATGTCCTTATTTGTGGGTCTGTATTTTGTATTTTACGATTATTGCAGATGCAGTAGTGTGAGTGAGGCAAATGCTCTGCTCAGCAGTGGTCAGATGCCTGCCAGTCCCTGACAAGAAGACTGTTGTTTATCTCTCTAATCACATGTGGCCATTAATAGCATCAAACTTTTTCTCGGGCTCCAAGTGCACCACACCTTCTGGGCCCTTGTTAGGGGAGGCAACAAAGACATAATTGAAAACTGGCCGAGCACAGCTGGAGGCTAAGGCCAGGCGGGGAGCAGGCACAAGATGAAGATGACAGGACAGTAAGTACAGGGCAAAAGAAGGGGTGGGTGGTGTGCCCCCTACATCTACGAGTCCATAGAAGCAAGTGCACTTTGCAATGTGCACTAATTTCTATACAGCAGAATGGAGGTAGCACACAGATTCTGTGACTTTTCTTCTTGTGGGCCTTCAGGGCTCTCCTCTGCCCTCCGTACCCTCCTTTCTGCCCCTCCTTCCTTTTGCCCCTCTCACAGCTTCTCTCGGCCCCAGAGTCGGACGTTAATGAAGACGAATGCGAGGAATCAATTTGCGGCATCTTCCCTCCATCTGGCGGGGGCTTGTGTCTGCGCCTCAATTAGCACGGCAGCTGGGGGAGAGTGCCTCCAAAGCACCCCTATTACACACACCAGTGTCTAGTAGAGAAATGCATTAAAATGGGAAGATTGTGCTACTTAGAGATCACTAGTCAGATTGTTGTTCAACCAACCAAAATAACAAACTTTCTTTGACAGTAGTAAATATTTTAAAACAACACACAAACTTTTTAAAGATTATCGGGTCAGTTTTGCTCAGCAGACTTAATGCCAAATCCATTCTATTCCATTCACCAAGTTATGTTCAGTAACATCATGACATTTATGCACTTTTGTTATATAATGTGGGCAATTTTAAGATTGTATTTTCACTTAAAACTTGGCAATCAAAGGCTGCCTGCTGCTCAGCCTCAAACTCACAAAACAAACAGCATCATTTACTGTAGCTACAAGTCTATGATTCTCTGGATTACACAGTGTAAATCCACACTTTGACACACATTGGGGCAGCCCAAATATTGTCAGATCAAAATCCAACTGTCCTATTGTCCCAAATGAGATCACAAATAAGGGCAACACAGCATCTGTGGATACCAAAGTTCTGGAGGAGCAGTCGCACTCTAAGCCTGTTGTGTTGGCAGACTTGGCCACAGATGACTGGGGCAGATTCTAACACTACATTACAGAGCCAGGCAGAGGAGAGCTTTGTTCCTTGGAGGGACAACTTGTTCTGAATCATCTCACTAATGCTCAAGGCTTTGTAAAAGAAACCATGAGGGAAAAGGGACAGCCTCATTAAGGAAGCAAGATAGCATGAAAGTCTACACTTTGTTTTCTTTTACAGAAATATTAATTATAAGACTGAGGTTAAGAAAAAAGAATCATTATCATGTTTCATAATCCAACCAACTGAACAGACCCAAGCATCTGCAGATACCAGAGAAAAGAGCTGATGTGATCTTTCCTTGAACAATCATAATCATAAAGAGAACAAATTTACCAGATTATCTTTACTTACCCCTTCATTTCTCTGCCAAAAATGTCACTTTTTTACATGTGTGCTGTGTTGAGTAGTCAGGCTATGTCACATGCCAACCATATTCACAAACATGCACACAGTTTGGCCTCCCGTCTCTGGGCCTGTGAATCACATTTATTTCTCCGTACAGTAGGCCCTGCAGCCATGGATACACTCTTCTGGATGAGTGGCTGTGGAGTTTTAAAGGATGAGAACAGGGAAGACCCCTCATGCCTGCGCTGACGTCTGAGCCTCCATGTGCTGATGAGTCACTCTGAACACTGTGTCCTGCCTCTGGGGCCTCTCTCCTCTGCCTGGGTTTGTGTCAACGTCACAGACATTTACGCTAAAGGTCAACCATACTTCCCCTCACAGACCACCACATCCTCCACCCTGCATCTGCATGTCTGAGGGGCTGGGACAATTATGTATTATTTAACCTGTTGGCTATGGGCATACTTTCACTTCAAGCTATCTGTGTTCATGGATCTCAGGCAAATTACGAATTCATAATTTGAGGGATTGTATGAGGATCTTTCCCTATTCAAAAGTAAATATATTTATGCCCTGTATAATATAATTTGATTTGAATTGTGTTATTGCTATAACAACGGGAGACTGTTGCCACAAATCCTTCAAATCAGGAAGAAAAACTGAATACAAATTAGAATCCTGTAATTTCATTCATCTTTCATAATGTAGTTCACTTTCCGGATATAAAGATATGGAGTTGTAAGTGCTGAGTAACAGAGTGTCCTTGATAATTAAAGGTACTTTAAGTAAAAGGAAAAGTGCTCATACATTCTGGCCATGCCGCCTCCAACATCCATTCAGAACAACGTAAGCAGCACCAATTACCATGTGCTACAACCTGTGCTATCACCATCACTGCTGATTGCCCGCAAGTTAATGTATGACGTACTTTAAGGAAGTACAGACAGAAGAGCTGGCCATTTTATTTAGAGGAAGACTATGTTGTGCTTTCTTGTTTGTGTATAGCTAAACATAGCAGTTGATCATTCATGTTAGGGCAGTAATATAATTGACAAAGTGACAAAGACAAATGTTATTAATTGTTGTTTTAATAGAGAATAGCATCTCTGCATCTCTGCTGCCCCTGTCAGGCAAAGCAGTGCACCTGCACAGTCTGCAGGAGGAGAGAAAGGCTAATGGAAAATGTCCAAGGCTCTACTTCTTCCAGTTACTTCCATCTTTATCATCTATTTTGTGGCCATCTTCAGTGCAGGTCTGAGCATTTTCTGCAGCACACTACAATAACTGTTTATTGGCTTTGTAAAAAAAAAAAAAAATCTGGCCAAAGATAACATGGTTGGTTCAACTTATGGATTTCTACATGACTTGATCTCAGAAGGGGAGAGTGTCTGGAGCTGTCCTTGGTGCTGAAACACAGGCAGCCTGCTCCTTTGCTGTGCTTGGGAAGTGGGAGCTTTACAGCAATGCAGTGACAGCACTAGAGCTAAGCACAGTCTCTGAATGATGTACTTAGAGGTTTAGTGGTGTACACTCAACAGCAGAAGCTGACTGCAGAGCACTGAGCTTCACAGAGAACCCGGAGGGGGAAGAGGAGCCCTTTTACTAAACACAGCCAACATTAAGTAGATTCAATTTGCCTAATGACAAAGGCACATCCTAAAAGGCTACACTACTTTTGTGGTGAAGCATATTCCATTAAGGAAATATACGAGAGGATATTTAGGGTGGGCTCTCCCCTAGCTTCTCTTTACAGTTTTACTTCACATTTCATTGTGCCGGATATTACACAATGTCACAGACACAACACACGCAGGACACTTTCTACTAGTCAATGTCTCCATTTTCACTGTATTTGTAATACATTACCAATGCACATAAATAAAAGTATGGGTGCATAAAAGTGAAGGGTTGGCTTTTTACTTTGTTCTCAACAAAATACAGTCATTTAAAATATATCTCTTACTTAAATGTATGTTGGATTTCCCCAATACTCAGACTGGATTAGGTGTGCAGCCTGGAAGAAAAGGAAGAATCTTGTTGTCTTGAATGTCTTGTCAGGTTGGTGACATCTGGGAGGCTTCATTTGTTACAGGTGGTGCTCTAATTACTTTCATGTAAGCAGCTCATTTTTCTTTGTTAGTGGCTAATGGTGTTTGAACTGAGAGGACTTGGTTTTCCTAAGGCCCTGAGTCATTTAAGGCCCACAAAAGCCCTTTTCACACTGTTTTTCAACATGTCTTCTGTGACCTTGATTTCAGCTGAGTAAGAGACCAGAGATTAGATGGTGAGAGAGATTTTTTTAACAGACCAACCCGTTTTAAGGACGCAGCGGTGCTAAATAAGGCTTTAAAAGATGCATGAAAGGATGAACGTTGGCAGCAGTGAGAGGAGGAGGAAGCAGAGAGAAGTATGTGCACTAGGCTGTTCTGGTGCCTTGAGGGGGTGGTGGGAGGTCTTTGGGTTTTATTCCAACATAGTAGTTAATCCCCTGATTGTGCCTAATTACCTGACGGCTCTAATTAAGGCCCTTGATAGGAAGAGAGCGGTGAACCTACTGCAGTCCAAAAACTAGTGTTGGTTAGGCTACAGTACATGAGCTTTGGGCAGGTTTTGAGAAAATCTATGAAGTTAAATGTATAATATAAAAACACATGTATAAAGCTCCTGGAAATTGTACTGACTACCTCTACAAAGGCATTGAAAAACTAGTTCAGAAATAATTGCAGAATAATAGCTCTTTCCATTTTAGTGAGATATTTAAAAGAGGCACCATTTTCTAGTACGTACTCCACTGTCTTGCCCATGATATTTTTATTGCTTTACCAAAATTGTTCCAAAGTATGGCTTTAAAATGAACCATCTGCATGAAGATTAGTGCAAGAGCAAGTGTTAGATCAGATCTGTGAGGAGGTGCATTTACTTACAGACATGTTTAATATCATTCTGTGGAACGTTCCAGGCAAAACAATAACATCTCCCTTGCCTGGAGACAAGCAAATTATGGACCGCCCAAGACAAAATTTACATAGTGCATCTTTAAGTTTATCTGGAATATTTGGATTGACTCATATAATGCTTTTGTTCAGTTGCTTAAGGAATAAAGAAAGGTACATAACATATTTGGATCAATGTTGTCATAAAGTTTTATAAGTGAAGAAATGGCATAAATTTTCTCTGAATCTATTTTTGTTATGTTTTGTATTTTTGGTCTAATAATGGGATCGGTTGACATGACTGTAGGCAACTGTGCTAACCAGCTTATGTAACCGTGCCCTGGCAGCTCAGGAGATGTGCTGACAGGAGACTTTCTCAGCATCATTAGAAGAGTCACACAGCTGGCTACCAAATGGTGGGAGGAGCAGGGATGAAGAACTCGTAAGAAAATCGGGTTTGAAAGGGGAAAGGAGAAAAATGAAAATACTGAGAAAGTTAAGATCAGAAAAAATGCATGATTAAAATTTTATAAAGTCTGCACAGTGCTCCCAGTTAGATTTTTGTACTAAACCAGACTCACTGCAGCAGAAATTTCCCTGTATCTACCTCTTACAGAGACCAGAGGACTGGGTGGGCATCTTTGGTACTGCACTAAGCTGGTTCAAGTCTTATTTAGAAGACAGGAAAGTATTTTGTTGAAATTGGAAACTGTGTCTCAGATTGACCAGGATTGACCCTTAGGTGTCCCCTTTTGTTCAGTCTCTACATGCTGCCGTTAGGCCAGTTAATACGCAACAATAATGTGTCCTACCATAACTACACAGACAATACTCAGATCTATGTCTCACTGCAGCAGGACTATGGACCAGTGGACTCACTTTGTCACTGCATCCAACAGATCAGTGTGTGGATGAAAACAACTTTCTCCAGCTAAACTCAGACAAGACAGAAGTCATAGTCTTTGGCCCACAGAAACAAAGAGACAGTGTCAGCAGTCACCTCCAGTCACTTTCCCTAAAACCTTCAAATCAGGCTAGAAATCTAGAGGTAATAATAGACTCAGACTTAAACTTTAACAGCCACATCAAATTAATAACATCTGCAGTCTTTTACCATCTAAAAAACATAGCAAAAATCAAAAGTCTACTGTCTAAAGCAGACTTGGGGAGATTTATCCATGTGTCTTCAGTAGGTTAGATACTGTAACGGCATCTCACTGGCCTCTCCAAACGAGCTGTAAAACAGCTACAGTACATCCAGAACGAATCGAACCAGGAAGTACGAGCACATAAGTCCTGTGCTCAGGTCTCTGCACTGCCCCCTGTGGCTCAGAGAATAGACTTTAAAGCAGCTCTGCTTGTGCACAAGTCTCTCCATGGTCGAGCACCAAAGTCCATCTCTAATATATTAGTGCCGTATGAACCATCTGCACTCTGAGGACCTCAGGGACCGGCCTCCTGCTGGTGCCCAGAGTCAGGACGGAGAGTCAGTGTTTCAGATTCATGCAGCTAAAATCTGAAACAGTCTGAACATGAGAGACAGACTCTACTCTGACTGTTTAAATCCAGGCTCATAACGGTTCTGTTTAGCTGTGCATATGACTGAAAGGTTTTCATTTCTCATTCCGCACCCTTCTCTCTAATTTAATGTTTCTCTCTCTTTTTTTAATTTTATGATGATTATTTATGTTTTGATTTGTTTGTATTGTGATTTTAATGTATTTCTTATTCTGCAAAGCACTTTGAATTACTTTGTGTATGAATTGTGCTATACAAATAAACTTGCCTTGCTTACCACCTCTTGTTTTCGCCATAGATCTATCATGTCCTTATACAGATCATGCCTCACATCACTGGTTACAGAAGAGCCATCCACATGCAGACAATGTTCTGTGTGTACTGAACAAAGATGGGAAGAAAACAGCAACTTTGCACCGGAGACCTCGAACAATGTCAAGGCACACGTCAGATAACACAGATGTAGCGGGTGGAAGACATCAAAGGGAGAGGGGGAAGTCACATGACACAGGACGCTGTCAATCAAAATGTCAGATCTCAAGCACACAGAAAGATCAGACGCAGAGTGGAGACAACAGAGCATTTTGTTCTTGCCTTCTTTTATGTACAAACTGGTTGTCATGCACACAAAATAATCAGATTCTATAACCTGTACCGGGAACACAGTCAATGTCAAGAAAAAAATATACTATAGAAAAATAGGATCTTGTCACAAATACTTGATGATGTCTATTCATTACATTAAGTCTCTTTATAACTTTTTGCCTGTCTCCATGGATGTTCCATCGTACGGCATTAAGTTAATTTATCTTGAATGAATGCAAGAGAGATTGAAGACGAATGTTCAGCAGTTACACAATGCAAAAAATGATTCACACATACATTTTCAAGACTGTTTCTCAATACAAGTGTTCACAGTGCTGTTGTAAGTGTTTGATTCAATAAATAGGCGAGAGTGACTGAAAAACTGTAGTGTTATTTGAAGAAACTTGTTTAACATCACCTGCAAAGTATCAGTAACATCGCCCCACAAACAAGGAGGTAATGGACCTTCACCAGAAACGTTGGTAACACTTTATAATAAGGTGCCATAATAAACAGCAAACTAATCATTACCTAACCCTTCATTAATATTTATTAATTGTTACTGAAATGTTTATTTTGCACCATATTAATATTTGTTAATAGTTAACTAAATGTCTTATTGCCACTGCTGAGCTCAATATGAAACTCTGCTCATAGGATCCTTGTTGGTTAAGTTGGTTAAGCATAATTAATATATTAGTAATATATAGCTATCAGTGTGGGGCACCTTATAATAAGGTGGAACAGTAATTATTAACTATTTATTAACAAATATTTTACAGTGGGTCTCTCACACTGAGTGGTTCATATTGAGATAAGACATTTAGTTAACTATGAACAAATATTAGTACAATATTAGTTAATAGATTATTTTCTGTTTGTTAAAACATTAATACACCAATTTCATGCAAACAATTAATGTTTAGTTAATGATGAAAAAACTATTAACTTGTGCGAAATAGATATTTTAGTAATAATTAACAAATATTAACAAAGGTTAGGTAATGATTAGTTTGCTGTTTATTATGGCACCATATTATAAAGTGTTACCGAAAAGTTCCATAATGCACATTTAAGCTTCCACTTATTTTAGCAAAAGTTTTAAGAATCATAGAAACTAATCTGTCATACATAATCCCAGCTGCTCTTGAACTGCTTGCAGTCAGACACCCACTCACTGTCCCTCTATAGTTTAACAGCTTGGCAGATGCTGTGTGTTTACATGTTGATTTTGGAGAAGAGTTTGACTAGTGGAAGGCCAGTCCTCCCAGGGCCTAGATAAACATCCACTGGGCACAGCGTAAAAAACACAAAAGCAACACAAAAACTAATTCCTCCATGTTAAAAATTTGATGCTGGGGGAGATGCAGGCCAGTAACGCTGTTGACAGGGCAGAGATGAATGGAGGTTTTTGGCTGTATGGTTAGCGCCCAAGGACAGTACAGTATTCATGGGTTTCAGCTTCCTGTTATAGACAAGATTTTGAGTATTTTTTTCCCCATTCAATAGATTTTGTTTTATTTTGACATATTTTGTTTTGTTTCATTGCTATGGTAATTGTCGTAACTTTTTTCATTTTGATACCCAAGGATACACTGCGTTATACCATAGAATAGACTGTTTATATAAATGGACATAGCTAACCCATTAGCCACTGCCTTCCAAATAGGAAGTGGTGAGGGAGCTTCCGGTTCCTTTGACTCTGTTTACAATTGACTTTTGACAATGGAAAATTGTTGCACCTCTCTTTGTAACTTCTGCAGTGAGCCTCATCATTTTGGTCTTAACATGTTCACAGGAATTGCACGACCGAGTCTGGCACTGATCACAACACAAACTGGTTTTGAATTGAATCACGTACAGCTTTCTTTCATGATACATTTTCTGTGATTTTTAAAATAAAATTTTAACACAAACTAGTAGCAGTTTTATTAATCATAGTAGTTATTAATCACAGTATTAATCATAGTACATATATAGGTAAGATCATTCTCAAACTATGCAGGAAAGGTCAAGTTTTGTGTTATTTATGAGATTTCTTTCAATATTGATACTTGCTCAAATTCATAGTTTCTAATTGATGATTGATTAGTATATTGATTAGTATTGATTGACAATCTTCCAGTACAATAAGAATCCTCATTAGTTGTGCAGCACAGGACCTGATCGACTTCAACATGCTCCTTCTAACTCCAGCTCACACTGTTAAGCCTGAGGCAGACAGAAGCACACATTGTTTTCACACTAATTCCTCTGCACTTGAAACAGTTCCAGCTCTGCTTTTGGTACCATTTCTAAGAGTGTTTCATCCCTCTCTCTAGAGTGCCATGACATGGTTTGTGCTTATGTAATGTCTGGTTTATAAGTAGATGTCAGTTCTCCGGGCTTGCAATCACTAAGCAGATAACAAGCTTAAAAAAGTTTGCTAAATCCCCTAACCCGAAAGCCCCTAAAATATAGATCGACTGCAGTTTTCATATCTTACCTTAAAAGTGTTTGTTCATGGGTCTGAAGTGATGTCAATTCTTGGTACTGGAATCTTGAGGACAGCACAGCAATATCTGCTTACTGTGCTGTGGCTTGGACCAACAACAAGTCTTAAAAGAAAGGATTAGTTTTCTGTGACATCCCCAAAGACACTGTTCATCACCAGAAATTGGTTAACACCATCAAGCAGGATCAGTCAGCTCAGTAATTCACTATGCAGTCAACACTTTGTTTCAGGCAGACCTAGCGTTACTTTGTTTACACGCTGCAGGAGCGGCAGTTACCATCAGGCAGCTTTCAGAGTTAAAACACTATAAGAGTCCCAATAACATAGCCAAACTATTTTTATTAAAAGGTAATTAGGTTACGAGAAAACCCTAAAACACAGTGCTCTTTTCTGGTTAGATGGGGTTGTGCGGCTTTTGGTCCATGAATAAAATTGACTTTAAAACAGGTTAGGTTAGTCTAAACCAAAGGAATAGGTAAAGGTCAAAACCCCAAACTGTCTTTTTAAAGTATCACCTGTTTTCTTCTGTAAGATGGACTATTTTATATGTAGCATCCTGACTTTTCAATAGTACCGACAGGCTTCAATTTACAGTGACGTCCTCAAGATGGTCAACAACAAACAAGTCATGTGACTGAACCTTTCCAAAATTTCCCTGGAGTAGAACATGCTCTCTATGGACTTCAGAGCGATGAAAATGAGCACTATTGCCAGTAGCAATTAACATTTCAAATATTAGACTCAAAATTACAGGAGGTTGGAACCCATGAATACCTGTAGTTCAGAGGCAAATATGGTATTATCGTTAGTATTTTGTGAATCATTTCATTCCTTACCAGCCACAGACCAAGTAAAATAAAATAAAATAAAACAAAAAACAACAACAGGAACAATAAATTCCTATGCAAGGGAATATACAGTTTTGTGTACTATACCAATTCACAATTATACCTGTAATCTGTTTCCCCTGACTGTACACCGGACCATTGTAGCAGATGGAAGATCTGTGTGAAAAATCCCACTGCTTGCCTATTCTGTGTGAAGTTTGCTGTTTATAGTGCACACCCGTAGCACAATTTTTTTTCCCCCAAGCTTCTTTTTAAATAGAGCTCTGCCGGTAAACATATTATCCACGTGGCTAGAGGGGGCATGGTTCCAAAATGGCATAGAAAGAATTGATTAAGATGTTTACCCTGGATACACTTTTCAAGCATATGTCTATGGATACAGATTCTCCACATACACGCAGCCTCCATCCAACATTCAGGTTTATCATTTCTCAATGCAACAAATCCCCTGTCTCATCATTATTTTTTCTCTACACAAATATAATAAAAAAGCAGCACTTCCACTGCTCATATGGATCTATCCCAGTGTTTGATGAATCATTCTCCCTCCCTAAAGACTACGGTTACTTTGGGTGATATTCCAGTGACGTCACTTGTTTATTAAGTAGACTAACCACTGCCAGCACTGTAGTATGTATGAGAACTATACTGTATATGTATATGTTACACATGTACATATTATTCATTGGGTATACTCTGAGTTAGTAACAAAATAGCAGTACATTAATCATCATATATATTTACATTTTCATGTTTCAAGAAAGGCTCTTCGGGTGTTATACTGTTGTAAAGTTTGTGACAGGTTACCCCAGGGACGGGTCAAATTCAGCAACGCAATTCTCAAAACAATCAAAACAATATTCCACAATCTTACAGAGCACACTTTAAATCTGTGGGGTGAATAAATATGGAATGGTTAATGGGATTTTATTTTGTTTTTTCAAAGCTAGGAGGGTTTGATTGTTTCTTTGTGTCAAGTTGCAATTGCAGTATTTGTAGGGCCACTTACATTGCTCTGTTTTGCAAATCACTTGGTATAAAAGGAGCAGCTAAATTATAGCTTCAGCACAGACTCAAATTGCACTCATGATGAAATAATTTCTTTTCAAGGGGGGCTGGCAAATGTACATTCTGCGCTGGCTGGCCAACAACTGGGTGCAGGTGGTCAGCGTTTGATTAGGGTTTCTACATAAACAGCAGAAACATGTGCACAAAGATGCCAGCAATATAAACCCACCATGCAGGGGAATTAGAGAAATCACATTACAGATATTTTAGTCAAAACCGAAAGTGAATTTGTGTCCATATAAAACATATTATATTTTAACTAAAATAAAACTATTGATTTTGGTGAGTCAGTATGAGTCAGTATAATAAGATTGTATTATTATGTGTGAGCAGAATAGCTAAACAAAAATCATAATCTTACTGTATGTGCAGTGTGAAACTGTTCATCATTAACAGTGTCTTTCATAGACTGGTTAGGGCAATTATATGGCTGAAGTTTCTGTGCCCTTCTTCTGGATGAAGTTTGACCTGTGAATGTTCTAGTGAATGTTAAAAATGCACTTTTTTGTTTGGCTAAGACTCAAGTTACAGACATACACGGTGAAAGTCAAGGTAAAGATAACAGCGGGCCCTTCTTCATAAATATGTTGGCCCTGTGGCTTCAATGCCTTTGATCTATAACAATGAAAAGGCTATTGTAGTGTTAGACAGAAAAGGGCATTGATCTGGGCCCCTGAAATATCAACTACGCGTCTAGCCACACTTGGATGAACCTGGGGATCAAACTTTGCCCTTACTCATAATGGTGCATGTGTGTGAAGCACGTGTGAGGGGCATGTGCGCTGGAGACTGCAGAGTACAGGGATATCCAATAAAAGTGGGATTAGATGGGCGTAGGCTGGTGCGGGAGGTGTTGTCTGCTGGTTTTGCTTAAAGATTCCAGAGTCAAATCAAAGATGTATTTTAGTGAACTCGCATGGCTTTGCCCTGGAGATGCCAGTGCCATGGGAAGGACTGTGCCAAAGGTGAAGAGCTTCATTAAAAATGATATCCTGGAAATAGAGCTACAGCACCCCTCATTTGGCCTCATTAAATATTCAGGGGCAGAAGTGCAGTCGACTTTAAAGTTACTGTATGTTCCCTGCACTCTTGTTGTTTTAAAAAGGAACCTGGGTGACGAGTGCCTTAAAACATTTTAATTTTACATGACCTAACTCTGTCAAATCAAATATACTGCAGCTTTTACTGGTAACAATTATGTATATTTTATTCTTAATTACAAACATTTGATTACTTTAGATGTCCCATTATTTTGCTGGAATTTGTTGGTTCTCAAGTAGAAAAACTTTAAGCAGGTTTAGGCACTGCCATGGCTCAGCTGCAGTTGTAGCAGCTTTAAAAACACTCCGTCCGTATTATGATTTTTATGAATATTCTCCAACTCCAAGCTGTATAAACTTGAACTCTTATTGGATTTAAGCATATCACATGATGTGTATTTGTCTAACAAGGGAGGGTGTGGCCTAAAGAGATCAACACCCTGTATCAAGGTGTGCAGAATTATTACACAGAAATATATAAAGACAGATTTTTCAAAGGTTTTACAGACTAATGAGATGAGAGTGACTCTTGACGGACCAGACGGATGGGCCCCTGGCTGGATCAGTAATGGGCACAGAGCTCCATAACTCAGACGCCAGCAAGGTGGAGGTGAGGTACTGGTATGGGCTGGTATTATTTAAGATGAGCTTGCTGGACCTTTTCAGGTTAAAGATGGACTCAAAATGAACTCTAAAACCTAATGTCAGAAAAAGAAGACACTTTCTTTAAGCAGTGGTACAGGAAAAAGTCAGCATCTTTCAAGAGGATCATGATTTTTATGCAAGAAAATGCTCCAGCACATGGATCAAAGTACCAGTAAAGGCCTTAGAGATCAAAAAATAATGACAGGGCCCCTTCCTCACCTGAAGAATGGGGTCTATATTGGTCACTTTTTTTTAAATGTCAGAAATGTTTATTTGTAAATTTTGAGTTGTTTACTATTCTCCATCCATCCATCTTCTCCCGCTTAATCCGGCTGGGTCGCGGAGGCAGCTGCCCAATCCTCATAGCACCTGACCCTATGAACCCCTGGTGGTGGTGAGCCCACAGGAGGGTGGACGTCATGGTCCTTGATATTAGTTCATAGGGGTGTTTACTATTCTGACAAATGAAAATAAACAAGTCATTTTTCACTTAGCTGTGTAATCATTCTGCACATTAATAGCTGCCCAATAATTGTGCACACAGAGATTTTCTCCTAAAAAAGCCAAAACATCACTTTTACTTCCTTAAATATTCAGGTTTGAGGTTGATTAACATTTTAGATTGACCCACAGGACTGTAGTTGTTCAATTATAAAATTAATCTTCATAAACACAACTTGCCTAATAATTATATACATAGTATATTTTAGACTGTTTGCCCTTCCTGGGGCTGTTGAGACACTGAGGGAAACAATGGAGAGCACAGCAAGGTCAGGACAAGGTTAAGACTGATGCAACATCCCCAAACAGAATCAACAACTACTAGCAAAGGAAATAATATCAGGGTGTAGTACAACGAGAGAGATTGGCTTGTATTGTTCAGTACGTGCCATAGTATTTAAGTAAGCAGAAGTTTATACAGTATATCCCTCCTGTGGGCTCACCATTCACAGAGGGGTTCACAGGCTATGAGGATTGGGCAGCAAGATGCCCCTGTGACCCAGCTGGATTAAGCGGGAGAAGATGGATGGAAGTTTATACAGTATGAATGGGAAACTGTCACACAAAAACCCTACA
Source organism: Odontamblyopus lacepedii (assembly GCA_034769755.1). Classification (NCBI taxonomy): domain Eukaryota; kingdom Metazoa; phylum Chordata; class Actinopteri; order Gobiiformes; family Gobiidae; genus Odontamblyopus; species Odontamblyopus lacepedii. Next base: position 31,497,509 of record CM068344.1, on the reverse strand, counting down.
GTTTAACAGGGGTTGGGTTTTCTAATATGTAAGTAAGTAATTCATGTGTAATAGCCAAGTTTGAAGATGGCATTTTGTAAATACACAAGACTGTTTTGTTTGTGGTTTATGCACATGGGTTTAGTGCATAAAATCCAGAGAGTCAATGGAGCGCAGTCTGTGGCAGCACCAGTGCATAGGTGGAGGTGAGAGCAACACAAATGCCCAGAGCAGAATAAGTAACAGTCCACCTGCTGCTGTGGTTTCTCTGTGTGTACAATGTGCGTATATGTGTGTGTGTATATATATGTGTGTGTTAGTGTACATATATGTGTTTGCGGTCTCTCCACTCAGGCTCCTTGACAATGACAGTGTGTGGCACTGAAAGCCTGGAGCCACATTGCTGCTACAGCAGCTTCAGCCTATTTCAACATGAGGTGCAGTTAGAGGACACGGCCACACACAGGGCACTGTAAACATTGTCACAGGAAGTTGTGCTAAAAGTGCCGAGGACAGATCTATACTCTGCCGCAGAGAGGAGACGCAGGCTAAAAGCACTGAAGGACATGCCTAACTGGCTACATAGTCAGAAAAAACAGAATCACTAGAATTTAAACTGCAATCACTGTCAACATTGAGGCTCTTCCACTTAAGGCACATTTAAAACGCTACAAGAACATGGAGGCAACAGGTACAGAGAAAACTCAATGAACTAAAGTGCCAAATGAAACAAAACCCGTATACACCGAATAGTACTTGTTCACTCACTACATGAGGTATAGGTTAAATGATGCATGAAACATGCTAATGTCACAGTTTCCTTTCATAAAATGGCTATTGTTACAGCGCAGAAGTGAAACATGTTAAGCATGAGAATTAATTAACTCATTAATGAAAATAGTTTGGTTGGAATTCCTGAAATTAAAATACATTTGTGAATAATTAATTAACTGACTATCTAACTTCAATAACAAAGTTAATCACACAACAAATTGAAAGTCCTGTTTTTGCACCAGACTGAATGGTGAGGTTGCTGCATGGTTACACCTAATCACAGTTACAATGTCGTGGAGCACAGCTGGAGAAGAGTTTGCAGAGTCCTCCTACACTGCATTCCCTGTGCTTACCGGAGCAGCTCAGGCTCTGCTCTCTATTGGCTCTATACAAACCTGTGTGTATCGAGTGTGGCCTTCACCTCCATTCTGGACAATGTAACTCACCTCACACACAGGCACATTCACACACACACATGCACACCAGGAACTGAAGACCTTATACCTAGTCCAATTCAAACAGATTTTTCAAAATGCATGTAAACTCAGGAATTACAATTGGGGCGCAGTGGTTCCCAGATGTCATATCCCAGATCTCAATACCACATCAGGAAATATCAGTCCAACTGTGCAACAGTGCAGTGCAGCCACTCAGGTGCTCTTTGGAAAGGATGGGTGACACACAAGGCACTCGGACTGGTTAAAATGAAAAAGCCTTTATTTAAACATGGTTTGCTTATTTAAAAATTGCATGTTTTCACATATTTCAAGTCTGCCACATCTTGTTCAGAGTACATGTACATATTTACACAATTAACCTGTGAGTAACACAGTTCCTAGCAAGTTTTAAAATCAAATGCTCAACGTAAAATGTTGATTTTGCTCATCTATGTCTGCCAAATACGTGGTTATGTGGTCATTTTTTTAAGCATTTCATAGCTTTTCAACTCTTTGACCTGGATGTAGACTGGGCCAAAGCTGTCTGACTGCTTTAAGGCAAAAAGACTATTTTAATTTGGTTGTTTAGCACACTCAGAGCTCTCTGTGCATGTAAACATATAGCATATAACACCTGCTTTATACAGCTCCTGTCTACTCCTCTTCATCATTATTTCTAGTGTTTTTCAGTGTTGAGCGCACAGTGAACTCTGATCCATGCAAGGACGCTGGTAAGGCCAGAGCTTTGGGGTGCTCATGGGGGTTTGAGGAGGAAAAGTCAACCCTTTAGAAGTCATGAAACACTGAGTTTCTTCACACGTGTATACAATCTTATATGAACTGCCCATACATTAAATTCTGGAAAAAAGCAGACAGTGCACATTATATATTCTAGCTCATCCTCTTTGAAATAGTTATATCTTACAACAAGCAGTAATTGTAGTCTCCTCTAGTCACATTTTCAAAGAAATGTTATACGGTAAATGTTTTGCACATTGTCATCACACTGTGCAACCGATAGCACTGTGGATAATACCAAACAGCAGGTAAATCCACAGTACCTCATGCCTGTAAACAAACTAAGGATGTGCACCAGTGGCTCTGTGGTTGTAATGGCTTTTAAATGTAGTAGCATGCAGTACATGAAAGGTCCATATAAAACAGGCAGTACATTAAATGGCACATGTGCTGAACTGAGCCTTGAACAATGTTATTTTACATAGTAAAAATTTACCTGGAGTTGTCTCATTTTCAGCAGAATCAACCAGAACTGCAAAGCACAACATTTATCTAGTCTCATTTATCTAGACTCATTTACACTGCTTCTCTCTCCAGAGCATGAACAGACACAAGTCATTGAGTCTTCACCATCCACCCGACATCTGCTATGATATGGTAAGTATCATAAGAAGGCAAGCAAAACATGCTACAGGGGACAAACAGCAGAAAGCTTCAACCATATATATGGTCTATGGCTTCAACTCATGATTCACAAGTTTAATCTGTCTTTATACAAATATATTGTTTCCTTGTTCCTTTTATCTGCATAAATAGTTGTTTTGCATGCCCTCCCATGCAGGTGTCTTGTGAGTGCAGTTTGGGTCAAATAGAGAGACACGTAATAGTTTTGAGCTTTTGCCTCCCTTTTTAGTCGACTTATCAATGGGCAGGACATACCGTCATTTGACCAGTAATTTCTTTAGTCGACTACAGACCTAATTTTCAGAGTGATCTGTGGCTGTAGATACATTTGAAGAGGCCCAAATGCATATTGGCCTTTCATTTTCTTATTTATTTCAGCTAAATAAAATAACGTGACAACAAGCATGCATCACAAAAGCTCCAAAACAATCAATTTACAAATGAATGTACAAAGATTCAAGTTCAAAATTGATTGTCTAAATTAGCATGTTTGCTTGCTGTTCGATTGTAATTAGCATGCGTCTCCAATCTGCATGCTTCATCAAGCCTGTGTAGTGAGCTCACTGGCTTCTCACGATAATAGTGCTGCATTGCAGAGGATTCCCCTGAATGTGTAAACTCTAGTGAAATGTGCACCCCCCTTTGGTTTAACTGTGTCTGTCTGCTGTAAAGTCTGTTTCAAACTCACAAACAAACTCTTTTTAGGCCGAAACACAGTTCTTAAACAAAACAAGATTATTCCAGGACACTATACAATGTGTGAATGACTGATTTGCCCAGCAAGTTGTGTTCATCTACGCACAGTAAACACTGAAAGCGTGAATGTTTTGCAGTTTGGGTTTATGTACAGTACCACCACTGTACACAGAGTGTTTGTGGTATGTAAATATGTGCAATAGCATGTTTGTGTGCACAGGCCTCCATGTTTACTGAATACATTAGCTCAGTCAGGAGGGATAAAACCAGTCTGTGTGATGCTGATGACTGCTCTTTATTCCATTTCATTTATTTATCAGGGAAAGTGACTAAATTAGCACTGAAGTGATTGTGGTGAGAGACTAGCCTTGGATATCTCCCATGGCAGGCACCCAAAATGTTTATGTTTGCACAAGTTGTGTGGAAAAGAAAGTCAAAAACAGGGACAGTGCAGCTTTTGGATTAAGTCACAGAAAGAAGATAAGGTATAACACCAAGGAGGAATACTGAAGAATAGACTAGGAAAAGATAAAAAGGAGGAAGATCCAGAAAGACGTGAGACTAAAATAAAGTTGAGTCATGCCTGATAACCAAAAAATAAATACTTTTTTACCAACATTAGCTAGCTACACGGAAAGCTGTTAAAGTGTAAGTAAAAAGTACAAAGACACACTTATACAATTATGGTTTAAATTCTAGTAAATGTACTACTGTATTAGAAAAAATGAAATTTAAAAACATAATGCTGTCCATCACAAATGGGCCATTTAAAGGAACTGTATGTGGCCTGCGCTCTTGGTTTTAAAAGGTTCTACAATCACAGCTGAAAATAGGTTACCAGTGACTTAACCTTAACCTAGAGAACAAATAGAAGCTTTTCTAAATTTCAGTATATGGTGAGCAGCAGCAGAGGCACTGAATAATGATTCGCTGCAGGAGTTTAGGTAGTGAGGATTCAGATCAGAGATTTATAACTAGAATTTAGCATTGAAACTGGCAACCCAAACTAGAGCCTCATGTGAGGCTCAGTCACCAAAACACCATAATTTAACATTAATAAATGGCATCATGTCCAATGTGTTTGTAAAAAAGAATAAATCCGCATCACAGTTGCTATTGGTAAAATCAGTATTTGACTTGAACTGGTTTATTTCCTGTCTGGTCTCAGATTCAGGTTCAGGAGTCAGGCTTGTAAATTTTTAACTCAAAAGATTATAGTACACTTCCTTCGACTCAAGTTGATGTCATGTTCTTTATAATGTTATTATAATGTTAATACAATCTGAATTCATTCATTCTATACTCTAAAGAACACAACACAAGTATTCACTAGAGCCTCTGCCACCGCCAGGCTCAACCCTGCTTAGCTTTCAAGATCAGGCAACATATTTGCGAGAGCACTGAAATATTAAGTAAATTACGATGTGCATTGTGTTAGTAGAGGTAAAAACCACATGACTGCGCAGTTTTATACATAAAATATCCCACAGAGACTGGATATTTAGAATTCTTAACACTACATTAGCTTATGTGTTGCCTCAACTATTATACTATAATTGCAGCCTTTGAGCTTCAACCATCCAAATTGTGACTTTCATTCAGTTGCTGTGCTCTTCAGCTGAACAGCATGTAGAGAAATAATAATTTCATATATTATCTTAAGAAATTATAATATTAGAAAGAGGACGTCATTTCTGGAAGGAAGCAGTGAACAACAGTGTGTCACTATGGTAACAGTTACACTAGCGGCTAAAGGCAGCAGAAAGTATATGAAGTCTAAACAATATTATTTTTAGCAGTTTTTTTTTTACATAAACAATAACATTTCAGAATTTCTTCTCTCACTTATTGTACCTGTTTTACAGCAAGCATCACAATCCCAATATTTTAAACAGGTTTTGTTATGGGCGAGGGAATCCCTGTACCATGTAATTGCTAAATGGAAAGAGCGGCTTTAAACTAAATAAATCAAGTCAATTTACCACTGAAAACTGAAGAGAATGCTGGAATTCATTAATAATTGGACCCAGTGTCAGGACTACACATGAAAAAGCAGCAGAGCATTATTCAAGAAAATGTGCAGGGGGACAGTGAAAACCTGATTAAATCATGCTACATAGCACAGAGATGGGTCCAATCACCAGACTAAAGGTGGGCTGAGCTGCTCCAATCAGAATACTCATCTAAATGTAAAAACTGTCTTGTGAGGGATAAGAAAGTGTTTTTCATTTTGGAGACATCAATATTTCTAAAACAGCTATTAAAAACACACACATACAGAAGGATCAAGCAGTGCACCAAGAAAGCATGGCAACATATTACTACAGTAAATATATATTGGGCTAAGTACTTTTTATATTTGGATTGTTAGTATGCACATTAATGTTCAGTTTGGACTGTAGTCCACACACAAGAAGCTGCCATGGCGACAGCCTTAAAACAGGGCTTAATTACAATCGAACAGCAAGCAAATGTGCTAATTTAGACAACCAATTTTGATCTTGAAGCTTTGGCATTTGTAAATGGATTGTTTTGGAGCTTTGTGAGGATTAAATTTACAAGAGAAGTTGCAAAAATGTATCACAATATACACTTGAGAAATGAAATAATGCAGTTACCGGGGGAAACGCATATCGTAATAACCTGTTACATTTTGGTAATATTTAGTCACTAATCTCCATCATCACTATGATTGCAACAACAGTCTTTAATGTCACATCCTTTCTTCACATCGGAGTCAGTCTATTTGAAAGTTCAAAGCACACTTACATCAAAAAGGCAGTAAACAAACTAATCTGAAAGAAACACATTTTTTTGTGGCTAAAAGACTTTTATAGAGAAACACTGTCACTATTCAGTGGACCACCACTGCAAAATTACATTTCTGTGAACTCAAAAACCCAGACGTGCTTTGAGCGTTTTGATAAATTTGTGTTGGACAGTTCATCCAAAAGGTTTTTCTTCAGTCGCAGAGATGGCACAAGCACTCGGGACAGGACTTGAGTAATACTGCATAGCTTTGTCCCAGCATTGCATATGAGCGGTACTAAATGTAGTGAGTTCTCTATGAGTGGCTGCACCAGAGCAGTGTTGTGAAGAGGAGAGGATGTTTCTGGGTCACCAGCTGCCTGCGATTTGTGCACACACAGCACTGTTAGACCTCACCAGCTGTTTTCTCTCACCGTCGTCCAACTTCCTCTTGGTCTGTCTGATCCTCGCTGCATATTTCTCTGAGCTGCTTCCACATGTTTGTCTTTGGTTAAGGGAAAAATAACTGTGTCCTCTCACATCACATGAGAATGATGTCATTTGTTTGCATGTCATTTGAATGCTGATAAGAGACTTGAAAGAGAGCAGAGCATTGAGCCACACTGATCATAGATGTACTGTACGAGAAGCATAAGACATGGAGAAGATTGTGCTCTTTGATACTCGGCCTTTGATTGAAGTTTTACATATCCACTATAATAAAAAAGATGAGATAACACGCTGTCATCCTATTCATTGTATGATGATCACTAGAACCTTGCAAATTAGATAAAGGAAGCAATAGAATAAGGAGAAACAAAAAAGCTCATAGCACAATCATTTGGGATTCATTGCATCTACAGTATATTATTACAAAATGTAAAATGGGGCTTGATAAAACAATGCAGGTTAGGACATCATTTTAATTATATTTTAAAGCACAAATCATAAGGTCGTAATGTCTCTGAACTGGTCTGAAGTGAGGAGTGAGGTGTAGATGTGAAAGAAGGCAAAAGAAATGCGATAATGCTAAATGTTGATAACAAATGCTAATAAGAAAGGGCTTTTGCCATGTCTAATCAATGCACTTTGCAGAGCTGCACTATAAAATAGTCTTGATCAATATTATTCGAGGCTCAGAGCTAATCTCTTCATAGTCCTAATGCACAACGCACTTCAGTCTTTGTGTTTTGGAGATTAAAGATCAAATGGTGTCAAGTGGAGTATTTAAGCTTTAGAGGTCACTTTCTTTCACACACGCCGAACCTAATCACAGGAACATTTGGGGACCCACAAAGAGAAGCCACGCCAACAAAAACATTACCTTACCACTCACAAACTCGGGATTACAAACAGGGCAGAATTTGACTTTAAAATCAGACGATCGATGGCTTTAAATTGAGATTATCATTTGACACACGTGCTTTGAAGTGTGGCTGAAAATGTTAAGCGCACTGACAGCAGCAGAAGTGCCCTTGAACACTCTACACACTACGCTACAGTTCAGCAAGTCCTGTGGGAAGACTTAGAGCGGCACCACTTCAGCACACGTTTCAACACTATTATTCTGCTTTAACATGAACTTTAAACATTAACATTAAAGGTGCACAGTGTAACTTTTCTAGTAGGGGGTTCACCACTGCTTGTCTCCAAGGACATAGTTTTGCTATGCCTGGAAGGTTTTACCGTACTTATTATTCAATAACAGGTTAATTGTTATATTGGTAAATATATTAGTTGAAAAAAATATGCATTCTTACTGTGTGGGAGGGTTCACCTATTCATAGATCTGACCCATAACTTGAGATGGCGGTGTGACCTGCTTGTCTCTATGGACATAGGTAAGTTTAATGTTGTACAGTGAAACATTTCAGGCAAAGCAAAAACATCTCCCTGAAGATAAGCTGGTGGCAGATCCTCCACGAGCAAAGTTACTAGTGTCGCTGTAAGACTAAGGTACACTTCACTGTCCCTTTAGGAAAATGTATCCTCTGTTTTTGACCCATCCTTTAAAGCCTGTCAGAAGCAGGGGGCCCATTTCCAGTAACTGAACAAATCGAGGCTTAGTCAAGGCTGCCTAGATGGAGGTTTAGATGAGATGATGGAATATGGAGTTTCCAGAGAAAACCTACCCAAACACAAGGAGAACATGCAAACTACACAGAAGGACCCCAACTGGTAACTGAACCCATCTTCACCTTTTAAGAATGGATTAAACTGGAGTAATTTTCTCAAACTTTCCTCAATTATAACTTCAGATCAGATTATAAAATGCATAATCCTGTACAATTAATACAACAACCCATTCAAAGGAACACGGTACAGGTCAAAATTAGAGATAAAAAATAAACAGATCAAGATTAACCCAAACAAAACCATATGGGAGTAAAAATAGTTACACTAAATTAGATCTTGAACTGCCAGAGATGTGATTACAGTGGATTAAAAACAGGCAAGATAAATGACAATCTGAGCACAATGCTTGTAAAAAAAATCGAATTAAAGATACAACAGCAAATGTGACAAAATAATTAAAACTATAGTTCAAGAAATCAAGGAAAAATAATCATTACAAAGAAGACCAGATAACACAAAACTGAAAAAAGTTTGATTTTTGCTGTAAAGTTATGATTTTTGCTGTTCTAAAAGGATCTCAGAAGGTCAAAATTATAGAGAGACTTCAAGGATAAACTACTGGAGCCACATAAGCCCTGTTACCATGGAGTCCACCTCCTAACGTCACAGTTTAATCTCATCTCTAGCACAAGTCTCTAGCACAAGTGATTACATGCTGGTTTTTTTCATCAAATTTCTACTATAAAATAATAAGAATACCACACTCTCAGAATCATGGCCTTTAATTTATCTGCCCTGGTGCTGATTTGCTAACCAAAAATATAAAAACACAAAAGATTGGCTGTCAAAAACATGAAATACATGTAATCCACAGCAATAAACCAAGATCAAATGAATTGTTACAAATTCCTCCCTGCTGTTCCCACTTAGAAGTTACATGCTTAGACTTGTATATTCATTATTCAGACATACAAAATACCTGAAAAATCTGTAAAAGTACATGATAAGTAGTACTGCTGGGCTGCTCAAGCTGAAAGGAGGCAATTACAGTTGAAGGGAGCGGACTTGGCATTTTCACAGTCGTTTCAACAAAGAATCAAGACGGATAGTACAAGGAAAAAAGGGGAGAAAAACAATGTGACCAGTATTGCAAAAAGGAGAAGTAAAGGCAGATTTGGTTTTGTGTTTAAAGGTAGGGCCCACTGCAGCTTAAGTGACATTTTGGTGAGATGTGCTCTTTCCCAAAGCCCTGTGGGAGTGCGAGAGGTATACGCAGTCACGTCACACCGGCCCAGGCTCTCGCACTGTAGTCTGACACTAAACGCAGCAGGCAGCACGAAGCAGCACAGGGCACCCACGAGCCAGCACCAAAAACATTCATAACTCGCAATAACATTACGCTGGGGGAGAATCTCTGCAAGTCTATGGAGAAATGTTCAGCAGTATCATCGTGACATGATGAAAACTAAAAAAAATACAAATAACAATATCCCCTGTTGTTCCAACCAAGTATTTTTATGGTCATATTGTGTTAAAACAAACCTCAGTTTAAAGTCTAACTAGAGTAAAAGAGCTTCATTTAGCTTCACTTGTTTATTCAAAAGTATATATTCATTTATTGCAGGATATTTGTGCAGCAGACTGATAACTGAACTGAAGTTAATGGTATCAGAAGCCATGACAGCATAATGAACCCTGAGGAAGCTTGTGATCCTAGAAGCATTCAGCGCTACACTTTTATCAAATGGGTAGATTATTGAAATGCATCACAGAGCAATCTTCTGCACAGAGTGATAAGAGTCTATATTTTGAACTGAAATAAGTGTACTTTTTCCACATTATGCAACTGTTTACTTTGTCCTTGAGCAATAACTCCTACACTGAATGTTTTACGCCTTCAGGCCTCTAAGCCCGCCAGGTATCAGCACTTGGCTTTTGAGTTGAACTCACTCTGCGCTCAACCGTGAATTGCTGCAGAGTGACTGTACATGGAAGAATGGTTTTATGGCAGAATAGCGTGGGAATCTTGTATCTTTTGAACTTTGGCATTCGCTTGTGAATCACCCTGACCAGAAGATGATGATAGGTGGCCTTTATTTCCACTTATAACACAGTGGGTTGCTGTATCTACCCAAAAAAACCAACAGCGATGGAAGCCCGGGGAACACTTTGACTTACCAGACAGTGCGTGGAGGGGAAAGGGTCAGACGGTTTGATTTCGTTACACTTTGACAGCAGCACTAATGCTAAAATGTCAGTGTGCTGTTGGAGGCCGACACGGAAGAAGTTCGAGAGAAACATGCCAAGCCCAAAAACTCACATCACCACAGACACAGCAGGTGGTAATGCTACAGCTAAGATTTTGTGTCGTCCCCAAAGAAGCATCGGAGCTGACCTAAATGTCTGAAACGTATTGTGATGGAAAAAGGGGAACATGGAATTTGGTATTTTAGGAAAGCTTTGATAAAAATAGAAAGATAGTAAGTACTAGAGCAGGGCCATATCAGATTGATAGTGACATATCTTTATATATATGGGGACGATGTGAAATTTTCCTCCCGATTGCGATGGGAGGCAGACAGAGGAAGATGGGTCATTGCGACTGCTAAAAACAGAAGTTATAACCACGACTTATAGGTGCACTGTGGAACATTCTAGACAAAGCAATAATATTTCCATAGAGAAAAGCAGGTGGCGGACCTTCCACTAGAAATGTTCTGCAGTGCATCTCACGGTTAAGCAGCCAATCATTGTTGCAAATTTGATCTTTTATATGACAATTAAAACCAAAGCATCAACCTATCTATTAAGACTGTAAGACTTGAATTCTGTTGTTATTGACATATTTGGGCCAAACTGTAATTAAAAACTCACCATTGAATTAATGAAGCAAACATTGTTCTTTGTAAAGATGGAACATGTTTTTGCAGAATACAGCTGCGGGACTTCCTTTTTTGTTACATCATCTAAGTTCAAGAAGGGTGAGGTACTGAAATAGGTAAAACACCAATATTGTTATGTATGTTGTATTGGGAGTCTGTAATTAATCTCTCTCTGTCAAAACAGTCTAACAAATTATCTCTGTGACATTCTGACTATAGACTGTGTCATCAGTATCAGGGCCATTTAATCACATTAGCATTTCTGCAATATGAGTCTGGAGCACTTTTGAAGACTGACAAAGTACTGGCGCATACAAAGTTCTTATAATTATTATCATCATTCACAACAGGCTCCGAAACATGGGGCCTGCACCAGTTTTGTAATCTGATTTTATGACGCACGTCTTTAATACAATCAGGCTGCTTTGTTTAGCCTAATATCGTAATTGTTAAGAAAGTAAAAGGCAACACTAACCTGGAAGCTCCAGTACTTCTTCCCCTGTTCAGGCTGCACACTCTGCAAATGCACACGCACACATAATCAGTGTTGCTGGACTCCAGAGACTCTTTCCCTCTCTCTCCTTTAATCCTGGCAATTAGAGAGAAATAATTAATGATAAAAAATGAAAAAGTTGAAGGCAGAGTGCCTAGGAGATAGACTTCTGCACCATAAGCATCCAATTCCCCTCTCAAGGTCCTTAAGGTCCAGTGCTCTCTGCTCTGATCTTTAGACAGGACAAGCACAATCAGGCCGACCCTCATTTCACTCACACTAAACACTCCCTTTGATGTGCAGACCAAGGTATTTTTATGTGAACTATTTTCTGCCTCTTTTCTGTTTCCCCATTCTTCAACACCAAGGCTGTGGCCTGATTGCTGAGGATCCACTTGAAAATAATTTGAAGGTTATTTTAGACATCAGGGGTACCCTCTGAGAAAAGCATTGCTTGATTGCCTCCCTGTGAAATTAATAAGGAGCTAATATGAGTGCAGTATGGAATCCATGTCAGGAGCCATGTAGCTGCAGAGATGAGAGCTGAGATCAAAGAGGAGGGGTCAAAGGGCACAAGGGGGGCACAACCCGGGTGCACTCACTCTGAGGCCACATACATGTACCAAGTCCAACGATCAGAGAAAGACCAAATCTCATAGGGAAACAAAATACATTTTGTATCTTTGTTGCCTAATATTCAGTTCAAACATCTAATAGTGTTGAATGTTAACTTATTTAGAAAATGATTGTTGTTATGATTATGACATTTTGCTTGTAAACTTATCTGCACACAATGTATTAAAGTTAGAGCAACTGAGAAGCCGAAAAGGGGTTAAAGGCTGACCACTCCTGCCCCCTGGTGGCGATTTGTGGATATGACAGATTGGATGAGGAGCTTCTGCTAGAGGTTTTTGGTTATTGCACCACCACTGTTGGCTTTGATCTCTGCATTCATTTAAATTCTAAATAGGCAAAACATCAAAAGGTGGTGATGCTCATTCATTCATAAATGAATGTGACTGGCATTTATATCGAGTAGCCTACATTACAAAAATAAAGATCAGTTTCAGCTAATTCTTTCATTTTTCTTTCACTTTTCAAGTTCACAGTACCAATATTCAGAAAAGTCTCAAGTAGTAATGTGGCTATTTATAGAGTAATAAGTGGACTGTATATAGCTAGTCTAGTAAGACGTGGTCTGTATATATAGCTCTTACATGACTGGCCAGTGGACCAAATTTATATCAGCCACAGTCTGTGCATTAATATAAATAATAACATAAGCAGCTAAGGAAAAATGGTTCTTTATCTGTAGTAGTCTTCTTTGACCACCAGATGGCGTCAGCAGCTAGTGCAGTGAGCTCTCTTGTTTCTGATCAGTTACTGACTGGCCCTTCCTTTACCGGTGTTAATTGCACTGACATCACTTACAACAGTTACAAAGCCTACATGGGAAAAAATGACTTTTCGATTTACCTATTTCAATGTGTCACTCAAAGCGTATGGCGATTAGGCCTGCTGGAACTGCATAAGACCCCATAATACAAGTATGCCTCCTTCACGAAGCTCTAAAACGGACATATCTGAGGGTTTGAGCGAATCTGGTGACGTGTAAGTCTGAACAGGCCACAGTTCCTGGATTGTTCAAAACAAACTGGGCACTTATTTTGTTAGTGTTTGTTATTCTGTGCTATCAGTCACAACAGCCTGTGGACCATTCTCTGAGCATGGAAAACTAAACTAACCAAACTTGATTGAATATGGTTAACACAAGCACCGTGGACGCGGGGTAATTTGTGGTTTTACCTTAGATGATCTTCTTGAAGCCGCTATAATTGCAGTGAGCACCGATCACAAAAGTTTGCTAAGAAACAAAGGTGCCACTCTGCCAACATTTTCGCGCGGTGTGGCGTATCGGCAATTTTACAACACGTGCTCTGGTCGTCACGTGCTCCATTCTTTGTTAGCTCTTTACCTGGCACCACCATATTTGCAGTGTACCAAAATCTACACTACATGAATAAACCCGTAAGATTCCATAGGGCCACTGCGTTTCGTTGTTCAAGCAAAGACTGCATTTTCCTTGATGCTTTGTTATATTAGGCCTATGTCAAAATTACATAGGCCTATTCCAGACTAGGTTCCATAGACCTATCCGCCACTGTTGTCTATTGCCTGTAAGTGTAAGTTTATATAGGCAATTACCCATATGGCATCATGTGGCCTACTGAAAACTGTAAAATACAGAAGACTAACCATATAAGTTCCAAAATGCAGCCAGGTACAGATGTGTTTTGTGAATAAATGATGCTTCAGTCCTTTGTCATTACTCTTCCTAAAAGGCTGAACTTGAAAACGGAATCATCAATCGGAGCAGCGCGTGCGGCTTGCCTCACCCGGGTCACGAGGCTTGAGGCGCGTGTGTGCGTGTCTGTGTGTGTGCGCGTGTGTGCGTGCGTGCGTGTGTGTGCGTGTGTGTGCGCGCGCGTGTGTGCGTGCGCGTGCGTGCGTGCGTGCGTGCGTGAGTGTGTGTGTGTGTGTGTGTGTGTGTGTGTGTGTGTGTGTGTGACAGAGTGGTGCGCACACACAGATCCAAATGGAAAGAGGGGGAAGCACGCTGCGCTGAACGTCACATCTGGAGCTCGTATGAGGCTAAAGCGATTAAACCCAGAGCGGCTGTGCGTCACGGGCACGGCGGCTGCCCACTATGAATGGATTAATAAGGAGAATTACATGAATGACCGGATGAATGTGAAAGCAGTGAATGAGTGATGTAACCTATGAAGAATGCTTTTTACAGAGTCACCCCATCGCACAGCCCCCTCAAGTTTACCTTGAGGCCACTGCACGCCCTATATGAATAAATGCCTTACCAGATGGCATTTATGAAGCAACATGTTCTAGATTCAACTTTGAGAAGAGTAAACATCGAAATGCATGACCGAAAGTTTCTAACGTACGCTGTAATGTCCCTATCCAACGCTTTCAGGCTGTCTTGGCGCTTTTATCTCCTGATCTTCATCGTTGGTATATGGATGGAATAGGTTATATGATGGAATATGGATGGAATAGGTTATATGATGGGCTATGGAATATTAGGTACATATCTTTCCAGAGTGGACACCGGCCAAAAGCCGAAACACTTTCCAGTTATTGACAAAAGTAGATGATAGCTGTTTTTCCGCCACTAACCATTGTAGCATATTTTACATTTGCCTGGTACACATTAACAGTAGTGTCTCCCATTCTTTGTATGTTCTTAAAAACAAATGTTTACTGTCGTAAAACACAAATCTTTCAAAGATTATTGCCAAGTCAAAGCAGAGCGTCTACAGTTGAAATAATCAGATGAATTGGAAGTTCATAGTATCTCAGAGGGAGATTTCCTTGCAACCTGTCACTGCGCGTGCTCCTGTGTGCGCGGCAGAAGCGGCGGAGGAAAGCCAAACGAAACGAGTGTGTTTCGGTAGCCTACGTGCGTGCGCTCATTTCTGTTTCCAGTGAGGTGGTGTGCTGAGGAGAAATGGAGGTCCGAAGAATATAGATTGATAGAAAGAAATAGTCGCCAAAAACAGCACTCAGCTACCCCCTACCCCAGCCCCCACCCCCAGCCTGGGGTTTGAATTAATGTGTTTCTATTTTTGGCTCTCCCGTGTTTCCAGGGGAAACCTAATGACGCAATGACGTCAATGCAGGTCACCAGCAAGAAGCAGACTGGAGGAATTGAGTGGCTTCCATTAGATGTTTTTGCAGCATTTTTCAGAGAGGAGGGAGGCTAACAAAATGGATTAAATACTGAGAAATGCACAGAAATTAAAATAAATGTAGAGCGGAATGTATGGGAGGCAATGCGACTGACGTCTGGGAAGATAGGATGGAGGGAGGGCGAGAGGGTGGTGGTGGAAGCGGAGAGGGGGGACCCTACTGCTGCATATCAATGGGTGCCGTTCAAATTCCCAAGGATTATTGGAGGGAAAAACGGGGAAAAGATAAAAATGATGCTTGCTTCCTGGAATCGGTGGAGACTTGGTGAGACCATCTTATTTTATATTAATTTTTGCATGTAGTTGAAATGAGTGAAACAACGAGCTGCAATTCTGTTTTCGTGCTTATAGACTGTTGCCATATAGAGAGCCATTGAGAAATTCAGACCGAGTTTGATGGTGAAGCGACAGTAGCCTGTGTATCCTCCGGAGAGATGTGTTGATGTGTAGAATCGGAAAGACAGCATGTGCAAGTAAAAGTGATTTGACGGTGACATCCACTTGTTTGCAATTTTATCATTAACCGCAGCGATGGACGTGCTCCGTCTCGAGCCTGCTGTTTCGATGCAATACTGTATAACTCCTGCATCCATCCAGATTAAGGTAGATAGTGTTTTCACTGGTGCCAAATTCAGTTTTGATTAGATAATTAAGTCCGCATTAGCTGTTTTTATATCAGAACACTACAACACTAAGCAACACTTGTAAGGAGTGTCGCCTCTAATTGCAACGCCAAATGACTCTCCATTTTAGACAGAAACCCACAAACAGGTTCCGTGACTTTTATTAAGTACTGTAAGGCCATGACCAGTTCAAATGCGACGGCGTAAACGTCTTTTGTCAGGACTTTTGGATGCGTGTTTGTGTGTATGGGAGAGCTGCTAAATGAGGGGGGTGGGGGGCAGTCGTGCGCGTAGAGCCTTAAACAGAAGTACCTCTTTTAGTGGGTAATTTCGAATATTAGAGCTTTAAACTGGAACAACTACTTGAACCCATGTCCACACACCTTGAAAGCATTAAGGCAACAAGTGCCATTTCAAGCACGACCAATGCATCCTATGGCTATGTCCTCATCGAGCTTTGTATGTCAGAAAGATGATAGCAAAACATTATTATAACAGATATAGTCCTTGACTCTTGTTACTTCATTATTCTCCCATTTGCCAGACCCTATCTCCTAAAACTGGGCTCCAGTGCAGGGCGTTCACCACGGAGAGCTCAGAATGCGTTTCAGGACCAAGGACAGCTCTTACGCTCAGCAGCCGATCAAAGGCCGCGGCAGGTGACTATCCCTCATCATTGCACTGATTAGATTACTGATCAATTGTTTGTTCAAAGAGTGGCTCCATCACAACATCTCATACAGTGGGCCACAAATCTGCTACGGAAAGAAGTCTGATTTATACTAGACTAGGGGACTCGCGCACTGCACGGAGCTGGTACAATAATTTAAGTACTGCGTATTTTGTATGAAATAACGCTCATTGTGAAGCACACAGTTAGAGAAAGAGCAGTAGTGGAAGTGACAGTTTCTTCACAAATGACGCATGTAGTGAGGTAAGTGTGGCAGATGCCTACGTGTACAGATGGTCCAGTGTGCTGGTCCCCATGGCCTTGACGTAACACTTACATTGGCATAGGCCTGTCCAGATGTGGCTGTAGCCTCCATACGCTTGGCTAAGCCCTTTAAATACGCTTTAAGAAACTTGGAGCATGGACGCTGTGATGGGGGCCTGGGTGCTCAACAGACCTACATGAACATCACAGACTTTGAGCTTTGCCCTTTCTGGACTTTGTTCTGCAGTGTCTTTAAGTTTTATGTAATTTATTTCTTTATGTGTACTATGTGCTACACCATCCTTACTGGGAGACAAAATATATATTTTAAAAATTGATATTACCCATAAAGCCCCTTCCTTAGTTTGTGCACCAGGTGTAAAATGCAGGAGTGTCCTGACCTGTTCCTCTGTTCTTGAATACGATTTCAAGTGAATAATTTGTTACATATGTGCATAGGTTTTGGTAGAAGGGAATGATTAGGCTTAAATATTAGTCCGGTGTGGGTACATATGGGACATATGTGTTACATCTTGCGATACCATATTATGAACAGGTAAACATTTTGTTTTAAAACAAACTTTGATCATTTTCAGAATGTTTTACATTGGATATCTAGATTTCCCTACAGTGTTTTTACCATTCATGAGTTCTTTAATTGAAAAAAAATCCTTGTCTGAATTTATTCCTTCTCCTTGTTTTAGTTGTTGCTGATTCTACCACAGCTGCACTTCTCTGCATCTTCGCCCTCACGTTTTTGTCCTTTGTGGGTCTTTTTGCGGTCTGGGCTTGCTGTTCCTAAAGCAGTATCCAGGAAGCCCTTACCCCAAAAAGTATCGGCACTGGATTCTGGCAACAAAAAAAAATTAATGGAGTCAACTCTTTCCTGTTGACAAGAGTGAGTCTAATCCATTTGTATACTAAAGTCCTTATTTATATTATTTTACATGTTGCACAAAGAATAAACCTTAAGTCAGACTTGAGTGTGTTTATATATTTTTAAGAACATCCATCCATCCATCCATCTTCTCCCGCTTAATCCGGCTGGGTCGCGGGGGCATCTTGCCGCCCAATACTCATAGCACCTGACCCTGACCTGACCTGATTTTTAAGAACAGTATCACATAAAGGAAGGAATAATGCCCAGATGAGAAACACAAACTCAAGTAGCAAACTTAATCATTACCTTCTGATTGCAGCAGGTTAAATTTGGCTCATTAATTCACTGATCATACTGCAGGTGCATATTTGTCAGATGCCAGAAGTAGAAGTTGTTTATTTTCATTGTAGTTTATTTAGTTTCACTAATCACAGGTTCACATTTGAACTTCTGTATGTCAGAGGGTCATAAGAGCTAACTGTTGCTCTCTGAGTGAATTCTTACATTTACCTTTCGGAAGACTCCAGTCTTACATAGCTTCCACCTGCTGTAGCCATAGAAATTTGATTGCTTTGGTTAAAACGTTCCAGCACATGGCATAAAACATTTCTATCTCTGTGGAGAATGTTCCAAAGTACGGTTTGCAGTTTCTATTTTCGTGGAATCATGCACGAAAAGTGATGCCACCAAAAAGTTGCATGGTTTTGCTGTGATACGGATGGGGACAGCTTGAATTAATATTGTTAAAATGCAGATTTTAGTTAGGTCACTAAAAGAAATGATCTGGTTCAAACTTTGGGAATTTACTTTTTGAATATTGCTTATGAAAATAGAATGTAATCAACAAGAAAGTCTGGCTCACCCCTCCATGGAGTAGGAAATCATCATATTCTTGAATCTAAAAACCATCAAATACTGTTTTTTCAATGTATAACATAACATAACTAATTTTGTCTAAAAATCAGCATTTGTTGAAGTAGCAATAGTTTTGTTTATTTTAAAAACAAAAGGGGAAATACTCAATGTGCAACATAAAATGACATGTAAATGAAGTGTGTAACCTTTGTGATGTTTGTGGAATTAAAGCAACTGCGAGCTTTGACCTGCTTTCATTTAAATACAATGCAAGTTTGATAAATGACATACACAAATCCATCAGTGTTATAAATACACTCTGTAATAGTCTTTACTTTCCCCTTTCTCTGTTACATGAAACCAGTTAAGTCTGATGAGCGGATATATGCATGAATGACCTCTTGAGTGGACTTAAACACACCGGAAACACATTACTGAGCAAAGATGATTTCACTGACGTAGTGTGTTACATAAACACGATACTACAGTATTTTCAAAACTGTGAGCAGACACAATGTCTTTTTATACAATATACCTCATCAAAAATGCTGCATGGGGTTTATTCTGCACTTTTACTGTGCACATTACAGATCCCCTATACCCTCATTCCCGGGGGTTGTTAAAATGTTAGAGATAATAATGATCACAAATAAAAACATGTTCACAAACTAAACCAAATTGTGACAACTGGTGACTTCAAGGCAAGTACTAAAATGGGAAAATCAAGATACACAATGTCATGTAAAACCTACCAAAAATGCTACTAATACTAATAATTCCAAATATTTCTGAATGTATAGTGGAAAAGGTGAATAGCGCGTGTGGTCACTAAGCTGCAACATTCTGTACAAAATGTCTTCATGGTGTATGTTGTTGGTTTTTCTTGACAATGCCTTCATTTAATTTAATTGTATTCTTATTCTTATTCTTGCTGCATGATGACTGTTGTGCAAACTTTCGTGTTCAATCAGATAACGACGATAGACCTCCAGATGAACACTGAACCCAACAATGGAGTTTACAATAGTATGTCACACATGCCCCTGAGGTATAGGCCAGTTTCAGCTCATCGGACCATGGAAGTTGATGTGCAGTTTATATCCAACCTGCTATTAAATAGATAAAAAACAAATACATAATATAAATCATAAAATACCTAAAATATAAATCAAGGTGCATTTATACAGAAAACCAAGAATACGTATAGGTAATAATGGCCAAAAGGGAAACAGAGCAAATCATCTTCCACAAAGCGAATATTTGAGCAACTAAAGCCCTCCAGTGGACGATTTAAAAACTACAACCAACAGTCCATGAAAATACAAATGCAACAGAGAATTACAAATATTTCAGTTTTTCTATAGTAAAATAACTTTGTTGATACAGTTTCGCTTTGGGGATTTTGAAGATCTACTAAAATGGCAACAGTATGTAAACTTTTTTTTTTTAATTGGTATTTCAGACAAATATTTAAGGTTAGTTAAGCAGCATAAAGAGTGATTTACTCTGTTGTTAGCTAATAGGGACCATATCAAAATCTCATGGTCTAATATTATCACAATATTTACTTCACTGAACTTTTTTTTTTTTTTTTTTTTAAGGCAGAACAGAATATGCTACTTTATTTTTTTTAATGCCTTTACAAACCTTTGGTTCTATATTACTGTAATCCTCCAAAGGAATAAGATTTCAGTTGTGTTTAATGTGTTATGTCTTCATAAAGTTTGCACTAAAACAGTCAACAGTCTGCTTTTTCAGGTAGAAAAAGCAGTCTCTGCTTTTTCTACCTAAACAAAACAATCAATTTAAGCAAAGAAACTTGTGATTCAATATATTCATATATTAAAACAGCAAACAATATCATTATGTGATTTTGACAATATGATTTTGGTTATTGATACATCCATACTAATTAATAACACACCACATTTATCATAAATAAATTGTTTTATTCATCTTTGTGCAAAGGGCATTTCCCAAGGATTTGTAACAACGTCCCATGTGCTAATAGCAATAGGGAAGGGATTTCGTTGTTAATAAGACCGTAAACAGACAAAGAAACAAATCAGGGACAAAAGATAAATAGTTAGAACCAATATCATTCTCTTACATTAATTGAAAACATGTTAAATATGAACTTGTGCGTCAATCATTTTCGGTTTAACAGGAGACTTATGGAGCGTGCCCAAAAACCTCTCCAGTGTTGACAGATAGTCTTCAGGGTGACACCTCATGTGCGCTGCATGTATGGACTCCTTCCACTTCCTGCTCTGCACGGCCACACCCCTTCTCCTCCAGAGCTCCACGATTGTCTCCATCATCAAGGGATCACAGAGAGCATCATTCTCACAGTAGAAGAAGAGAGCTGGTGCAGTGATGGGCGTGCTGTGAAAAACCTGGATACTGTGCTTGTAGATGTCTGCTGTCTGTGACTTAAAAAGCCAGAAGTACAACAGTGCAGTGTTTTTAATCAGACCCTCCAACCATGGAACCAGAGTCTTCCCCAGACCTGCAGACAAAACAAGACATAATAATGATGCCACAAAATGAACACTTAGCTGTACTGTATATATCTGTATTTACATTTATCAAATCAAGTATATTATTTTCTGTTCTTTCATAGACAAATATATTTAAAAATCTAGGCCTTATTTAGCTGCTGTGTGAGCGAGGTACTTTTGACAAATAGGTTGCTTAACAAATATGGATGTAAGTAAAAATCAATTTTTTTTAAATGAATGAAAACATGGGAAATACCTAGAGCAAAACATGAGCAGTGATTAGGAGCTCAGATTACAAAAACACAAAATCCCTTTCTTTTAACGTATGAACAAAAGCTGTGTATGACCTCCACGGGCCATTATTACAGTCCATTCAACCATTTCTAATCTGCAGGAATGTGAAAATGTTGACGGGTCAAATAAGACAGTATCCAAATAACCTACATTTGGTCTAAAAGCTCGAATAACATCTGAATTGTATTTTACTTCTGATGGCATTCAAATAATCAAATAATGTTCTTCCTTTATTTATTGATTATGCATTGTTACTATTGTACTAACTATTAAATCAAAGTAAAGCTTTTGTGGACAATTAAAGCTAAATCTATCTAAAATCTCTAATATTTGATCTGCATATATATATATATATATATATGTGTGTGTGTGTGTGTGTGTGTGTGTGTGTATAAGCTTTCAAACAAGGGTTTACCCCAAGTTTACTGGGCAAGGGTCATTTTTCCTTTCACATGTCTGAAACCTCAACTAATACGTTTAAAGACACGCTTTAGTACATTCCTGTTAAATCTCTGAGCTATATTCAGATTATTGTTGTTATTGATGTTATTGAGATATGTTGGCACAGTAAAATTCCGCATGGATAACCCCAAGTACATCTTGGGGGTCTTCCATTTTTACAACATTTTTTATTCTAAATCTCAACCTTGAAATTATTATATAATAAATACAATAATCCTCTTGTGACCTCACAAAAGTATTCCTAGAATCAAGATGTGCGACATGGAGCATTGGGTCAGCTGTTGATAAATTATTTAAAGCCCTGACACAAATACCCACTACAATAAGTAACCTGATAGCCTGGTCACTCTCACTCACCTACAGCCATATGCTCCAGTGTGCCCACCACCAGACTGTCATAGATGTGTCCTTTGACCCTCTGGCTCAGGGCAGCGTGCCTCTCTGGGTCTTCAGCGATGTGTGCGAGAATTTGAGAGAAAGTATAGCCACCGATCGAAGTGGCATGGATCAAAACAGTGCGTCCTGTGAAGGGAGGCTCCTCCAGAATTTTAAGCACCTCCAGACCATACTCCACACCCCACCTGGGCCATAAGAAGTGCATGACATTGCTCTGGACAAGAAGAACATCCATACCCTTCTGCAGGTAGAGATCCCTGTATTTAGCCACGGGCCCAGGTTGTGCACCAAGCCACGAGAAGAAAACCAGCAGAGGACGGTCTTCTGGAGATGTGTCGGATAATAGTTTGCTGATTTCTGATGAGCTTGAGTATTCACATTTTTTGGCGGGGCATGTCGCTCTTTCTGGGATATAGTAATAGGTGATCCGTTTGGTGATGGTTCTAATTACAAATCTCTCCTCTTTGACGTGTCCGGACATATCGGTCCTAAAAGGGCTAAAGCACAAAAACAGACATACATGTGAATTTAGCATCAAAAGACCTGCTTTGTACGCCACAGGCCATAACAACAACACTGGTAGACTGACCGACATCCATCAGTAACACCCGTACCAGCATGCGGACATACACCGGTAAGACAGGTCACACTTTTGAATGACAAACACTGCTACACTTACCCGGTGCACAGCGACACATTTCCCATTGCGATTCAACAATTCTCTTCTCGAGGCTTGGAATAAATATGGGTCCAGTCTGGTAGTTTGATGGTCAGAGATGCCACGATAACGCTAAAGTCTCGCTTTTGCCGGTTTACCCCGCCCCCGAAATGACGCACCAACCACCTCTACGGGAGCGCGCACAGAGCTACTGCGGATGTGCCGCACTCGCCCCCGGCTTAGAGCGCGCATTATGTGGAGCCTGTTAAGGCTACCGCACTTAGAGGTAGCCTATCTACTGATAGCATGGGCTGCACTGGAATTAATACTATACACAATTAGCCATCTATTACTGGACTTGTTATAGGCCTGTCTAAACGTTGCAGAATATAGTTTTGCTTTATCTGCACATGGTCAAAGACCCCGTTGGAGCAGACAATAGGCGACTTTCTCCTTTGTCTCACAGGGGCAGCATTCAGGTCATGTGCGTGTTCACCATTTGTGTCCACTGACCCAGTAATCCACTGACTGCAATTTGCTGTAATGACACCAGAGGGGGCCAGATAGAGCTTCTGTTGTTTAACAGGAAAAAAAAAAAGTTTGATACACCATCCTCTGTAATAATCGAATATTTTAGAAAAAAACACATGTCGACTTAATAAACTATAAAACTGATTTGTTTAATCTTTTTCAAATGTGTAATAAACTGTCCTCGTAATGTACAATTTGGCCATAAGATGGAGCCAGAAGCTTATGCAGTAGCATAGCGTAGGCAAAACATCAAGGGAAAAAAACATTGGTAGGCTAGGAAACAGTAGCTTTGAAAACAGGTCTGCCTATTGCTAATTTATTAGAGCATAGTCTACCTGGACCACTGATCTGATGAACAAATGAACCAGTTCTAAGCAACTTTTAAGTTACGCTTTTGTGAGTTTGCCCGATGCTGTATTTACCTTCCTCCGGTCACACTGGTGCAGGACAGCGCACATACACTTCAACAGTTTAAGCCTGCATTCAGAATTTAGTAACTAGGGCAGATTTATATTTATCTTCATTGAAGTCCACATTGTCTTGAAATTCACAGTCCTGCAGCTGAAGGTGGGTACTTTTACTTAAATAAATGCGCTCTGTGTAGCAGGTGGTCCGCCACCTGCTTGTCCCCATGAAGACATTACTTCCTGGTATATTCTACAGTAAGGCCTGAAACGCAGGCCCGCCTATCTTGCATTTATTTAGTTAGGTTACTGATGCTTTTGCTCAAAAATACCTTGAAAAACATGCTGCTTGTCTCAATAGAGATCCATAAATTTAAGCTGCCGAATGTGCCATGTTAAACAGTATCATCTCTGCTGACAAGCAGATGGACCCTCCACCAGAAAACTTACATAGTGTACTTTCAGGATAACCTGTCTCACAGGGAGAAAGGATACTACCTTTTCCACCATAGTTTCACTATAGATCCAAGTACTAGTTAATCATGATTAACTGCCCCTTAGTGGGCAATTCATTGTTGAGTGACTGGTCACCTTACTAGTAACCACTGCTATTTGCCACAAACCTTTCCAGACTTATGGAGACACAATTGTTAATAATACCTCTGGTATCTCATATTAAAACCACTTTTACATTACACTAGGCCTATTTGTGTTCAAATAAGCACAAAAGCTTTAGACATTGGCACTTTAATTGTTCATTTACTGGGATTTATTGTTGTGCATTAAGTAAATTGCAATATGTTTTTTCTCCATCTTGAATTTGTGTGGCAAGTTTCTTAGCGGCTCCTAATGCTAGTACTTACAAACTCTACACCCCTAAACTTAAACTGACGTCATTCTTCAGCTGCTACCCCCATCAGTTGCAATTCATTTCCATCATCAATAAGCTACAACTGAAAGAACCCTGCAATCTTTTTTTTTTCCTCCTTGGCGGGGCATGCCACCACTGCTCCCCTTTCAGGACCTCAGACCACCCCCTACTTTTCCCTTTCACAATGTTTCACCCTGGCCCCTATTATCCCGAGCCAAGTGAGGGGGAGCACTGAAAAAAGCAACTAGGACGGGGCAGCGTGTTATGGGCATACAAAGTCCACCCGTGTTTGGACATTGGGTGTGGATATACCACTGCAGCTTCCTAAACTTCTCCTCACTTAATAATGTTTTCTCCTTTACAGTTACTGTACTGTTCCATTTTATTTCCTGTGTCATGTGACTTCCTAGAGGCTGATAGAATCTTTGCAATGCAGAAAAAAACATGATACACTTCAGGGTTGTGGAAATGAAAGGAAATGTGGTTGGTGGGTTTATGGTGATATATACAACAAACTATCAAAAATATTGTATATTTTTTATTGACAGTTGATTTTTTTTCAGACTGCTACATCTTTTGTCATTTAGTCTATCATAATTTCCTCATTCTTATTTGATACGCCCCAATATACATACATATGCTGTATGTGTGTCTACAGTGCTGTAACCCAGAGGGACCCGTCTCTGGATCTTTAGTTGTGTTTACTCAGGACAATCTGCTTATGTGCATGTTTTAAGTGGGCATTAAACACATAAAGTGATCAGTGTTAAGATGCACAAGACGCATATTTACAGTAGGAAAGTTACTGTGTGTGAGGCTATCAAACCTGTCACAGTTGATATAGATTTATCCCTTTCCTAAGGTCATTATGGATTTTCAAAGGTCACATTTACTATGCAAAGACCTGATCCATATATTGAGACCTCAGATAATGAACACTGCGCTGACTTTTATTTACATTATTTCAATACCTTATAGCAAAGTAGATTTCCAACTTGTTTGAAGGAGGAACTGTGTAAGCTATTTCATTTTACAATCATTTGTAAATTTGTATCTAGTATTGTTGTTCTAAAAAGTTTTAGAGACACAAAAAAACTAGAGTTAGAGTTCATCTTGGAGACAAAGAAACCTTTTGCCCCTCACAGTGTGCTATTGTCTCTTACTTTCCGTGCAAGTGATTGGATAAGGTCAGAATAGTACACACATACGTATACAGTAAACACATTTAACATTGTGTTGTCAGAGTCTCCAGGGAGCAGCCGCCTGCCTCTGGACGCCAGACAAACCTGGGGAAACACAGAAGGCCCTTTAGTACAGTCAAGTAACTGCCTTTAGTCACACTGATAAGTCTGGACCTGTGTCAAAGTGCATGACATGGACAAACTGTTAAATTAAGACTTACTGTTAAGAACGCTGCTCCTCTCTTCATATTTACAGGAGATATTGCTGTCTGCCCATTTTACAGTTCACCTATTTTAAATTAGCAGTTTAATTCCTTTTGAGATTATAATCTAAGGATTTTTACCCTAAATTTACTTAGTATCTGGCTCCAGATGGTTGTTAAACCTGAATGTGTCTCATAAAGTATGAAAGTGGTGTGTGTGTGAATGGTGGTGGTGGTCGGAGGGGGCCGATGGCGCAGATTGGCAGCCTCGCTTCCGTCAGTCTGCCCCAGGGCAGCTGTGGCTACAATAGTAGTTTACCACCACCGGGTCTGGAGTGAATGAATAATGCTCTGTAAAGCGTCTTTGAGTGTCCAGAAAAGCGCTATATAAAACTGATGCATTATTATTATTATTATAACATTTCAGTTTTTTCTTTTTTCGTTTATGAATGCAAAAAAACACCGTCTTCTCCTGCCATTAAAACATTTATTAAAATTTGTTCTGCGCAACATCTTGTAATACATTCTTGGCTAGGAATGGCACAAATCCCAGTGCAATGATTATTCATGTTTGTTAACACCATCATCAAACAGCAGCTTTGAAACAGCAGTAGTTAATGTGACAATGCTTTTCTGCAGTACAGAACGAATTTAATTGCTTATTTTTGCTTCTAAAATTCCTAAGAGTATACTGTGACCTGTACAATTACAAATATCAATAAACCAAATCATCTTTATCACTCGGTCCACTAACTGTACGTTTTATTCTAAATTGCTAAATTACTGGCAGATTTTTAAGCACTTGTATGATTGTTTTTATCGAATATGAATATTACAGCTGTGGTGATTATAAGGGGAGTCAAGGTCAAATACAGTGTTACTGGGCTGTTGTTGCCTGCAACCACAACAGACAGGACACGGTCAGGAAATGATGTGTGTCTGGCTGGGAGTTCACTGATTTTGTCTATTTCTGTTGCATTCCTGGGGATCACACACAAAGGCACAACAGCAGAGAAAGTTCAAAACAAAATCTCATTAGTTATATGTGTATTAGGTGAGATGTTATTGTGACAATGACCTAATATAATCTGTAAATATTTGTGAAACCATGAAAAACATCATGATGTGTCCAATGTATTGACCTTTCAATTATCAATTAACTTTTTACCTGGAATGCTCCATAGTATGGCATTAAACGTCTATATAAATTAAAGCACATTACTGCACAAAAGAAAAAAATACAAATACCATACTGTGGAACAATAGTAGTTGGTATACCATTAAGTACTAGTGTTTTAGTTTCAGATTAACATGAACTAAACATAACTCCAACTCAGAAAAAAATTAGCCTTTAACAGTAGCATTTTATCAAACAAATGCAAAAGTTCATTTACAATGTATATGCTATTGAAGCACAAGATGCTCTAAACAAGTATACTATGTTTTCTCTTTCCCCAGCCACCAACCGCTGTATCCGATTTCCACTAATGAACAATTTGCTCAGTGAGGTGTGACCACGGGGCATTGTGATGGCAGCCACACAGCAGCAGAAACAGCAGCAGACTGATGCAGAGAGAAAGAGAGAGCGGAACAGAGGAGAGAGAGTGGGAGGAAGGGAGGGAGAGAGAGGACTTGAGCCGAACAGTCCTCTACCGGCTCAGATAGACACTCCTGCAGCACCGAGGCGCACTGCTACATGCTTTTCTCTCCATCCTATTGCATAAACACAGGTAAGATCTTGTCTGTTTTCAGCTTCATGCACATTAGTGTATTCAGCTGGCTCATCCTGTTGCTTAGGGAGATTTAGGTGCTGCTATTTAAACGTAACATGTTTGGAAATTGTGTAGATGGGAGTGATTTGTAGAAGATGAGACAGCATATAGCAATGTAGACAGATGGGATAGTGAAATGTTTTTTTCTAACTACCATGGATATCTGTGTATTAACATACAAGAAGACGTGATGTAAATGTACTGACCATAGGGATACACAGACCATTTGTCACCATGTGCTGGTTCTGCAGGATCTACTAGCATCTACTGGCATTGCATTAGTGTGCGGCACAGGACTAAGAGCAGAAAAAGCACAGTCAAAAAGGTACTCCAATCCTGGGATTAGCCAGACGTCTTTGGCTTCTGCTGTCTCCATGGTGAAAGCGGCCGGTGGAATGGGCATGTTTGAGAGTGCGCTTTATTTAGTAAGCAGGTCTGGTGCATCTGAAGCTCTTGAGTAACATAAGACCAATCAAAATAATATTGCCTGCATGATGTTAAACAATGAATGGGTGTAAGAAGGATAGAAGGACAATTGAAAGTCTATATTCAACCGCACGGTGATTAGATTACATTTGTCAACTGAATTCAACAGGTGTTTTTTTTACTTGGAATTGTAAAGAAAAACATGGTATGTGAATATGAACTCCCCATGTAAGAGGACCTTTTCTTTTACAGTTCAAGATAGAATTACAATATAAAATAGGATTACCTTATATATAACAGGCGTGACCTTAGATGCTGTAGTCCTCAAGGAGACCTGTTACAGCATATATCTATAGTGACAGACTTGACAGAGTGGCTTAAACAATTTACTCTTAGTGTAAAACAAGCTATTTAGCACTGTGTAGTAATGTAAGTAATCTTTCCTAACACCTAATAAAGCCCTTCAGATGTCCTGTTTTACACGGAATAAATCCCTACCAGCTTCAATCATCCAATCAGCCTGAGACTGGTCTAGCCGTCACATCCTCCTGCACCATCAAAGTCAGGAAAAGGACACGAGAAAGGGGTCACAAGTTGAATAGTGTTTATGCTAAACTATCTACAAGGCAGTTCCATGTAGTAATAGATTTGATAGATGTACTCGTATATAGTGTTCCAGAGACATGTTTTTCCTTTTTCCTTTTCCTTTTTTCCTGCTTTTCTGCCTGAAATGTTCCACAGTATGATATAAAAAGCTCTTCTTTACATTTCTTCAATTATAGCTGTTTTTATAACTCAAAAACACAAACAAAACAAAATAGACATTCTGACTGTGAATGGGGTCACCTCTCCACAGATCTGACCTGTAACTTGGCCTGGTTTAGTCTCCATGATGATAGAACGGTTTAATACCATACTGTGGAACATTTTAGACAAAGCAATAACATCAAACGCATTTGACGGACCCTGCAACAGAAAAGTTACACAATGCACCTTTAAGTATTGGTTACATTTTGAAAACTGACAGCCCTGGCCCTGTTTCACAATGGTGACATCAGGGGTTCCAAAACATTTCACTGTTCTACCACCCTTGGAAAATATTTGTGGTTTTTAAGTGCTATGTTATTGGAAGCCCAAAACCATGACTACATTTAAGCTCAAGCAATGATTGAACAAGGCCTCAAACCAAAACTTTAGAAGAGGTCTATATTTTACCAGTGTTGTCATTTGTTCCTTAGGCATCGCAGACTTGCTTCAATAAAACCATAAGAAATGCCATAACATTTTAAGTAATGATATTAAGTGACAGCCAGTCTTGCCGTTATATATTGGTGCCTTTTCTGCAGATGGAAAAAACAGTCTTTCCTTCTTGATGCATATCAGGAGGAGCATGTGGACAGACACAGCAACCACATACTCACATGTCCAAGCATGAAAGAACAGCGTGCATTTGAGCCAGTCCTTGTAAACAGGCACACCCACACAGCAGGCTCAGGAGCAGTGGACTTTGCAGGGGGTAAATGACTCCATTATTCAGGACTGTCATTGATACCAGGGCTATACAGGGCTTATGGCAGGTTGATTAAATTGTAATGCCGTACACTATTGCACTGGTTCTCAAACTGTGGTGCAGGTACCTATGATAGTACTTCTGTCAAGGAGCATGTGAGCTTGGACAGATACTGTAGCAATAGGTATATTATTACAGATTGGCATAGTCCAAGTTTAGTCCTGGATGAAGTTCAATGTCCAACTTTGAAAAAGAATATATAGTTTTTGTTTCTTGGTAATGAAAAATTTGTATATTTGTCATGGCAATTAATTCTTCTAAACTATGATATCTTTTGAATTGTTCTCACAATGTAGCCTATATAAGTATAGCCTTATATCATAGTTATATCAGTGGAGACTTTATTGCTTTACCTGCAATGTTCCACAGTATGGCACAAAATTGTTCTATCTAGCATTTATTCAATTACAGGTATTTTTCTTGCGGGCTTACCTCTCCACAGATCTAACATTGCAACATTCCAGGCAAAGCAACTGCATCTCCATGGAGACAAGCGGGTTATACCAGAAAAGTTTGAAAATCATGTGTTTATTTATCTATTTAGGTTTTTTTTTATTTTCAATTATACAAAATAAAACAAGAGAAAAAAAAACAGAAACAAACAAAGAAAGAAAAAAACATAGCAACAAAGAGGAGAAGAGTACCATTACAGACGTTCACTGAAATATCAATCAATGCGTTAACGGTGTTAGTTATCAGTTAAAGTCCGATCTGACATGTTTCACATACTCAGTCCATTTTGTCCATGTTTCATAAAAAGAGTCTTTTTGGGTCTGAAGGGTGAAAGAAGCTTTTCCATCACGTAGATTTCATAGACCATCTCTATCCACTCTTCTATTGATGGGGGGTCCGCCCTCAGCCATTTTCTTGTGAGAGCTTTTTTGTAGTGCTGCCACTAACGACAAATTTTCTAACGATTAATCTCTCGACTAATTTTTCGATTAGTCGACTAATCTAAACGACTAATTAAAAAAAACAAAAACAAGCGGTTCTAACACACACAAGTGTGTGTGTTAGATTTTCCCGGGAGGTTACCTTGTGTGTGCTGTGTGTGCGAGTTGCAAAGGTTATTGCTGTTATGTCTGTTGTGTGTGCTCATTCGACAATGTTGAACAACGATATGCACACACAATTTAACGAGTATGCACGAGCAGCATATTGCAACGGTAATCTCAATACCTCATGCATCGTGGTCGTGCTCCCGTGATAAGCCAAAGAAGTCTTAAAGAGTGTACAAACCACTCTATCACCATCTGTCCGAAAGTATTCCCAGACTTTCGAGGCTTTAGGTCTTGGTCTAGAAGAAGTCGCCACTGTTCTTGGATCCGACTCTGACCCACCGGCCGCTGCCATTTTCATACCGCTCTCAAATGGTCAAATCGGGGGAAGAGGGAAGAGAGAAAGAGAGAGACCAGCCAGCAGAGTGCGCACGGCAAATACTTCCTCAAGTTTGTTTTCTTTGGCGGTGCCATTATTTACCACTGCTGTTAGCCTTTGGTGAAGCCGAGGTTAGCCACCTCGGCGTCAACCCCGGATGTAGCCGCTGTCAGCAGCTCCGGTGTCCGCCTGGGGCGCAGCCGCTGTTAGCCGCGCCGGTGTCCGCCTCGGATGTAGCCGCTGCCTGCCGCACCGGTGTCCGCCTCGGGTGTAGCCGCTGTTAGCCGCACCGGTGTCCGCCTCGGATGTAGCCGTTGCCTGCCGCACCGGTGTCCGCCTCGAGTGTAGTACGACTAGTGGTGTGGAGGGGAAATACCTGATCTCAGGCAAGCAAAAGGTCTCTGGACGAGCCGTTTGAGACCAAAAATAAATAAAGGCGAATATTCGACCAAAAAAATTGTATTCGACTCATTTTCACATTCGATTACGTCGACAGCGTCGAATAATCGCGGCAGCACTACTTTTTTGCTTGCCACAAGTAGGATTGCTAATAATTTTTTGTCATTATTTCTCCAATTTTGAACATTGACATCTCCTAAGTATAAACATTCAAAAGTAAACATCAATTTAGTCCCAAAGACATATGACTCCATCTATTTAGTTTTTTATGTTATTTAAAAAAAACTCCAGTGCAATCCTTATTTCATCATTCTGCTTCAATTTAGGGCTGCAGAAAATGAATTCAAAATACAAAGTGAAGTTCAATGATAGTGGGAGACAGGTGCCAAGATATCTGTTGTGTCTGTGTGAAAGAGTGACTGGATTTATTTATAAAAGAGAGCTTAAATGATATTCAGGAATACTCTGGACAAAGCATAAATATTTACCAATATACTTTTCTTGTTTTGGTTTTTCATTGCCCTATAGCTTCTGCTCCTTGGCCCCTATTCTGCCGCTCCCTTCATGTTGTCAATCCTCAGTCAATTGAGCCTGCAACAGTGGCAGCCAGCCCCCTCTTGTCAGAAGCAGTGAGACAAAACACCGTCAAAATAATAGATCGGACTTGTAAATTCTCCACAGACACTTTTTATAGCTCCTTTGCACTTGCTCTGCTGCCTGTCAGCGCAGACAATACACTCGCTAACAGGCGCGCACACGGAGAGGGATCAATTGTGACGGGAGGTTAAAGGAACAAACCACCAAAAGTAGTCATGCTGAAGTTTAAGATTCAGACTGTGGACTATCAGCTTTAGATATTATGGTGGTGGCAAAATGTAAAAAGTTTCATAGATTAACTTGAATTTTGTGGCATTGATTGTTATCTGATACTGAAAATGTGCATAGTTTTCCTATCCAGCCCCTTATTGCTCTTCAGGATTGGAGGTGACAGTTTTAATCCGCTTTAGTGGAGGGGCCAGTTATCCGTAGCCGCACGACGGACAATCTCTCAATCTCACTTTTATTTATTCATTACTCATTGTATTTTGTGGGAGGATGTTATTACCTAGAGAGAACATTGTACTGCAGGTCATGCAGAGTCCTTTGGCATTGTAGGAACTCAGTCTCTTACTTGTCAGGTAAAATATTCCCCCATTATTGTGTTGTTGTTTGTTTTTCAAAGCAATCTATATAACAATTAATGTACTATTCAAAACCATTTATTTTCATCACATGTGTTGTTTAACATATAGAAATTACAATATATATTATTTGTAAAGTTACAGATGAAAACAACTGACTTTTCTCTCCTGGCGACGCATTTTATGTTGGTAAGAGGAGAGGTAATAGGAGAATGCATATACAACCCACCATGTACAGTATAAATTATTCAACAACCACCAAAAGGTAAACAACTCGCCCACATCACCAGTTCAAATGACTCATTATCAAAACAGGTTTAATGACACACTCTTTATTTGTTATTCTGTAACAGGTGGCATCTCTTTGTCCATTTGAAACAACTGGTAAATGTTCTCTATAACACAGCATTTGTGTGTAGGTGTGTATTCAGTGGTGATCAGTGCGTGTGGGTGAGCTAGCACAACAGGCCACGCAGCGACCTACAGAATCTGATATAGATCGTATCGGGGCATGAGTGGGTTGGGTTGTGTGGGAGCTTTGAAATCGCAGGCATTCGCAGACCAAGTCACCTCAGAGGAAACCGATTTTACACTGTTCGGTCATGCGGCTAAAACTAGAGTCCGTGTGGGAAGTTTGACGTGTGACCCAAGGACTAGTCACTCTTCATTTTTCTATGTATTTGAATATCCAAGCTGGTTCTTATGATTGAGGCAGGGGCATAGTGACGGACACTGGGTGAGGCCTCTGGTCTAATGGCAGCTAACAGCAGTGGTATCATGGTCTGATTACATATAAAACCTGCAACAAAGGGTTGGTCACTGAACTTGCAGTCTTCAGTAGAACAGAGAATATCAGGTATCAGATGTAAATAGGACTGTATTCCAAGTAAACATGTGAAAGGTGCACACCCGCTCTTCTTCATGGAGATGCTCCACAGTTTGGCATTGTATATCTCCATGGAGACAAGCATGCACACCACCAGGCCATGTTATAGCTCAGCTCTGGGGAGAGGCGTTTCAGTTCTCGGTGAAAGTGCATGTTTTTCAGGTTAATTTCTAAAAATACTTGTAATTGGGCAAGTGCAAGATAGATATGTTGAATGTTATACTGTGGAATATTTCATGCAAACAGATGGTGAACCACACCACTAAAGCTACATTGTGCACCTTTAAGCACTGCAGTCACTCACTCGATGCGAATGTGATTCATGCTGACCAGTAGGAGAAGTGGACAAGGGCATATGGCAGCAACTTGATGTACAGCACTCGGTTTAACAGATAATTCTATTTTTTATTGATCTACGGCCCACCACCCATACTGCAGCCATTAAGATGTGATGACGATGAAGAGAAGGGACAAAAAGACACCTTAACATCCGGATCTTTGTATTTTTCTTTCAAAGAGCACTTGTGCACATAGAGTTAAAAGAGCTGGAGAGTCAATAAGAGTGTATAGGGGTGAATACAGCCAGAGTATACAGATTGTTGTTCTCATAGAAAAATTCCTTTGGGGCTCCAGACTTTTCACTGGGGCAACAGGGTAGTGACTTTGGACTTCACAAAAGACTCCGCTTTATTCTCAACACAGGCAACCTGGGACCCCAATTCTTCACTAATCTCCCCCCAAGACCCACTCACATGCATTATTCCTTGTCCAGGGAACACATGGGAGGACATTCTTCACCTAATTGGCTGGTCAGCTTGGGCCTGTTATTCCCTATACAAGTGAACAGTGTGACATAAATACTGACCAGCGCATCTAACAGGATACCACTAATTGCGGGGTGTCCATTGCACTTAAGTTGTTGTTGCGATTTGTGGTTATTTCTGTCCGTCTAACTTTGGCTATTGCTTCCACTGCATAGCTTAGTTTCAGCTTCCTTTATTTTATTATGTTGGATGAAATAAGGTCACAAAATAGGGCCAGACTAAAATTGTAACATGAAAAGAAAGTCAACAGATGGGAAGTCTATTAACTGTCACAGTCTTGAATTCTTGCTGGGACTTTAATTGAAATATGTAATTTTAGTACTGCCTCAGAGCCGCTCCATAACGTGGATACTATGTGTATTTTGTATATGAACTTATTTTACTGTACACTGACTTTTGATTCACTACACGCGTTCATACCACGTTTTATAATCAGTGTTGAATATTTTTGAGCCAGTCATGAGCATCCCATTGCAATAGCTTTCATTTAGCGTTTCTATTTACCAGTTTTAATTACTTATGACAATTGACAGGCATTAATGTGCATTATTGTTATTGCTTTGCCTGCTGTGATCTACAGTAGGGATGCGCCTATCCAGCTTTTTCTGTTCCAATGCAGATACTTTAGTTTTAAGTATCTGCTGATACCCAATATCAGTCGATACTGGCGCAGAGACTGAAAATATGTTTTTTCTTTTAAACACAAATAGTGTATGGTAAAAAATTATCCAAATGTGTTTTGTAACTGTTATAAAGCTACAGAACAACTTTTACGAGGTGTTTTGAGCCAACATTGTTGAGTATATCATCACAAATTTATAGACTGAAGTAGGATATCGACTGAACTGATATCTTGGAACAAATATCTGACTTATTGAAAATGCCATTAAATACGAGTATCGTATTGGTGCATCCCTAATCCACAGTGTGGCATTTAGGTTATGATACCAGGCATAGTGGAAGGTCAGATCTGTGACAAGGTGACCCTACTTACTGTCAAAATGAATGCTTTTCAAAGTATTTTTGAGCAATTAACACAGTAATTAGAAAATACAAAACAGAAAAGTTTTAGCTTTAAATTGTTAAAATGTGTCGCTGCTTATACTTATGTCTTTGTCTTTTAGGTCACTTTAGGAGAAACCGGGCCAAACCCTCTTCGGGGAGCACAGGAAACAACATGTGACCATCTGTGCACAGCTGCTGACAGCATGCATTGCCTCCACCAGACACTGGCTTTCCTTATCTGGTCTGCACTGCTACTCCAGTCTGTAGCTGATGAAGAGGCACCCTGGGGACGCACCAAACCTACCACACCCTCCAAAGAGAAGCCCCCTGAAAGAAAAACGTGGTTTTCTTACATCAAAAACCGATTGGGTCTGTTCGGTGGAGGTTTGGACAGTAATGAGCAGGCACTGACCACAGCTTACAAAGGACTAGCACAAAGCATTGATCAGTTTGAGGAGATCTCGGGTTCGGGGCACGAGGGCATTTCTGAAACTTCTGAATCGCCCACTACTTTGACACAGGGGCCTGCAGCAAGTGAGACACATCCAACAAGAACTTCAAACTCAGCACATAGCAGCACAGCACTGAGCAACAATTATGGTCTTGTCTCAGCCTCCTACTCTCTGCTATCAAGCATCTCCAGTACTGACACCCCACTCACAAGTCCTTCTGCTGAAACTAGTCCAATGCATACCCACACAACATGGGGAATTGTGCGGGCGGGAACAACCAGCAAGGGTGCCACTGATCCACACTTATACAACACACAGACAGATGGAGAGGTTAATATTTTGGAGAAGATGTTGTCAACAATGGCAGACAAAACTACAGTTGAAACCACAATCACCTTGACATGGGCAACTGTTGAGACACCCATGTTCTCACCTGATGGAGCGACCCTGACCAGCACCCATTTAGACACAAAAACTGTAACACAATTTGCTACAACAAAGAGTACAACTACACAAGTGCTCACTACACAAAGCACACAAGGCAAAACAACTACAGGAGGTGTTGGTACCACTGCTTTGGGGATTAATAGTGAACCAACGCTGGAATCCATAACAAGCACAACTGAGAGCCAAGAAGTTAACTTCCCAATAGTAGGAGGTAAGCAAAGTTAAATCAATAGAGTCTGGACTAGTTTAATGGGAGTGATCAATCAACACTGAACCGATTTTGAGTGGTCAATAAAGTAC
The DNA here is from genome assembly GCA_034769755.1 of Odontamblyopus lacepedii. Classification (NCBI taxonomy): domain Eukaryota; kingdom Metazoa; phylum Chordata; class Actinopteri; order Gobiiformes; family Gobiidae; genus Odontamblyopus; species Odontamblyopus lacepedii. The sequence continues at coordinate 31,460,806 of CM068344.1, read as the reverse complement.
ATGAAAAGTCTGATGTTTTACGTGTTTAAAGATATTTGTATAATATATAACCCAATATCACTGACTGTATGTGAGTACCTGTTATTATTTTGCCTGGGTTAGGCTTAGTCAAACAGGTAATGCCACAGGGCCAGGTTTACAGGTCAGATCTGTGGAGAGGCACTCCCACTCACAGTTGCATTTAAGGTATTTTTAACAAGAAAAAACACCTGCAATTGAATAAATTCCATACTCTGAAAAAGAGAAAAGCAAAAACATCTCCTTGGAGACATGCAGATGCTGGACCCTTACCTATACTTCATATTTTATTCAAATTATGGTTAAAATGGTAGTAGCAGTTATGAATACAAAAAAATACCTAATTTTCAATCTAAAATGCTTTGTTTCCGGTGTGTTTGCTTTTTCCCCACATCAAGAATTTGATTAAAAAAAAATTCCTGCCACCCTTTTAATTTTAGAATCTCCATAGTGATACATCTGAATGCAGCAATGTCTTTATAAGAATACAATTGGATTTTGTGGGGTCTGGCTTGGCTCTCCACATCTGGGAAAAGCATACCCCCTATGACATTGAGGCTACACCTTGGTCTCCTTGGCCCATCCCCCAATTCTGCTGTAAACCCCTGTCTGCATGCTAAATGTCTGGAGCCTCCTCACGACTATAGACACATCCATCACATCAGAGGGTGAGAGGCTGTGCTACAGAATGATGAGTCGATTATATTTTGATGGCTGGCTCCATTTGTCTTTGCAAAATAAATCCAGATTGACATGTTTTGCCTCTCAAGCGAATTGACTTCCAACTGAACATATGTAAAATATAATATTGAAAGGAGATGTAGCATTCTGAATTCAATTAAATAAAGAAGAGACACAAATTTCCTATTTAACATATTTCCTGTCCATTGATATTTGGTAGTGGAATAGCTGGATGGGTGCATCCCTATACACAGCTCCTTTGGCAGTGTGGGTTCAAGTCAGGACTCTTGTAATATGCCATAATACCTAAAAAAATGCCTAGAAATTCCTACCTGTTATCACCCAGTTTGCCTTAACAGCTGAAGTAGTGTAGCGTGAGGGGCTGTGTTTGTTTACAACCTCTTTTGTTGTATCTGCCAGTGTATTCAGGTCTAGATCAGTGAAAAAAAATAGGGGCTTGTCCTGGTGACTGTGAGGGGGGTCCAACTATGCCTGTGTATCAGTATTCTAAGAGCAAACTCAGCAAAAACAGAACCGCTCCTTTGGGAACATGTGTACACCAGTTACTCTTCATGGATGCTGAATATGCTGCCTAGCGCCATTTAGGCCCCTCCAACTCTCCCTCCTTTTCTCTTTTCTTGTTCCCTAATGCTTTCACTGTCTTTATGCTCCTGCACCAGCACAAATCTCATGGAGACACAGCTATAAGCACAGGGAATTCTGTAAGGACTGGTCTAAAATGAAAGCTAATGCTGAACATGCTGTCAAAAAGAACGTGGATGTGGAGTCCATTTTGTGTGGTTGGTTATTATGGTATTATATTGAGTAGAGACTGACCAAAAGGTTTTTTTTTTTTTTTTTCATGGCTGATGCCCATACTGATGACTGGGATGAAAGCAGAGAAAGGCCAATAAGCTCTGATAATATTTTTGGGTATGCATAGAGCCAATTTTTGTTATTTTTTCCCAAGTTATATCATTTAAAATACTACAACAAATTGGATAAGAGTTGTGTAGTCACATTGTGTACAAGTCATACAGATTAATATTCTTTAGGAAGCTGGTTGGACCAAGCAAAATACTGGTCTCTGTTGTAGATTCGAGCCTATAGCTGACATGCTAGAGTGCAAATGCTGGCTCAGTATATTGTTCAACCGATAGATTGGTCTGTCTTTAATATGATTAAATTATACAGATTTAATCCTATATATTACATGAAGGTGACATTTGATCATCCCTCTTTTCAAGACAGCAATGAGTGAAGTAACTGATTAGGGGGGTTGCTGTCATGTATGGCATTGCCCTAGAGTAGAGCATTAGTGAAATATGCTAGTGTGTTTTCTTACGGGCTCAGAATCAGAAAAAGGAGGTTACTGTGGTACATTTGGGACAAGACTCAACTGGGACAATGGTATGGTACATTTAAATAGGCTGTGGATTATAGAAAATGTAGGAGTTCAGTGCTAATCAGGTACTATATGGATCAGTGTAATGTGTCTTTTAAAAGGTTTGTTTTTCCAGTACATGGGTTTTCCAATATTGGGTCAGAGCAGGACATTTACAGGCTATTACATGAATACCTGCAAAGATGGATGCTGTGTGTGTGTGCAGAATGGCTAATAGATATCGATGTTCTTACTACTGCTTTAATTAAGGAAGGTGTTTTATGGATAGCAAAGTGAAATGGATTATGGGGACAATTTTGTGAACATAGGGACTTAGAATAACAAATACTTTGGGGTGATTTAATGTAAATGTAAGTAAATTCCAGCATAGATACGATCACTCATGAATATCCAATTCTGTATAGTCCCAGCCAAGCAGTTTACCAAGCACAGTGGGCATTTTACTCAGTAGGTCTATTTATTTCCCAAACCAACCCCAGTTAATGAGGAGCTTCATTAACACTGCACTGGGAAAAATGCAGATGCCTAAAATGGTCTCTGTGCTCCTCACTTAACTCACAGTGAAAGTGGCTGTATAAATAAATAAGGCAGGATTATTGACACATGCGAAGCACTGGAGAGGAGTGGAAAACATTTGGAACAGTTACGTTGAGCCATTCTATTGGTTATTCTGTTGTGTCAATCGAACACATGTCATGTGGATCTAATCAATTTGGTCATAATACATTATTTATTGATGAGATTTGTTAAAGTGGCCATATTACACTATTTTCTGATCTATGTTATAATGTTGTTTCCTCATCCAAAACATACTTGGAGTTGTGTTTTGTTTCATTCACACATGCACTGTAAACCCAAACGTTCAAAATAATTTCATAGATTAAGTTGTGTACACTCAAAGTTTTAGAAATCGTCCTACCAACTTCATTATGTCAAGATGCTGTAACATGTTCTTCTTTTTAAGTAATTTTAAAGTTTTTTTTTGATTAAAGCAAATTTTGTGGGTATAACTGAGCATAATTTAAAAACATAGATTAGGTACAACTTAGTAGAATTAAGCAATTAAAAATTCTGTTATTTCTATTGTTTCAAATAGGGATGATTTAAAAAGAAACTGAATTTATATAGTACATACATACAATACAATTTCATAATGACAGTTGCCTTAACAGAAAACTATGAGTCATATTAACTGCAAGTATTTGTGTTGGGGTAAACTGAGTACTTTTATTTCAGATGTTATCAAAAGGTACAATTAGGAAGTCATCCAACCTTTTAAGTTCAGGAAAATTGTACCTTTTGAGTTCATGGACTTAAAATAATTGAGGTAATCGATTGCCTCAGTTTTTTGAGTTCTGGTAACTTATTTACAGTGTGTTTAACACACAAACCTCGCTTATTCAGGCTGAGTTCTTCTTAAACAGAAAACACTCGTTTCACCCTGTGATGTCATATAGGAAGTGCTCCACTGTGTTTTTAAACTCCATACACCTTCACTAGAATCATTTGGATGAGTTCAGCCCTGAAATGGTCAGTCTCAACTAAAGGTAAAAGGAGCTGTTAACTTGAAAAATACCACTACATGACATTAGTGGAACAGAACACAACACAAAAAAACAACTCCAAGTATGTTTTTGAGAAGGTAACAACATGGTAACATGGTTTAAAGCTCACAAGGGCCATTTTGTGTAATCTAGGATGTAATAATTGGGTCTACACTTGAAATTACTATGCCAATAATTTTATTTGGTAATAAAACTACACCTAATTAGCCTTAATAAATAATAATGAAGAAAAACTGAATTTATAATAAACAAATAGTTCAGGCTTAATAGCTTTTTTAATTAATATTCCCAATCTGACCAGAACTAAAGAAGCCACTTGGATGAGCAACGAAACGTCTTCATTCTAAAACTGTAGTCCAGTTGACAGAATTGAACTTTTTGTTTGCTCTTGTTTCTTAATAAACTGTTTGCTCATTATACAGTGTGTTTGTCCGTGCTTTGTTAAGGCTTTGATGTAGTTATTATAAAGTGTAACCTTTTATTTTATTTCATAATACCGAAATCTTTTCATATGGACTAATACATAGTTGTTATGTCATTAGTCATTTTACTTTGCGGAACATAAACTTTAGAGCAGTTTTATGTATGCCTAATAAGGATGGTAATTTAGCTTCTTGAGATTTTCTTCCTCTCATTATTCCTCCCCCAAGACTCATAACACGCCAAGTTGTATTCGTATTCATCCTTAAGCAATAAAGTCACACTGTGTCTGCCATCCATCGCTTCATAACTCAAAACTCCCCACAGATCTGCTCAAATTATCCTCCCACAGTTTTCCAGGACATTACTCATTTATGTTCCTGTGCCATTTTGTAAACCACACAAAAAATACTATTGGATTTTGTCTTCTTTTACATTTTGGACATTGAAAGAGGTCAGCTTAGACTTAAACTTAAATGATTTGGTCACATTATAATAACAAAGAGTAAAAACTGTAAATGGTAATAATAAATTCTAAATTAGTAAATAGCAAAAAATAGCAAGCGACTGGTGTCAAATATGGCATAATTATAGAAATGTATGTGTACAAGTAAAATAGAAAATAAGTAATAAAAATATCTCTATATACAAGAGGTCTGCTACATATAAGAGCTAGAGATGCCTGTCACTGTAATAAGGTCATCAAGCACACAACTAGAGTGTATGGGAGAATGGTCACTACTACGAATTTGTCTGTTGGACATAACTGGGTTACAATCACTACATGTCTAGAGAGGGTTAAATTTACCCTTGCCAGTTTCTTTACTTACCCCTGTGTGTCCGAGACTTCAGTGAATCTGTACTGCATGCGTATTTGTGCGTGTACTAATTAAACCGCTTGTGTTTGTGCAGAGCTGCCAGATGAAGAGGCTCAGACGGATAACAAACATGGAGAAGGAGAGGAGGAGACTGAGATTCCCACATTTACAAACCAGGACATGGGTACAGGGTTAACAGGCATTATTACGCCAACATCTAATCTTCAAATGTCACTACAAATGAGCACGGGTGAGTAGAAAACAACGTATCAGCACTTAGATGGGACCTATATTAAAGGTCCTGTATTACTCTCTTTAAGCTTTAAATTGTGTTATAATGATGTTACCTCCTCAAAATATACCTGAGTTGTGTTTTGTTTCATTCACACATGTCTGGGTAGTCTTTTATTATTAGTCTGTGTAGATATTCAAAGTCCAGAATGCTCTGTTCCACCTTGTGATGTCATGATGCGGTAGTTTTTAAGTCCAGGGCTGTAATGATCCAAGTGATTCTATTGAAAGTGTATGGAGTTTAAATACACAGTGTAGCACTTCCTGTATTTACATGACATCACAAGGTGGAGCAGAGTGTTTTCAGTATGAGAAAAGAACTGAATGTGCAGAGTTTGTGTGTTAAACATGTGTAAATGAAACAAAACACAACTCCGGGTATGTTTGAGATGAAAACATTATAACATAAATCAGAAAATAGCATAACATAGCATTAAATGAATAAATAAATTATGGTTTTAGTTTAAATACACCAATACCTGAGGAAAAAAGAGCTTCTGAAACCTGTTATAGACAAATGCAATATGTTTGATGGCGGTTTCTCTCTGGCATGTTCAAATCATCCAAATAATAAAATAGAAAAGGGAGTGGCTGACTTATGAGAGAAAAGTCAAATTAAGTTGTTCAAAATGATAATGATCAAATTGAACATTGGAGGGTCATAATGTCAAGGTTACACATCTCAGATAATCTGATTAATACTTGATGAACCATTTTGTTGAACACACACAAGCGCAAGAGAACATAATAGGCTGTAATCCCATCATACAAAATGTCATGAATATATTAGGTCACCGTGGATTCAGTGATTCCCATTGAGATACAATGATGGCAAAATGAAGCACGTGTGGCCCAGTTCTCAGGACCACATGTAACCCAAATTACTTGAGGCTGATTACATGCATTTTGCCTCTAAAAATAAATCTGTCATCTGTATAGTTTGCTAACCAGACCAAGATTTGGTGTCTGGAAAGACTACTAAAAAGGCTGCAAAAATGTGTTGTCGTTAACTAGGGCTAGAAATTTGAAAAAAAAAAAATCAAATTGGGATTTTTCCAACAAATATTGCAATTTTAGATGTATGTTCTAACACGATTCTGTTCAAGTTCACATTTTAAAAACATTGAGAAGTATTGCCAAAAAAATGAAGTGACAAACTAATGTAAGAATCTAATTTCAGATCAGTTGCAGACAAGATTTTTAGTTAGGGAATTATGGCACTTCAAAAAACTGCTATATCCTAATTATGTCCATTCAAATTGCAGTTTTGATTTGATTGCCGCCCTGCTGTTATAGACCCTGTGAGAGTGTTCTGCATGAGGTTAGCAGCTGTAAACAGACCATGCTAACCATCTGTATGCATGAAGCCATGAACTAATATCTCCCTCTGAGTGGTAATCCAAATTGAAATAGATGATGAGAAATGAATATTAATGAGCATGTGGCTGGTATGGTATTGGGCTGTTGCGTCAGATGAATTAAATAGCCCTGGAGATATGACTTAGATTTGGTTTTTAGTGTATACATTTTACTATTGAACTTGGTGTATGTGGGTCTTCAAGTAGGAGCCAGCTTTGTTGTGATTTTTTTCTTATTCCTAAAAAAGAACTACAGTAGTTTGGGAGTGTGTATAACTATGCAGTCAGTGACTGCGATCTCCTTTTAAATTGTCCTGCTTGAAGAACTGCTGAAATCCTGCTGGAAAAAACATCACCAAATGATTTATTCACATATGATTGCTCTTAGGTCATAGATTTGACTTTTCAAGTCTCTCCCCGCTTACATATTTATGTGCTCAAGTACTGTCCCTTGCACGAGGCACATTTTCCTACTGGAATGTGTCAGCTGACTGGGCAGCATACAGTGGAACGTAACGGTTTGATGTGTTTGTGAACAGCAGCCATCTCATACCAAACTGTCTGGCTCCGTCAGCTCTGTCTGTAACCCACTGTTTCTGCCCTCAACAATGGGACAGTCAAATGTTTAAGCTAGTTGTGTTGCTTCTGTGTCTTCAAATGATTTCAGCACACACACTGTAAAGCAAATAGACTACACTTACCAAATCCTATCTTTATCAGTGGGCCCCATATTGAGGACTCCTGCTACTGCATGTTGGTTTTACCTTTTACTCCCACTTCCTACTGAGACTGGAGGAGTCAACTTAAAAAAGGACAAAACTATAAATTGATATCAAGGCTAAGCACAAGATCTACTTTATTTAACACAGTTACAGCAACAGCGCTCAAGTTGCTCTACAGCACAAATGGGTAGTTACAAATAAGAGAAAGTAAAATTAATATAAAAATGGCAAGGCTGAATATCTAAAAATAAAACCGTTCAACTTATAGGCCAGTGATGTTGTGGTTGTAATTAACTCTGATGCTTTAAGATCTCTGCCCTCAAAGTTTAGTATGTTATTAACAGTTAAAGCTGACATACAATAAAAACAGCTGAGTTGTACTTAAAATGCATCTGCAGCACTTGCTTTGGTGTCATTTTTCCTTTAGCTTGACATTTTCACAGCAGCCTGGCAGTTTGAGGCAGAGAGCCCAGGGGTCAAAACAACAAACAAGAAAAATGCTAATTGTTTTTTAAATCATTATCAATGCAAGAATCTGCAAAAACAACTTTAAAACTGCACTTGTGCTGTAATCAAAAGGCTGATCGGACACCTGCAAATTTGCTTACAAAAAAATCAAAGAGAAAATGTGCCCATTACAACATGTTCAGACCATATCTCTAAATTTGGCTAGCCATGAAAACAGTGCTTACTTTTATGCGTTGCTGCAGACTGACCCATGTAGTAAAACATTATAGGATTTGCACACCATGGGAAAACATTTAAGTGTCTAAAAGTCGAAGAGTACTGTCTACGCCACTGACTTTGACTTCTAAAATAACAAACCCACCTATAGGAGTTTCCCTTGTTAATCATGTGCTAAGGGATGTATAAAACAAAAGGGCAATCAGTGACCGGGACAGGGTGGGATAGGAAAGGGCTCAACCAATAAAAATACATTACAAAGAACTTAAAAGAAATCTTCAGCCACATGAATTACTCTTTTAAGTTTTTATGAAGGAAATAAATTTGAGTTTGTAGACAGTGCACATACATGGGGAGGATTCTGTGGCTGCATTGTTTCCTATCCTAAATATACCTGCTTTTACGGAATTGCTCTGTGCATGTTTTATAACAATGATTGCAAATTGTTGAGCGTAACGAAGCTCCGGTTCACTCATTAAACTCTTTGTTCTCTATCCGTTATGTAATGTAAAATTGCGAGTGCCTACAAATGACAAAGATGACATTAACAGGTTTCAGTAAAGCCATTCCTTTGTTCAAATGTAAATCACTGAGAGTGGTGGGCTGTTAAAAGTATTAGTCACAGAGCTAGACCCTCTTCATGTGGTGGAAAGATAGCGGTATTGCAGTTAAACTTGTGTCGTATGGAAAAGAACCGGTTTTAATGGTGTGAAACTGTGGCACAGAAGACTTTTCCAAGCCTTTCATTTGCACACACAAGCATACAATATGAAGTACATGGTCACTCCCTGGTTTCCAAAGCTAAACCACTTTGAAACAGAAATTTCCTCTCCAGCTCTAAAACATGTCCAAGACAATCATAATTAAATTGGATGTGCATGGAAACTCCAGATGGCTTACGTAATTCTAGAAAAACAGGCTTTGTGCTTGTAGAGAGCCTTATTTAATACACACACACACACACACTATGACACAATCCCTGCTGTTACTGTGTCCAGACCACTTGGAAGTCCTTTCCATCTTACAGGCTTTCAAGGATTAACACAACAGGAACACATGTCTAAAAGGAAGGCAATTTATTTTCCTCAGTAATGTTAAAAGTCTTTGTGCCAGTCCCAAGGCTGGATAAACGGCTGAAAGACAAGCAGCAAGCCAAAAAAGGCAAATCAATACTGCAAACTAGGGGGTAGATTATTTGCTATGGCAACTCTAGTCGGAAAACAGAGACATCACTGCATTTCCAGGAATACAAAAATAATGCATGACATGTGGTTACTCAAACAATGTCTTTTTTGAATTGTTTTTTTTCCAGAGAGCCCCCATGCATACACAGACTGGATATTCAGCCCAGTGGAAAGTGATGCTACTTTTCTTCCAGACTGCAACAAGGAATGGACCAGCATCTGCAACGTCTCAGATACCTGGCAGACCGCAACCTCTGCAGATTTTCTACCTACACAAAACAGCTCTACTGCCATGAACAAATCCAACAGCCTGTTTCTGATCCCTGCCTCTCCTCTGTTAGTGCCTCTATATACAGACTGGAACAGTGCTTTGGCAGCCTGGGGTGTAGCTTGGGAGGTACATGTGTATGGGTTGGGTTGTGTTTTTGCTATGTTAACACTAGCCTCAGCTCTCAACCTGCTTTGTTTGCCTCTACGATGCCCATCAGGATGTGGCTACTTCGCTCTGGTTAGCCTCTTCCTGCTTGCTGCTGGATGCACTAGGGCTTTCTCTCTCCTGTATGATGCCTATGGCCACCTGGATCGCCTACCCTCCACGGAGGCCTCCCTGATGTTGTACGAAGCGCCGTTTCCTTGCTTAACAGCAGCATTCGGTCTTGTGTTTCTTCTCCTTTCCATGCGCTCACGAATGCAGCTTTCTTACTCAGCCTTTCAGAGACCCTGCTTCCTGGCCTGCCTGGTTACTCTGCACTTTGTTGCTGCATTTGGTCCTGAAACTCTCTTTAAATTTTACCAACACAAACAAACTCTTTGTCTCTTTTTTACACTGGTTTCACGTGGGGCATTTGTGGCTCTTGCTACTTTTCTTTCATCAGCCTATTTTGTATTCTACATTTATGTTAGAGCTGATTCAAAACACATCTACCACCTGAACAACACGTCTCCCACACCTGCAGAGCGATATAACCGCTGTCCTTTTGCCGAAAGTCGTGATTGGGATCGTGCAGCTGTAACTGTCTGCCTCTCGGCTTTGTTTTCTTTAGCTTGTGCTGGGCTGCAGTTGTATGCCATGCTTAATGCTATGGGTGTGGCAGGGGGGGACCAAGTTTTTCACCCATGGTCATGGTGGACATTTCAGTTCAGCTGTCGACTTTGTGAACTTGGGATGTGTCTTACCTTAGCTTTGGTAGTTGCACAGCCCGTCTACTGTTCAGATCATCTACCGGCTGCTGGGAGCTGCTGGACTGAACTGCTTGCCTCCAAATCTCCAATTCTACCTGGGACATACCAATGGTCTCTGAGCCAGCAAGAAAAACTGGCCATTGTAGATACAGTAGGCCTGGGAGAAACAGAGAGCCTCCCTCTTTACACTCTCATGGATGACAGGTTTGCACATAGCTTGAATGGCCTTGACCTCTTGTACCACAGTAACAGAGCGTTGGCCTACCGCGACATGGAGCTGAATTTGCACAGCTCACTAAAGCTGGAGGATGTAGGAGGAGGGGAACCTTCAGTAGGTTCTTCTTTCACCAGTGACTCCACCACGGACCTGCGTCCACCATCACCCATAAACCTGCGACGCAGTATTGATGAGGCACTGTTTAGTGAAGCCCTGTTCCCCATGAGCATCTTCAGCCCCAGGCCCATTCGCTGCAGTGACCAGTCCATCAGCAACAGGTCTGCACTGACCTGTAATGGCTTCAGTGATCCTCTCACAGCAGATCCTGGCCTCTACCGGACCTCCTCCTGTGTGGAGATAGCCTCTAAACAGCAGTCAACACAAGATAAATCTCAAGAAGAAACTATTATGACTTCTCTGCAGTCTCCATCTTTGACGTGCATGTCCAGTATTTCATCTCCTGAACGGTGGGGGCAGAGTTCATCCTCCTGTTCCCTGTACCGGGCCTCTCTTTGTGGGTCGCCTCTCCTCCTGTCCCCCAGCCCAGACAGACATGCTCAACACTCTCACCCAGAGGGGCTCTGCAGTCACATAGGATCCTCTCCCGATCCGCAGAGGCTCTACCAAACACTGGAAGCAGCCTCACAGGAGAGTTTTGACCAGTCGTCAGAGGCTGACAGATCTGTGCAGGAGGAGTTCATTAGTGTCTGCAAACAGATTGATGCTTTGAGCATCTGCAGTGAGACTATTGATTTATAATGCACAATCTGGTCAAACAAGGGTTACATTGAAGAGTTCAGAAATGAGAATGACTGGGTGCCATATGGACTTAAGATACCTTCAGAATGTATTTACAAGGTAAAACTGGTTTTCAGAATTTGTGGAGCTACTGTAGGCTCATGTTTGATGTGGCAAAAAAGAAAATCCTTAATTTTTATATTTCTTGTCTTTATATGTTTGTAAACTACCAGTCATAATACATGATACTATGAGAGGTTAGTATTTTGTAATTCCAAAATTGCTCTTTTAGGTTCTTTTTTTTTTTTTTTTTGTCAGTACAGTGCTCTTCTGTAGTCAACATAAACAAATTCTGAAAACCATGAATGACATTGAAAGTTGCCAATTAAGTGCCAAGAATCTCAAAAGCCAAATAGTAATTTTTCATGTTTGATAGTAAAAGAAAGAGCAGGAAGCATTTTGTACCAATGTTTAAACATTCCAACAGGACTGAGTGAAAGTGCACTGCTGTACTATTGAACATCTGAATGTGTCAGAGCTCAGCGAATGAGGAGGCGCGTTCATCACTGTATAATTCTACATTCCTTACACGCATTTACTGTGGTGTGGTGTGGTACTGCAGCCCCCTCTGGTGGTCAAAACGTGCTACCTTTCCGGTCAAGTTTTGCTGTTCCTTACGTGGATACATCCACAAGCCAGCCTGAAGTTTTCAAATAAACCCGTTATTTGGAGTTAGTCGCTTTTGTGGAACAGTCCCATAGCCAGACTATGTCTTATTTAAGTTCAAACAGAATTTCACAGAGGTTAATAAAAGCCTGTTTTTTTTTGGCATTTGGACTTCATTATTGTACACTAAAGACATGAACACTTCAAATCAGGACCAAGTAGATTATAGTTAAATTTATTTATTTTTACATGTTGAACGGCAAAAGCATGTTTCTTGTGTTTAGTAATCCTGAAAATGTTGTCCATCTAAAAAGTTATTGTTATTGACTGTCCAAGCCACCAGTGTGTCCAGCACCTGAGGGTGTATTGCAATACACTGAAGCTGAAAACATAGAAATACAATAAAATGTAAACATATCACAAATCACTACATTTGTGCTTTTTAGATGGACTATTGGTGCACAGTGGATACACAAAGAACATGTAACAGATTCCTGAATTCTCTCCTTGGGTGGGCAAACGGAAAATACAACAGGTCAAACAAAGAGCATATCTACATGTTTTACCAAATTGCAACAAGATTTGTGTAAATTGACAGGCCAAGTCATAAGTACACAGGCATTGTGACTAAACTGTAATATTCAAATCTGCCTCAAAATTGACTGACCTAAAGACGAGACAATGAAACTGTAAAAAACAATTACTCTAGATACCTGTTAATAAGTATAAACAATGAGGTGGAAGGGCTTCAAACACTAAATGCCTTTTAAGAAGCTGTAGTGTGTGATCTTTCAATTTAAGTTTGAAGGCATACTTTTTGAAAAGACTATAAAAGAAGTCCTTAATGTCAGTCCTGAAAATATGAAGATAAAAAGCAACTTTTTGTGGCAATTTTGGTTTTGAGTTATAAAAGAGTCTGAAAGTGTATGTACACTTGGCAGTATGTATGCAATAACAATACAGCTGAATATAAATACAGCCAAGGCTTGGCTTTGTGAAAAAAAACATGCATATCAAAAACTCTTCATGCTCAAAGGCCCCAGGAATATACAAGTTCAACAGAAGTTTAGTTTCTAAAAGCATTCAAATAAAGGGTAAAGAAATGGTCTCAAAACATATGCGTCATCCATGTTAATTTTAAATATTACCAATGAGCATTTGCTCCCTTCCTAGTGAACACAAAAATTGTTTGAGATGGGATGTACATTTGGCTCAAAACATTACAAAGAGGAAATGGTGTCAAATATGGCAAAACATTGTGGCTGTGTTGAACCAACTAACTGAATAATACTGTCAAACCCAGTATTTTGTACCTCTGATACATGAAAAGTAGTAAACAATAAGAATAGGAATAAAAGAGATTTATAACAAGTGGCTTAAATCAGAAATAACTTATTTTGCAAAATAACAAAAAAAACAATGGCCACCATAAACAAACACATTTTAGGAGTAGCTTGTGTAAAGGCTTCTACAGAGACACTGATTGTTAACAAGGATTCTATGAAAGGCTCACTGTTGTGGACTACAGAAGGCAAACACAAGAAAGGACACCTTAGACTTAACCACTATACATTCACATTTGCTTCTGTCAATCAAACCGTATGTAATTGGGACTATTGGGATTAGCTGCATACTCAAGACACATGTTAGTTATTGTGAAGACCCTGATTAAACGACTGCAAGTGGAAAAACGACAGAATGATGTTCAAGAGATTAAGGTTCTCACGTCCAGATGATGCCCCCTTCCTCTTAAAGCAGCAAGAGCAGAGAGCGTACTATTGGATAAGAAGTTTGGGAGGCCCAGGCTTGAGTAGTAGATGGTGAGTACAGAACTTTTGGTCACATTTGAACTAGGCAGGTAGCACATTTAGAATTGTACTCCTTCAGTAAAGTCGCTTCTCAAAACTGTTGAAAGGAAAATAAGTTAAATTAAAGAAGGTTATGACAGAGGATTCAGTTAGATCGGGGAAAAAATGATTTCAGTACTTACGAATGTAAACCATGAACTCCACCCTCCATTTGTGCAGACATGGTTCGCTTTTCAAACTTGAGTTCTCCAGAGTACATCATTGACCTAAGAACATTTAAATAAGTCAAAAGATTAAGTGTCACATCAAATGCATATTGAAATGCATAAAACCATACGCTTACCGAAGAACTGAGAGACTTTTGGCCCCAATGTCCTGGCAGCCATGCTGGATACCAGCAATTAGGTAAGGGACAAACTTGTGGATGGATCCCTTGTCCTGAACTGAGCCAGACACACCTTGGGCCACCTTTACTTTATCGCCCTCACTGTGGGGAAAAATATAATAGTTGTTTATTTATGGCAAGAGTAACCACTCGACACTTCACACAAACCTAAAATAGCGTTTTTGGCTGCTTGCATTCTTCTCCATTGCATCCAAAGAGCCCATACCACGGTATTTTTTTAGCCGCACACCATCGGAAAAGAAGTACTCCCCTGGGGCCTCAGTGGTTGCTGCCAGCAACGAACCCATCATCACTTTAAAAAAAGAAAATAAATAAATAAATAAAATTGTTTAGTTTTTACGTGATCACCATATCTTGCCAAAGATGTCAGAGTTGTAGTGACCTTAGTGAACTTCTTACCAGTTGACGCTCCCAGAGACAGTGCCTTAATCACATGTCCTACAGTTTGAATGCCGCCATCAGCAATAACCGGCACACCAAAGCGCCGGGCGTACTCTGCCACCTTGTACACAGATGTTCCCTGGGGCCTCCCGCATGCCATGACTGCAAGACAGGTAAACAAGACTTAAATGTCAAGATAAAGACAACATGCTTACAACAAAAGTTCATTTTAACAAAGCAAAGTTCAGTCTTTTTATACTATCATTGTACAACCCAATGAAAATCGTCAAAGGTGGTTTCCATGGCATCATAAAAGGAGGCCAGACAATAACAATACCATCTTAAGCAGAGGTCTTTGTATATTTGTAGTGTATGGACCTGATATTATAAGCCTCAAAACTACACAGTTACTGATTAAAACACACTTGAAGCATTAATAGCAAATTGGCCACTTGTGCCACTGAAATGTTATTATAGAATAGTAAATAATTCAGAAATAGAAATATTGATTGTGTACAGGGCTCTACAGTGCGCCCATTTCACTCGCATTTGCGAGCAAATATTTTGTCGTGCAAACGAGGAAAATAAAACAGTCGCACCTGTGCGAGTGCTTCTATAGCACAATAAGGAGCTGCGCACAGACGCAACGTGACGAGTTAAACGTTCTACATGTATCAAACATTTGGGGCGCACTCACACTAGGACTTCAGAATCGCGCCCAAGCCTGGATCACCCCTAAAGCGCGACACACCCAGCGCGAGCGCAACCGAACCGTGCCCGGGCACGACACCTCCGACCGCGCACGACCCCAGCATACGAGCTCCGGGTGTACGGCGATATCACTCATACGAACAAACTCCGCTTCAAAACACACCCACGCCCCCTTAAACGAGGAGCGGCACTGCAGCAGGACCCACCCCTGTCCCACCACTTAGTAGACACCCCTGTGCCGCTGGACTTCCCTCTCTAAAGCGAGAGCTTTGTTTCAGTCTTGTCTAGGACTCGAGCGCATTTGGACTCGGTCACGTCACGGACTCGATGTCTGAATACTGAGTTTGATCATATTTCATTACGGCCGCTGCTGTCGCCAATAAACTTGTACCAGTGTGCGGGACCTGTGTGCTGGAGCCTGTGGACACCGCGGCACCGCCAGCGCGCGGCTTGTCCACAGCGCGCACCCTCAGCGTGCGTCACAGGGCAGGTTAAACATCTGCCCTGTGAAAAAAACGAATTTTATGTCAGTGTCCGCACAGAGCAGAGCTACGGCACAGAGCAGGCGATATGTGGGCTGAAGTTTGCCAAAGAAAATGCCAAATTAATCTGTTTGTCACAACTCCAGGAATTTGAAAATACAGGTTTAAAAATTCTACCCACTTTATTCACATCGAAGCAGTTTTGTGTAAAGTGCCAGTGGAAGTTCTCAAGAAGAGGTTCTCAAACTGTGGGTAGTGTTGTGTTTTAGTTTTAGTTTTTCCTCGAGTGATGCAGAAAAGAGGGAGAATGTTCTTGTATGTTCGCTTAGGTCCAAAAAGGGGCGCAGAGTGTTTCAGTGCAGTACAGTCTGTTTGGCTTATTTTAAGTCTAAATGAATATTAATCAGATAACATGGAGATAGACTGATTAAAAACACAGTGATTGTGCAGGAAAAGTACAGTCATAATTCTTTTGTGTTTTTTGTATAAAATTCATTCAAATAAGTTGGTGTGCGCAAGTTCTGCACTGTAATAAACGTTCAAAACTAAAACCTATTTGTGCCCCCATTTGTTTTTCTGTGCTCCTAAAATTTTTGACTTAGGGGCACATGTGCTCCTGAAAAAAAAAGTTAGTGTAGAGCCCTGATTGTGTACCATGTAAAGCTCAGTACCTTCTTGTGTAATGCAGATGGAGCCGCAGCCCATGCCGACTCTCAATGCGTCCACACCAGCATCAATCAGATTCTTGGCCTGAGCTGCTGTAACCACTATGAGCCAAAAAGAGAAATGAAGGTCAAAATGTATAAGGTTCTGCAATTTAGTCATTATAAGTAAGCTTATTAGGAGGCGGGGATTTTAAGGGCATATCCCTATCGTATTAACATGATTATAAAGAATGCATCTATGTGTTAAACTGCATTTAAATTAACTGACTGACTGTTAGTTACTGGTGTATTTAACTGTAGTCATGTAATCTATATTTTATTGTATTGTTGCTCATTTATTTTGATAAACATAATTTCTTTCTAATGGTTGTAATTATAATCTTATAATCAGTGATTGGTATTCTTAATACTTTTCTGGCTTTTCAGAAACACAATTAACAATTTATAACTAAATGGTGTTACTTTTAAAAATTCTTACCATTTCCTCCAACAACTTGCAGTTCTGGATACTTCTGCTTAATATAATTTATTATGTTGATTTGATAGACAGAGTTGCCTTGAGAAGAATCCTTAAAATAAAACAAAAAAATTGTATTTAAGGGAAACCGTACAATCTAGACACAACTGAAAATAATGCCAAGCAGTAGTTGATAAAAAGAGATTGACATTATTTTTTCCCTTTATTATAGTGATATTACTTCAAAAAGCCAGCTTACTAGAACAACAACATCAACTCCAGCTTGCACCAGCAAATCGAGTCTGTATTTGTCGTCTTCTCTCGTGCCGATGGCAGCGCCGCACAGCAGCTGTTTGCGAGAATCTTTAGAGGCAAGGGGGTAGTCCCTGTTCTTTTTCAGATCAGTTCTGGCAATGATAGCCACCAGTTCATCATTGTCATTTACAATGGGAAGCTTGCCTGTTTGAAGAAAGTTTCATACATATCAGAAGTAGAAAAACATACCAATTTAAGATGAGGAGCCAAGATTGTGTTTTTTGATAAAAAAAACCTTTTTTGCTGCGTTGCAATATATCATTGGCCTCTTTGAGGGTGACACCAGCTGGAGCAACCACCAATTCATCCCTCTTAGTCATGGCCTGCAAAATTTGCAACAACTTAAATTAAGCCCATGCACATAATATATGAAAAATATAAGGTTTTATACACACCTCTTCCAAAGGTCTGCTGTGCTCCTTCTCAGTGAGGAAATCGATATCTCTTGAGGTGACAATGCCCATCAGTTTGCTGCCCATCTTACCTGTCTCTGTGACTGGAATGCCAGAAAAACCATGTCGAACTTTGGCCTCAAACACATCCCCAACAGTGTGTTTTGGGCTCATCACAACCGGATCTGTGATGAATCCCTGCTCAAACCGCTGAAAACAAAGGGAGAAAACTTAATTCAGCTTATTATTGACATGTACATACACATTACAAAACTTTAAAACATACCTTTACTTTTCGGACTTCATTAGCTTGAAATTCTGGAGTGCAGTTGTGATGAATGATGCCAATACCACCCATTAACTTTCAAATAAATAGAGAACACTGTAGTTACTTGTCTCCACATATGATGATAAAGTTAGGAGAGACTTAAACACTTACTGCCATAGCAATAGCCATAGCTGACTCAGTAACTGTGTCCATGGGTGAAGAGATAAGAGGGGTTTTTAATGTGATCTTCTTAGTCAGTGCAGATGTAAGATCCTAGAGGGAAAAAAGTAATAAGTGCCTTTTATAGTATACTGTGTTTTACTGTGCATCCACCAGGGGGCAGCCAAATCCTCAAAATTCCAATCCCTTCCAAGTATTTATTTTTATACTTGCTCAACAACTTTCTTTCCTTAAAAATATTGAACACACTGTAACACAAATCTATACTCTGCGATATCCATAGCACTGGTTGAGAAACAAGCACTACAGGTCTACTACTTATAAAATTCTAATTTGTGATACAGCGAGAAAAGGCAAGGGAAATAGTCCACACTGCTACAAATCTTCCTGACTGTTCTCACAACAATTTTCAGTTCATAGAGGGCAGTGACATTCTTGGCACAAGGGAATTCAAAAAATGTTCGAATGGCAAAACCTGGACTTCTTATCTGAGACAGACATAAACTATAGGCTTGGGAACTGCTTTTGTCAAGGGTTCAGTGTGAAAGCCAAGTCCAAAGTGCTAGCCTCACACGTACAATCCACACCCACCTGTTAAATTCAACTTGGAGTTCAGAAAGTACTTAGAGACATCACAACTCCATACCATTTTCAACAACAGTCCTGCTCTGTGTGAGTAAACTGCATAACATTGTATAAAAGACGTGAATTGAAAGCATGGAACAAGAAACATGGTTGTAACGAAGCAAATGAAGTCAAGTTCACATTGGAGACAGTTCACAAAGACTTAGAGTGACGTGCCAAGTTGGGAAGTTACACTGGTATTTAAAAAGAGAAACAGTTAAATTAAGAAGCGTCTGGAGTGATCTGCCTGGAAAAAGGTGCAATGAATCATACACAGACGTAAACATTTGGTTAAGAATGTCGTCAGCGGGTGACCACAGGAAGGCAGAAATGGCTCCAAACCAGGAGAAATGCCAGCCAACCAAATATATAATTTTAAAAATAGTTGGGAAAGACAACAACACCTTATGTTTTTTTTTCCCTGTCATGAATACCTCCTCATGGTTTAGGTTTTACTCACCACTTCATCTGAGGTAAAGTCAATAAAGCCAGGTAAAATCAGGAAGTCACTGAAAAACAAAGTATAGCATCATTAGTAGCCATATAATTTAAATAAACATTAATTGTTACTTAGAAAAGTAAGACATTTAATAATGAGGCACACAGCATTACGGATTGTAATAAAACATTTAGTAATTATATGACAAGAGTGTTTTGTATTGTTTATGGTTTCTCTGATCAAGAGAAATCAAGTGTGGTCTTTGTTAAAAAATGTCTAATATTTCAAATCAATGGAAGGTGAGGAAATTATGTATTTTAAAATATAGTGTATTATACCATCTATATATGATGGTTTCAAAAGAGAATTTGAAAAATTATGGTGACAGACTGAACAACTGGTACACAAGATCTACTTTATATACAAAACTGTTTCTTGCACATGAAATGAACTGTGAAAAAAGAAGTTTAAATCCAGGCTTGAGGCAAGATTACAGCAGAAATTGTGTATATGATTTTTGGTATAATGGACATTCAAACCTTCATTTATATCACATTCAGAGCAGCAAGGCAAATGGTTGAGAAATTATTTTGATTATTTTATTTTGAATTTATTTTCCTGGGCGTTCTCATTTTCCATGTGTACAAAATATTTTTTCAGTTTTCCCAGGACCTGTGGGAACCATGAATATGAAGATGTAATGATTTACTGAAGGAGAACATGTAGGAGTTTCTTTTTATAGGCCAAATGCCCACAGACATCAATACTACAACATAAAAAGTCCAGCATCTGCTAGCATTTAGAAGCAACCACAAACCTCAGCTGAAGCACACAAGCCTACGCCTACTCACACATGCTATTTAAACCAATGTACTGGGTTCTTATGGTCTGCATTTGACTGTCAAATGTAGACAAATGCTTGCAGAGAGATACAAATTCAAACTAAATCCACAACTAAGTCATATTTTAAAAACCTAATTGAATTGCTTATGGGATACATGTTACAGCTGAGTGCCAGGCTTCAAAGAATTGTGGATGAACAGGTTTACCGAGGCAAAATATGCCATTAGATCAGGGAGTGTTAAAATAACACGTGAGAAATTACTACATACAAAGCCACCAACCTGTATCAGTTTAGTCTGACAAACAAGCGGTTTAATTGATACTTGTTTTAGTTTTGTTACATTTTATACTAATTGGCGAAAGGCCAAAAACTCTCAGATTTGAAAATTAACTCCCATCCACAGTAGAGCTGCACAATCATTTGTAAAAATGACATTATTTAGGTCATAATAGAAATTAAGAGTACTTTAAACTATTTATGTTCTGTCAAAAGTTAAGAGAAAGGTGCACAGTACTAACCAGTACAATGTAGAAATAATGGCAAGAAGGCAATGTTATTCTAAAGTGTAACAGTTGCATTTTTCAGATCAGTTAGATGCCAAACTGTGAATCCCAAATTAACTAATCCCAGTCTTCGAGTCACCTGATGTCAATTGAATGATCATGTGCTGAACTCCTACTTCGGTCATGGTGTATTTCATTAAGATGTGGTGAGGATGTTCAACGGCCGTTAAATACACGATGGGTCATGACTAGATGAAGGATCAATTCAAGGTTAAGTTATTGAACATTTCAGTAGTGATTTTGGAAATATGACAAGAAGCTAATAAACCCAACAGTTGACAAATAAGTCTCTTTTAAAATGAGTCACTTTTTGTTATTAAATTAGTACAATCTACAAAATGCATTAGTAGGTCTACAAAATATAATTAGTATAAGCTCAGCTGTAGTAGTTTAAAATCGAAGCGCGTGAGCTTTTATGTAAGAACAAAAAACTAAATCTGAAAATTAGTTCAATTCAGATTAGTTAAATTATACTAAAGGTGCACTATATAACTTTTTGATTGGAGATCCGTCACTTGGTTGTTTCTATGGATATGTCATTGCTCTGCCTGTAATGTTCCACAGTATGACAGTAAACAGCTCTACCTTACATTTATTAAAATACAGGTGATTTTACTGCTCAAAAATACCGAGCGAAACAGGCATTCTGACTCTGAGCGAGGTTGCCTCTCCACAGATCTGATCTATAAGTTGGTCTGGTTTGGTCTGCATGAAGATAGAAATAGCATAGTGTGACACATTTCAGACAAAGCAATAATGTCTCTATGGAAAAACGAATTTGACGGACCCTTCACCAGAAAAGTTCCACAATGCACCTGATCCTGATCAAGTCAAGTTATTCCAAAGATCATCCTTTTTACCATTAGCAATCATGCACAGATTTGTAGCAAAATAGAATATAGCTCCTCTCTATGAATGTAATAAACATTTTAAAAAGGGACAATATTTTGCTTCCATATTACAATGCAATTTTTAACAGACAATCAGCCGTGCATTGTTTCTGCAGACAGCCATTTTACTCACTTGTAAGTCAACCCATCTCCTTTAGAGCATAGCTCTTCAGCCGTATGACCATCGGAGACAACACACTGTTGGTCAGATCTGCTGGTTCAAAATGTGTTCGCCATTATAAAGTACTCGTGTTTAACTGTACTAACCAATTGAGAGTTTGTTTTATAAAGGCTACCTTACAAGTAATTTATTATATTACTTATATTGGAATAAATTATATTGAACAGGAAATCAGTGTATCACGTAAAAGAACTTACTTATAGGTGAGGCCATCTCCAATAGAGAAAAGCTGCTGTGCGGAGAGTCCATCTTCAGGAACATATCCTGTCCCACCACTGATTAAGTAATCGGCCATGCTGTTGAACAATTAAAATAAGTTATTTTATTGTGAGTACAAAGTGTGCAACCCTCCCACTGTCCAAAATGATCAGAGAGCACTTGTCTAATCATCAACTTGCAGGCAGCGCTTGACCTTCTTCTAGCAGACAAACATAGCAACATCAACATCTTCACTGAGACAGAGGCAACGCGCATGCGTGACATAACATCCATAAAAACACTGTCAATATTGAGATAAACAACTGAGGGTGCATGTGCCTTTAGGCTAATGCAGTGTGTATGTGAAAAAACACGAGGATGTAAAAGTAACAAATAAAATTAAATCACGCCGGAAAAAAAAAAAACCCAGCAGTTACGTCAGAGCGTAAAGACGTGGCCGAGTGACCCATTAACACGAGCGCTGATTTTGTTATATTTATTTAAATTATGTATAATACCAATACCACAGTAAATAAAATAATTTTATATTTTTAGTGCGTGTTATAGTATGGTTACTAGCCGAATGACCTACATTTTCTGTTCTGTATGTTAGCATCTCGCGTCCAACATCTGTCAGATCATGGCATGAGAGAAGTCACATCTTTTTATGTTTATATGTCGTAGATACGTCTTCAAAAGCGTGTAAAACAGTAGGATCTCTTGGATCAATCAATCCTAGAACACTGCATTGCACGCTGTATTCACGTGCTGTTGTGCATAATCTGATTATAAATATATATGGAAACGTGTTTAAATTACTAATCTCACGTATTAAAACTGTAATACACTTGTGATCTAGCTAATAGTTGTTTTTGGTTTCACTCGTACACAGACATCCCCTGTAGCAGCAGGATTAAAATAAGAGGGAACCTGATTTCCTGCGTTTACATCGATAACATGTGCAAATGCGTTAGCATTTAGCATTAGCGCACCGCTGCAAGAACTTGACACAAAAGGCTGTGCATCCCCAAAGACACACTTTCTTAAGGAATAATGCAGGTGAGAGTTTTAAACCGTATATTGTCGTTTATTTTCTAAACCAATGCAAAGTCACCATACGCATTTCCCATATTATAACAGTAGCTAGCTACATTTGAGAGTTGATGCCCACGTTGACTAGACATGTTCATCTTCCTTGAATAAAGAAGGGAAAATTAAATCAAACTACATACGTGACATCTTAAAATTACCTCAAAAAACGTACAAGGGGTGAACCTGATCGTTCGTGGATCCAACTTGTAAAAAGTACTGTTCGCCAGTCTTGAATGAGAGGATTTTTGCCGAGTGCTGTGCGCTCGGTGTGTTATGTACGAGCAGCAGCCGCGTCACATCCCCTCCACAAGACACAAGAGGCGGGTTTATCACGCTTTAACCTTCCACATCCAGTGTAATTAACTTGATTAGAGAAACTAGAAAAGAGTGATCTGTGGGTCGGCTCTAAAATCTACGGACAACCAACTCTGAGTGCCTTTAGTGCCGGTAAAAATTTGCACATATATGCCATATGTGGCCTTGTCAAGCAATTGTTGGCAAAGTTGGTCAGCACTTCACAAAATCCAAATGGCCAAATTCCCCAATCTGTGGATTTGTCCCGTTAAGCGCTATATAAAAAACACTTACACTTAAACACTTGCTTACTTATGTGGGTCTATTTTCTGTGACAGAACCACTATAGGCTATGGGGTGGACATTTTACATTAGGACTAAATTTGTGAAATAAATCTCAGCAGTCACTGATCACTTTGGTTCTTTGGTACTTTTCATGCTGACTGGAGTATTGCTATCCCATGTCATGCCAGAGTATGTTTTTCAGGACTATCTAATTTAATGGGGGCCAGTTCAGGTATGGGCCAGTAGTTTCTGATGATGTAGCCCACAAACTAGAGCAAGTATGTGCTGATTCTGCTCCTCTCTTCTGCTCCAATGATGCAGCAACATTTCATGCCTAAAAGTTAACAACTAGAATTTAATATAGAGTTTAACTCTACCTGGAATTTGCAGCTTCATTGAATGCAAAGCAGAACGTGGTCCATTTGCTAAGTTATCTGAGTGGACATGAAATCTGATCCCATACAAAATCACTAATTTACATTTGCCCTTAGTTACAGATTGGAAGTTACTCCAAATGATTAAAGCCTCCATATAATGAACAGGGTATCAAAAAATATATAATTAATTCCAATTTAAAACATTACCTCTCTGGGCCTAACCCAGCCTGGTAACGGTTGGCACTGTATCGACGCGCAGCACTTTCATGTCCATGCCCATGTAGAGTTTGCCGAACAAAATGCTCTCCGTCAATAGACAGCATATGGCGAGGTTGAGTGTCACCTACAATTTTTGTGTAGTCTATATGTGTGCTGGCTCTTCCTCCATTTGTCCCAAACTGCTCATATCCGTGTTCTTCCATCACCAGGATTTCAGTTCCAAGAACCTCAGTGCTTTCTTGATTCCTGTTGTGTCAATTCCCACTTGTTTTCCAAACAAATTTGAGAAAATAACCTTCAATGGACCAATAGGTTTGATTTAAATGGCAGCCTAGTCCAAAAAAACATAATACACACAAGCCACACTATTTTCAAGGTCCTTGCTGATCCAGTCAACTTCACCAGATATACATGGGTGTTGCCACAGACAAGAAAAACAGTAAAAGTGTGCCAGCCTCACTCTTCTGTCTGTACTCAGGATGCACCTGCCTTTGAAAAGGCACAAGCCACCTCTAGGCGTGTCATCAGAGGGCGTCACCTAGGAGATTCTCCCACTGAGAGGGTGTTGTCGTGGAAATGAGTCCAACGACAGAACATGTCAGTGCTGAGAGGCCGTAGAGTCCATGTTTTCAAATGGGGGAGGTCCAGAGAGTAATAGCAATGGGAAAGAGCATTGCACTTATGTTAGATAAAGCAATCATTGCCCCAAGCATTTCTCTGCAAGTTGAATGACATGAGTGCTCCATAAAGCTTTGTCTATGGGTTAATCCAGCTTTCTACCATGCTGCACTTTCAAAGAGGATTTCAGATTTGAGTGAATGAGTTTAAGGCTGTGAACAGGACAGCCACTACAATCTGTGGGCACCATTCACAGAGAAAACTAGTTTTTTCTATGTAATCATCAGTAGACTTGCCTGCACAAAAACATGCATGTACTTTGGCACAAATGAGGGGTGGAAACTGTTGTATAAATAAGGTATTTCATGTTTTGATCAGATGTTTGTGCAGGATTGCATTACTACCCCACATGTCATAAGTCTTCTGTTGTCAAGGATCACCTCACCTCAACTGTTTGTGACAGTTGGGGAGACGTTAAGATGGAAAATCCTCTTAGAATGGCTCCACCAGTAAATTACCCACACACACCTCATCTCAAACACATGCTAAAAGGAATTCACCACAAATGACAGTGAAACAGAAAAAATTGTTTGAAACTCTAACTTTCATTTATTTGTATATATGAAATGTTGAGTTACAGTCTCTAACATTATCATAATACTTGTTTGTGCTTAAGAATTCCTTGGTGAGTAACATAAAGAACTGTTGAGGTACCCCCCATGATGAACTATGTAATGTTTGAAATTGAAGCCTTGACGTCTTGTCACACGCAGTGAGATCGCACTCACATGCCATGCACGCTCCTCTCTCCCATTCACTTACTTACTATAATGAACATCATGTGCACAGCCGGGGCACTACATGACTGGCTGAGACAAATCAGAGTCATAAGATCTCAGTGTGTGTAAGCTTTCTTTATATACAATCTTGATTTGATGATTGCAGCATAGAATATTTTAGCCTTTTCAAAGTGTTGTTGACTATGTATCTAAAACCTTCCTAGCTAAGTATTGACTGTAATCCAACTGAAGTCTTAACTTTACTATACAAATTGACTTTCAGATCAACGTGTAAGCAAATATCTGAGCATTTTTTGGTATTTAAACACATTTTAGAATAATAAAATACAATCAAAAAACTGTCTAGAAAACAGACACACATTTTCTTTACGCAAAATTTACTCTTGTGATGTTTTTGATGAGGAAACAATATTATAACTTAGATCAGAAAATAGCTTGATATGGGGCCTTTCAAGATTTCAGAATCCAGTACTGTAATATTCACAAGTTTGTTTTGTCAATTCCTTTATTATATCTATGTCACCTCTGCAGACTAGTTTGATTGATGCAAAACTGTGAAATGCTGCCATCTACTGATCAAGCAGTTGTGGACTTTTGCGATTCATGTGAATGTTGTCTGTTCTGCCATCTGATGTAGTCCACGTATTCCATAAAGAGGAAGTGATTTTCTTAGTATGGCTACATAGGCCTACAAAAAGTAAATTATTTTGACTGGCCAGCCGAGTGTGAATGTACTGTAGGCTACATATATATATATATATATAGAGAGAGAGAGAGAGAGAGAGAGAGGAGAGAGAGAGAGAGGAGAGAGAGGAGAGAAAGAGAGAGGAGAGAGAGAGAGACAGGAGAGAGAGGGAGAGAGAGAGAAGAGAGAGAGAGAGAGAGGAGAGAGAGAGAGGAGAGAAAGAGAGAGGAGAGAGGAGAGAAAGAGAGAGGAGAGAGAGAGAGAGAGGAGAGAGAGAGAGGAGAGAGAGAGGAGAGAGAGAGAGACAGGAGAGAGAGGGAGAGAGAGAGAAGAGAGAGAGGAGAGAGAGAGGAGAGAGAGAGAGAGAGGAGAGAGAGAGAGAGAGAGAGGAGAGAGAGAGAGAGGAGAGAGGGAGTTTTGTGGATGAACCACGGTCTGTGGGAAGAACCGTGGAAATGACCTCAACCAGCACGTGACTGTGACGTGTTCCCCAGCCTGCCCATAAGCGCCTACCGCAAAGGCACAAACACACTGAAGAAACGTAAAAGGTACATTTCGAGGGAAATGTCAACTTTCGGCATTCACTGCTAATGTGAAATCAAACTGAAAGTTAGCATTTTGACCAAAATCTGCGGCTCCTGAGTTCTGTGTTTGAGACTTCTCTTGAAACAGTCGGACGACACCATAGCAGCGTGGTGTGTGGTACGTGTGCCAGTTATTGATGCCATAGTTTTGTTTCGGTCACTCGAGTAACGGCAGCGTTGTAAAGTAGCAAAAGGAAGAAACCGCATGGTTTTCTACCTTTCTGCGTAGCATCGCCATCCCGTCGGCATGTCCTCTGCTAAGATCACTGTCTCTATGAGAGCTAGTGTAAGATGTGGTATGAGACATTAATTGTGTTTTCACAGTGTGGCCGAAATAATCTGATCTATTGTGCAGTGTGCTTTATATGCTTGACAAAGCAACATGCTGTAGTGTAGGGGAGACCGGGGCATGTAGTCATACTGAGTAAGTTGTCACACTGCATTTTTTTCCAAAAACAAAAGTGACAAATCACAAAAGTGAAATAGCAGATTTGGATTTTCTTGGGCCTGCACTCCTCTCCTGAATTTGAACTCAGTTCATCTTTGTTTGCCTGACATATCTCCAGATTTTCTTCTGTTAACATCCAATATTTTGTTATAACTTTACAAAAATGTGAAAGAATGTAGCAAATACATATGTGACTATTTAAAACAAGTATAACTTTCTTTTTAATGATCAATGAAACTGAACAATAATCTCATTGTATTCATTTCAGAATTAATGCTTGCTTCAGCTAAGGTGCAAAATGTTCTGTTTAGTAACTTTAAATTATACAAATTACAGCTGCAGCCTTGACAATGAAGGTGCTCTGTTTCTAAGGCATAAACTGTAGAAATTCCGAGAACTTTCCAGGGTAACCCCTGAACTCTCAGACTCACTCAGACCATCAGAAACCTTGGTTAGATTCTGTAGACTCTGACATTTTGCCTGTTTGTCACCCTGATGCCTTGAATTCATGCTGTAACATCAAAGTAGTGTAAGGACGATCTCTGTGCCTCTGCACTGTTTTTTTTTTCATTTTTGCTAAGATTTAACAGAAGCCAGCAGTAAAACTTCGTGGAGGATGCGGGCATCCTTTTTCTTTTTTGAAGGCAGACAACATTAAACTGACTCTTTTCCTTTTTGGCATCTAAAGCAAGAAACTAACAAATCTTTTCTTTTTCCAATGTTTTCACTAAAAGGGGTTGGGTGACAGCCTGCCGTGACCCTATTGAGAGTCTTCATATTGACTGATGTACTTACAAAGTTGCGTACGACCCATATAAAAAGGTAAGCAGAAACCTCTTGTATAAAATACGGAATTCTGCGTATTGGCTATTTTTATTTTTTCTAAATTTAACTTTGTGAGTGCTCCAGATTGTATGTCCCCTTTAAGAAGCAGCCAGGAGTGTGTGACATATTTTTGCTGTATTATATGCTTAAAGTTGTAGTATGTTAAAAAGTTGAAGTCGTGATAAAGCGCTAAAGAGAAATAGGCCTAAGAGATAAAGGTACTAGGGTAACAAGTTTACAGAGAATAAATACTGAGGCTAAGTAAAGGGCTAAGTTTTAACCCCACGGTGTGTGCGTTTGAGATGTTAACTCTTAAATGCACATCAAGTGTGAAGTATCCTTAAAAGTAATCTTACTCTAGGTAACAAGTATTTATAGACTAAATACTGAAGACCACTAAGTAAAAACGAAGTTTTAAACCCACAGTGTTTGTTTTATTTCTTAGCAAATAAGACAGTCCATCTTTAAACACATTGTGCATGAAGTATTCTTGAGAAATAACTTTGTTTAGCTTATTAAAGTTGAATATTTCTGATCGCTATAATAAAGATTTTGCCATTTCATTGAATCAGAAATTTTGGAATAATACAAATTGTGCTTTTGGCAGTTCTGCTATTCGGCATTTTTGCATTGTTTCAGTAATTTTAACGTTTTGATATATTAGTCATTTTTGCATTATTTTAATTTGCTTTCTGCTGTATTGCTCATTTAATATTCAAATTGCGATTTTGACATTATTATTGATTTAGATTTTCAATTTTTCCATTTAAATATATTAGCCATTTTTGCATTATTTTTCTTATTCATTATTTTGTGTTTTTAAGTTTTTTTTTAAAGTAGCCACCTTTACATTATTTTTCATTTGCTTTTTGACATTCTGCTATATTGCTCATTTATTATTGCACTTGAGATTTTGACATTATTGATTTGTTTTTATCATTAAAATTTATTAGCCATTTTGCATTATTTTTTCATTATTTTGTACTTTTAAGCATGGATATAGTAGCTATTTTTGCATTATTTTTAAGTAGCTTTTTTCCTTTTAATTGCACTTTTGACATTCTACTGCATTAGTAATTTTTATGAGTTTGATATGTCATTTTTGAAGATTTCCAATTGTGATTTTATTGAGCTAGATATTTTTGAAAAATCTTAAATGATTTTGATTGGATTTAATATCTCTGAATAATATCAAGATGCTGAAATTTTATTAAAAGAAATATTTCTGAATAGCTTTAACACTTAACTTGAAATTGCCTTACCATAAGCATTTCTAGATCAATAGAGAATCGAGAACCATTATTATTATTAGTAGTAGTAAATTGCTGAAATAAACTGAACTAAAATGTTGTCAGTTTGTAAAATTTTCTGAACTCTCTGATCATTTGTGTGGCAAAATCTATGAAGACGAACCTGATCCAAAACAAGCTAATGCTAAAATCGCTCTCACAAAATCTCTTTTAAAAAAATATTGTGAAAAGTGTTTCATACACCCTGGTCTGGACGCTCTTGCTCCCACAAAAGCACAATGGCAGAAAATCATGGATTATCATCAAGATAAGAAGCTAAGAAGCTGCATGATGTCAAATTCATTTTGGCCACGAAGATGTACAAGTGGGCAAAACAATTACAGACCCAAAGATGTGAACAGCGTCTGGTGTCCATCCTTGTCATGAGACCGAACACTCTAAGGTCCACATCTGGAAAAGAAGAATCAGATAAGATAAACAAAGCACATTTTGGAGTATATCCCACCCTCAAGACACTCATGACTGGGGGTAAGAACCAAGACACCAGAGGTAGAGGTCACCGATATTCAACAAGATATAATCCAAGTTGTCATAGCAACAATGACAGTGATGAAGATGAAGATAATTGTGTGGCTCGAAGCAGCTCATGTCATAGATGCTCACACGGCCAATCCCAGCAACCAGATTGTTGATCCTCCAAAAGAAGCGCAACCAAGCAACAGAGTAAAATGGAGGGAAAACTGAAAAACCTTCTAACGTCTGACGGCGAAGATCATGACATACCACCAGCGGATACCACATGGGCATGGGCACCTCAATCGAATGCGGATACTACTCGCTCACATCCACAGCATGAACCACTCCTACTGTCTCCTCAGCTGAACCAGACCAAACCATTCCTCACGCTCCAAGCAGTCCTCCATATCATGTTAATAACAGTACTCCAAGTGCATTACCCTATTCTGCACCATGTCCACAATCTGCTCCCATCATACCCACTTCACAAGCTACACCTGTGATGACACACCATGTGACAGGGGGATCTCTGTCTCTCATCCTTGCTGGTCAAACGCCTACAGACAAGAAGTTGGAACAAGTACAGCAGCAAGTGCATGCCTTAACCAACATTATGGAACCACACGTGCATAAATATGAGGGAAACAAACTGATGGCCAAAGAAGCAATGAGAATCACTGGAAATCACAACAAAAGTGAACAAATAGCGACAGATACTGAAAGCACTGACATTGAAGATTTTCAGCGATTTACACTGACAACCACTCATCCTCAGACTGACCAGCTGACGACAGAGCAACTCCAAGAACTCCAGGAAGTTGTCAGGAGCCGACAGTGACGACCAACTAAATTACTGAAACAAAGATCACTGGGAAACACTGAATACATCGCTGGATCCTTCACTGGGAGTGTTGACAACAACAATTATGATGGACCACAGTGGTGAACTGGACAGAATTACTGAAGAACAGCATTGCATTCACCCTTAAGAAGCTGTGTCAAAGGATTACCCTTTGATGACATGCTCACTGCAACCATAACGTTACCAAATGGTTGGCAAATAAAGAAGATATGCAACAGCAGAAGCAAAGCATGGAAGTGGCTGCCCTAAAACTACAACTGCAAAAGTTGCAGGCTGAAGTCTAAGACAAGAAGAAAGCAGACAAGCCCACGAAGATCATGGCAGTCAAAGTCAACAAAACCCATCAGATGAAGGAAACTTTAGCCACACCCCAGAGAAGTGCAAATGGTGGTTTGGGGCAAAACAAAACATGGCCTAAATCGATTAATTATATTCACATATGAATAAGGAGATTTTTCTAGTCACACTGTTGTCAAATTGACTCTGTGTGAATTCTAAAACACAGTTTGGTCAGGATGGCTCTTTCGTCAGAGCGACCAAAGATTTTGGACTTTAGCCCCCATCACATTGTTCCTTCATTACTTGAATACATTTTTTGTGTAAACAATTATTGTGTATTTCTAAGATAGAAAATACAATCCTCATAAAAATATTACTTAAATTAATTTGAGTTTTTAAAATTATTGATAAAGAGTGTGACAACTTACCAAAGCGGGTGAGAACTTACCCCATGATGGGGCATGTTTCACACCTGTCCAACCATGTATTTGAATTCTTATAACTCTGGCTGTGTATGAGACACAGAGATAGAATAAAAAGACAAAAAATAGCTGAGATGTTGCTATTTCATTTGATATACATGCCACATTTCTGTTGTTTGGTTTCTGAGACAGAGATATGAATAAAAAAAAGTGTGACACCATGCCCCAGTGTCCTACTTTTTAATGATGTGTGGTGGTTGTCTTATGTCTTATGTTAAGTGTCTTGCCTAAGGACACAATGATAGAATGACCCTTGGGGGATAGTAGATGAGTGTTGTAACTGCTGAGCCACTTTACATCCTATGTAACAGACTATATTGTGGCCAAATCTTATTTCTCTTTCCTTGCTTCCTTCTTGATTCCCCATCTCAGTTCTGCAGGAAATGGGAATGAGGAAGTCCCACCCACAGAGGAGAGAGGATATAAACTCACTCGGACCATTAAAGTTTGATTATTTTATCAAAATTTAGTGGTGGCTTTGACAAGCTGGTATGGCTTGTCAAAGCCTGATCCCGTCAGATCTCAGAAGCTAAGCAGGGCTGGGCCTGATTAGTACTTGGATGACTTCTGGGAATTCCACAGGGGGGTGCCAGTCACAAAAAACATCCCCCACATTGCCTAGTATGAAAGTGAAGTGTGCGTGAGTGTTGGTGGTGGTCGGAGGGGCCGATGGAGCAGATTGGCAGCCTCGCTTCTGTCAGTCTGCCCCAGGGCAGCTGTGGCTACAATAGTAGCACCACCACCGGGTCTGGAGTGAATGAATAATGCTCTGTAAAGCGTCTTTGAGTGTCCAGAAAAGCGCTATATAAAACTGATGCATTATTATTATTATCTGATGTGTGCTTCCTGAAGCCACTTAAGATGACATATTTGATTGACGGCTAAAAAAAATGGAAGTCTGAGAAGCGGAATCGAGGAGAAGGAAGCAAGGAAAGAGAACTGAGGCATGGCCTTTCTTTTTTCTTTTTTTTTTCCTCAGAGGAGCCATGCTGGTGGGTGTATTGATGCTATACTTGATTGGCACAGCTCTGATGATCCTGGCCGTCTTTTACGAGATTGTGGACTCCGTGGGTGGACTAATGTTCACCCAGAATCAGTTCTACTTTCCGGAGTTACATCATGAGGAATGGGAACAGCGCAGAGATGCAAACACAACCATGCGCACTATGCCACAGACATGTTGTGACAAGACCATAAAATGATGACGTGAAATCACTGCAGCTCACATGATTTACTGCAGTAGTCTGTTCGGCTACTCATCTTCATGTCAGCTTTGTGAACATGAATACTTCCAACTACTTGACAGCTTCATGACTTGCACTAAATTTGTGGAAACTTACTACATTGTTTATATTTACTGGATCAATAAAATGTGAAAATGGAAAGAGCTTTCATTACTAGGATTGGTCTTTCATGATTACAGTTACATAAAAGACAGGTCTGAGGACAGTGCAGTTTCTTTTTCACAGCGGCATATGAGTACTGTACAAACGTGTTTCTTCCACCAGAATGACGCACAGCACATCTATAGTCATAGGCATAAAAACATGATGTACAGTCATGTGAAAAAGTTTGGACACCCCTGATCATTTTCAAGATTTTCCTTTATAAATCATTGGTTGTTCGGATCAGCAATTTCAGATAAATATATCATATAGCAGACAAACATAGTGATATTTGAGAAGTGAAATGAAGTTTACAGGATTTACAGAAAGTGTGCAATAATTACTTAAACAAAAGTAGGCATGTGCATAAATTTGGGCACCCTTGTTTTATTGATTTTAATACCTTTAGCACTAATTATTGGAACACAAAATATGTTTGGTAAGCTCATTGACCCTTGGCCTACATACACAGGTGAAGCCGATCATGAGAAAGGGTATTTAAGGGGCCAGGCGCAAGTTGTTCTCCTCTTTGCATCTTCTCTGAAGAGTGGCAACATGGGAGCCTCAAAACAACTATCAAATGACCTGAAAACAAAGATTGTTCAACATCATGGTTTAGGGGAAGGATACAAAAAGCTCAGAAATGTCAGCTGTCAGTTTCCACTGTGAGGAACATAGTGAGGAAATGGAAGACCACAGGCACAGTTCTAGTTAAGGCCCGGAGTGGCAGGCCAAGAAAAACCTCCTAAGCAGAGACAAAGGCTGGTGAAAACAGTCAAACTCAACCCACAGACCAGCTCCACAGACGTACAACATGATCTTGCTGCAGATGGTGTCACGGTGCATCGATGAACTATTCAGTGCACTTTGCACAAGGAGATGCTGTATGGGAGAGTAATGCGACTGAAGCCTTTTCTGCACACATGCCACAAACGGAGTCGCCTGAGGTCTGCTAAAGCACATTTGGACAAGCCAGCTTTATTTTGGAATAAGGTGCTGTGGACTGATGAAACTAAGATTGAGTTATTTGGACATAACAAAGGGTGGTGTGCATGGCGAAAGAAGAGCACTGCATTCCAAGACAAACACTTGTTACCCACAGTAAAATTTGGTGGTGGTTCCATCAGGCTGTGGGCCTGTGTGGCCAGTGCAGGGACTGGAAATCTTGTTAAAGTTGAAGGTCGCATGGATTCCAGTCAGTATCAGCAGATTCTTGCGAACAATGTTCAAGAATCAGTGACAAAGTTGAAGTTGCGCCAGGGCTGGAGACTTCAACAAGACAACAACCCTAAACACTGCTCAAATTCTGCTAAGGCAGTTCATGCAGAGGAACAAGTACAATGTTCTGGAATGGCCATCTCAGTCCCCAGACCTGAATATTACTGAAAATCTGTGGTGCGATTTAAAGCGGGCTGTCCATGCTCAGGCACCATCAAACTTGACTGAACTGGAGATGTTTTGTAAAGAAGAATGGTCAAAAATACCTTCAACCAGAATCCAGACCCTCATTGGAAGCTATAGGAAGCGTTTAGAGGCTGTTATTTCTGCAAAAAGAGGATCTACTAAATATTGATGTAATTTTTCTGTTGGGGTGCCCAAATTTATGCACATGCCTACTTTTGTTTAAGTAATTATCGCACACTTTCTGTAAATCCTGTAAACTTCATTTCACTTCTCAAATATCACTGTGCTTGTCTGCTATATGATATATTTAACTGAAATTGCTGATCCGTGCCCAAACTTTTTCACACGACTGTACATAGCATGTTCAAATGTTATGTTTACAAGGCAACAACTGTTACTGGACCAACGTCAGAGTCATTTTAGCCTTGTTTATCTATTTTTCTGCCATAGGTTAGTTTTTGCCCTTAAAGGAATTTAAAGGAAGTTAAAGGAACTTTAGAAACGAAATGAACTTCTCCAGAAGGAGAATTACTCATGCTGACTCAGTGCCACTGACTCTGGTTTAACCATTTCAGGCATTCCTTAAAATACATTTTTTACGAGATCTGTCACATAGGCTATGGAAAGGACAAAATCATGAAACATGGAAAAGAAAAAAAATGTAAACCTTCCGTTTTGATATTGAACAGATTCATGTTTTCCTGTAGTCACTAAATTTCAATTAATCATAGAACATGTATGTACCTGAACTAAATAATATTCTGTAATAAAAATCTGTTTTGATAGTATTCCAATCAGTGGTGGCTGACGGTATATTTTGTGGGGTGGCACCTAGGCAAAAAAAAAAAAAAAATATATATATATATGTATGTGTATATATATACACTCAACAAAAATATAAACGCAACACTTTTGTTTTTGCTCCCATTTGTCATGAGATGGACTCAAAGATCTAAAATTCATTCCAGATACACAATATTACCATTTCTCTCAAACATTGTTCACAAATCTGTCTAAATGTGTGATAGTGAGCACTTTTGCTTTGCTGAGATAATCCATCCCACCTCACAGGTGTGCCACATCAAGATGCTCATCAGACACCATGATTAGTTCATAGGTGTACCTTAGACTGTCCACAATAAAAGGCCACCCTGAAATGTGCAGTTGTTGCTTTATTGGGGGTCTGGGGACTCAGAACCAGTCAGTATCTGGTGTGACCACCATTTGCCTCATGCAGTGCAACACATCTTCTTCGCATAGAGTTTATCAGATTGTCAATTGTGGCCTGTGGAATGTTGGTCCACTCCTCTTCAATGGCTGTGCGAAGTTGCTGGATATTAGTGGGAACTGGTACGCGCTGTCGTATACGCCGGTCAAGCACATCCCAAACATGCTCAATGGGTGACATGTCCGGTGAGTATGCTGGCCATGCAAGAACTGGGACATTTTCAGCTTCCAAGAATTGTGTACAGATCCTTGCAACATGGGGCCGTGCATTATTTTGCTGAAACATGAGGTGATGTTCATGGATGTATGGCACAACAATGGGCCTCAGGATCTCATCACGGGATCTCTGTGCATTCAAAATGCCATCAATAAAATGCACCCGTGTTCTTCGTCCATAACAGATGCCTGCCCATACCATAACCCCACCACCACCATGGGCTACTCGATCCACAACGTTGACATCAGCAAAGCGCTCACCCACACGACGCCACACACGCTGTCTGCCATCTGCCCTGAACAATGTAAACCGAGATTCATCCGTGAAGAGAACACCTCTCCAACGTGCCAGACGCCATCGAATGTGGGCATTTGCCCACTCAAGTCTGTTACGGCGATGATCTGGAGTCAGGTTAAGACCCCGATGAGGACGACGAGCATGCAGTTGAGCTTCCCTGAGACGGTTTCTGACAGTTTGTGCAGAAATTCTTTGGTTATGCAAACCAATTGTTTCAGCAGCTGTCTGAGTAGCTGGTCTCAGACGATCTTGGAGGTGAACCTGCTGGATGTGGAGGTCCTGGGCTGGTGTGGTTACACGTGATCTGCGGTTGTGAGGCCGGTTGGATGTACTGCCATATTCTCTGAAACGCCTTTGGAGACGGCTTATGGTGGAGAAATGAACATTCAATGCCCGAGCAACAGATCTGGTTGACATTCCTGCTGTCAGCATGCCAATTGCACGCTCCCTCAATGCTTGCGCCATCTGTGGCATTTTGCTGTGAGACAAAACTGCACATTTCAGAGTGGCCTTTTATTGTGGGCAGTCTAAGGTACACCTGTGCACTAATCATGGTGTCTGATGAGCATCTTGATGTGGCACACCTGTGAGGTGGGATGGATTATCTCAGCAAAGCAAAAGTGCTCACTATCACACATTTAGACAGATTTGTGAACAATGTTTGAGAGAAATGGTAATATTGTGTATCTGGAATGAATTTTAGATCTTTGAGTCCATGTCATGACAAATGGGAGCAAAAACAAAAGTGTTGCGTTTATATATTTTTTGAGTGTATATACACATATATACACATATATATACACATACACATATATATACATATATATATACACGTATATATATATATATATATATGTGTATATATATATGTGTGTATGTATATATATATATATATATATATATATATATATATATATATATATATATATACTGAACAACTGGAACAAATAATTTGTTTTATATTTCATCAGTCACCTGTCCTGTTTCATCAGTTGCCTGCACTGTTTATCACAATCGGAACACAAGGCCCAGCCAAATGCAATATTAACGCAGCCGGACACCCGTCCCCACCACTCACAACCAGTCCCAACAACATCAACAAAACAAACTCATGGCGCTGCAAAACTACAATACGGTCACAACACGAGCACATGGCATCAGCACAACTACACAGCAGCGGAGCGTTTATTACATTTATGGGTGATTTGTCAATGTCCAAATAGCGACATGTCGGAATAGCAACATATTCCAACACCCCTTCTTTATGATATACCTTTACCTATATTTAGGCATTATGACGTGCCATACTGCTTGTCAAAGCCTGATCTTGTCAAAGCCTGATCTCATCAGATCTCAGAAGCTCAGCAAGACCCGGCCTGGTTAGTACATGGATGGGAGACCTCTGGGAGTTCCAGGTGCCACAGTGGAGCGCCAGCCGCAAAAACTGTCGTTGGCAAGGCACTTCAACCACATTGCCTAGTATGAAAGTGGTGTGTGCGTGAATGATGGTGGTGGTCGGAGGGGCCGATGGTGCAGGTTGGCAGCCTCACTTCCATCAGTCTGCCCCAGGGCAGCTGTGGATACAATAGTAGCGTCAAATACATGAATAATGAACTGTAAAGCGCTTTGGATGACTTGAAAAGGCGCTATAGAAATGCAATGATTAAATAATTAATGATTAATTAATGCCTCTATATATGTGTCTGTCGGAATAGCAATACCAAAAAGTGTCGGAAAACCGGCATGTCGTAATGAAGGGATGTTGGAATAGGCTGCAGACCCTAATCTATCTGGTCTGTTGACTTTAAAATAACACTGGTATGGACCATATGGACCCGACCAAAGCCCCCAAGACGTACTTCAGGGCTGTAATCATAGAACTGTCATGTAAAGTAATGGGCAGAAGCACCAGATATGCCGGCAAATTTTCTCAAAACTTAAGGCTCTCCTATAGAACTCCATTGAGTTCTCTCTGACCCTAGTAGTTCCGACCATGGATCTATGTTTGTATTAGGCTGTATATTTCATATTTTGTTTAAAAATGGACGTGTATCTGCATAGACATACTATTATTAGCTATAATTTTCATATAATGTT
Source organism: Odontamblyopus lacepedii (assembly GCA_034769755.1). Lineage (NCBI taxonomy): Eukaryota > Metazoa > Chordata > Actinopteri > Gobiiformes > Gobiidae > Odontamblyopus > Odontamblyopus lacepedii. Next base: position 31,422,810 of record CM068344.1, on the reverse strand, counting down.
AAATGTGGTCATATCACTGTTTGATTCATGTGTTTGCCTTCTGAGTGCGCTGAGCTGGGACCATGGATCTGTTAAAGAGTGCGGGCGGCGCACTTGCGCCCTTTATTGGGCCGGCGACACAGTCACTGGTTCCAGTCCTTCCACTGTTATATGCCCCCGGCCCTGTGGCCATGTGACACAGGCCATTTACCAACCAAAGTTGCGCCCTCTAGTGAAGAGATGGGCACACCAGTTGTTCAGTAATTAGGCGCGTAGTAGTCTTTCATTCGTCGTTGTGGGTGCAGTTTGAATATGCCCATTGGATGGGCTATGATGTCCACAGATAACATTCTGTGTACGGGGACAGAGATCCTGGTCCGAGGCATACACCTGTTGAAGGCGTAGACCACTTGGCGCAGCACTTTTCATGTTAATGACCTGTTCGGGCACTTCCCACTCCCTCAGCTTCAGGTTTCTCTCTCACTTCAGTCTCGGACAAGCATCACGTTCACTTGTCCTTCCAGTCTTGAGCAGGGGTCACATAATCCTCGGATATGATCTGGAGACTCGTGGTCTTCTGGGGTGTCTGCTGTCTTTTTGTAGCAGCCGGGGTCAGAAGGAGTGTCTCAGAGAGCACCGTGGCTTTCCGCAGGACACAGGAGCGCACACGTCCCAGAAGAGACGCCAGCGGTACTGCCAAGCCCGCGCAAGGACCCCCGTTCACCCCTTGTCGGCTGCCACTCAGTGCATCCGAGCACCAAGTCCTGGATGACAATACGCATGAGGTGAGCTAGTAATTTTAACCTGGCACATTCATTCAGAAAGGGTCCAAACAGCGCGATCAATTGACTCAAAGAAACATTTTTCATTATTAGGTCGGTAGTTTTTACTCCTGCTTTTTAAACTCATAGTCTCGTAGTCTACAAATTAGTCTATCAAATAACATAGAGTGATTACCATGTCCAAAAAATATATAAATTATAATCCAGACTCTGGCATACTACAAATGCCTTCCCTTTGATATTCTTTTTTTTTTTTTTTTTAATTAAGCCTGCAAAACATGGACTTAACTATTGCTTGTATTGTCTTTAGACAGGTTTTAATGGCGATGATGGCTCATATGTCATCTTGACCTGGGTTGGTGATGGCACAGGAGTGAGTACCAAGGAAACCTTTCATTGTCATTTTTAAATAGGTCTATTTTTATTTGTTTATTTATTTAATTATTTATTTACTTTACACATAGTTTGTAATTTTCTTCTTTGGAAATTGTGTCATTTTTATTTGCGTATTCCAGGTCATCTTGGTGCTATCAACAATTAACGCACCTATTGACTCTTTTACTGGAGGAGGCTCCTCACGTCTGTACAGAAGGTATATTTGCAAACAAATAGGCTAATCGGACAATCACTTGTACTTTAAGCATGTACTTAGGTCTCCTTTTATTTTTGCAACTAGCACTGATTATGGAAAGTCCTTCCATGACATCTCCCATCAAATCAATCACACATTTATCCGAGAGGAGTTTGGAGTTAGTGTTGGACCAGGAAGTTCAGTATGTAACAGTTTCTTTTGTAAAGTAACCAGTAACAAGTGAAAAACTGAAGTGAAGACACTGTTAGTTGTTGCACTGTGTATTTTTGTTATATCTCTTGTGGCCAGCCGCCAGTACATTCAAATTTGTCAATATAATGTAATGGAAATAATAGATTTGAGACTGTAGTTTTCTTTTGTGTTTAAGTCACTGTTTGAACCACTGCTATTGAAATAAATGAATATGTTTTCTGATAAACAGGTGATTTTGACAGCCGATATCCCAGTGGTGGACCATCCTGGAGGAATAATCTTCACCTCCACAGATGCTGGAGCAACTTTTGCTTTCATCCAGCTGCCCTTTCACTTGGCTCAGCCAATCACGTATCACTTCCTGAACCACGACTACCTGGTCGCTCTCAGCATTGATGTGAGTGTGTTTTCTAATCATGTATTGATGAATTACTTTTTGTGTCACTTTGGTTTGATTTTGTTCTCTGGTGAAGGACACACCTTTCAGAAAGGTAAACACTCCTCTGTTCTTCACAACCTCAGGGCGGACTGTGGCTCTCATTGGACTTTGGTGCCCAGTGGACAAAAGTACATGATGGAGTGCATTCTTTTGCCTGGTGAGGAAAACAGAAACTACAGTCAATAGCTCAAGAATCAAGTTTTTTTTTTTTTTTTTCTAAGTTACTATACAAACTGTAATGAATGTCAATACAGTAGTAACTGAGTCACATACTGTATTCAGTTGACTTCATTCTTTCTTTAGGGGGGCCGGCATTAACCTGTTCTTCAGCTGCAGTAAAGTAGACACAGGTGAGTAATTGAAAGTAATAAGTGGGTGCCTGTGCAGTTAAATAAACTATATAGTTGATATCATTTTTATGTTGTAGTTGATGCAGAGGAAAGGGGAGACTTACAGCTAAAGAGGACCCAAGATCTGGGAAAGACTTTTACCACAATTCATGAGGATGTCTTCAGTTTTGGATACATAGGAGCCTTTCTTTTCTTCTCTGTGATGGAGGATTCAGTGAGACACAGAAACAAAATTACACAAAATTAACATTTGTTGTGTCTGTTGGGCAATAACACATACAACTAATTAATATATGAATTAAAATAATAATAATCTTTCAGAGATCTCCACGTGTAATGTATTGCTCATCAGACCAAGGAGAAACCTTCAGCCATGCACTACTTCCCTCTGCATCCACTGAGCAGGTGAAAAACTGTGAACAAAACTTCATCAACATTTCAAAGTTATGCTGATTTTTTATTTTCTCTGCCAACCACCTGACATGTGCACCCACACCCTCATACACCATCCGTTTGTGTTGTCTTGCTGACAAAGGCACTCCACACTCTCTCACAGGATTAGTCATAGTTTATCTCAAAATATACTGGTCACCAATTTTTCATTTCACTGTATTAATATTATATATGCCTACAGTTCTACTCAATTCTGGATGGAGATGAAGACATGATATTCATGCATGTGGACAACCCTGGAGGTGACTCATAACTTTATATTTATACTTATATTTTAAATTTTTATTCACATGTTTATACTACACAGGTCACAAAATCTCTAAAAACACAATCAGATGTTATTAAAATAACTTTCCAGGCTCCAGAATCTCAGGTTTTCTGTAAGGTAGAAGTTCAACTGTATAGAACAAACTGGTTTCACAAGGTCTTTGTGTTGACAAATCACTGAATTAGTTTTCAATTTACATGTTTTTATACTTCTTTATGCACATCTCCTCTTTCTCTTCTATTACTTGTTTTAATATTGCCTGATGATTGTGATGATTTGATACTGGCGGCTGCTCCTGTTAGTCTTGTACAGTTGAGGTGATGGGGCTTTTGTTGTGCCCATATAAATAAGGGAGACATAGGGGTAGAGGGGCTTTATCTTTTGTTGGCTGGAGATTTAGGTTACACTGTCAAAGCTGACAAGCATATCTCGGGATCAGGGCGTAACCTACACTCACACACACACACACACACACACACTGCACACAAACACATTCCAAAACTAGACTTTCCATCAGCGTCTTTAGCTCTTCTTGTCCTTCATGAGGCCAATTGTCTTTGTTTAATACAGGTCAGATGTAATGCAAAGGTGTATTATGCATTCAGGGAGTACAGAGCTCAAGACAAGACATCATAGATTATAGAACAAAGCATTAAGATGCAGACCAAACTGTTATGTGATAGAAATAGAATTCTCTAAGGTACCGGTACACACTATGTAACTTTTCTGGTGGAGGATCCACCACCTTCTTGTCTTCATGGAGATGCTTTGCCTAAAATTTTTGATAGTAAGCATTTCATTTATTCATCTCCATGGAGACAAGCAGCAACTTGGCCAGTTAGAGGACAGATCAGTGAAGTGGCAACCCTGATCCTAGAAAGAATGCTTATTTTTCAAGGCATTTGGGAGCAATAAATGAACCCATGATGAAATAAATGCTGAACAGATAAGTGTGGAACATTCAAGTCAAAAACATCTCCACGGAGGAAGCAGATGCAGACTTCACACTAGAAGTGTTACATGAATTAAAATAGGAATTCTTTATTTTATCTAAAGTAAATATTTCATATCATACTTAGAAACATATTTTTTTCCCCCTACAGATACATATTTTGGCACCATGTACACATCAGACGATCGTGGGATTGTGTATTCTAAATCCCTGGACAGGCATTTGTTTGACGGGCAGCGGAAAAGTGATTTCACCAACATCACTTCACTGAGAGGAGCCTACCTCACAAACAGACTGGGTGAAGGTATGGAGTGAACTTCATTTGTACTTACAACTAGATGTGCCATTACATAAGCTTTCTCTTTGCAGATGGCCGTATAAGATCTGTCATTTCCTTTAACAGAGGATTAACATGGAGACCATTGAGCAAACCTGAAAATGTGGACTGTGGAGGAAAAGTGAAAGTAAAAGTATGAGAGTACTTAATGTACTTAAAGAGTAAAAAGTAAACACATTTCAAGCTGATTTTGAGATCTTATAAGAATTAAAATGTAGTCATTTTGATTTGTACTGAATTTTGTTCAACAGAAACAAGTGAATCAATAGTTTTTTTCGTAGCTATTTTTATTTCTATATTTTTTGTTCAAACTATGATGTTGATTAAAAAAATGACCCACCACTGATTTGGGGCATTTATTTAAAGTATTGTTCCTTTGTTGAATTTTGTATGTATTTCTTCAGTGTAATCTTCATATTCACGGAGAACACAGCCGTGATGACCACCTAGTTCCTATGCTTGCTCTGTCAGAACCAAGTGCTATTGGACTCATCATTGCCCATGGTACACTGTAACATACAAAGACCATTAATGCTAAATGCACTTTTAAACAGCTTACTTTTTTTTATCTCTTTAGGTTCTGTTGGAGACTCTCTGTCCTCCTCACAGCGTCCAGATGTGTTTGTGTCCTCAGATGGGGGTTATACCTGGAGAGGCACTTTGAAGGGGCCCCATCACTACAGCATACTGGATTCAGGAGGACTCATAGTGGCAGTGGAGGCCCTGCACAATGAACAAGTCAAAACTATCAAGTACAAACACCGTTAACATGCAAGCTTAATTACACATGCAGCACAATGTCATAAAGCTGTACTTCTCACCATATTTTTTCTCTTAAGGTTTTCCACTGATGAAGGACAGTGCTGGAAGTACTATAACTTTACAGAGCAGGCATTCTTCTTTGCTGGTCTTGCATCTGAACCAGGAACAAAAGCTCTGAGCGTCAGTGTGTGGGGTTTCAGGCCTGAGGAGGATGGGCAGCCCATGTGGGTGGCAGTCACCATTGATTTTGAGAGTCTCATTACAAAAGAGTGTAAGTAATATCAAGTATACAGTATATGTCATGTAGTACATGTCATGAATAGGTGGAACATCTTCTGCTGTGAGGCCTTAAATAATGATCCATCTTCTCCCGCTTAATCCGGCTGGGTCGCGGGGGCAGCGTGCTGCCCAATACTCATAGCACCTGACCCCCCTATGAACCCCTCTGCAGGTGGTGAGCCCACAGGAGGGTGGACAACATGGTCCTTGATGTTAGTTCATAGGGGTGCGGGCATGTTTTGGGTTGATGGGGGAAACCGGAGCACCCAGAGGAAACCCATCCAGACACGGGGAGGAACATGCAAACTCCACACAGAAAGGCCCGGGCGACCCGGGGATCGAACCCGCAACCTTCTTGCTGTGAGGCCTGAGTGTTGCCACTCAGCCACCGTGCCGCCCCTTAAATAATGATATTTTTTACTAAGAATTCACGCTACTTATAATGATACTGAATATCGAATCTGATCCTGAAAAAAATGCTGGATTGGATATTGGTAGAGGCGATATTTGGTTGGACCTATAATTTAATGTAATGAGACTCTTTCTCTCCTGTGGGCTCACCACTCACAGAGGGGCTCATAGGGGGGTCAGGTGCTATGAGGATTGGGCAACAAGCTGCCCCCGCGACTCAGCCGGATTAAGTGGGAGAAGATGGATGGATGGATGGATGGAGACTATTTATTGGCTAATGTTGACCTAGAACATCTAGACTTTAACTTGAATTTATACAAAGCTGTAGTTACTTGAAGGATAAATAACAGTTGCATAATAACATTGGATCTATTTTGTAATAAGTTTACTGTGTTTTAAGGAAATAAGTCCAATTTAGTTAATATGGGGTATTGGCAGATACTTAAAGTATCAAAATCAGTATCTGGATCAGTGCATCTCTAATTTTGACCATGTATTTGTTTAGGTAAAAGTCAGGACTATGAGCTATGGCTGGCTCATGCAACACAAGGTGAGGGGACAGACAGAGCTGGTTGTGTCCTGGGCCTCAAGGAGACCTACAGGAGGCTCAAGAAGCACTCTATATGCAGAAATGGAAGAGCATATGTGGTTAGCAAGAAACAGAGTCCCTGTTTATGTACAAGAGAGGACTTCATATGGTAAGAAATAAATCTACTTCTCCAAAGAAATAAAGGAACATACCTTAGGCTTTCAGCACAATGTCAGTTGAGTTTGGTCAACTGAGAAGGTTATTGTGATGATTTGGTCTTAACATAAACAACAAGGGAACCACTGAGATAACAAGGAGAGGTTTTTAGTAGTTTTGCAATTGCGTAGGTTCAGTATCACTACTGGTTATGAAAGGGAACCCAGGTTTTCCCTTGCGTGTTCGTTAGTTTCTGCTAAGACAAAAAATACTCCTGAGACCAAGTCAAAATTCAAAGAAGAATTTACTATCCATTTATCAAAAAGGCAAATACTTGTACAAGGAGTCTGTGATATTCCCAGGCAGGGACTGAATATTTACGCCTATACAATGATTTTTATACGCAACTATAGTGGGAGGCTACTGTGGTTTAGACTTGGCGCCTCTTCGTTGGTGCACAGGCCAGCCAGGCCTCTTGACACGTTGCACAATCTTATCAGACATGATGAGCATCCTCCGGATTCATCTTACTCCCCTTACGGGAGCATCTTCCCGGTCTGATCAAGGTGGCGAGTCATGAGTCAGCACATCCCTATCACTAAGTCCTTGCCCTATTTAGTTAATTGATTAGACATATATATACAAATAGAATATCTTGTAACTGTAGCAGTACATCACTTACATCATAGCAGTAGTTATACCAACTGAGCCTGATTATTTGCCCTAACAGTTACATGAGGCAAGACCATAAAGTACAGTCTCCAGATCTCCAGCTCACTAATGCTGTGAGTCTGTGACCAAAAAGTAAGGTTATGGTAAAAGGGCCCCAAGTAACATTTTTCCTCTGCATTTGATCCATGCTTTAATGACAATGGGGCAACCTGTCAGGAGCACTAGGCGCTGGACCCTTCTCCAGATCTTGAGTTAGGCTAAGGATTGTGCGTGTTTGTATTATTGACTTGACTACTGGGGATGGCCTAAGAGGAGAAACCATCTGTTGTTTCATTAGGAGCATACAACTGAGTTGTTAAGCAGGCATATACCAGTAGATATTTGGAAATATATACAAACTAACTAATTTGCTGGTAAAACATGAACACTTACAAAATGTATTTAATTTTGTTCAACAGTGATTATGGCTATTACCGCCATGTGAATACATCTGAGTGCCTGAGACAACCTTATTTTGTCAATAAAACTTTGGAGCTTTGTCTAAATGGAGAAGAGGATGAGCTGCTGACAGTGGGGTAGTTTAGCTTCTATATTTACAAAAACTTGAAGGAGATAAGTAATTAGGTAACTGTGTGTGACTGTATAAACAGATATCGCAAGGTTCCAAGTGACAAGTGCGAGGGGGGATTTACACCACAAAATGCTGTTGAGACAATTATTCGGCCCTGCAGTATGAAGACGAGTCCTGGTCCACCAGACAAACCAACGTCTACAGTTACACACTTTGATACTCCAGTAAGTAGGAAGTAGCTTGGTTTGAACTGGTTTGAATACTTGTGCTTTATGACCACTGGTTTAAATGTCTTTTTCAGAAGGAGAAGCTAGTTTTGATACTAGTCTGTGTTGGTGCTGCTTCCATTGTTATGATAGCCATTGCATCTGCTGTCTTCATTGTTAGAAGAATGGTGTACAAAACTAGGTGAGATACAGAAATTTGAGGAGTGTTGACTTTTGAGCTTAATCTTACTGTTGAGCATTGCCCTCTACAGGACATCGGAATACCGTTTTTCAAACCTCCAGATTCAGCATGAGGATACATTTACAGCAAGAGATCTGGAAAGCAGCACTAGCAGCAATGGAAATGCAGGTCCCCATGGCTCTGATACTGTACGTAGCCTATGGCTTTTTTTCTCTGAATCCGTGCCACTATGTTCATATTTACCCCTGCATTTCTTACATTCTTTTGACAGGACCTTATTGAATGACCCATGACTGAATGGCGCTATGCAGCATGATTTATCATTGTTGCCATATGTATTGTGAATTCTCATTTCCAAATTCTTGTAAATATGTATCTAAATTATGTAATGTTTTATTTATTGGAGTGTTTAATTGTATGTGTACATTAATTAATCCAGTACAGCAGGGAGAAAAATGTTAAAATTAAAATGACTGTTTTTTTTTTGTTTGTTTTTTTCAAATTCAAATTTTAATTTCAAATATACAATGTAATATAAAATGGTATAAACAATAACATTGCTAGAGGCTTAAGAATTCATATCCACAGGGCTCACCACGTGCAATATCCACATTATGCATTATGCATTATACAAATGTAGAAAAATAATAAATGCAGTCACATTTTATATTTCAAATTCCATACAGAGTGCTTTTGTCTTTGTGGCTTTGGGGTTTGTGCAATAATGTAGAGAATTTATATAAGAGGACAAGAGGGACTGAAATACAACAAATTTTGGGTTTCTGACTAAAGAATTTACTTGCCTGGAAAAATCATCTCATCACTGTATCAGCGGCTCGTCTGTATAACAAATACAGAGAGATATACTTCTGTATTTCCAGGCAAAGAATCTACAGCAATGGATATGAAATTTTGATAGAATTAGAATTAAGTTCAACACGCCTTCATTATTAAACAGTTGGTGTACAAGGATGATACCCTTATCAGCCAATTTTTTTAGGAAAAGAGTTTTTTGCTTAAGCATATATCCTTATTATTCCATATGTAAAAATTATTATGAAGTTGTGCTTATTATACAGTAAGACCAACAGTAACTGTTTATGAAAGTTGGAAAGTTTAACTGGAAGCCTACCGATGCTATGATTGCATCTCAGAATAAAGTTTACACCCCCTAATGCTTCAAATACATGTGCTGAATTAAAATAACTGTTAACCACTGATCAAAGTCTACACCTATGGTCATCACTCTGTGGTCGTGTCCATGTTCACCAGGCGAGGGCGCTGCAGAATGTGGATTTAAAGGAAGTTCCAGGACATTTCCCTGAACAAGTGTGGAGGATCGCCTGTGAAGATAAAAACTTCGATGCTTTACTCCTGTACTGCGTCTGTGAAGTACTTCTTTAAAAACTGTATGGAATGTACTCATGCCGACGTACGAGTATTTGCCATGGGGTTTATTGTACTTCCATGGTATTTGCCCAAAAAAACAGATTTTTTTTTTTTTAATTAACTATGCTTTGTACATTCTTTACTTGTTATTGACATAGAAATATAGTGTATGGGTTTAAGAATCTAAAAGAGATTTAGGTTTAAAACGGATTTATATAAAAATATACAAAAATATAGCTACGTTGTTCAAGTATTTTTTCTATTTAGTGTGTAATTTTCTCCTACTACCTTCTCAATGAAGCATCGACTGAGCCTAAAATACTCGTTCTTTTGGTTTGTTTTTTGTTTGTTTGTTTTTCTATAACAGACAATACAATAAAGAAATAAAAGGACAGTTAATTAGGACAAATAAATACATACATAAATAAATAAAATAAATGTACATAGAAAAGAAAAAGCACAAAGATGGATTGTATGTTCGTCAAGTTTTTAAAGCTTTTTTGCTTTGACTTTGCTTTGAGTTTTTATATTATATTTGATTTCTGTATTCTTGTATTCTTTCTTGGTTTCGTTTTTGCCCATTTGCATTTGTGTACGTGAAATGGTGATTTTGTGCGGGGAGTGAGCGCTCCTCCCATATGCTCATCCTTCAGCTCTGTCCTGGACGAGTCTCATGAACCAAACCTGTCTGCCTGGGAAATAAAGCGGTAAGACTTACGGTGTTTATTCTTTACACATTGTGCTTTTAACAAACAAGCAAAATGGACACTTTATAACAAATCCAAGCGTATGTTCGTGCTTTCGATTTACTAACTACAACAAGGAAGTGTGCCCCTCTACTAAATTAGCCTCGTACTTTTTCATCGATTTACGTTGGGTAACTCAGATTTTATTATTATTATTATTTTTTTTTTTTTTTGTATATTGATATTGTTGTTATGTCTATAGTATAATTTTACTGCGTGTGTAATACTCGCCATTGTAAAGATGGATTTGAGATTAATTTTTTTAATCTCCCAGGCTATTATACAAGACACAGTTTTGACAAGATGGTCAGGGCAAGTGGTAAGTCTATATTGCGTAAAATATTTACTCAAGTTTATGTCTGCATTTTGCTAAAAGGGAAATCTCTCCCTCTGTCTCTTTAGGTGTTTTTAAGTTTGCAGTGACACTGTTCGTTTTCATCGTGGTGATCTTTCTGACATTTCAACTATTAGATATTAATCTGGATTTTAAACTCCGTGACATACTTGGTGAGTAAAGCATTTATTACCTATTGCCAATGCCTAAATACCTTACATTAAATTTATAATAATACGTTTTGTTTTTTCAGCAAGGTCTGCCCCAAATGAAGCCAGTGAGTATTTTAAATTGATTCAGTTTATTATTATAATTTTGTCTATATGAGACGCTTTGTTATTGTTTTAATGGTGGTGTGAGATAAACATTGTATTTTATTGTAATTCTGGTTTCTTCATGCAGCAGTTAAAGCTGTTAAAATCAAGTGTGGCTTGGTCCGTGAGTGTCCCACTGGTCACTTTGCATTTAAGATGGCAAGTGGAGCCGCCAGTGTCGTGGGGCCAAGGATCTGTCTAGAAGACAAGATGTAAGCAATGACAACATTTATTTATAGTTTAATTTGTATTATTTTAAAGCTACAAGCTGTAGTTTATTTCCATGGAGCTCCTAATGTCTAGGCTGGAATGTTCCCCATGAATTTATCATATATAAGTTCAATTTCAGATATTCTTTGTGCAATTACTTTCTAGGCAAAGCAGTAACTTCACCAGAAGTGTCACATAGTGTTCCACCTCACTGCTGTGTGAATACTTATTGTTGCTTGGTTGAGTGTCGGAATAATAAAGTTACTGAAATGTTTGCTTAGTTGACTCCTAGCTAATCTCCTGTTTGACAAAGGTGGTTAAAAGAGGCATGATGGATTACAAGAGAACTCCTGCTAAATGCACTTGCACATTCACAGAGTTTTGTGTAGTCACAAGTATTTTTTTAAATGTATTTATTTTTCCAGATTGATGAGTAGTGTTAAGAACAATGTAGGCAGAGGAATCAACATTGCCCTGGTGAATGGTAAATATATATTAAAAAAGAATGATTCACAATAAATACTTGCAATGGTGACAGAACAAAAGTTTTTTTATTATGAATTTTATTTCTATTTCTTTTAAAGGAAAAACAGGGGAACTTTTGAAGACTGCCTACTTTGACATGTGGGGCGGGGGTAAGTGTTATTGTGTTTTACTACTTGATTAGTCTATAACAAATATGTAAATCAAATATTCATAATAGCCATGACAAAAAGTGGTGCTATCTAATCTCTAACTGACTGAATTGGAGATATAAAGATGTGGTTATTTTTTGTTGTCTTTTATCTAAAATGTAGCCTCAATATGCACAGTCTGTCCTTCAACCACTGTTGCCTTCAAGCACAGAATGTTCTAGGTTGTCATTCACCAACACACAGACATCAGCAGCTACTTGAATGTTGTTAAGTAATGATTGTTGAAGTGAATTGTTGCATTTCTCCTTAGATGTTGCACCTTTAATTCAACTCTTGAAGGAGATTGAAGATGGTACTGTGGTGCTGATGGCCTCATTTGATGACTCTGCAACAAAGTAAGAATTGGTTTAATTTTTTTGATATATTTTTTAAGAAAAATCCATATCATCCTTATTTATCATCCTTTTTAACTTATTTTGATTTTTCTCTAGACTGAATGATGAAGCACGAAAACTCATTGCAGACCTGGGCAGTTCGATAATCACACAGTTGGGTTTCAGAGATAACTGGATCTTTGTTGGTGGTAAAGGAATCAAAACCAAGAGCCCATTTGAACAGGTAAGAGTGTTCACATATCCACATGCTAGCACCCTGATAGACCTGAAGAACCTGTTTAATCCTGTTGTAGGCACTTTTCACAGAGCTGCCAATTATTTCAAAAACTGAGGTGCTGCACTCCTGCTCCATTCATTGTGTATTAGGAGTTAGCTGAGTCTTGCTAAGATAAATCTATATTTAAATACCAAGCAGTGGACAGCTAGTTATGGATACATACCGGTAATCACAGGCAGCATGTCAAGACCTTGATGATGTTAAAATAGCGCTATATTCTGAATGATCTTGCACAGAAAAACAATTGACTTGTCATTAGATGCATTTTCGTAAAGTTGCATTGTGTTTTATTGTGAGATTTAGATTAGGTTAGCATAGGGCTGGGCGATATGGACCAAAAAATATATCTCGATATATTTTGCTATATCTCGATATACAATATATATCTCGATATCTTTACAGGAAAAATAACCCCCTCCCAAACTACTGCAAAAACAACAGACAAATTTTATCTGATTAATATTCATTTAGTACTGCACTTAAACACTCTGCACCCCTTTTTGGACCCTCACCCACAGTTTAAAAACCTCTTCTTTAAGAGAACTTCCTCTGGCACTTTAAAGAAAACTGCTTCAAAGTGAAAAAAGTGGCTAGGATTTTTAAACCTGTATTTTGACATTCCTAACTGGAGTTGCATTCTCTTGTTTTAAAGTGATGTTTAGTCTCTGCACGTTTACCAAACCAAACGCACATTGTGACAAATATGATCGCACTCAGTATTCAGACCTTGAGTCCGTGACAAGACCGAGTCCAAATGCGCTCGAGTCCGAGACAAGACCAAGACAAAGCTCTCGCTTTAGAGAGGGAAGTCCAGTGGCATGGGGCTGTCTAATGAGTGGTGGGTCAGGTGTGGGTCCTGCTGCGGGGCGCTCCTCGTTTAAGGTGGGCGTGGGTGTGTTTTGAAGCGGAGTTTGTTTGTATGAGTGATATCGGCGCACACGCAGAGCTCGTATGCGGGGGTCGTGCGCGGTCACAGGTGTCATGTGGTTGCGCTCGCGCTGGGCAGGTGCATTTAGAAAGTTTAACTCGTCACGTTACGTCTGTGCGCAGCTCCTTATTGTGCCTGCAGAAGCGCTCGCGCAGATGCGCCTGTTTTGATTTCCACGTTCGCACAATGAAATATTTGCTCTCAAATGCAAGTGAAATGGGCGCACTGTAGAGCCCTGGTCCTAGTCCTGGTTTAGTCCTACTCCTGGTTTAGTCCGCGGCCAGCTCCGGGATCCGGGGATGAGCACAGGGGACATAAGCGAGGAGGCGGAGGCGACCGCGGCACAGAGAAGGCAAAACAAGCGAAGCGGCGAAACCAGAAGTAAACATAAGCATTATAGCGATATATCGATATGTCAGAATTCATATCGAGTTTAAAAAATATCTCGATATATTTTAAATATCGAGATATCGCCCACCCCTAGGTTAGCATTAACTTTGACATAAATACCTAATTTTTATAAACACATAAGTTTCCTCTGGTTAAGTGCTTGCATCATAACATGCTGCCTGTGATTATCCATCTGTAACTTGCTGGCCGCTGTCTGATATTTGAATATAGAATTTTTTTTTATTTTATCAAAACTCGGCTAAATCCAGTACAGAATCAATGGATTAGGAAGAGCGGCTCTGCAGTTTTTTAGACAGAATCTGAACTAGCCAGGCAGCTCTGTGAAAAGGGCTCTTGTCTCTGTTGTGTATGATTTTTGGTTTTATGGGGGAGACAATATACAATATGTCTAATTATGTCTGTTGTGTATAATCTTTGGCAGCACATAAAGAACAGTGCAGACACCAACAAATTTGATGGATGGCCTGAGGTTTTGGAAATGGAAGGCTGCATTCCCCAGAGGATTTAGTCTGAAAGGCTGAGGCACTGTCCCCTTGTTGTGGCCTTGTTTGAGTAATGGCTCTATTTAAAACATAAGCATAAGAGGACTGTTTCAGGGACTCACTGGTGTTCACATAGTGGTTCAATGGAAGGCCTGCAGAATTTGCACAGTTGTTGATGGAAAAACCTGTTTTGTATCTGATATGTTGATTGTGCTTTTAATGTTTTAAGCATTTTTAACCCGATAAAGCCTTAAACTAATGTTGTGATAGTGTCCTGTTTTTCTATTCTTTTTTGTTCAGTTTGTAACTTAATTTTTGTGATTGAGACTTTAATTTTACAGATATACCAAAATTACTGTGATATTTGTAAATATGTATCCAAGAAATGTAATTATTTTAGAAAAAGAGTATATAAACTGTTTTATTCTGTTATCTTTTAATAAAATAAACATATGTGACTCTTAATGATAAAAGATTTTTTCTGATTCAGGTTACTACTGTACTATTATTACTGTTGTAATTAGACAACCTTGTGAATACCATTGACTTGTTTGTATTAACCCGCTCTACATGATCAAGTCCTCTTATTTATACAGTATATGTTAAATACACCCTATTGCATCTAAAGTATACAACACTACATTTACTTTTGCCTCATTAAAGTAAATTATATAATAGTGTGTTTAATATCAATAAGGTAATACTTTTTCTACAATTGTGTATTGCGTTGTTGAAACAAATACTATACAAAAATAAAATATAGTAAAATAAGAAATAAAAAAAAATGAACCAATTAATCACATCTCACAACAAATGTATTTAGAGTAAACAAAAGAATGACCATAGAAGTCCATCCATCCATCCATCCATCTTCTCCCGCTTAATCCGGCTGGGTCGCGGGGGCAGTTTGCTGCCCAATACTCATAGCACCTGACCCCCCCTATGAACCCCTCTGCAGGTGGTGAGCCCACAGGAGGGTGGACAACATGGTCCTTGATGTTAGTTCATAGGCATAGGGACTATAGAAGTGTTTGCACTAATTGACTATTAGTTACAAGTAGCTCTATGTGTCTTGGCATTGCGTATGATTACAGAAGATGGTAATCGGACTTATCCTGGTGTTTGTTTCTTTTGTTAAGTAAACCATGGCTATGCAAACATCTGTGGTTTACATTACCTGAAATTTCCTGTTGATGACCAAATTATAAATATAAAACCAACAATATATTAACCTTGTGGTAACCCCATAATTTTGCACCTAAGTAGACACGACTGCATTGCGCACACCCACCAAATACTTCGCAGAAATTTCTCCAGACTTTATGTATCAGAATTTTTTTTGGTGTTTGAAGTTCACCAACTCCAGGGGGCTGTTCCAGAAAACGGGTTATGTGAAAACTCTGAGTAAGTTCACCCTGAGATGAGGGAAAGTCTGGGTTTTCTGTTCCACAAAGCGCCGTAACTGAAACACTGAGTCAGTTACCATGGTAACAGACTCTGTGAACTTAACCTGCTCGGGGCAGGTTTTCTTCAAATAACTCAGAGTTTTTTTGCTCCTCTCGCATGAAAATCGCTTTGAGACAACATGGCTTGTCCATTCCTCCCAAACCCGATTGACACTGAAGCACAAATTATTCGAAACGCTTTGCGCACAGAGAGAATCTTTGGCCCCTGGCTGGATATTCTCTCTTTTCCAGATGAATATCTGTTTGAGCGCTACTGGTTTTCATCAAACGGTATCATTTATCTTAAAGCCTCCTCCAGCCTCACATTACAAACTTCACCCACCGCGGACGTGCGCTCACTTCCCTAAAAAACCCTATTGAACCCACCCGCAACATCAAGGAGGAATTCCACAGGATTGCAGGTAACTGATGTAGAAATCATATAGGCCTATTCATTTATTCATTTATTTTTTTGGTTATTAACAGGAAAATCTCACTGTATCAAGCTGTGCTGCTGAACTTGGAGCCTGCTCATGATGCCCAGCCATGTTCTGTTGAAAGACAAAAATGTACTAGTTGTTTGTCCACTCATCACTTCAGTGTACATGAAACTATATTTCACTCAACAGTGTAAAGAAATGTGAATGGGGAAGGCTCTGCCAGTAACTTCACATGATATTAAGACATACTTCAGTTGGCCCCTCTGGATCTCTCCCTGTGGCAGCAGACAGCGTTTCATCATCATCATCATCATCATCATCATCAGCATCATCATCATCATCATCATCATCATCCTCCTCCTGTGATAGAGAGACTGTTTCAGAATACTTTCAACTACCACCTGAGGCAAGATCTGAGTATGGAATACTTACAGCTGCAGGGTATTCAATTGGTTCAGGAGCCTGAACCAGGCAGAGGGCACCATCCTCAACTGTTGGGTGAATAAAATAGGATATATATATATATATATATATATATATATATATATATATATATATATATATATATATATATATATATATATATATATATATATATATATATATATATATATATATATATATATATATATATATATATATATATATATATATATAATTGGTTTATTTTATTTGATTAAAAACAGGCAAAAGTGTATACTTGCATCTGATGTAGGCACTTGTGTCCATGGGGGCACTGGGCTCAGAAGAGCTTCCCCCAGGGCCTTCAGCCACTGGCCGCTTAGCATTTTGACTGAGGGCCTCACCTCACCCTCGGTCAAAGTTTTTTGGCTTCTGCCTTCTTTCTGTTGGCTGAGCAGAACTCAAATGTTATCTTTTTTCTCAAATAGTATTTTATTGAGTGTTCATGTGCACAGTCACATTTGAAATGCAGCCTATTAAACTAGAAATGTAGAGGCTAAACATATCAAGTTTTCATTTCCTAAGTGAGGTTTTAAGTGGGAGGGTGTTAAAACAGCATTTTGTTAATAATTTTCATAACTATTTGAAGTAGCCACTGAATTTACATTTTCTTTAACAACCTAAGGCATTAAAAAAACATGCCTTACTGCTTTGGACGATATTTTTATATTTAATTTTTCGTTGCTTCCAAGTTCGTTTCTCCCCCGTTGGATTGCACCTAAACGAAAATCAGATTTTATTCCTATTCCACTAGGCAAATAAGTGATGATCTTACAGTTGGTGTTAACTTAACTGAACAGTTCAAACTTACGCATTGACTCGGGCCGCAGTTTCCTCCCATGAGCCTTTCTCTCCTTTGCCGCTGCAGCGGTGTTTGATTTTCGACGGAAAATGTCTTCTCCCCGTAGCCTCCGTGAGGACCTCGAGCTCCAGCTGAAGTAACTCCATCTCTTTTTGGTCGTTGTCATGATGACATTCATGATTTCAGGATCCACTGACTATGTTTTTTTATAGTAGTCGTGCAGGTGCGTAACTTGAGGTGAACCTACTCAGAGTTGATTTACCTCATTCATATCTGCAGTTCTGGAACCAGAAACTCAGAGTTTCCCGTCTCAGAATAAGTTAACTCAAAGTTCAGGGATAAACTCAGAGTTTGTTTAACCCGCTTTCTGGAACAGCCCCCTGCCCTACAGCCATGCCAAACATCCTATAACTCTTAAGACTTTAACCCTCCAAATACCACATTTTTGAGGAAAACAGATCATTTCTGTAATGTCAAAAAAGTGACAAAACTTTTTTCTTTTTTTTTTCCAAAATGGATGCTCTCACCATGATCTCTCATGGACAGTTTGATGCAGTCTGACATTTGAACATTTTTGACACCAACAGTGGTGAAAATGCATTGTTATTGGGTGTCATAAACCAACACCTGTTACCATGTGCAGAACTTGCACACCTAACCTTAATTTCCAGTCATTTAAAAATATAAATATATTTTTTTCTACCCAAACCCATATTCTTGAAGGTCTAGGTTAGCTCTAACTGTTTATACCAATATATTTGTGTTTAAAACCTTTTCAATGCCTTATGGTATTCCCAAAGTCACTATATTTGTGATGTGCAAACAAAAACACAAAAAGGTGTTATTTTCAAATATGGAGAAAATAAATTAAATCACTTATAGATTTTTTTTTTACAGTCTGACACATGTGAATGTTTGACACCAACACTTGTGAAATGCATTATTTTTATTTAAATTATGCTATTCTGTGTACATTATACACTTATGCTAATATAGCATTCTTATAAAGTTTTTTATTTTTTATTTTTTTATCTAAGCTCTTACATATTCTTGAAGGTCTTTGTCTCTCCTAACTGTAAATACTAAATATGTATTCTTTTTTATTCTTTGAACCCTTTTAAAGTTATATTGTGGTCATAAAGTGAATGTTGGAACGGGCAGTTGCTCCATTTCTTTATTTTATGACTGTTCATTGTTACAGTGAATTTAAGATGTGCATAGATGTTCTGCTTTAGGCCTCCTCTAGTGTAAATGGTACACATTCTTTGTGTTGTCCACATGTTCAGATGATCTGAAGCTCCTCTGGTAGCTCTGTGTGTACTATAGGTCATCTACATCCCAGTGTTGGTGTGGAGGCTGATGAACGCTTTATCTTCCAAGTTCTCCTTAAAATAATAAATATATAAGCTCATAATGGCTGATAGTGGATCTATAAAGTCTTATTTGCTTTGTAGACTCTGTGTTTTTACTGAAAGTTTGTAATTTTGCAACAAATCTTAAAAGTTCAATCATGTCATTCACTTTAGTGTTTTGAATGTTTGGTCCCTTTCTTTCTTGAGCGAGTAGCAGAGGTAATTCCTCTACAGCACATTGTTGAGAGGCACTAGTCCTTGGACAAACACTTTTTATCTGCATTTGAGATAGCACATTGTTCAAAATACCGTACATATTTATGATTATTTTTATTTATATGTAAGGTTTGGGATCTAGTATTTGCTTGGTTTATTTTAGAATTGTATATATTTGTTGTAGAATATTTTCATATGATAAATTAATTGATTGCATGTGGTGTGGTCAGTGTGGTGGACCTGTCAGGTTCATTAGACACATGACTCGGACACTGGTCACATGACAAATGATCCAAGACTTAAACCTGAGACACTGTTCAGGAGGCTGGTGTCCAACAGCTCAAAACATGTCCAGGTCAAAGAGATTCTATTGAATTTAGTGTGAATCAAAAAAAAAAAGCAGAAGTTATTCGTAGTGAATAGTTCTAAACTTGTCACCCAACACATGGACAAGAGTAATTGAAAACTCTGGAACTTTACACCAAAATCTCCTTTTTACCCCTTTAACTGCCTCCTCGACCAAACGGTTTGGCAGATTTTGAGTCAATATACTTCAATAAGAGGTCTGCCTAAATGAACTCAAACTGGTTTAGCCATCTCTACTAATTGGTAGAAGTATGCAAAGCTAAAGAAATCTATCCACCAGATGGCGCTGTGGCAGTAAATGGTTGCTCACTCTTTCTCTTTCACCAACCAGGAAGTCACAATATGAAAACCATCCTCCACATTTTTTTTTCTATGAAAATTTGAAAGGTAGGAATAGTTTTTTTTTTACATGTTATTAGTGATAGAGGCCTTAATGAACAGAAATATGTTACTTGATGGCAGAAAAAAAATGTTTTTATTTTTTTTTTTGAACATGCTCAAACAAATGGTTGATTTTCCACTTTATGGTGTGGGTAGAAAAATGAAGATAATGTAAATAAAACTGACTATTTGCCATAAAATCAGTCCAATCAACATTCTAAATCATCCATTACTGCAAAAACTAATAATTAGCACATAATGAATAATCTAAACAAAATCCTAGTGAGTAATTTTTGTCAGTTTCTGAGTTCATATTAATTAATGTGTTAAAAATCAAGAGTAAACATATGAAAATCATAATTATCACAACTAATTCCCTTTAAACTAAATGACACAAGCTGCAATGCTAATATTACTACCATTAATAGAAGTTTTCTTTTATTATTTTATGTTTTGCAACTACTAAATGTACACTAAAACATTCTATGGCACAAGACCACACACTCCTCTGTTCCTCTGGCTCTCGTACCAGAAAATCCTAAAGACTAAAGTTGCAGATCTGCATGACAGTGATGATGACCCAATAGAGGATCCTGATAATCAGCACAAAATAGAGAACAATTTCTTTCAACAAAGGAAAATATTGCATCAAACAAGGAAATACTGCACTTGACTAAAGTAAATTCTCACATGCATTACACATGTTATTGAGTGATCCTATGCAAAACATTCATTTTTACAATCAAAAATTAAAAGAACATCTCAACACAACTGAGTTGTGGTGGTACAACAACACTAATGTTTCTGAACCATATTTTTAATGGTTTGACTGAACTAGATTGCTGGTTTCTATTTGACCTTTGAAAAAGACCTTTGCACAAGGTAAAACACAGCCAAACATTTTAAACATTCTAATTACAATCTCTTTACCTCAAAGAGGGACTGTGACCTACTGAAGCAGAAACCACCGTCTCTCAAAAGGTTCCACAGTTTGAATCAAGTCAGTAAGCCAGCATCCAAAGTTGGCCGACCATCATTGAGCTCTTTACCACCGCTGAGGAAAGTCTGCGGAGGGTTAGAGTTAGACCCTCGACCTTCATGACCTAAACCACAACCCGATGTACGCTATGACAACCTGGGACACTGGCCTCTTCACTGCGACAAGTGGGGACGATGCAACCTCTGTCCAAATGCAGTGTTTTTCTGTGACTCAACTCAAACCTGGATTGATTTGCATAATATCACCAAAAGTAAAGAAGGTCTAAAGCTCAAAAAGCATTTGTGCTGTTGCAAAGTCACACAGATGAGGTGTGCTGAGGTAAAGAGATTGTAATTAGAATGTTTAAAATGTTTGGCTGTGTTTTACCTGCAAAACAAATTTACCTACGGGTACAAATAAAGCAACCTAACCTAACCTAACCTACCATTTTCAAAGGTCTCTGTCAAAGGTCAAATTGAAACCAGCAAATCTAGTCAAATCATTAACATTAGTGTTGTTGTACCACCACAACTCAGGTGTGTTGAGATGTTCTTTTCATTTTTGAATGTAAAAATGAATGTTTTGCACAGGAGCATTCAATCACATGTGTAATGCATGTGAGAATTTTGTGTTGTTGCAATTTAGTCAAGATGAAAAATTTACAAATGCAGTATTTCCTTGTTTGATGCAATATTTTCCTTTGTTAAAAGAAATTGTTCTCTATTTTGTGGCATACTTACAGAAATAAAGACTGTCAAATGCCATTAATATTTTGTGTTATTAAGTTCTTTCTAAATTTACATTTTGTATGACTTTTTCTAGTATTTGTGGTATTTGTATGAAATTTTATACGTTAACCATAAAATGACATTTGGTAGAGGTCAATATTTTTAACTAAAAGGTCTGTTGAGAAAAAAAAACAAAAACACAAGATTGTGGTTATTACTCACCCAAAGCTATAAGAAATGCAAACAAAAATGTTTCTGTCGTTTTTTTCTTAGTGGGGTAGTTAATAGATTAAGGCCGACAAACAGGGCAGTGCACCTGCACACACACATGCAGGTGCTCTCAGAGTATTTTTAAGTTGTGTCAAAACACATGGACAAGAGATATTGAAAAGTTCCTTTTGAAATCTAATGGCACAAAGTCCACACACACATGCATTCACATGTACATGTCACATGCACGCGCACCTGCACACACACGTACATGTGATACACATACGAACTGTCGACATGTCACAAACTCACACACACTCAGACAGGTAATAATACATAATGCCATCTAGTGGAAAAAAAACGTGTATTTTAGACCCGCCCCCAAAATGAAATTAGTGACGTCATAAGATAAAAAAAAAAACAGCTTTGAGTAAAAGTTTGAAGCCTTTACTCTCAAACAAACCCAAGAAATCAGAAATTGCATAATGTATGTTTGGGTGGCTAACAGATTAAAAATGGTGTATTGCATGGAAGTCTATGCGCGTTTTACGATGCAAGTCTGTTTTCTTCTAATATAGTGTTATAGTGTTACTTAATCCATAATAGATTTATATTAAAGCAACTACCATACATCCTAATATTGTATTGGTACAAAATCTAGCTATAGATGATTCAACCTCCTCTCACACGCACAATAAAGCTGATTTTATTGCGACGCCAAGTTGGACGTATCCAGTCCTCTTCCCCAGGTTTCTCTGTGAGCGGGCAGAGGGCGCTATTGTCTTACATATACACAGCAGCATCACCTGAGGAAAATACACCAGCAACGATGATGTCAACAGTTTGCACTTAAAGGGCCCAAACAGGTTCCTTTTTATTTACTTACTAGCTTCCATGTATATAGCAGCAGGAGACTTTTCTATTTAAAGACTGTGAGAAATTCAGTAAAAATGTATATTCTCAATTTTTTGAGTGGGGCCTTTTCTGTGTGGTGATTTCATCTGTGTTTGGTTGGATTTCCTCCAGATGCTCCAATTTCAATAATTAACCCTATACAGTCCCTCAATCCTACACCTGTACCCCTCACCAGGCCCTGACTTATCTTAAATCTTTTTGGGTGTTAGGCATTATTATTATTATTATTATTATTATTATTATTATTATTATTATTATTATTATTATTATTATTATTATTATTATTATTATTATTATTATTATTATTATTATTATTACATTAAACCTGATCTTTCTTTAGACAAAAGCAATGAAAGTAGACAAAAAATAACCTTATTATTATTGTTAAATCCGATTAAACTAATCATGACTTATTTACTTGTATTGCACTGTGGAAATGTTAACTTCAGTGTTCATGTGATCCTTTTTTTTGCAGCATCAGTGATGTTACACATTGTGCATGTAGAGCTATATGTGAGTGCTTGTGTGGGCCGATCCTTCTCTGACTCTCCACTGAGCGATGGGTTGTAGGAGTATCAACCATCCGCCACTGTTCTTATATAAGACATGTTATATGATGTATTATGTATGAATGTGGAGTTTATCCCTGCTCATAAACCTCTAATAATGGGACACCTCAGGGGCAATTGAGAGCTCAGAAGTATAAACAGTGAGAATAACATGCTGTCACGACAGACCCGTCCTCTCCTTTCTTTCTTTCCTTTCCTCCATACTTCCCAGGGTAAATCTGCCAAGCAAACAAAGATGCATGCATACATCTCTGAAGCATCTCCTTGGGGTCACATTTCTAATTCCCTTCTCTCTTGGTCTAGACCTTTCACCTCTCAACTTTGACCCCCTGACCAATCCCTTGCTTTGTTCAAAACCAGCTCCAAAACAACTCCTGGCTACTCGCCCCATGCAAGAACTGTGGAAAAAAAGTTTTGTTAAAATGTATACATTTATTTTATTCTGTGTAGACCTTCTTGTTCAGGTGGCCTAGTGGTTAGCATTCTCACCACACAACAAGATGGCCTCAGGTTTGTCTCCTTTCTGTTTGAAGTTATGTCCTGCTTGAGTCTAGTGGGTTTCCTCAGGCACCACAGTTATTCCCATGAACCTGCACAATGAGCAAAAATCCTCCATTTTAAGTAGTCCTGACCAAACCTAGCTCAAGATTCAGAGGGACCAGGCACAGTGGCACTGAGGAATGGGCATATGCAGAGGACTAATTTTCCTTTTTTTTTTTTTTTTTTTTTTAGTGTACATCACATATTTGTTTTGTATAATGAACTCAATGTAATTAAGATCAGCTTAATACTATATTCAACAAATTCAGTAATTCTAGTGAAAATATGGCTTCCTTTATCATGTATCATATAGATTTAATATACAGTTAAACAAAGTCAAATCTGCAGGTAGATCACAGCACATCTCTACACAATAACAATATTTTATTCAGTGTAAAATGAACTCCTTAACTACAGTCCTATTGCCTATTTGATACAAAAACCTCCAAACAAAGACTCCTATGTTTACTCCATGCACATTAACCCTTTAACTCCATCAAACTTCCACCCACCTCCAGAGAGAGCGTCCTCTGAGCTGGTTCATCCCCCACTCAGAGTGCCATTCACTGGGCTCATGACCTCACTGGCCTGGCTCTTCATCCCTGGCTCTCCCTCCTCCTCCTCCTGCTCAGGCCAGAGCACGCTGAAGCACACAGCTGTGTTTACGCTCTGTGGGGCTGTGGGAACTTCCTGCTGACCACTCACAGACACAAACACACATAATCTGCAGACTGGATCGATATCTGATCATATGGATCACTTCACACATGCCCATCATGGTAAAGAGGTGACCAATCCAGTCTGCGCCAAACACAGCGGGCGGTTGTTACTATAGAAATACACACATTTACTTTGCCCTCTACTGTATTTAAAGATCAAATCTAACTGAAATCTGGATAGCCTACCCCTTTTATTAGTAACATATGCAACTACATTCTTGTTTTTTTTTTCAATGTTTTGATATGTTTAGTCAAATTATTTTCAAATGCATCATGATCATGCTTTGCCTTCATGAATAGTTTCCATTATATCTTGATTATTCAGAGTATAGTGATGAAAATGGCATAATTTTTATCCTAATTGTCTCATGGGCTGCTATAATAATTGTACAATCTTTTGAATACACACAATTGTACGCAATAACATCAAAGTTCTAAAGTCAAAGTAATAACTATGATAAGTAATTAATCTCTCAAAAGGCACAGACATTGTTTTTAGACTCAGCTTGACTGACCTTTAAACTTAGCTTGTGCTAATGGGAACCCCCAATAAACAATAAACTAAATTAAAGCCGCAAGCGGCATCGAACGGCCCTCGCGGGCCGCGCATCGCACTCGGCCGACCCGACGCTCCCCCGGGTGGCGCTGACGCTCCCCCGGGTGGCGCTGGTGAGCCTCTTGTCTCTGTGTGTTTGTGGCTTTGGGCTGAACTTGTCACTAAACACATAAAGGCCACACACACTGGAGATGCTGATGTGTTAACATTGACGAATATGGGCACTTTGGGACATCGCCATGGCAACACCGTGCAAAATACAACTTTGGCCCCTCGGACTTTTTTGTTTGGACTGACCTGAAGAATCACTGTGCCAAATTTCATGTTCTTCAATAAAACTATTAAGCCGTTCTATGACTTTGAAATGTAAGAAATTGTAGAAATTTTCCCATAAGGATAACATGGAGGCTTTGGCGCATCGCCATGGCAACCCAGTGAAATGTACCATATGGTTGTCATTGACTTTTTTGATCGGGATGACATGAAGAGTCATTGTGCCAAATTTGAGAATATTCTGTGAAAGTAAAATATTTTTCATGAATGGGAATTTATCTGATATTTCACATTAGGATAACATTGGAGCTTCACATCACCATGGCAACACGGTTAAAAATACCATATGGTTTACATTGGCTTTTTTGATTGAGATGGCCCAAAGTAATTTTGTACAAAATTTGGTACATTTTAGAAAAACTAAAATTTTGACCGTCCATGCAAAATTTTATTCTGTCCTGCAGGGGGCGCTATCACACCATTTTTGCTCGTGTCACAATTAGTCGGCTTTGGCACAAAAGTTTTACAAGTGATTAAAATTTGAGCCAAATCGGACTTTTTATGGCCGAACGGGAGCAAATTTGACGTTAGAAAATTGCCAAAAATCTGAACAAATTTTGCAGCTTCGCCGCACGTAAACCGTGACAGTTATTTTAAAAATTCAGCTATCGTTTGATGCCCCACTTCTCTAGTTGATGTACGCCGATTTTGACCCCTGTGGGTGAAGCGCCTTCAGAGGAGTTCGTTCAAATGCGACGTGAGCGAAAATGCTGACTCGGAACTTTTTATTTCAATCCAAGATAGCCGCCTTCTGGTTTGTCAGGGGCGTGGCCATAATAATAATTTTTTTCTGTCTTGACATGAGGAATGTCTGTACCGAATTTCGTGACTGTACGACAAACTTTATGTCGGGTCGTCTCCCATAGGCGCAATGTATTTTGACTTTTGCAGGTGGCGCTGTCGCGCCACTTTTTTATACCCATACATGCAATATATATTTTATCAAATTTTTCGCCACTTCTGAATTTTGGGCAAAATTTGGTGAGTTTTTGAGCGTGTTCAGGGGTCAAATTAGAGCTCAAAGAGCAGAAGAAAAAGAATAAACAAATAAATAAAAAAATAATAATAATTTTAGCAAAAACAATATATCCTTTTACATAGGAAAGACATATTATACATTTTGGAAAGCTCTCGAGCTTCCCCACGTCACCGTGGGGTCATTGGTGAATGACGGTGCTTACTGCGCCCGTCATTCACCATCTCGTCGAGTCTCTCATTGACCCCCATTGATTTCCATTCATTTTAGCAGCTGTAAAGATGGCCCATGCCTTCGGCATGGGGGCTTGATACAGCTTGATGTCAGGAGTGTGTTTTAGGAGAGGCGCTTCGCTACTTTTGTCAACATTGAGTGAATGGGCTTCGCCCATTCACTCAATGTTGACGATGACTTGTTAGCAAGAACAAATATGCATGTCCCATGCCTTCGGCATGGGTTGCTAGGATACTGCTGTTCACGGTGAGAGCGATCGAGGGACGAAGTTCAGCGCTTCGCGCTGAACTTCGTAAGACAGTTAGCAACGATGATGCCTGGGCTTCGCCCAGGCATCATCGTTGCGGAAGCAATAGGCCCTACGCCCTGTAGGGGCTCGGGCCTAATAAAATAAAAGTGACTTGTTTTGTATGCTTTTAAAAACAGGATGATGCTTGCCTGAGCCTGGATGAACTATGATAAACTGTGTCTTATGTAATCTATCTCACTGGACAAATCAAAGATTCACTGCATGTGATAAAGTTCCTAAATGACTGCGTGCTGACGCACCCTGCAATAAGCCAGAGACTATGTCAGCTGGTATCAAGGAGGCAGGCGGGGGCACAAAATCATACTATTTTTTCTAACTGTCTGTCTGTGCAGCTTTTCTCTATAAATACAAGCAGCCCATAAAAGTTCACTGCATCAATTTGCATCGAGCATTCTCCTTGCACTACACCCTTCGCCACGACACGCCATAAAAACAGAATTATAAACAGCACAATTCTAAACTCATTTCACTGAGTACGGTATATGTTATCGCAGTCAGTTTGGAGCCAAGAAATGTATTTTCCTGCAGAAAATGATTAGCTGTTGCTGAGCCCTAACCTCTTCCATCTTTTCTATAGAAGACAGATTGTGTCCACTATACAAACATAAAGGGTACTTCAGATATAAGCATGTATGCGCTCGTTTGCCCTCCTGTGGGCTCACCACCTGCAGAGGGGTTCATAGGGGGGGTCAGGTGCTATGAGTATTGGGCAGCACGCTGCCCCCGCGACCCAGCTGGATTAAGCGGGAGAAGATGGATGGATGGATGGATGGATGCGCTCGTTTGACTCCGGGGCTTTTAATCAGTGTTTTAACTTTGGGAGTGGAATATTATGAGTCTTTTAAGTATAAATGCACAAGCAGTCATGCATACAACCTCATAACTTTAACCACGCTATGTTGTGAAAAGTAATGTGCAGTCAAGGCCCCAGAAAGGGTGGGCCTAAGACCACCATCAAACTTACTTTATGGTGTTCCGTAAGCAACGTGATGGGTCACATTTGAGTGGTGGTTTTTTTTTTTTTTCATTAATATAACAATTTCTTTCTTTTTAACTGAGTCAATCTTACAACACTTGTTAGCCAAATACTATGTAAAATTCTGCATAATTATGCTTTACCAAACTCATCTACACACAACCATCTTCCACAATAGTGTCAACCTTTATATTCACAGATTCCAGAGTGATAATAAATTACCATCTTTATATTTGTTCATTATGTATTAAGTCTTTGTTCATGCTTTGCTAAGACTAAGGTTTTTTTTTTTTATAGTAAGTAAGTATTACCCACAAACCTATTTTTCCACAAAAGAGAAATGGCAGACAGGGTTTCCAACGGGCCTTTAACTTGAGCAACAGGAGATGGAGCAAAATGTTCTTTTCACTTCACCGTGAAGGTTGTTATTGTTATTGTTCACATTTGCAGCAGTGTCGGGCCAACTGTAAGAGCACAAAATGATGCCATTTTTTCTGTAGTTTTTTCCCCCCCAACAAACACATCACTGTCCACTGTATGTTTTTCTTGCATTAAGAGGTAGCAGGTGTCGGTTTAACCTCAGCCAATGACATAACAGAAGCAAACACATTTAGGTCCCTTTAAGAGAAACTGCTTTCCATACCAAAACTTTGTAAAATAATAAGTGTTTCCCAGGAATAAAGGAGACTATAGTGTCCTTATGGTCTAAAAACTATTTGAAAATTGGTGATATAAATTATACTTTATGCTCGGGGTATTGTCATCAACATATAGATATAGCAACTATATTTAATCTGTAAGGCAAGAAGAAATGCATACTCTATTCAATAAAACAATTTCAATTCACTAGCAAAGATCACGCCACAACACTTATTTTGATACTCATTTCTCTATCTTGTACCTTCATCTGCTTGTACATATACTCCAAACACAGTTTCTGTGTTTATTTTGAACAGATAGCAAAGGTTATTGTACTGTTAGAGGGTGGCACAAACTCTCCTCCTGGGTGGCCAATAAGGAGCCAGAATTACCTGGTGATAGTGCAGGGGAGTGACCAGCATTTCTGAGAAAAACAACATTTCAGAGTGTTAAAGTATGCCAGGAGGTGTGGTACAATGGGGGTGTGTTTTGAACAATCAATAAGCTAAGACTGAGACAAACATACTGAGACTGGCAGCATGTCAGAAAATATTGTGCAACACTTGGGAGAGGGTTGACCTAATTTGAGACTGTTTTGTTTTTTATGATTACACTGAAGAGTGCAATAGAGCCTAAAAGAAGATCATATAAAATCACTGAAGATAAGAACACATTCAAGTATTCCAGCTAATAATACAACTATTAAAAAGCTGCAAAGCTGATACAAAGTTAAAATAAAGTCAAATAGAAACTTGCCGTAACATCTTACAAAAAGGGTGCATTTTTCATGGGTTGAGGTATGATGAAAAACAAGCGGTGTTGTCATAGCGATTAACAATTTAAAACAAAATGCTATCACTTTTGACTGGAAAAAATTACAAAAAGCTAAAAACCCATCCTAAATTTATATTTCTGACTTTTAATTCTACATAATTATGCAATTGTTGAACCTCAACCAAGATTTACGGACACGTTTGAGTTTACATTTTATCTAATTATTGTCATGGAGATAAATAAATTCATAGATATTCATTTTTGTCAACATTGCCCACATCCACCATGCTAAATGCTATACTTTGGCATTTATATCTTTTAAAATGATCTTTTGTGGTCCTACCTACATAGATAATTGATCATAACATACCTGCCCCTATTTGGAACACTATTATTCCATATTATTGAAGCCTGCCCAAGAATTCATGTTTGATTGCCTGTGTTGTACTTTAGTTTTCAGTGAATACGCATAATTTTTGTGTTTTAGCTGAAAACTGGACAGTAGGGGTGTGCAAAAAATATTGAAATACCAATATATCGTGATACTCAATTTGGTGATACAGTATTGTTATTGTGAGCTACTGTATCTATGTATCGGCAAGAATATTTTTAGTATCTTTTAGCAATTTCTTTTGTGACCGTACTGTTTGTTACTAATTTAGTGTAAGAAAACATATTCTTCTACATGACCTATTCACTGTTTTGATGAATAAAATAGATGAATTCCATACTAACTTTACACAAGTAGTGGTTTAACAAAGAACTATGGTTGTTAAAATGTATTTGGTTCTTTAAAAAATGGCCCAAATTGCTGTATCGTCATATTGTGATCTTGCATCGTGAGCCGTGTATCATGTATAGCATAGAATCACCTTTGATTTCCAGCCCTATTTGACAGAAATGGTGCTTTTGTGACTGCGAGACAGACGTATGTTAGCATTCTTGGGCTGCTAGTTTTTGTATAGACACTGACAGGTGTATTGCGCAGTATTGCGCACATTTGTACTAGAAATAAACATATTCATGTCTTATTATTCACTGTTCTTGCTATTCAAATGCATTCTCTCCCAAAATCAGTAGCTACCCATGGGTTTAAGAATGGTGAAATGTTAAGATTGTTACCATAGCAATTAACAATAAAAATAAATCATATCTTTTGAGAAAGCTGAAACCAATGAATAGTAGTAAACAAATCTTTCCTATCTACCACCAATGGCCAACCAAGTGCGTTGTTATAGCAGCAAAAGCAACTCATTTAGTCTTTCTGTGCCTTTTATTATGTGACCTCAATATCAAGCCTATTATTTTCTACACTATTGTTCCTAACTGCTTCTCCACTCTCCCTCTCTCTCCAGTAATCTGTATCCGTGTGTGGATAATTATAGCTTACTGGAAGAGATGTTGCTGGCTCCAATGCCTTGTGGGTAGGAAAAACACCAGGAAAACAAGAGGGATCCCAGTTGTTCCTGCTATGGGAGGACGGCAGCATTGTGATGTTATGCTACTGCGCTTATCGCTTACAAACTGCTCTACACAATAGCTTTGGGAATGTTTTATGTTTCCTTCTTCTAGTCCCATGAATTACAAAAAAAAAAGTTGTGACGCTGAAAAAAGATCTTGAAGTTTAAACATGAAAAACTTTGGTATTCGCCATTCACCAACAACCATGACAACAATGGCAAAATAGATAAGCACAGGGCAAAAAGATAAACATTTTAAAGCTAAACTGTAATCATGTTGGCTACATTTGAGTAGGTGCCTGGTTTTTCAAATTACACAATAATGAATGTTAAATAAATAAGGTTTACATATTTACATAACTGATTAACAATTCATAATAATTCATGTATAGTTTGTTTTAAAAAGCAATGGAAAAATGTCAATATGTACATGATTACAGGTTGATATAAAAAGATAATACCTGATTTGTACATTTGGGGGCGCTCTACAGCTTACCTGCTGTATTCTCATGTAATTACACATGAAGAAATGCTGTTCTTGAGCTTTGTTAAATAAAGAAAAAGAAGGCTGGAGCAACGTGGCACATTAAACAGGCACCATTAGTCATTTCTCTTTTGTGAATAGGTTAAATTAGTTACAAGGAGCAAGTGAAGTTTAAGATTAGCCTCTATAATGACTCTGATGAATGTATTCAAAAATATAGTTTTTACTTTAAAGCTACTATAGAATGATATAAATATATGACTTTTTTAACCAGTCGTGGGCAGTTTACCCTGTCCTTTCCTATGCGGCCTTTGTTCAGACTCACCTGTGACAGACAGCAGTAATGTAGATACCATCTAGTGGTGAAATGAGTACAACAGGGGTGGGTCAGTCTAGTTAATTACAGATGGTAGATTTAAGGTATTGTTTTATGTTTTATTATGTGATGTGTAAATGGCATACAATTCAAATGAAGTAAAATGATTTGCTGTTGATTTTGTTAGTTTGGGGGTTCTTACTCCATACGTTTTGTTTTTATCTCAACTTCTGCTTTAACAGTGGATATTGTAGCTGAAGTAATGTGCCCAGTGTGCCTTCGTGTACCCAAGTGGAGGTCTAGAGTGCACACTAAATACACGTGTGTAGTCTCTTAGGTTTTCTATGCTCTTATCCTGTTACACTAATGGCCAGTCTTTCAGTGGCAAGTTCACCGGGGATGGACTGGTGGCACTGAGAAAAGCACATAGCTGCATGTAGCTTAGGCAGGTACTCTACTTTAGCTTTGACGGGCGTTTAATCAGTCTAACAGCATACGCCCCACATATTCTTTACCTCTCTTTGTCATAACACTTCAAACTACCCTATATCGGCATGTGGGACCAGTTCAGTGATTTTTAAAGCTATATTCGCTTACAATAGTGCAATGGCAGAGGCTATCCAACTGATTTAAACCATAATCCTAACATTTCTGATAATATATGTCGAATGATCAAAGCTAGGCAAGTAAACTTCTAGTATAGTGTTTTGTCAGCTTCGTTTGTACTTCCCCTATATCCCTATTTATAACTATGTGACTCCTCTCAAAGGCAGAGAAGTGGTTGTTTATTTGCACGAGACAGCACATGTTTTATGGAATACCAACTCTCTTATGCATGTGGAGGCTTCATGTGGAAAAGCAGAGGTAGTGACTCAGGCTTGCATTTTTATTGTGTTACTAACGAGACGGTAAAACTATGTGTTATTACCTCTGAAGGTGTAGGTCAACTTGTTTTGAACCTGATTTAATTGTTTGACAGCAAACTTTGGCCCTCGTGTCTTCTTTGGACTTTAATTTGCTCCTCCCCTTAAGTCCAAAAGTGGTGGACTTGTGTTTTGCAAATGTTGACATAGTTAACAGCTTTAGCAGACGACCTGCAGAGAAGGGAATGACTCCGCTGGGGCAATAAAACACCAACTGCAAGTCCAAAGAGCATTTCAGTTAAAATCCTGTTTACTCAATCAGGGAACACAAGTACTTTACATTTTT
Organism: Odontamblyopus lacepedii; assembly: GCA_034769755.1. Taxonomy (NCBI): domain Eukaryota; kingdom Metazoa; phylum Chordata; class Actinopteri; order Gobiiformes; family Gobiidae; genus Odontamblyopus; species Odontamblyopus lacepedii. Next base: position 31,390,166 of record CM068344.1, on the reverse strand, counting down.
ACATTTCAGCTGTAATGGAAGAAATCTTGTTTATCACTGTTTTTGCATTGTCTGTGAGAAAACTGAAGAATTACTACACAATTACCACACAATATACTGGTAGAATGAGTAGTAATTATGGTGACATAATGCATACATTACCAAACCCAGTCAAAAAGTGTCCATAGTCTTGTTTAGGTGTTTGATTTTCAACAAAAGGTGAGAGCGACTGAAAAACTGTTCACGTGACTGTAATGTTATTCGAGAGGGTCTTGTTTGACACCACACATCAGTTCTGTTGTAGTTCCAGCTAAATCATCTGTTTCTGGTCAGAGTGTGTGAAAAGAAAGCTCAGATTTAAGTGTTCAAACAGAGCAGAGCCTCCAGTTAGCATCACACCCCCAGGGAACGTTGAAGACATCAGCTGCAAAGTATTAATAGGAGCCATGTTGTTTGTTTAGGATACACTTTAGCAGACACACTTAGTAATGCTTCTTTATACTATGTTCACTGACCAAATGCTCTCGGCTGGTCCGGGCTGTTCATATGCTGCTTACATGATTTACCCGAAAGCCTTTTTGGCCCTCTTCCCACTGCATCCCATATGTGAAAATGCATAGATGTGCCTGCCGTTGTGAAGCTCATATGTTAAGAGCATTTAATGTTTTGTTCTAATGTGATTTTGTCATTTCTTCTGTTTGTCAAAGTGATAAACATGGTGAGGCTGATAGATTTAGATGTATTGGTTTGGAACACTAATCGACTTCTGCTATGAAAAATAGTTATGAAATAATGAAATACTAAAATGGTTAAGAAAATGCACTTATTTTTTTTTTTTTTTGCTTTAATCCCTTAAATAGAACATGCAGTGATGACAGAGCATGTTATCTATTAAACCATTTATGAAAACTCCTGTCATGTATGTAAAATATCCTATTTCCATAACCATGCATTCTAGTTTATTTTTCTATATACATTTGTGAGCTACTGGGTCCTATTATTTTCCTTGTGGATCAGTAAAGTTTGTCTAGTCTAAGCATTGTTCAGGTGTGTACGACCTATCCCACAGTGATTAACACTTGAATAATAGTTTCTTCTTGCCCAATACAAACTCATCAGTGACTAATTCTTAATGGTCCATTGTATCATCTGTGCTATGAACTGGAGCATGTTTTATCTAAAGACTTTCCCACACCCACAGTCTCTACACGGGGTCATTTCTCCTGATAATCCTGGTACAACAAACAAGGTGTCTCATTTGGCCAGAGAAGATCACCTGGCCCAGTGGAAAAGAGGCTGTTTGTGCTGTGCAATTCTAGGAAACCAGAAAGGCTTTTTTCTTAATAATTTTATGATGCAACAGTGATTTTAAATGCAGAGGTAAAAATATAATTAAATATGAAAAAATGGTTAATGGTAATAATAACCAAACCTTAATTTACCTTCATTAATAAAGCATGAAGAAAGACTTGACTTCACACTGCACAAATATATTAATAATAGTTTACTAAGAATCATTTTGTAACTACTTAATTAAGGATTAGAAGTTAGGGTTAGGGTTTCATGAAAGTCATTATTTATGCTTTATTAAAGGTGCATTGTGTAACTTTCTGGTGGAGGATCCATCAAATGCTTTTCTCCATGGAGATGTTATTGCTTTGCCTAGAATGTTTCACAGTAAACCTTTCTATCTCCATGGAGATCAAACCGGACCAGGTCACAGTCAGAATGCCTGTTTAGGTATTTTTAAGCTATAAAACCATCTGTGATTGAATAAATGTAAGGTGGAGCTGTTTAATGTCATACTGTGGAACATTCCAGGCAGAGCAGTGACATATCAACAGAAACAAATAGGTGAGGGACCCCAACCAAAAAGTTACATAGTGCACCTTTAAAGCCTTTTTATCACCACTAAATGCCACTTCACAACAATGCATATGTATGAAAAAAACAAACAATAAAATACAAAGAAATGGAATATTGGGAAAAATATGAACATATAAATATCTAGACTAATTTAGTACATATTATAATTCATCATAATCCAATATTATCTCTGCATTGTTAGTGGTGATTGGAAAAGCACAGTACATTACTCTGCAGGTGTCACTATAAGAGAAATGGTAATGAGCTAATGTCTGCTCCCTGATTGCTGTTCCCTGTTATCTCCCTCTGCTTTTCCATCACGCTCTCGTCACACTGTGTCTTTAATGGAGTGTCTCATTATCATTTTCTCCTTGTCTGCCCCTCACACAGACAGACGACTCCTCCTCTCTGTACAGTAGCCTCAAACTCACATTTTTTATGAGCGTAGTCGCTGGAAATTGTTATCTTACTTCGGCAGGATGGTCCTTCTTCCTGCTCTTCCCGCAGTAATTATCACAAATCAAAGATGTCTACATTTAAATTTTTCTTCGCACATGTTTGTTGTTAAGAGGGCTTTCCCGCGAAACAAGTTTATCGGGTGATTTCATTTTCTTTGCAGATAAATGCATTTGTTTCCAAGTCTAACCCTGTTTCTGTAAAATACTTGGAATAAACTTAGCATTTGCTTCTAATGTTTGAAATCTCCTTAAAGTAACGCAAGTAAGTTTGAGGTTTTTCAGTCACTATGGAACATTACACCGAAATAATGTAGCAGCCATGAATGACCAGGCACTTAACTAATACTCTAACCCTTCCCCCTAACCCTAAACCCTTCATTAAGTACAAATCCTCACTTAAGTTGCTCTTCATGCTTTATTAAAGGGCTCATATTGCACTATTTTCTGCACTGTTCCAGCGTTTCCTCCTCACAAACATGCCTGGTGTTTTGTTCTTCTCTTAAACAGGAAACACTCCACCTTGTGATATCATGTGGTAATACAGGAAGCGCCTCCGTACACCTTCACTAGAATTCTCTGAGTGATTTCAGACCTGGAACTGCCCGTCTCTACTGAATTAGAGATCAAATTAGCAGTTAGCGTGAAAGCATTACACTAGAGTTAGAGATGTAGACAGACTGATAATAAAGGGTTACTCAGACATGTGTGAATGAAGCAAAAAACAACTCCAGATATGTTTATGATTTAGCTAAAAGCTCACAATGGTCAATTTTGTGTAATATAGAACCTTGTAAGTGTAAGTGTACTTTACTGTACTTTGCTTTAAACCGCAAATAATTATGTTCTATATGTGCTAGTTAAGCTACATTATTATTTCTTTATTTACTGTTCTTGGGGTAATTATAAACAGACAATTGTACCTCACAAAAGAGTCCTTGTTCCATGTTTAGTTTGTGTCACATTTGGCTGCATCGTTTTGAACACCGCTCTTTCTGTTTTTGCTCTGAATGAGATCTGGAGGGGACATATGCAAATGTAATCCTGATTCCTTTGTGAGCAGGTAAAAGGCAAACAGAACACTCCCATAGCATTACTATAGGCTTCTTTGACACCATGCTGTGACTTGAATGTGAACTATAGGTCATTATACCGCTCTACATTCTGTAATCAGATATATGTAAAATCTGCCAGGCTTTAGTGCATGTGCCCTTGCAGCGAGGTAAGGGCCTGAAAATAGGCTGTTGTGAAAAATCAGGTTTTAGTGAGACTGAAAAGGGCTGTACAATAGAGCTGATTGCTGATAGTTAGAGGTAAGGGGCAGCAATGACATTTCCATTTCCATTATTAAGAGAGGCCCAGTATAATATTTCTACATGATCTACATGATACAACTATGCTTTTTTGTCCAATTTTACACTAATTATGGTTAGAGGGACATGAAGTACTCAATTTGGTAATGTAACTTTCTGTTTACAAGGAACTACTTAAATCTGTATTGTAAGTATAAGAAAAAAGTGCAGAAACTTTGCAGGAGTTTAAATGGTTGAGTTGTTTGCACTCTAACTAGTGGTTTGTAAGTTCACCTCCCTCTTTTACAAACCGATGTGCATGAACAACACTAAATGACCCTCATTTTGTTTCTACCACTGCAACAACCTATTTGCTTAAGTTGTTTTTTACTGTTACTACCACATGTTGTCAATAGGCTAAACAACCTTTTCATGTTTACTGGTTATTCATTCAATTTTGGATCAACATTTTAAGTAGTCCCTATTTTCAAGTTTAACCCCAGGACCAAAACAGACTCCCATAAAACTGCAGCACTTCCTGCCTCCTTAAGCATTAGCCTGTGGTCTCTGATCCACTGCGTAATTACTGCTCAGACTGATACTGTCGCTAACTGTGGGAGCTACAGTTCATGTAATTGGACCTTCTGGACAGCCCCTGATCATGTGACTGGCTCAGGGGCACAATGTCAACCAATGACCCATAGATAGAAGCCATTACACGGCTAGTGGACTATGATGTGGTTGAGACTTCCTTTAAAATGCGTGTTCTTGGTCTCGGTTTCTGTCACTTCTGTTTAGTTTAGGTTTTTTTCCCCCCCGGTTCAAAAGTGCTCCAAAGTTTCTATAAGTGCAGGGATTTTTTGCTCTAGTTTTTGTTTCAGTAATACTCAATTATAAATATCCAATAAATCCTTCAAATCTGTAGGTCATATGAGGAAAACACTTTATTTTTGGTTATACATGTCTCTTCTTTGGAAGAATTAACCACAATGTTTTGCAGTAAACATGCGATGGAAACTAGCTTTTGGCAAGCCGAAAAAAGTTGAGACTGGCCACATTTGCAAAGGTCAGAGAGTGTGCAGCAGATGTTAAAGGCCAAATTACAAGCAACTGTGAGGGCGTGATAGTGAATAAGCCCCCTGTTCATTCTCTGGCCCTGTTTCTTGCACTGATCAGCTGTATAATTCTGCTCTAAACTACCCAAACAATACAAATGTTCACCGAAAGCTTGTAACAGTTAAGACCTGTTTTGATTGGAAAGTTA